>JARQOD010000002.1:201330134-201379272 GCA_033576555.1 Oophaga sylvatica
AGTCAACCGCATCCCCATTTAAAACCTTTTGTTGGTAGTATTCATGTATGTTATTCTTTGTTATTGAGATTATGATTTTTGTTTTAAATTAAAATTTTCTTTAGTTTATGGCGTTTTTTCCAATTTTCTTTGTTTATGAGTATTCAGTGGATCCCATAGGGAAATTTGCCCCCCCCCCCCTATTTTGTGTTCCTCATTGGATACTTATTGCCATGCATATTGGTTTTTTGTCTGAGATTATGTTTTCTAATGAATTTAAGGCTGAAGAGATGTCAAAAGAAAAAAAAGGTTTGGGTTGTAAAAAGTAAAAGAAAAGTCAAGTGAAAGGGGATTTTTAAAAGATGAAAATTTTAAAAGGGTAAGAAAGGTGTTGGAAAAGGCGAACTTTTAAATTCTATATTGCATCTGTTTTCTTCGAAAGGAAAGAAACTCAACTGATTTTCCTGTCCTATTAAGGGAATAGAAAAATCCAGGATATTTAACAGAAAAAATATGGGAAACAGCTAACATAATGAATTAAAATCCCCGGGCCAGTGTTTTAACCCCGATAAAAGAGACAGCAAAGAATTTTAAACCCACTTCCATAATCTTTAAAATACTTGGGGAACGGGAGAAGCCCCAAAAGATGGGGGGAAGAGCAAATGTTTTTCCCTATTTAAAAAAGGGGGAAGAAGGGGACCGGGGAATTAGGCCCGGTGGTCTGAATTATATAGGAAGATCTTTGAACAAAAATTTTAAACAACATGTATGTAAGTACCTGAAAAAGGCCTCTATACAAAAACCCCAAAAGTTTAAAAAAAAAAAAATTTCTATCTGCTTTGCCTGTAGAATAATTGTTTGGGAGAGTAGCGTCGTGGTACTTTTGTATTAGGCCCTCTATACAAAACTCCACCCGAGTTTAAAAAAAAAAAAAATTTTATCTGCTTTGCTGGCAAAATTTTGGGCTTGTGCAGTTGTGGTACTATTCTTTAGGCCATCTATAAAAGGGCCAGCAGCATTGAAATATCTTAATTTTTGCTGCATTTTCCCATAAAGTGGGCTAGTAGCAGTCTGTGTATCATTGTATTTGCGATTATACAAAGCTCCACCGATTGAAATATCATAATTTTTTGCTGCATCTTGCCTGTAGAATAATTGTGGGCCTAGTGCGTCTGTGGACTCTTGTATTAGGTCATCAACAAAGCTCCCCCAGGTTTAAAAAAAAAAAAAATTTTTATTGATTTTCCCCCGTGAAAAAAAGGGGCAGGTAGCAGTCTGTGGTACTCATTGTATTGGGGCCCTCTATAAAAACTCCCCCAGAGTTTAAAAAAAAAAAAATTTTTATTGCATCGCCGTGAATAATTGTGGGAGAGTGCGTCTGGGGAAACCCCTTGTTTTTGGCCCAAAACTTACAAAGCCCCCCCGATTTTAAAAAAAAAAAAAATTTCTATCGCATCTTGCCTGTAGTTTTAATTTTGGGGGGTGCAGTTTTTGGAATATTTTTTTGGGCCCCTCTAAACTAAGCTCCCCAGTTTTAAAAATTAATAAAAAATTTTTTTTTTCCTCTAAAAGTTGTTCGCGCTGGGTGGGGTGGGAGTCTGAAAAATAAGCGCCGTGCTGCCCCCTGAGAAGTAGACAAAACCCCATGTTAAAAGGGATGAAAAACATGGTCCGAAAGGGTTTTTTTCCCTGTGTCATCCTGGGGGAAAAAAGTTTGAGGATTTTTTAAAAATCCCTCCCCAAAAATTTTTTTAAACAACTCGGGGGGAATTTTATGCTACTTAAGGGGTGTTGTCCCCCCAATTTTTTTTGGGAAAAAAGGGGGATCTTTTTGGGGCCCCCCTTTTGTTTTTTTCGTGATGTTGGCATGTAAAATTAAGGGGGGGTTGGGGGTTTTCCCCCAAACCCCTTTTTTAAACCCTAAGAAATACATACATTGGGGTTGGGGTAACAAAAGTGGTTGAGTTTTAAAGACTAGGCTGTTTTTCTTTATTTTAGCCGGGGGAAACAGAGGCGTAAAAAATTTGAGTGTTGCTTTTAGAGGAGTAGCCCCCCGGGTGTAGATTAATTACAAATTTTTAACGCAGCAAAACCAGAAAAATTAATTTTTTGGGCCTAGTAAAAGTTTTTCTAGTCAGCAGGTCCCAATGGCTGTGTTTTTTCAAATTTTTAACCAAAAAATTTTGCCGACAAAAAATTTTGAACCCAAAATTTTTTGATAGCGGTTTCAAAGGAGCCCAGGCTGGCAAAAAAAGGAGTTTTGGAAAAATTTTAAAGGGTTTTTCCCGCTGCAGTTCGGGGGGAAAAAATCAAGAGAGGATCAGAATAAGTTTTTAAAAAGGGCAATCCCTTTAAAAAAGGGGGCGGGGGAGGATGCAATTAAAGCTTTTATTAAAAAGTTTTATTTTTTTTATACCCCAAAAATTTTTTCAACGGAATACCCCGATTCCCCTGGGTGGCTTTTTTAAAAAAAGAAGGGTTTTTGGAAACTAAAAAAAAATGGTGGAGCAAAAAAAAAAAATTTAAAAGGAATTTTAATAAAAAACCCCAAAAATGTTTTAAAAAATGCAAAATGCTGAAAAAAAAAAAAATTAAAAAATTTTAAAAAAAATCCAACCTAAAAAAAAAAAAAAAACCCCAAAATTTTTTCTAAAAAAAGGAAAATTAAAAAATTTTAAAAATAAAAATTTTAAATGCCCCCTTCCCAAAATTTTTGGCAAAATTTTTTTGGGGAAAATTTTTTTAAAGGGGGTGGAGGTTTTGTTTCCTTTTAAAAGGGGCTTTGGTTAAATTTTCCCCAAAATCCAGAAAAACCCCCTTTTTTTAAAATTTTTAAATTTCGGGGGGGAAAAATTTCATTTTTTAAAATTGGGGGGTTAAATAAACAGTGGTTTTTAAAATTAAATTTTTTGGGGCAAGGGGGAAATTTTAAAAAGGGGAAACTGGGGGGCCAAAAAACCCCTTTTTTCCCGGAAATTTTAACGGTGCCTTTTTTTAACCTTGGGGGAAATTTCGTAAAAAATTGGGGGGGATTCCTGAAAACCCAAAAAACCCCCAAATTAATTAAAAAAATTTTAATTTTTAGCACGTTTTGGAATTGACAGGGGGAAATTTTTGGGGGTTTTTTAAACTTTTGCGAAAAAGGGGAAAAAATTTTGGGAAATTTTTTCTTTGCACCCATTAAAAAGGGGTTAAAAAATTTAAACCCCCCTTAGGGGGTTTCCTCATGAAAAACCCCCAAAACCCCCAATTTTTAAAAATTTTAAATTCATTTTTGCGAAAAGGGGGCCCAAAGGGATTTTAAATTTGGGTTTTTTGGGGGGGGCCCCCAACAAAATTTTCAAGGGGGTTTGGGGTTTTCCCGGGGAAAAAGAAAATAAGGGAAACGGAAACAGTGCTGCAGGGGGGAAAAAAACCCCCCTTTTTTCCCCCGGGGTTTAAAACCCCCTTTTTTTTGGCCTTTTTTTTTAAAAAGGAAAATTTTTTGGGGGCCCCCGGAAAAACGGGTCTGGGGAAAAGGCCCCCCCGGGGGTTTTTTAAAAAAGGCCCGGAAACGTTTGGGCAGGGGCCCGCCAAGCTAGACCATAAAAAAGTTTTTTAATGCCCTTTTGGACAAAAAGGCCCAAAAATTCCCGGGGGGTGTTGGCGTGGAGCAGGGCCCCTTTTCCAAAAAAGGGAAAAAATTTGGAAAAAATTTTTTTTAAAAAATTTTTTACCCAATTCCCAACTAAAAAAGGAAAAATTTTAAAAAAAAAAAGATTTAGACCGGGCCTTTTTAAACCGAAAGGGGCCCCCCCGAAAAACCCCCGGGGAAGGGAAAAAAAAGGCCCCGGCCGGGGTATGGGGAGGGGGGGGGGGGGGGCCCCAACAGGGCCCCCCGGGGCACCCTCTGGGCACAAACCCGGCGAGGGGGGCCCCGGGGGTTCCAGCCCCGGGGGAAATTCCCCGGGGGGCCAAGGGGGGGGGGGGGCCCGGCGGGGGGGGGGCCCAAAACCCCCCCAAAAAGGCCCCCCCGGGCCCCCCGGTTACCCGGGGGGGGGGGCCCGGTGTCCCCCCCCGGCCGGGGCCCCCGGGGGCCCCCCCCCGCTTGGGGGGGCCCCCGGCCCCCGGGGGCCCACCCCTAAAAACCCCCCCCTTTCCTCCCGGGGCCCTTCCCCCCGGGGCCCGCGGGGCCCCGGGCCCCTCCGGGGGGCCCCCTGTTTTTTCCTCCCCCCCAAGGGGGGGCCCCCTTTTTAGGAATGACAAAAATTTTTTTCCCCGGGGGCCCCGGGGGTGGTGGGGGCCCCCGGGGGACCCCGGGGGAAAAGGGGATTTTGGGGGATTTTGTTTTGGGTGTTTTTTTTGTGGGGGGGTTTTTTTCGGGGGTTGTATCTTTGGGGGGGGGTTTGTACCCCCGGGTGTTTTTTTGATTTTTTAATGGGGGGGAAAAAGTTTTTGTGTGCTGGGGGGGCCCAAAAAGGGGGGTGGGGGGGGTGGGGGGGGGGGGCAGTGATAAAAAAATTGGATGGGGAGGCTTTTTTTGATGGGGGGGGAAAGGGAAATTTTTGGTTTTAAAAAAAAGGGGAAAGGGGGGAATTTTTTGGGGGGTTTTTTTGGGAAAAGGTTTTTGTTTTTGAGGGGGGCGGGGTTGGGGTTTGGAAAAAGGGGGGGGGAATGATGTAAAATTGGGGAGGGGGGGGGAGGGAAGAGGGCGGGGTTTGGGGGGGTTTGGGCAGGATGAGGGGGGGGAGGGGGGGAAGGTTTTTTGGGAAAGTTTTTTTGAGGGGGGGGGGAAATTGTTTTTTTTAATGGGGGGGGCCCCCAATGTTTAAAAAAAATTGGGGGGGGGGCCGGGGGAAAAGGATGGGGAAAAGGGCCGGGGGAAAAAAAATTGGAGGGGAAAGGTTTTTTTTGGGGGGCCCGGGGTTTTTGGGGAAAAAAAAAGGGGGGGGAAAAATGTGAAAAAGGGAGGCAAGGGTTTTTGTTTAAATGGGGGGAAGGCAAAAAAAATAAAAAAAGGGGGGGGTAGTGTGATGGGGGGAAAAAGGGGCAATAAAAAAAGGGGAAAAAAAGGAAAAGGAAAATTTTAAAAATAAAATAAAAAAGGCCCCCCCCCCGGGGGGAAGGGGGGGATGGGGGGGGGGAAATTTGGAAAAAAATGAGGGGGGCAGGCATTAGTGATAAGGGGGGGGCCCCAATGGGGGGGGAATGGGAAAAAATGTTTTTTTGTAAGGGGGTTTTTTTTTCCCCAAAACCCCCCCTTTCCGGGCCCAAAAAAACCGGGGGGGGAAAACCCCAAAAGCGCGGGGGAGAGCTCCATTTTTTTTTGGGAAAACCCTTTATGGGGGACCAGCCCCCTTTTGGGGGGAGCATTTTAGGGGGCCCAAAAAACCCCGGTATGGAGCTTTAAAATTTTTTGGGGTCCCTTTTAAAATTTGTAGGGAAAAGAAATTTTTTTTGGGGTCCGAATTCTGTATAAAATTTTTTAAAATATGTTGGAGGGGGGGGAAAAATCCACTATGGGGTTTTTTTTATGGGGGTGAGGGGGGACCCCCCTATGGGGTGCCCTAATTTTTTTTGGGGGGGCCTTTTTGGGGGGGGTTGTTCCGTGGCTAAAAAGGTTACTAAAAATTTGGTTTTTTTTTTAAAATTTTGTATACCTCTTTTAATGGAAGAAAAAAAATTTTTTGGCATAAAAATTTCCCCCCTATATTCTCTGCAGTTTCTCCCCCTTTCTTAAATTTGGGGGGGGAAAAATTTTTTTCCCATGAGGTTTTTTTTCGCCCGGGGCCCCAAAATTTAAAAACCGGGAAAGGAAACCCCCCCCCCGGGGGAAAAAACGCAGGTGGGGGGGGCCCCAGGAACGGACTGGCCTTTTTGGGGGCTTAAAATTTTTTTTGGGTTTTTTTAAAAGGGGAAAATGACTCCCTTTATCGGGGTTTTTCCCCCCCCCCCTTTTAAAACTCCCCCCCTTTTCTTTTTTTTCGAAAAAATATATGTTTGTTTTTTTTTCCATTTTTTAAAATTTTGCCCCCTTTGGAAAAACAATTTGTCAGCTTTTCCCCCATTTTAGAAGTTTTTTTTTTTGTGTTTTTAGGGGGTTTTTATTTTTTTTTGGGTTTTGCCTTTTTTGGGGTTTTTTTTTTTGGTTCGCCCGGTGTTCGACAAAGGGGGTTTCCCCGTCGAATTTTTCGTCAAACCCCCGGGCCCCTTTTTCCCCGGCCCCCCCCCCAACCGAATTCGAAACCCCCGGGGGGGCCCAAAACCCTTTTAGTGGTGACCCTTTTGGGGGAACCCCCTTTTTTGGGGGTTCAAGATTTTTTTAAAAACAAAAGGGGTTTTGGTTTAAAAAATTTCCTTTTTTCCCAAAGTTTTTTTTTTTTAACCCCCCCCTTTTTTTTTTTTTTCCCCAAAGGGGAAACCCCAAAAAAAATTTAAACCCCAAAAAACCCATTGGTGGAAATTTTCCCCCCTGAGTACGATAAACCCCCCCCAATCATGGGGGTAAACCACTGTTTGGGCGAAAAAGCGGGCTCGGAGGGAGGGAGGGCCATTTGTTTTTGGGAAGCCCGTGTGTTTGGGGAAAAAGGTTCCCCCCTTTGGGGGAAAACCCCCCAAAAATTTTAAAAAACCCCACCTAAACCAAAAAAAAATTAAATAAAAATTAAATTTTTTGAAACCCAAATTTTTTTTAAATTTTTTTCCCCAAATTTTTTAAATTTTCCTAAAACACGGCTGGGTTTAAAATTATTTTTTTTCCCCACCCCCTTCCCCAACCCCCAACCCCCGGTTGACGGGGGGGATAACGGTGGGGGCCAAAAACCCCCCGACCCCCTTTATGCTATCCCCCCAAAAGCGGGGGAGGAATCAGAAAAAAAAATTCCCGGCGATTGCGGTAAAAAAACCCAAAAGACCCTGCAGACCCCCCCCTGACCCCGTTCTAAAAGAAAAACCATGCAACGCCTGCCCGCCCCCCCCGGCTTGCGCCCCCTTTGCCCCCTTTTAAAAAAGGGGGAATGAAGGGCCCAAAAAAAAAAGGGAAAATGCCTTTTTGCGTTTAAATCAAAATAAATTTAAAAATTGGGGAAAAACCAAAAAACCATAAAATTATCCCTTTAATAAAAAATAAAAATAAAAATAACAAAAAAATTTCTTTTTTTTTATACCCCCCTAAAAAAGGGGTGTAAAAAAGGGGGGGGGTTTAAAATGTATTTTTTTTTAAAATTTTTTTATAGCTGAACCCCCCGGGCCCCGGTGCCCGGGCAAAAAGTCCCCAACCCCTACGGTTATTTTAAAAAAAAATTTAAAAATTTTTTTTTAAAAAATTCTAAATTAAAAGTATTCTTTTTTCCCCCCCATTATGTAAAAGGGGCCCCCCCAAAAAATTTTTTTGGGGGGTTTGGAAGGGGGGGGGTTAAAAAATTTCCCCATTAACACATAGCTATGATGCTCCGGGGGTTGAGATGTGCGGGCATGCAAAATTTAATGCCCCAAAAATTACAAGGGGGGCGTTTTCCCCCCCCGGGGGCCAAAAAAATTAAAAATTTCCCTTTTTTGGAAAAAGGCGGGGGTTAAAATTTCGACTCAAAAACCCCCCCTTTTATGACGCTCCCGGGGTCGAGACGTGGGGGGAAAAAAAATTTGGGGGCCCGTAAATGCAGATTCCTATGCCGGACATAAAAAAAAAGCATTCTTTTTTCCCCCTTTTTAATGTGGGGGGGCCCAAAAAAATTGTTTGGCGATTTGGAACGCGGGGTTTTTAAAAAATTTCCCCAAAAAAACACATAGCCTATGACCCCCTGGGGTTGAGATGTGCGGGCATGAAAAATTTTTCATGCCCGTAAAGTAAAAGGGTGGGGATTTTTTCCCCCGGGGCCAAAATTATTTCCCTTTTTTGGGGGAATGGGGGGGTTTTTAAAAATTTGGGGGATCAAAACCTAGCTATGACGCCCCCGGGGCCCCGAGACGTGCGGGTGAAAAAAATTTTTCACCCCAAAAAAAGCTTTTTTCCCCCCCGGGGCATACACAAAAGCATTCGTTTTCCCCCCATTTTTTTTTTTTGGAAAAAAAATTTTTTGGGTTTTTTGGAATGGGGGGTTTAAAAAATTTCCATTCAAACTTTACCCTAGATGCTCCTGGGGTTGGATGTGGGGGCAAAAAAAATTTTTTCCCCCCCGTAATTTACAACGGTGTTTTTTCCCTAGGGGGGCCAAAATTTTTCCCCCTTTTTTGGGGAATTTTGGGGGGGTTTAAAAAATTTGGGGACTAAAACCCCCCCCCTATGACCCCCCGGGGGGTCGAGACGTGGGGTTTTGAAATTTTTTCCCTGCCCGTAAATGCTTTTTTCTATGCCGGACATAAAAAAAGCATTCAGCTTTCCCTTTTTTGTAGATGGGGCCCAAAAATTTTTTTTGGCTTTTGGGAAAAACCCCGGGGGGTTTAAAAATTTTTTTTTTAAAAAAACATGCCTAGGATTTTTTTCGGGGTCGAGAGGGGCGGGCGGCAAAATTTCCCCCCCAAAAAGGGTGCGACGGTGCTTTTTCCAACCCGGGAAAAAACCCCCCCCAAAAATACATACCCACATCCCTACATTTTTTTTAAAAAAATTTAGTTTTGATCCTATGATGATGTTTATAAAAATGACCCAAATGTACTTTTAAAAAAAAAAAAAAAAAAAGATGGAATCTTTTTTTTTTTTTAAATCTCCCCCGGGGGGCGATTCAGGGGGCGCATGGCATGTCCCCCCCAATTTTTTTTTACAGGGTAAAGGGGGACAAAAGGATCGGAGGACGGGGGGCGCGCGGGGAGCACAGGGGGACTTGGGGAAACCCTTTGGGGGTACCAGGGGATCGGGGGTGGGGGGGACCCTATTTCTCCCCCTCTGATGTGCGACACTTCAGAGGGGGAAAAATTTTTACAGGCAGGACCCCCCCCCTTTTTTCTTTCTTTTGCGACCCCCGTTATAGGGTTAAAAACGGCGACCCCCAAAAAGGGGCGGTTTGGGGGGGGCCAAAAAAATATGTTCTCGGGGGTTTGGGGGTACCGGGAAAAAAAAGGGAAAACCCCCCCCCCCCCCCCGGCCCCGGGGCGCATTTCCCCCGGGGGGCCCGCCATTTTCTTTCCCCGGTTTAAAAGATCCCCGGGAAATCGGGAGGCTTGGGAGGCCCCGGGGGGGACCCCCGGGGGGGCACGGGGGGTTATCGGGGGTCCCGGGGACCCCATTTCTCCCCCCCCTTGATGTGCGATACATCAGAGGGAGAGAAAAAAAGGGGGAAAAATTGTTTTTTTTTGCGATCGCTTTTATAGGGTTAATAACGGCTTCGCAAAAGCAGGGTCGGAAAAAAAAAACCCCCGAATCATTTTCTAGGGTCTCGGCCCCCCGGTAGCCGACCCCCCCAGAAAAAAACCCCAACTCGGGGGGGGCGCTTTTGGTTTTTCCCCCAACTTTTTAAAATTTAAAATTGGGGGCGCGGGGGTTTTTAAAGGCCCCCCTTAAATTTTAAACCGTTTTTAAAAAGGGGCGTATGGGCATTTTTTTAAGGGGTTAAATCAATTGAGTTTTTTCCCCCTTGTTATGACGACATAGTGATGTGGTTTTTTCACATTATTAAAAAACCAAAAACACATTTTTAAAAAACCTTTAAAACCAAAACTTTATTTTTCCCCACAAAAAAAAAAAAAATTTTTAAAAAACTGTATTGTCTTGCCATGGAGTATACCCCGGGGGTTTTAAAAACCAAAAAAATTTTAAAAAACACCCCCGCACTTTAATTCCGAGGGCGGGACAAACAGGGAAAAAAAGGGGCATGGGTATTAGCCCCCCCAAAATTATTTCCATCAGCCACTTCGCCCCCAATCATTTGGGTTTTTCGTCATGGATTTGGTGAAGTTACAAATTTTAAAAACCGGTTTTAAAAAACCCTCTTTCCCTTTTTTCCCTTTTTCACTAAGTTGGGGGGCTGACTTGGGGGCTTGTTTTTTGGCCCCACCCCCCCAGTTTTTTTTTCCGTGGGATAGGCTGTAATTAAAGAATCGCGTGGTGGCCCAGGCTCTACGTCGATAGGGCCTTTGACATTGTTTTTTGGATTAAAAAGCCCCATCAGCAATCTTCACAAAAGGCCCCTTTTTTCCTAATGCCCGGGGGTTTTAGCTACGGGGGGGGGGGGGCCCAAAAGTCATTAGGCGCAGTCCCCAGTTTTTTTTTTGGGCCCAATATCTACAATTATAAACCTGTAGTCCTAAAAACCCCGGGCCAACAGCACTACAGAAAAATACGTTTATAATTATAATATTCCCCCCCCCTGTTTTTTTGGGCGGCTTACACACACGGATGTGATTCCCATCCAGGGATCCAAAAAAATTTTTTGGGAAAAATGGAGGGTCCTCAAACCCACGGGCTATCCCCCAAATTTTTTTTTTTTGGGTCAGGTTTATCATTGATGCAGTCGGAAAAAATTTCTGAGGGGGGAGAAGGGACAACCCCCTGAGGGGTGTTTTCCCCCAAATTAAAAAAATTAAAGATGAAGGGCCGCATAGGAGACCCGGGGTTTTTTGGAATTTTATAAGTGAAGAAAAAAAAAAAAGGGGTCTACTTAAAAAAATATCCATCCCCCCAAAAATAAAAAAAAAATTGGGGGACTTCCTAAAATTTTATGGGCAGTGAAAAAAAAACCCTGAAAAAACAAAAAAAACCCCAAAAAATTTTCAATGCCTTTAAAAACAATTCAAACAGGGGGGAATTTTCAAAGGCAAAAATTTTTTTTAAAAAAAATTTTAAAACCTTTTAAAAAGGGAAAAAAAAAACACAAAAAACCCAAAAAGGAAGGGAAAAATTTTTTTTCCCCTTAAAACACTTTTTAAAAAACCTCATCAATTTGGGGGGGAAAATTACGTACCGAAAAGTAAGTAAAAAAGGTTCGGCGGAAATACACAAAAAAAATTTTTGGTGTCCTTGAAGGTAAATCCCGGGGGCAAAACCCCTCATAAAAATGTAAAAGGGTGGGCCGTTCTCCAAACAATATGGTAGAACTTGTCAAGATGGTGCGTAGAGAAGCATAAAGATGTGGAAATGGGCCCTTTTGTCAGCCCCCCGTCCGCGGTCTTATGAATGTGTACAAAGGCCCCGTAAATATTTTTTAAAAAAAACAACATCTTAAAACATTTAGATTAGCAACTTTTGCATGAAAAAATTTTAAAAAAGATTTACCTGACACGAAATCCTTGAATCAGGGTTAATTTTTGGGGCTTAACATTTTTCACGGGAAAAAAGGAGGCCCGGGGGGTTTTAAAACCCGCCCCAAAGGGGGGCTAACTAACCCTTTTAACCCTTTGGGGGTTTTTGATAATGGTTCAGAGGTTCCAATTTTTCCACCCAAAAACCCCGTCCCCCATCAGCCCCCAAACCCCCGTAATCAGCCCCCAAAAAGGATTCTGATTACCCCCCAAAAAGGGTTTGGGGGGATCCCCCGCTAAATACACAGTTTTTGACATATAAGCCAGACTGGAGAAAAAACAAATTGCTTTTAAAAACTAAAAACCCCAAAAAAGGGAAAAAAAATGATCTGGGATATTTAAACTCAAAACAAGGTGAGCTTAAAACAACTAAGGAGTCTTTAATTTAAAATCTTACAGTCAATCCTATCTTTTGGGCTGCATGAAAAAATTTTTATGGAAAAATCCAAAAAACAGAAAAACCCGGGGGTTTAAAGGGAAAAACCAAATTTTTCCAAAAAAAAAACCCCCCAAAAAAATTTTTAAAATTTAACCCGGGGGAAAAAATGCCCCCGTCCAAAAAGGGGGGGACAGAAAAAAAAATTTTCCCCAAGAAAAAAAAAAGGGAAAAAAGCAACTCAGCTGTGAGAAGTCAGAATGTGAAAAACCCCGACGATCTTCGTGGCGTGCACACAGGGGCATTTTCCCCCCCTTTTACGAGGGGCCCCCGGCCCCCCGGGGCCCAAAGGGTTTCCCCCGGGGGAGTTTTTTGGGGAAAAGGGCCGCCCCAAAAGATCTGCTTAATGTAAAAGGCGGAAAAAACCCACTTCCTTCCCCCCCCCCCGGGACCATACCCCAAAAAGGGCCACCAAGTACTGAAGGGATCGTCGATTCAGACGTGAGTAATGATTTTTGACACAAAAAACCCCCAAAGCCCCCAAATTGCCCCCACTGGAGGGGGGGGTTTTAGAGGTGATGGTTGACGGGCCCCCACGTACCTTTAAGTAATGACTTGTGGAACACATTGTGGTTTTTTAAGTAGGAGGGGGGTCCGGGACGAAATGCCCTTTTTAAAATTTTGGGAACTGCCCTTTTTAGGCCCGATAAATCTGGGGCCCTTTTTCCCCGGGGGGGAAAACCCTTGGGGGTTTTTTTATTTGGGGGACCCATACCGATCGTTACATTAAGATTCCCCCAAAAAACCCCCCTCCTTTTAAAACCTTAGTTTATAACGGTTCCCCATAGCACTCAGATTATTCAATCCCCCTCTCCAAACTAAAAGCAAGTGACGACGAGAAACGCCCCTCCGGGGGAAAACCCCCAAAAGGGGGCCCCCCCCATTGAATGAAAAAAAGGGGGAAAAAAACCTTTTTCCCCCCCAAAAAAAGGGGACTTACCGGGGACTCGTCCCCCTGTTGAAAAAGAGCAAAACCCCCCAGAGGCAAAAAAGAAGGACCAGCCCCCAGGTTTTTCGGGGGACAAAAAACCCCGAAAAAAAGTCTCTAGGCTTTTGATTCAGACGCTCGTCGGCCATTGGTCTGGGGAAAAAAAAAGCCGGGGAAAAATGCAATTGCATCCCCGAGAAAAAAAAATTCCCCCCCAAAAAAATTTGGGGGAAAAAACCCCTGAGACCCCTATTGACACCAATCAAAAAAAAACCCCCATGAAGAAAAACAATCCCCAAAATGAACACCTGCGCCGGGGTTTTTAGATTAGGGAGGGCGGGAAAAGAGAAAAAAATTTTCCCCCTTTTTAAAAAAAAACCCTGTCAAAAACCCCCAGTATGACATTTTTCCCCCTGACAAATGAGGAAGGTCCGTGATGAAGCCATAAAAAAATTTTGAGGTCCATGGACCCCGGGGGGGTTTTTTCCAAGGGGTTTTAAGGGGGCCCCCCAGGGGGGGGGGTAGGGGGGGGCCCTTAGAGCGAGCAAAAACCCCAAAGGCGGGAAACAAAAAAAAAATTTTTTTTTAAAATTTGGGGGCCAAAAAAACCCGGCGAGAAAGGAGATTTTAAAGTAGCCTTCCCCCCTGGATGTCCTGCTAAAGCAAAAAATTTTTTTTTTTTGGGGCCTAAAAAACCCCTTTTGTAAAAACCTGATTTGGGAAAAAAAGTCTCCCTGGAGGTCCTGAAGGGGCGCCCGGGGGGGAGCCTCTAAAACCTCCTCCTCAAGCTCAGAACTTACAGGACATTACCACCCCCCCTTTTAAAGGGGGGGGAAAAATGGGGCCCATTTTTTTTCCCCCGGCCCGGGGAAAAAACTTGGGGGGAAAAAGGCTCCGCCTTAACATTCTTACCCCCAGGGCGGAAAAAGGGGTGACAACAAAAAAATTTTAAATTTTTTCCTGGTTTAAAAAAAAAAAAAAACCAAAAAAAACCAATCGAGCTTGGGGGGAATTAAAAAGCTTAGCAGATTCCAAAACATTTTTTCTTGTGATAAATTAATGACGGTGACCGGGTGGATCCCCCCCAAAAATGACCCCATTCAAAAAAAGCCAACTTAATGGCCAAAAGTTCCTATTGCCGATAAAAAATTTCCCCTTTCGGGGGACAAAAATTTTTTAAAAAAGAAGCGCAGGGGTGCCTTTTAAAACCGGGGGGGGGGGCCCTGGGACAATATTGAACCACCCCTAGTCAGACGCGTCCCTCCACAACGAACGGCTGTGATGCATCTGGTTGGATGAAAAGGGGCAAAAAAAAAAACATTTTTTAAAAGGGGAAAAAAAAAAAAATTTGGCCCCAAACTTTGCCCCGGGGCCCTTTAAAAAAACCCCCCCCTTTTCCCTTTCATGTCAGTGAAGGGGTTTTGGGGCAAAAAAAGAGAAATTACAAAAAAAATTTTTCCCGGGAGTAGTTAGAAAACCCCCGGAAAAAAGCTGCAGAGCCTTTAAAACTCTGGGGCCCCCTTAAAAAAATGCTCTCACCTTTTCGGGGTCCATAGGGAAAAACCGGGGGGTGCCACCAAAAAAACCCAAAAATAAATTTTCCCCACGGCGAATAAAAATTTTCCCTTTTTGGGGTTTTAGTTTTTTGTCCGCAAAATTTTGCAACCCCCGTCTCACATGCTCCTGGGAGACAAAAAAAATTGGTGAGTTTTTTAAAAAAGCACCCAAAAAATACGCCCAAAAAAAGCCCCCCAGATGCAAAAAAAGTCATTAAAAAAAAATTTTTGGGAAAACTGCTGGTGAAGTAGTAGCCAAAAAGGGGGGATGAAAAAGGTTTTTCATAATGTCCCCCCCGGGGGAAAAAAACCTTTTTCCCCAAAACTCCCCCTTTTTTATCCTAATCGGGTTATCCCCCCCCTGAGACCCCAAATTTTGAGAACATTTGGGCCAACAATTTGATTGAAGAGATCAGGAAACAGGGGGAGTGGATTTTTGGGTCTCAAAAAAAAACCGATTAAAAATTTTTGGAAAAAAAAAGCAAGGGCGTAGGCCTCCATTTTTTTCTTCACAAAAAAGAACCCCGGGGACTGGGGAAAAAGAAAAAGGGTTTTTAAAATTTCCCCCTTTGGGGCCGACTTTCCGAAATATTTTAAATTTTTTTATAGCCCGCCTCTCAGGACCAAAAAGGGTTTTTTAACCCCAGCTTTAGGTAACTTAGCCTTTTTGGGGAAAAAAAATTTTAAAAAAGGAGTCATAAAACGCGTGAGGAGGCAACTCCCCCCACCCCTCCCCCGAGAAAACCATCCCCCCAAAACCTCCAAAAAAGGAGGGGGGAAATTTTAGGGGGGCCGCACTGAAGACTGTGTTCATGAAAAAACTTTTTTTAAAATCCCCCCTTGGCTTATTCTTGGACTGGGGCCAAAATTAAAAAAAGGGTTATGTTTTTAACCCCAACCCAAAGGGAAAAGGCCCAAAAAAAAAGGGGGAGGGAGGGCCCCCCAAACCCAAAAAAAAAAATAAAAGTTTTCCCCATGTATTGCCCCTACCCGAAGGTCAATGTTATGAACCCCATGAAAAAAACTCCCTTTGGGGCCCAGGGCCGGGGTTTTAATGGAGAATATAGGATGGGGGTTTTCCCAAAAACCCCTCAATGCAAAACCTTGACCCCGAGAAAAAAGAGCGTCAACCAATTTCCCCCCGGGCCCACTTCAAGAAGAAAAAAAAAAATTTTTTCCCCTTCGTACAACCCCCCCCTCCACGGGGCCCAAAGGGAAAATGAGAAGAACTAGCGGCGAAATACATACCCCCGGTTGTCGCCCCCCAAAAAAGGGGGAAAAAATTTTCGGGGTTTTTTTTCTAAAAAAAGGCACGGGGGGGGGCACCCCCCCAAAAAAATGTCCCTCTTTCCCGCAGAAGAAAAACCTTCTCCCCCGGGCGTACCCCCAATCCCCCCCAGAAATGATGTCCCCCCCCAAATGCATAGGCTCCCCCCCAAAAGAAAAGGGGGGGAACCCCAACAAAAGGGGGTTTTTGTAGTGGGTTTTGGGGTAAAAAAGGGGGGGGAAAATTTCCCCCAAAACCCCCCCCGGGGCCGCCCCAAAAGAAACGGTTTATGGGGCCCCCCCCAAAAAAACACCCCCCCCCCCCCCCCCAAAATAAAAGGGGGGAATCATACTGACCCCAAAACGCCCCTTTAAAATTTGCCCGAAACCCCAAATGCAAAACTGGCTCCAAGAGTTTGGGTTTTTCCCTTCCCTGGGGAATTTCGGGGGGCCCAAAATTTTGGGAAAATCAGAACCCAAATTTAAACCCCCCCGGGCCCCAAACCCACCTCCCCTTTCCCCTTCCCCAATTTTGCCCCAGAAAAGGGGGCCCCCCAAACCCGGGCCCCCCCAATTTTCCAACCCCCAAGGGCCCGTAAAAAAATCGTTTTTCCGGAATGTAGGGGGGGGGGGCCCCCGGGGGAAAAGGGGGAAAAGGGCCCCCGGATTGAGGGCCCCTTGGGGGCCCCCGGGGTTTTTAACCCCAAATTCCCCCTCTTGCTTTCCCCCCCCTGTTGACCCCGGGGCCCCCAACCGAAAACCCCTTTTTAAATTCCCCCCCGCAGGAAACCCAAAAATTTTTCCCCCCCCCCCCCAGTGCCCCTTTTTGGGAAGCTCCCCTTTTGGTTAAAAATTGGTTTCCCCCCGAGGGAGACAAAACTTTGGCCCTTTTTTGGGGGCCCCCCGCTCCATGGTAATCCTGCAACGGGGAAAAGCCAGGGGGCCCCACTTTTTTCCCTGGCAAAAGGGAAAAAATTTTAGGGGCCCCGTAAAAAATTTTTCCCCCCCGGTCTTTTTGTTTTGTACGAGGCCCCGGAAAACTATTTTTTAAAAGAAAAACCCCCTAAATTTTAAACCCCCTAAGTTTTAAAAAAAAAAACATTTTAATTTTAGAAAAGTTTTAAAACCAAACCCCAAAACCCCCCTTGGGGAACCGGGGTTTAAAAATTTTAGGCCCCAAAAATCCCCCCTTTTTTACGGGAAAAAGGGGCCCGGCCCGGGGGGGAAAAACCCCCCGAAACAAAACCCTGGGTTTTTTAAAATCCCCCCCCCCTTGGAGGTAGGGGAAAAAATGGTTCAGGGGTTTTCCCAAATCCCCCCCCCCCCAAAACCCGGTTTTTTTTTAGTCCTAAAACCCCCTTTTTTAAAACCGGGTTTTTAAAAAAGGAAAATTTGATTACCACCCAAAGGGATAGGGGCCCCCGATCTCTTTTAAATAAAAAAAGATTGCCCAAAAATTAAAAAAAAAAACCGGGAAAAAAACCCCAGATTTTCCCCCTTTTCAAAAACCCCAAACAAAAAGGGAAAAAATAAATCCCCCGGGTTTTAAACCCCCTTTTTAAAAAAAATGAGCTTAAAAAACAAAGGGGAGCCCCCTTTAAAATTAAAGTCTTTTTCCCGAAAAAATTTCCCACCCCCGGGCCCCATGAAAAATTTTCCCCCGGCAACCCCCCAAAACAGAAAACCCAAAAAGTTTTTAAAAGGGGAAAACCAAAACAACAAAAAATTTTTAATTGCCCCCCGGGGAAAAAAACCGGGAACCCCCAGTCCCAGAATTTGGGGCCCCAGACAGAATTAACCCCCCAACTGCCAAAAAAAAAAAAACAGAACTCAGCTGTAAAAAAGTCAGAATGGAAAACCCCGACGTTTCGTGGCGATGCAAAAAATGACACCGCCCCCCCCCAAAAACAGATGTACCCCTCTTCCCCCCCTTTTTTCCCCCTTTTTTTTTTTTTTATCCACAATAAAAGGGGGGAAGGCCCCCCAAAAAAATTTGGGGGAAAAAAACCAAAAGGGGAAAAGGGAATTTTCCTTTCCCGGGGAAGTTTTTGGGGAAAAAAAACCCCCCTCTTCCCCGTTGGACAAAAGGGGACCCAATTTTTCCCCAAAAAACCCCAAACACAAAACCCCAAAGGGCCCAAAGTTTTTTTAGGGGGGAAAACTTTTTTTTAGCCAAAAAGATGGGGGTTCCCCGATTAGGTTTTTAATTTTTAATTTAGGCCTTTTGGAAAATCGTTATATGCCCCCCTTTTCCCCGGGGTTGGGGAATTTTCCCCCCGGGCCCCAAAAAGCTCACAGACGGATCCCCTTTCGGATTCAACAGTTCCCCTTTGAGGTGGGGCCCCTGGGCCCCCCCCCCCCTTTCCCCAAAAGGGTTCCCCCCAAAAAGCTCCCCCGTTTGGAAAACCCCTTTTTTGTTTTTCGGCCCCCCCAAAATTGTCCCCATTTTTTTTTTTTTTTAAATTGAGTGGGGGCCCCGGGCCCCAAAGAGAGTTTACACCCCAGACTTGCGGTTTTAAAGGGGGGAAAATTTTTGTTTGCTGATGGCATTTTTTTTTTTGGGCCCATTTACACAGGCAGACTGATTTTACTGTCCCCACAGGGGGGACGGGTTTTTATTTTGTCAGGCTAATTTTTTTTTTGGGGTTTTAAGGGGCCATTTTTTCTTTAATTTTTTTAAATTCCCCAAGGGGACAATGTATTTTAAGCCAGCATAAAATCACTTCACCCCCCCCAAAAAAGTGTTTTGTTTTGTTTTTCGGGGTTTGGCAGCCAATTTTCAATGCACGTTTTTTGAGAAACTAGTTTTTTGATCATAAAAAAAAGCCAGGGTTTTGAAAACCCCGCTGAATGTGTTCTACTTTTTTTCCCAAAAAACCCCAGTATAGAAATTATTTTCTAAGACAGGCTGAAAATTTAAAAAAGGAACCTGACCTGCTACCCCGAGAAAAACTATCACTTTTTGTTTTGGGGGTTTGTTTATTTCGTCTGATGTTTTTTTTTGGAACTAAACCTTTTAAATTTTTTTAGACTGGACTGAAAATGTGCTGTTCACAAAGAGTTAAAGTCATTTTACTTTCATTTTTCCTCTCCTGTACTGTATGATCCCAAAACCCGTGGGTGGCGCCTACTATTGAAAAAAAGGGGGGGGTGGTCCCCCTAAAAAAAAGGAACGGGTTTTTTTTTCCCTTTTTAAGGGTAGATTTAAAAATTTGATTTGAAAAGGGAATTTTTATTTATATATTTTAAGTGACGATTGAAGAATCGGGGCGTGAGAGCGGATAAATTTTTTTTGTCAGAGTTCTGTTATAAAAAAAAGGGGGTTGCTTTTTTTTTAAAGGGATTTTTTCCCGTTTTTATAAAAATCGGAGTAGGCAGCGGGGGGCCCCTCCGTCAATGGCATTCAGAAAAAATTTTAATTTTTTCCACATGGTACACATTTTATTTTTAAAAAAAGGTGCCCCGCTTTCTAGACTACTTGCTAGTTGTAAAAAATACAAGTTCCAGTTGCTCAAAAACGGGGGTGCTGAGCAGGGGGTGCTTTTTAAATTTTGGGGCTAAAGTTTTAAATGAATAGTTAACCCCAATACCATAGTTTAAAATAAAAAAAAAATTTTGGGGGTTTTTTTTCCCTTTCTTTTTTTCCCCCCCCCCCCTTTTTTTTTCTGCTTTTACCTTTTTCTGTCTATCCCCTTTTAAAAAATGTGTTGCATGGGGGGGAAAGGCCAAAACCCGGTGTGTATCTTGTGAGTGTATAAATGCCTTGAAAAAAACCCTTTCAGGGTGAATATATCTGCGTTCGATGTCAGGGGTTTAAAAATTTTTGGGGGAAACCCGGTAATTATTGGAGCTTGCAACTCAAAAAACATTGAAAACCGTAGAGGATTTTTAAATTTTACTAAAACATGCTCGGGGGGGGGTTTTTTTCTAAAAAAAAGAGTCGAATTTTGGGAAAAACAGGCCCCCGAAGAAAAGGGGAGTTTGGGGGGAAAAGTTAGAAAAAGGGGTGAGGGAAAGGTACCAAAAGGGGGGTAGTCCTGTTTGACACAAAATAGTAATTTTTAAAAAGGGGGGAAAAAAATAAATTTTTTTTCCCCCCCAATTGTGCAAGTTTCCCCTTAAAAAAAAGAGTGGCGTAATTGACTAAAGATAAACCCCAACTATGAGAGTCAAAAGAGGAAAAAAAAAACCCGAAATTTTTCCCCTTTTTTGATTTTTGGGGGGGTTTTTTTTTAAATTATGGGGGGGAAAAAAAGTATTTGGTCACTGTAGAGGGGCCAAAGGGGTTTTTTTTTTTGACGGGAGGTATCTGGTCCCCCGATGCCTTGTATCTGTTATGTAGCCCAAAAAAAACATTAGCCCGGGTGGGGGGAAAAACCCATAGCAGTGTAGTGGTTTTTAAAGGGGGTGGGATGATGTCAAATACCACATGACCAATTTATGTGTTTTTTGGGGGAAAAAAAAGGGGGGCTGGGATATAAAATTAGGCTCAGGGTGCAACCCCCTGTGAGTTTGGGTGGATTGGAAACCCCGTTTGGGATTTTAGGAGACCCCAGGGTTTGCAAAATCCATTTGCTACCAACTTTAAAAGGGTTTTTCCTTTTTTAAAATTTTGGGGGCCCCCAAAGGTTTTTTTTTTTCCCCTTTTACAGGAAAAAAAGTCTTTTTAATTAAAAAAATTTTTAAAGGGGAAAAGGGAAAAGGGGGCCCCCGTTCCCGGGGCCAAAACCCCCAAAACCCCTTCCCAAATTTTTGGAAAAGGGGGGGAACCGTTCCCCCCAGCCCCGGTTTTTCCCGAAATTCTTTTTCCCCCCTGGGTAAAAAGGGGGTAGCCCCAAAACCCCCCAGCTTGGAAGGGGGAATTTAAAAGGGTTTTTTTAACTTTTTGGGGGGGGCCACCCCTGCAGCAAGGGGGCCCCAAAGGGGTTTTGGGGGGGCAAATTCAAATAGGAAAAAACCCGGAAAAGGGGTTTCCGCTTTTGACCCGGCCCCCCCTTTTCCCCCCAGGACCCAGGGGGCCCCCAACCCCAGGGCCCGGTTTGAGAAACCCCTTTGGACCGGTTTTAAAAAACCTCCAAAAATTTGCCCCCCCGGGGTGATGGGGGGGTTTTTAATTTTTTTTGGGAGGGGGTTTTCCCGAAAGGAAAGATTCCCAAAAAAAAGGGGGGCAAAATTTTTTTGGCCCTCCCCCCGGGGGAAACCCCCAAAAACTTTTTGGGGAAAAAGGGGGGCGGAGCTGGGGATTTCCCCCAAATTTTTAAAGGGAATCCTTAAAGGGTTGGGGGGGGAAAAATTGGGTTTCAGGGCACAAAAATTGGACCGCGGGGGGCCCCCCCGGGGGGAAAAAAACCAAAAGCTTCCCCAAAAGGTTTTACCGGGCCCCTTTTTTAAAAAAATTGGTTTTAAACCGGGTTTTCCGCCACCCAACACAATGGGGGGAAAAATTTTTTAAAAGGGGTTTTTTGGTTTGGGCCTCCCTCCCGGGCCCCGGGGGGGCCTTTGGGTTTGGGGCCCCCGGGTAAAAACCCCCAAGTCCCCCGGGAATGGTGGGGATTTTAAAAAAATTTTTTCCAAAGATGGAAAAAACCCCTTTCAAACCCCCCCAAATTTCCCAATTTTGGGGGTCCCCCCCCCAACCTTCCCCCCAAAATGGGGGGCCCCCTACATTCAAAAAAGGGGGGGGGAGGGGGCCCCCCCCAAAAGGTCCCTAGGGGTTTGGTGAAAAACCCCGGGGGGTTTCCCCCCGGGCCAAAGGGACAAAATAGTTTTCACGGTGTCCCGTTCCGACCATTTTGGGTTTCCCCCCCCGGGGCCTTATCCCCCCTTAAAAACCCGGGGTCATTTTAAAACCCCCCCCCCCCCCCTTTTCCCCCCCCCCCCCCCCTTTCCCCCCCCTTTTTTTCCCCCAAACCCCCCCTTTCCCCCCAACCTGCGGGGTTTTTCCTTTTCCGGGGAAAAAGGGGGCCCCCGAGCCCGGGAAAATTAAAAAAACCGAAAAGAACCGTTTTTGGCTTGGGAAAACTTTTAAAAAGGGGTGAGGGCTAAAAACACCCCTATAAATATCCCGGGGAAAAAGGTTGGTGGTTTTCCCTTTTCGGGCCCCTTTTTAAAGGGGGAAAAAAAAAGGGGCCAATAAAAATTGGGGGAATGGGGGCCCCCAAAATTTCCCCTAAAAGAGGGGTTTGGATTGGGTTGACACTTTTATCCAAACATTTTGTTTTTTTTTTGGGGTTGGGGGGGAAAAAACCCCCGGGGGCCCCTACCCCAAATTTTAAAAACCCAAAAGAAAAGCCCTACCCCCAAAACCCCCCAAAAACCCAAAAAAGGAAAAACCCCCTTTCCCTTTTTTTGGGGCCCCCTTAAAAGGTGAAAGGAAAAAAGGGCCCCCCCCGTTTTTTTACTTTTTGGGTTTTTGGGTTTTTCCCCTTAAATTTTGGGGACCCCCCCCCCAAACCCCCCCCCCCCCCTTTGGGCTTCCCTTTTTTTTCCCCTTGATGGGTTAAAAAGGAAACCCCGGGGGCCCCAAAAAGGAATTTCATTCTTATCTAAAATGGGGGGGGTTGGGGGGGGGTCGGGGGAAAATTTTAAGGGGGAGGAGGGTGGGGGGATTTGGGCCAGCCCGGGGTGCCCCAAAAAGGGGGGGGTTGGGGAATGGCCCTTCCCAACCCCAATCTTGGGGGGGGCCCAGGGGGGGGGCCCCCCGGGGCAAAATTTTAAAAGGGTTCAAGGCCAGGAAAAGTCAGGGGGGAAAGAAGAAAAATAGGCGGGGGCCGCCCTTTTCATTTAATCCCCCACCTTTTCTTTCCCGGGGAAACCCCGGGGGCCCCAACTCCCCAAATTTTTGGGGAAGGGCCCTTTGAAAAAAATTTGGGGCCCTTTTTGGGCCTTTGGGGGTCGGTCCCAAAAAAAATACCGGGGGGGAAAAAGGGGGGCATTCAGGAATGAAAAATTTTTACCCGGGGGGAATTTTGGGAAAAAACCCTTCACAAAAAGGGGGATACCCCCGGGGGGTTTGGTTTAAAAATTTTTTCCCCCAAATTTGCCGAAGGGGGGTCCGGGGGCCGCCAAGGGAAAACCGTTAGGGGTAAAGAAAATAAAGGAGTTTAAAAGGGGAGAAATTTTTTTTCCAAATTGGGGGGAACCTGGGTTTTTCCCTTTTCCCAAAATTGGGGGGGCCCTTTTTTGGGGTTTCCCAAAAGGGGCCCCCTTAAAAAAACCCTTTAAAAAAAGACTGAGAAGGGGTTTAAGGAAAGGGGGCCCCCCTTTTTTCCCTTTTTCCCGAGGGGGTTTTTTTTCCCCAAAAAAGGGGGTTTCAGGCCCCCCGGGGGTTTTCCCCCCCGGGGAAAATTTGGGTTTGGCCCCCCTTTTGGGGGGGCCCGGGGGGGAAAACCGGGGAAAAAAAAATTCTTAAAAAAGGGGGGTCCCCGGGGAGGGAAAAAGCAGGGCCCCCAAAAATTTTGGGAAAATTCCCCCCCAACCCCGGGGGAAACCCCGGGGAAAACCAAAAATTTTACCGGGGCCCCCTTTTAACCCCGGGCCCCTAAAATTAAGTCATTTTTAAATTTTCCGGGGGCCCCCCGGGAAACGGGGAAAAGGTGAGGGGTTGGGAAGGGGTTTTTACGTTTTGGGAAGGGGCCCCCAAAAAAAAACCCCGAAAAAGAATGAAGGGGGGGGGCCCCCGGGGGGATTGGGACCTGTTTTGGGGCCCCGGGGCCCAAAAAAGGGCCCCAAGAAGGAATTCTGAAAACCCAAACAGTGGGGTAAAATGGGGGGGGCCCCTTTTCCCAAATTTTTCCCTAAAGGCCCGCCCGGGGGGTTTCCCCCAAAAGGGTTTTTTTGGGGGGATGGGGAACCCCCGGGGGTTTTTTGGGGGGAATTTAGAGGGGTTTGGGGGAAAAACCAACTTTTTTGGCCCAAAACCTGATGGGGGAAGAACGGGGGGAAGTTTTAAACTATGGGGTTTTCCCCCAAGGGAACCCCTTTTCCCCAAACCCCCCCCCCCCCCCAAAAAAACCCCCCCCAAAACCCCCAAAACAAAAAAAAGGGGTTGGGGGGGGCCCCATCAAAGGGGGAAAAACCAAGCCAGGTAAAAACCTTTTTTGGGTTTGGGGGGAATTTTTTACTGGGATTCCATGGCAGGGAAAGCAAATGAAAGGGCCCCCAAATTTAACCCCGGAGGGGGGCTTAGTTGTTTCGGAGCCTTTGGGGCCGAGGGGGGGGGAGCAACTTTTCGAAACCAGGGGAATTGGGTTTTGGGGAATATAAAAAGGGCTGGAATGGGGTATGGGGGCCTTTTCAGGGGGAAATTTGGGGGGAAAAATTTTTGGGGAAAAGGGCCCAAAAAATTTTTTTTCAAAGGGGAAAAGGGTCTCAAATTTTCCCCCAGGGGCCAAAAAAAAAATTTTTCCAAAAACCCGGGGGGCCCGGCGGGGCCGGGGCCCTGGGGGGCCCGGGGATTTTGGGAATTTTTTGGGGGTTGGGGCCCAAAAAAGGGCCCCCGGGGTCCAGGTTTTTTTTTGGGGCCGGGGGGGAAAAAGGGGCCTCTGGGGCCCCCTTTTTAACAAAAAAGGGGTTCAAAATCAAAAAACCCCCGGGGAAAAAAAAATTTTGGGGGGTAGGGGCAATGCCGGACAGTACAGTCCTCCATACAATATTATGGGCACCACAGTCTCCCCCTCATCACCCATATAATACCCCATGCAGGATGTCACCCCCATATAATGCTCCATACAGAATACTGGACCCAATATAATGCTCCATACAGGATACTGGACCCAATATAATGCTCCATACAGGATACTGGTCCCCATATAATGCTCCATACAGGATACTGGTCCCCATATAATGCTCCATACAAAATATGGAGCTCTCCTCTGCGCTGTACTACGTTCTGCACTGTTACAGCTCAGGAAAGGGCGCTGTGGAAAGACTCCCCATTATCATCCTCATTGCCTCCCCATCATCATCATGGCCTCCCCATTATCATCAATGCCTGCCCATCATCATCATCTCCTCCCCATCATCATCAATGCCTGCCCATCATCATCTTCTCGCCATCATCAATGCCTGCCCATTATCATCATCTTCTCCCCATCATCACCAATGCCTCCCCATTATCAGCAATGCCTGCCCATTATCATCTTCTCCCCATCATCATCATCAATGCCTCCCCATTATCAGCAATGCCTGCCCATTATCATCTTCTCCCCATCATCATCATCAATGCCTCCCCATTATCAGCAGTGCCTGCCCATCATCACACACAGACAGCACACAAGCACTCTCTCACATACTTATATACACACACACACACACACACAAAGCACCGCGCTACATACACACAGACACACACAGAGACATACACACACACGTCTTACCTGTCCGACGTCCGCGCGCTCTGTGCCACAGCCGGCCGCTGAATGATGACGTCATTCAGCGGCCTGCTGTGAGAGGAAGCGCCGGCGCCCCCTGGAGCCCGGAGCTGCGGCAGCGGAGGCACGGGAGAGTTAAGTATTGTGCCAGCTGATGCCGGGGCCCTGAGCAAGCGGGGGGGGGCCCAGTGGCGGCGCTGACACCGCTCTCCTCCGCTAATGGGCGGGGGGTGCCAGACTGCGAGTGGGCCCCCCCCGCCTGCTCAGGGCCCCGGCACTTGCCCGGGTCTGGTTGGTGCGTGCAAAACACCAGCAGGCGGCTGTGGCCTGCGGGCCGGATCTAATAGTAATTAAATATCATCCAGGGGGCCATAGATAATCAATTCGCGGGCAGGATCTGGCCCGAGGGCCTTGACTTTGACATATGTGCTCTAAGAGAAGCAGGGTTTACAATAAACCCGAAGAAGTGTGCCTTGGGAAAGGAAGAGGCCAAGTACCTTGGATATGTAGTAGGTCGTGGTGGAATGAAACCCCAAATCAATAAAATCGAGGCGATTCAAACATGGCCAAGACCGTTGTTCAAGAAACAAGTGAAAGCCTTCCTGGGGATTGTCGAGTACTACAGGAGGTTCATCCCAAACTTCGCCACGAGGGCTGCCCCTCTGACTGATCTGCTGAAAGGGACCAAATCAGTGATGGTAAAATGGTCTGAAGAAGCAGAATTGGCCTTCCAAGAAATGAAAGGGGCCCTGTGTAAACAACCGGTCCTGATAGCCCCAGACTTTAAGAAGGAGTTTGTTCTTCAAACAGATGCCTCAGAGGTCGGATTAGGAGCAGTTCTGTCACAGGAGATACATGGGGAGGAGCATCCAGTCCTTTACCTGAGCAGGAAGCTATCTTCGTGTGACAAGAATTACTCTTTTGTGGAGAAGGAGTGCTTGGCCATAAAATGGGTCAGTGGACACCTTACGGTACTACCTAGTGGGACGAAAGTTTAGATTGATATCTGACCATGCCCCACTCAGATGGATGAGGGAAACCAGGGGTAGAAATGCAAGGGTCACCCGCTGGTTCTTAGCCCTGCAGGACTTTAGTTTCCAGGTAGAACACAGGGCCGGGAAGCTACACGGTAATGCTGATGCCCTCTCAAGAATCCCGTGTCTAGTGGGAGAAAGTGCCAAGCCCCACGGCTTTAGGCAGAGGGGGGAGGTATGTAGAGTGGCAAAGGGTTGTGTTATAGACGGGAGGTATCTGGCTCAGAGATGCCTTGTATCTGTTATGTAGCCCAGTACACATTAGCCCTGGGTAGTGGCATCACTATAGCAGTGTATGTGGTTAAAGGACCTGGGATGATGTCACTACCACATGACCAGTCATGTGTTCTGGGGAAGCTGGGTGTCTGGGATATAAAATTAGGCTCAGGCTGACAACAGGTGTGAGTGGCTGGAGGTGTGGAAACCTCCAGTGTGGGAGTTCTGAGGAGACCTCCAGAGTGTGTGCTGAAGAGAGTACTCAGTTAGAGTACCAGGACGTTATAGCTGTTTTTCTGTTATTTTGTGCCGAAGAAGGCTGTTTTGTTTTCTGTTTGACAGCAAGTTTATGAAGTCTCAATAAACTTGCTTAAAGAACCAAGAAGAGTCACCCTCCTGCTTACCTCCGGGCGCAAACCAGCGAGACCACATCCCTACATCACCTAAAAACATGCAAGATTTCTGGCTCTCACAGACCTGTAACTTCTTCTTTAAGAGGCTCCTCTGTCCTCCACTCATTACCTGTAGTAATGGCACCTGTTTGAACTTGTTATCAGTATAAAAGACACCTGTCCACAACCTCAAACAGTCACACTCCAAACTCCACTATGGTGATGACCAAAGAGCTGTCGAAGGACACCAGAAACAAAATTGTAGCTCTGCACCAGGCTGGGAAGTCTGAATCTGCAATAGGCAAGCAGCTTGGTGTGATGAAATCAACTGTGGGAGCAATAATAAGAAAATGAAAGACAAACAAGACCACTGATAATCTCCCTCGATCTGGGGCTCCACGCAAGATCTCACCCTGTGGGGTCAAAATGATCACAAGAACGGTGAGCAAAAATCCCAGAACCACACGGGGGGGACCTAGTGCATGACCTGCATAGAGCTTGGACCACCGTAACAAAGGCTGTCATCAGTAACACACTACGCCGCCATGGACTCAGATTCTGCAGTGCCAGACGTGTCCCTCTGCTTAACCCCTTCCCGACCCATGACGCCTACATTGGCGTCATGAAAAAATGTGCCATCCCGACCCATGACGCCAACGTAGGCGTCATGCTATAAATCATGTTCCTGCGGGTCGGGTGACCAGGGTCACTGAAAGGTCACCCGACCCGCAGGCACAGGACCCCTTGCGCATCACCACAGTGGGGGTGGCTTAACCCCCACGTGGTTACGATCGCTCTGATTGGCTGTTAAAAGTGAAACAGCCAATCAGAGCGATTAGTAATATTTCACCACTGAAAAGTGGTGAAATATTACAATCCAGCCATGGCCGATGCTGCAATAGCATCGACCATGGCTGGACACTGTGTTCCCACCCTCCCCACACCGAGTAACGGTGGTGATCGGCCGCCGCCGATTCATGGCGGCGATCGGTCACCTCCGTTACTATCATCTGCTGTGTGCTCCGATCCTCTCCCCTCCGGTGTGCTCCGCTCCCCCCTGCCCTCCGATCACCCCCCCACGCCTGTCCTCACCTTCCCCGGTCTTCTGCGGCCCCTTGATCCCTCCCGGCGTCCGCCCGGGACTCTTCATGGGCGCCGTCATCTTGGAAAATGGCGGGCGCATGCGCAATGCGCCCACGGGCCGGAGCATGCGCAGTGCGCCCGCCGGCCGGAGCATGCGCAGTGCGCCTTTCAAAGTACAACAATTTATTTTGATCACTGTGATAAACTCT
Organism: Oophaga sylvatica; assembly: GCA_033576555.1. Lineage (NCBI taxonomy): Eukaryota > Metazoa > Chordata > Amphibia > Anura > Dendrobatidae > Oophaga > Oophaga sylvatica. Next base: position 201,357,816 of record JARQOD010000002.1, read on the forward strand.
CACAGTGATCAAAATAAAAGTAAATGAACCCCCCCTGTCATAGGTAAGGACAAAAAATAAAATAAAGAATTTTTTTTTTTCCTTTTAGGCCCTGTCCACACGTTGCGGATTTTGCTGCGGATCTGCAGCGGATTTCGCTGCTGATCCGCAGCGGATTTCGCTGCTGGTCCGCAGCGGATTTAGCTGCTGATCCGCAGCGGATTTTGCCTCTGATCCGCAGCGGATTTTGCTGCTGATCTGCAGCGGATTTAGCTGCTGATCCGCAGCGGATTTTGCCTCTGATCCGCAGCGGATTTCGCTGCTGATCCGCAGTGGATTTCGCTGCTGATCCGCAGTGGATTTTGCCTCTGATCCACAGCGGATTTTGCTGCGGATCCGCAACGGATTTTGCTGCTGATCAGCACCGGATTTCGCTGCTGATCCGCAGATGATTTTGCTGGGGATCTGCAGCGGATTTCGCTGCTGATCCGAAGCGGATTTCGCTGCTGATCCGCAACGGATTTAGCTGCTGATCCGCAGCGGATTTCGCTGCTGATTTGCAGCGGATTTAGCTGCTGAACCGCAGCGGATTTTGCCTCTGATCCACAGCGTATTTTGCTGCGGACCCGCAGCTGATTTTGCTGGGGATTCGCAGCGGATTTTGCTGCTGATCAGCACCGGATTTTGCTGCAGATCCGCAACGGATTTTGCTGCTGATCCGCAGCGGAGATTTTGCTGCGGATCCGCAGCGGATTTGGCGCTGCGGATCCACAGCAGATCCAGAAACCATGTACAGTACAATGCAAATAAATGGTAAAAAAAAACGCTGTGCACATGCTGCGGATTTTTCAGTGCGGATTTGCTGCGGTTTTAAATCCGCAGCATGTCAATTCTTTGTGCGGATTCCGCAGCGGTTTTACACCTATTCCATTATAGTTGTAAAACCGCAGGGAAAAACTGCAGCAAATCCGCGCTAAATTCGCGGGTAAAACGCAGGTCATTTTACCTGTGGATTTTAGAAAAATCCACAAGTGAATCCGCAACGTGTGCACGGGGCCTCAGGGTTAGGGTTAGGCTGGGTTCATATTGCATTATGGCAGTCCGTTAGATGGACTGCGTTTCACCGCGGTATAACGCGGTGTAACGCTGTCCGTTAACGCTGCCATTCACCCCATTTGTGTGCGCATCGCAACGCATGTCGTAAAGCGGCATGCGTTCACGACGTGCCGTCATTCAGTGACGGAGCCTCGGACACGGGCTGCAGCGTCTGGGCTCAGTCACCGCTAGTAAAGATGAATCATCTGATGATTCATCTGTGCTAGCGGGTATAGCATAACGCGTTATGCTATACCATTACCAGCCGGTCAACTCTACATGTTGAACGGGCTGGTAAAACGCAATATGAACCCAGCCTTAGGGTTAGGGTTAGAACTAGGGTTAGAATTAGGGTTAGGGTTAGAATTAGGGTTAAGGTTAGAATTTGGGTTAGGGTTGGAATTTGGGTTAGGGTTGGAATTTGGGTTAGGGTTGGAATTTGGGTTAGGGTTGGAATTTGGGTTAGGATTGGGATTAGGTTTGTGGTTAGGGTTAGAGTTAGGATAAGTGTTAGGGGTGTTTTGGGGTTAGGGTTGGGATTAGGGTTAGGCTTGTGGTTAGGTTTATCGTTAGAGTTGGGATTAGGGTTAGGGGTGTGTTGGGGTTAGGGTTATGGTTAGGGTTTGTCTTAGGGTTAGGGGTGTGTAGGGGTTAGGGTTAGGGGAGTGTTTGGGTTAGGGTTGGAGTTAGAATTGAGGGGTTTCCACTATTTAGGCACATCAGGGGGTCTCCATACGCGACATGGCAAGACCATTGATTCCTGCAAATTTTGCGTTCAAAAAGTCAAACAGTGCTCCCTTTATTCCAAGCCCCGACGTATGCCCAAACAGTGGTTTACCCCACATATGGGGTATCAGCGTACTCTGGAAAAATTGCAAAACAACTTTGGGGGTCTAATTTCTCCTGTTAACATTGGGAAAATAAAAAAATTGGGGACTAAAGATCATGTTTGTGGAAAAAATATGATTTTTTTTTTCATGCCCGGGCGTTATAAACTTCTGTGTAGCCCTTGGAGGTTCAAAGTGCTCACTACACATCTAGATAAGTTCTTTGTGGGGTCTAGTTTACAAAATGGGGTCACTTGTGGGGAGTTTCTACAGTTTAGGCACATCAGGGGCTCTGCAAACGTAACATGACGCCCGCAGACCATTCCATCAAGTGGGCATTTCAAAACGTCACTACTTCCCTTCCGAGCCCGACGTGCGCCCATACAGTAGTTTTCTCCCACATATGGGGTATCAGCGTACTCAGGATAAATTGGACAACAACTTTTGGGGTCTAATTTCTCCTGTTACCCTTGGGAAAATAAAAAAATTGGGGACTAAAAGATCCTGATTCTGGAAGAAATATGATTTTTTTATTTTCATGCCCGGGCGTTATAAACTGCTGTGTAGCCCTTGGGGGTTCAAAGTGCTCACCACACATCTAGATAAGTTCTTTGCGGGGTCTAGTTTCCAAAATGGGGTCACTTGTGGGGAGTTTCTACTGTTTAGGCACATCAGGGGCTCTGCAAACCTAACATGATGCCCGCAGACCATTCCATCAAAGTCAGCATTTCAAAACGTTACTACTTCCCTTCCGAGCCCCAATGTGTGCCCGAACAGTGGTTCCCCCCCACATATGGGGTACCAGTGTACTCAGGACAAACTGTACAACAACTTTTGTGGTCCAATTTCTCCTGTTACCCTTGTGAAAATAAAAAATTGCGGGTTAAAAAAATCAGTTTTTGAGGAAAAAAATGATTTTTTATTTTCACGGCTCTGCATTATAAACTTCTGTGAAGCACTTTGGGGTTCAAGATGCTCACCACACATCTGGATAAGTTCCTGTGGGGGTCTAGTTTACAAAATGGGGTTACTTGTGGGTGGTTTCTACTGTTTAGGCACATCAGGGGCTCTGCAAACGTAACAAGATGCCCGCAGACCATTCCATCAAGTCGGTATTTCCAAGCGTCACTACATCCCTTCCGAGCCCTGACGTGTGCCCAAACAATGGTTCCCCCCAACATATGGGGTACTAGCATACTGAGGACAAACTGGACAACAACTTTTGGGGTCCAATTTCTCCTGTAACCATTGTAAAAATAAAAAATAGTGGGCTAAAAAAATCATTTTTTGAGAAAAAAAATGATTTTTTTATTTTCACGGCTCTGCGTTATAAACTTCTGTGAAGCACCTGGGGGTTCAAAGTGCTCACTTTGCATCTAGATAAGTTCCTTAGGGGGTCTAGTTTCCAAAATGGGGTCGTTTGTAGGGGAGCTCTAAACTTTAGGCACACAGGGGCTCTCCAAACACGACATGGTGTCCGCTAACGATTGGAGCTAATTTTCCATTCAAAAAGTCAAATGGCGCTCCTTCCCTTTTGAGCCCTGCCGTGCGCCCAAACAGTGGTTTATGACCACATATGAGGTATCTGTGTACTCAGGAGAAATTGCCCAACAAATTTTAGGATCCAATTTATACTGTTGCCCATGTAAAAATGAAAAAACTGAGGCTAAAAGAAAATTTTTGTGAAAAAAAAGTACTTTCTTTTTTTTACGGATCAATTTGTGAAGCACCTTGGGGTTCAAAGTGCTCACTATGCATCTAGATAAGTTCCTTGGGGGGTCTAGTTTCCAAAATGGGGTCACTTGTGGGGGAGCTCCAGTGTTTAGGCACACAGGGACTCTCCAAATGCGACATGGCAACCGCTAAATATTCCAGCATATTTTCCATTCAAAAAGTCAAATGGCGCTCCTTCCCTTCTGAGCTCTGCCGTGCGCCCATACAGTGGTTTATGACCACATATGAGGTATCTGTGTACTCAGAAGAAATTGCCCAACAAAGTTTAGGATCCATTTTATCCTGATGCCCATGTAAAAATGAAAAAATTGATGCTAAAATTTTTGTTGGAAAAATTAAAATGTCCATTTTTTCCTGCCACGTTGCTTTTTGTTCCTGTGAAGCACCTGAAGGGTTAATAATCTTCTTGAATGTAGTTTTGAGTAGCTTGAGGGGTGCAGGTTTTATTAATGGTGTCACTTTTGGGTATTTTCTGCCATATAGACCCCTCAAAGTGACTTCAAATGTGAGGTGGTCCCTAAAAAAATGGTTTTGTAAATTTTGCTGTAAAAATGAGAAATTGCTGGTCAAATTTTAACCCTTATAACTTCATAACAAAAAAAAATGTTCCCAAAATTGTGCTGATGTAAAGTAGACATGTGGTAAATGTTATTTATTAACTATTTTGTGTCACATAACTCTCTGGTTTAACAGAATAAAAATTAAAAATTTGAAAATTACAAAATTTTCAAAATTTTCGCCAAATTTCCATTTTTTTCACAAATAAGCGCAAAAATTATCGACCTAAATTTACCACTAACATGAAGCCCAATATGTCACGAAAAAACAGTCTCAGAATCGCTAGGATCCGTTGAAGCGTTCCTGAGTTATTACCTCATAAAGGGACACTGGTCAGAATTGCAAAAAATGGCAAGGTCTTTAAGGTCAAAATAGGCTGGGTCATGAAGGGGTTAAACCAGTACAAATCCGGGCCTGTCTGAAGTTTGCGAGAGAGCATTTGGATTATCCAGAAGAGTATTGGGATGTCATATGGTCTGATGAAACCAAAGTAAAACTGTTTGGTTAAACAAAACTCGTTGTGTTTGGAGGAGACAGACTGCTGAGTTGAATCCAAAGAATACCATACCTACTTTGAAGGTCCGTGTGGTACTGATGCGGCACACACATGCCACACGTGTGCCACAAGTATTACACACACGGACACTGACACCTCAGGTACCAGAAATATCAGGACGAGTGAAAGAGGCGTTATAGCAGGTTTTTATGTTTGGCAGCTGTCACACACTAAAAGACGCTTTTTATTGCAAAAAATAGTTTTTGCATCACCACATTTTGAGAGCTGTAATTTTTCCATATTTTGGCCCACCGAGACATGTGAGGTCTTGTTTTTTGTTGGACAAGTTGACATTTTATTAGAACCATTTGTGGGCACATGACATTTTTTGATCACTTTCTATTCCGATTTTTGGGAGACAGAATGAGAAAAAAACAGCAATTCATGAATTTCTTTTGGGGGTAGCATTTACATCGTTCCGCATGTAGTTTTATTCTTTGGGTCAGTACGATTACAGAGGTACCTCGTTTATATTTTTGTTTATGTTTTGGCGCTTTTATATAATAAAAACTATTTTATGGAAAAAATAATTGTTTTTGTATCACTTTATTCTGACAGCTATAACTTTTTTATGTTTTCGCTGATGATGCTGTTTGGCTGCTCGTTTTTTGCGGGATAGAATGACGTTTTCAGCGGTACCATGTTTATTTATATCCGTATTTTTGATTGCGTGCTATTCCACTTTTTGTTCGGCGGTATGATGATAAAGTATTGTTTTTTGCCTTGTTTTTCTTTTTTTTATGGTGTTCACTAAAGGGGTTAACTAGTGGGACAATTTTATAGGTCAGGTCGTTACGGATGCGGCGATATTAAATATGTGTACTTTTATTGTTCAGATTTTTTTTCATTCAAATATTTATTTAGTGACAGAATAAATACTGATTTTTTTTTTATAGTTTTACAATTATTTAAAAAAATATTTAGAATTGAGAGTCCTCAGTGATTGATACCTTTTAACCCCTCTCTGATATTAGACGTACTATCCCGTCCATGAAACCCGTGCCAATCTGACCATGGACGGGATAGTACGTCATAGGCGATCAGCTGCGCTCCCGGGGGGAGCGCAGCTAATCGCCGCCGGGTGTCAGCTGATTATCACAGCTGACACCCGTGACTGTGTGTCAGGAGCGGTCACAGACTGCTCCCGGCACATTAACCCCTGGCACACCGCGATCAAACATGATCGCGGTGTACTGGGGGCACAGGGGAGCATTGCGCAGGGAGGGGGCTCCCTGCAAGCTCCCCTGAGACCCTCAGACCAGCGCGATGTGATCGCGCTGTTCTGAGGGCTTCCTCCCTCCCAGGACCCGGATCCAAGATGGCGCCGGGGTCCTGCAGGGAGGCGGCTTCCTCAGTGCCTGCTGAGAGAGCAGGCACTGAGAAGCCTGCAGCTATGCCTGTGCGATCGCTGGTGTGACAGAGTGCTGTGCACACTGTCACACCAGCGATCTGACATTTTACAGTGATGTCCCACCCTGGGACAAAGTAAAAAAGTTAAAAAAATAAAAATAAACATGTTTTAAAAAATAATCCAAAATAAATAAAAAAATATATATATTCCCCAATAAATTCATTTCTTCCTGTAAATAAAAAAAACAAAATAAAAGTACACATATTTGGTATCGCCGCGTCCGTAACTACCCCCCTATAAAACTGTCCCACTAGTTAACCCCTTTAGTGAACTCCTTAAAAAAAAAAAAAAAAAGCAAAAAATCAATGCTTTATCATCATACCGCCGAACAAAAAGTGGAATAACACGCGATCAAAAAGACCGATATAAATAAACATGGTACCGCTGAAAACGTCATCTTGTCCCGCATATTGGGTATCAGCGTACTCAGGACAAATTGGACAACAACTTTTGGGGTCCAATTTCTCCTGTTACCCTTGTGAAAATAAAATATTGGGGGAGAAAAAATCATTTTTTGTAAAAAAAAAAAAGATTTTTTATTTTTACGGCTGTACGTTATAAACTTCTGTGAAGCACTTCGGGGTTCAAAGTGCTTACCACAAATCTAGATAAGTTTCATTGTGGGGTCTATTTGCCAAAATGGGGTCACTTGTGGGGGGTTTCCACTGTTTAAGTGCATCAGGGGCTCTCCAAATGCGACATGACGCCCCCAGACCATTCCATCAAAGTCTGCAATCCAAAACGTCACTACTTCCCTTCCGAGCCCCGACGTGTGCCCATACAGTAGTTTTCTCCCACATATTGGGTATCAGCGTACTCAGGACAAATTGGACAACAACTTTTGGGTTCCAATTTCTTCTGTTACCCTTGTGAAAATAAAATATTGGGGGTGAAAAAATCATTTTTGTAAAAAAAAAAAAGATTTTTTATTTTACGGCTGTACGTTATAAACTTTAGTGAAACACCTGGGGGTTCAAAGTTCTCACCACACATCTAGATAAGTTCCTTGAGGGGTCTATTTTCTAAAATGATGTCATTTATGGGGGTTTCCACTGTTTAGGCAGATCAGGAGCTCTCCAAACACGACATGGCGTCCAGCCAATTCTGCGTTGAAAAAAGTCAGACGGCGCTCCTTCCCTTCCAAACTCTGCCATGCACCCAAACAGTGGTTTACTCCCACATATGGGGTATCAGCGCACTCAGGACAAATTGCGCAATAACTTTTGGAGTCTTGTTACCCTTGGAAAAATAAAAATTGGGGTGAAAAGATCATTTTTGTGGAAAAAATATGATTTTTAAATTTTACGGCTCTACGTTATAAACTTGTGTGAAGCACTTGGAGGTTCAAATTGCTCACCAAAGATCTAGATAAGTTCCTTAGGGGGTCTAGTTTCCCAAATGGGGTCATATGTGGGGGGTTTCCACTGTTTAGGCACATCAGGGGCTCTCCAAATGCAACATGGCATCCAATCTCAATTCCAGCCAATTTTGGTTGGAAAAAGTCAAATGGTGCTCCTTCCCTTCCGAGCTCTGCCGTGCGCCCAAACAGTGATTCCCCCCCACATATGGGGTATCAGCGTACTCAGGACAAATTGGACAACAACTTATGTGGTCCAATTTCTCCTGTTACCTTGGGAAAATAAAAAATTAGTGACTAAAAGATAATTTTTGTGGGAAAAAAAATAGGATTTTTTATTTTCATGCCCGGGCATTATAAACTTGTGTGAAGCACTTGGGGGTTCAAAGTGCTCACCACAGATCTAGATAAGTTCCTTAGGGGGTCTAGTTTCCAAAATGGGGTCACTTGTGGGGGGTTTCCACTGTTTAGGCTCATCTGGTGCACTGCAAACCGAACATGACCCCATCAACGTCTGCATTCCAAAACGTTACTACTTCCTTTCCAAGCCCTGCCGTGCGCCCAAACAGTTTCCCCACCCCCCACATATGGGGTATCAACGTACTCAGGACAAATTGGACAACAACTTTTGGGGTCCAATTTCCTTGGGAAAATTCAAAAATTTGGGACTAAAAAATCATTTTTGTGGAAAATTGTTTTTTTTCTTTTTTTCACACCCAGGCATTATAAACTTTTGTGAAACACTTGGGGGTTCAAAGTGCTCACAACAGATCTAGATAAGTACCTTAGGGGGTCTAGTTTCCAAAATGGTGTCACTTGTGGGGGTTTCCACTGTTTAGGCGCATCAGAGGTTCTCCAAACGCGACATGGCGTCCAATCTCAATTCCAGCCAATTTTAGTTTGAAAAAGTCAAACGGCGCTCATTCCCTTACGAGCTCTGCCGTGTACCCAAACAGTGGTTTTCCCCCACATATTGGGTATTGGCGTACTCAGGAGAAATTGCACAACAACTTTATCTGTCCATTTTCTCCTTTTACCCTTGTGAAAATAAAAAAAAAGTTTGTAAAAGATCATTTTTGTGGCTAAAAAGTTAAATATTCATTTTTTCCTTCCACGTTGCTTTAGTTCCTGTGAAGCACCTGAAGGGTTAATAAACTTCTTGAATGTGGTTTTGAGTACCTTGAGGGGTGCAGTTTTTAGAATGGTGTCACTTTTGGGTATTTTCTGCCATATAGACCCTCAAAGTGACTTCAAATGTGAGGTGGTCCCTAAAAAAAATGGCTTTGTAAATTTTGTTGTAAAAATGAGAAATCACTGGTCAACTTTTAACCCTTATAACTTCCTAACAAAAAAAATTTTGGTTCCAAAATTGTGCTGATGTAAAGTAGACATGTGGAAAATGTTATTTCTTAACTATTTTGTGTGATATATTTCTCTGTTTTAAGGGAATAAAAATTCAAAGTTTGAAAATTGCAAAATCTTAAAATTTTTTGCCATATTTGCGTTTTTTTAAAAAATAAACGCAAGTTATATCGAAGAAATTTTACTTCTAACGTGAAGTACAATATGTCACGAGAAAACAATCTCAGAATCGCGAATATCCGTTGAAGCGTTCCAGAGTTATAACCTCATAAAGAGACAGTGGTCAGAATTGTAAAAATTGGCCGGTCATTAACGTGCAAACCACCCTTGGGTGTGAAGGGGTTAATGGCTAACTGAAAAGATGGTAACAAATTGCAAGCTTTCGAGACTACTCAGGTCTCTTCATCAGGCTAGACTAATACAAAATCTGAAGAATCACATATTTATACACAACACAGCACAGAAAAAAAAATGCAATAGGTAAGACAAGTGACGTGAAGCAGAATAGTCATTATGGCAGAGGGATGAGCATAAATATTGGAACAGTTCATAGATAAGGAGTGTGAAAGTTTTATTGCCCTCTGATTGGGGTCTGGTAATGTTTTGTGATGTTCTCACAGAGTCTTTGGAGTAAATTCCTTAATTGATGTAAAACGTCATAAATCCGTGTAACAGGTTCATTCCAGCATTAAGAGTGTCAAAGGTCACCAGCAATTTGTATTCGCAAACTCTTCTGTGTCTCTGAGATGTGAAACTACCTTTCAATACAAGTAATTTCATATTCAATATTCTATGACCAGGGGAGCAAAAATGTTTTGCCACAGGTAGATCCATTCTTTTTTCTCTTATTGTGTGGCAATGAGAATTCATCCTTGTTCTCAGTTTTTGCCCGGTCTCTCCCACATACAGACCCCCAGTTGGACATTTAGTACATATAATTAGGTACACCACATTGGATGAGATGCAGCTGAAAGTACCTGGTATCTTGTAGTCCCGATGGGAGTTGGGGATCTTTATCTTGTCCGTGGTCATTATAAATGGACAGGTTTTGCATTTCTTCTTGTTGCAAGGAAAGGTTCCTGCAGCTGTTGGGGAGGAAAGGGAACTTCTGACAATGATGCTTCTTAGATTTGGGGGCTGCCTAAAACACAGTAGTGGGGGGTCTGGAAATATGGATTGTAATCGGGCATCTTTTTGTAGTAAAGGTTGTAGTTTCCGTGCAGCTCCTCTTAGCACCTCCAGATTTGGATTGTAGGTGACCACTAGAGGCACCAGGTTATTTTCTTCTTTAGTTTTGTAATGTAGCAGGTGATTCCTTGATATTCTGGTGGCTCTTGTAATTTGGTTTTCAATTGTTCTTGGATGGTAGCCCTGATTTAAAAAGGTCTTTCTAAGGCGACCAAGGTGTTCATCTCTATCCACGGGGTTGGAACATATACGGTTGTATCTGATGGCTTGGCTGTAGACAATAGACTTTTTTATGTGTTTTGGATGGAAACTGTCCCATTTAAGGTATGTTGGACGGTCGATTGGCTTCTGATACAGGGATGTCTCTATTTCATTGTCCTTTAGCTTAATGATGGTGTCCAAAAAGTTAATTTCAGTGCTGGAATAGTTGAGTGTTAAATTGATGGTGGGATGAAATTGATTGAACTGTGGTGAAACTCACAAAATTCATCCTCACCCACAATTACTTTGAATTTGACAACAAGATCTATTTACAGGAGACTGGCACAGCTATGGGAAGTAAAATCGCTCCACAGTATGCAAATCTTTTCATGGCCAAGCTTGAAAGCGACTTTCTGTCCTCATGTCCCATCAGGCCTCTGGCCTACTGCCGCTACATTGATGACATTTTAATCATCTGGACGGAGTCTGAGCAACAGCTAAAGACGTTCCATGAACAGTTCAATCAATTTCATCCCACCATCAATTTAACACTCAACTACTCCAGCACTGAAATTAACTTTTTGGACACCATCATTAAGCTAAAGGACAATGAAATAGAGACATCCCTGTATCAGAAGCCAATCGACCGTCCAACAATAAAACTTTCACACTCCTTATCTATGAACTGTTCCAATATTTATGCTCATCCCTCTGCCATAATGACTATTCTGCTTCACGTCACTTGTCTTACCTATTGCATTTTTTTTTTCTTTGCTGTGTTGTGTATAAATATGTGATTCTTCAGATTTTGTATTAGTCTAGCCTGATGAAGAGACCTGAGTAGTCTCGAAAGCTTGCAATTTGTTACCATCTTTTCAGTTAGCCATTAAAAGGTATCAACCACTGAGGACTCTCAACTCTAAAGGGTATGCCACACTAAGCGAGATCGCTAGCGAGATCGCTAACGAGATCGCTATTGCGTCACCATTGATGACGCAGTAGCGATCTCGTTAGCGACTTAAGCCCCCGTCTCACATAGTGATCTCGCTAGCGAGATCGCTGCTGAGTCACTAGTTTTGTGACGCAGCAGCGATCTCCCCAGCGATATCGCTGTGTGTGACATTCAGCGACGATCAGCCCCCCTGCTGGGTATCGCTGATTGTTGCTGAATGTCCTGGACATTTTTTTGATCGCTGGTCTCCCGCTGACAGGCACGCATCGCTGCGTGTGACAGGCGGGAGACCAGCAATCCGCTGGTAACCAAGGTACACAGCGGGTTTCCAGGCGCGGGGCTGTGCCTAGAAACCCGCTGTGTACCTTGGATACCAGCGCCCTGATGCAGGGAGCTGGTAACCAAGGTACACAGCGGGTTTCCAGGCACCGCGCAGCGCCTGGAAACCCGATGTGTACCTTGGTTACCAGCTCCCTGCATCAGGGCGCTGGTATCCAAGGTACACTGCGGGTAACTAAGCGATGTTACCCGCAGTGTCGCTGTGCTGATCGCTGCCCTGAGCTGCCTGTTTGGCAGCTCAGCAGCGATCATGTAGCGATACACCAGCGATCCTGACAAGTGCATATCGTTGTCGGGATCGCTGGTGTATCGCTATGTGAGACCCAGGCCTTAGCTGTGAGATTCGAAACACATCTCATCAGCGATCTGTGATTCCAAACACAACTCATCAGCGATCTGTATAATGACCTCTGCGGTCGTTGGGAAAACCTAGTCCCACCTGTGACACTGGTGAAGTCGTTCATAAAGGGTGTCACACTCAGCGATTCAGGCTCACCAGCGGGACACCAACGACCAAAAAACTGCTCAGTACGTTTACAAGCGATCAACGACATCTCAGCAGGGGCCACATCGCTGCTACATGTCACACACAGCTAAGTCGCTAACGAGATCGCTAACGAAATCGCTACTGCGTCATAAATGGTGACGCAATAGTGATCTCATTAGCGATCTCGCTTAGTGTGGCATACCCTTTAATATTTTTCTATCTACTGGCTAACACGGTACAAAGATATACATCTTTACAATTATTTAAAAACATTTTTTACTTTATTCTAATCTAGACCTCCCCCCGTGAGCACGGCCGATCGGCGATGACGTACTATTCCGTCCATGGGAAGTAAGTCCCAGGTCACAAGGACGGAGTAGTACATCTGATGTCAGAGAGGGGTTAAACTAGGATATTGTGGGACGGAGGGTAGTTATGCAAATAAGGGAATAGAGTAGACAGAGAGAGTGAGACAGTAGGGGTTAATGAGGATTCAGAGAGGCTGGGACATAGGAAGGTGAGTAGGAGTAATAAATATGCTAATAGAATTAAATGTCTGCTGGCAAATACAAGAAGTCTTGCAAACAAAATGGATGAATTGGAGACTCATGTCTTATTATGTGGGATATTAACTATCCAGACATTCAATGGGACATAGAATCTTCTGATTGTATTAAAAGCTGCAAGTTCTTACCTGCATTTCAGGACAGTTACCTCCCACAGCTGGTAGATGAACCAACCAAGGGAGATAATCTGCTGGATGTGGTTCTGTCAAATAGACCAGATACAATTTTAGAGCTACAGGTCAGGGAGCATTTGAGATGCAGTAACCAAAACATAGTAAGTTTCATTGCAATATTCAAAAAACATTTCAAAAGGGGAAATACAAAAACCTGGAACTTTGGGAAAGCTGATTTCAACAAATTAAGGGAAGTGCTTAATTGTGAAGACTGGGACCATCTCATCGCAAATGGGGATGCTGAACATAAATGGGACATGTTGGAGGGCGGGCACGCACAAAGAGTAGGTAGTGGCAAGCTTAGGAAGCTGACAGAGTACATTGAGGTATGCGGCCAGGTGACCTTATTGTCCCAACCTGGATTCTTCAAACGTCTTTGAGGGTTCAGTGATGCTCAATGGAGCATATCTGTATTCTTCCAGCTGAGGCTATGGTCCCTTAAGCTGACGTCCTGCACAGTGTCAAAACTGTATTCTGCGGATGGGACCATGGTGCCTTGGCTATTGTCATATACAGTCTGGAAAACAGAGGAAGATCCTCCTTTTATAGTTCACAGCTCTTATTCAGGCATTTTTCCACAGGATTGTGTGAAGGTGGGGGTAGATCATTTCTCATTGTTCGAGTGTTCAAATAACCTGCATAGATCATCCTTCAATATTTGCAAAACAACAAATTACATGGACTGATACAATGGGTAATCTGCATATTATCAAACATCGATCGTTCAATGATCCTGTGCCTTTGTTTCCCAAAGATACAGTGGGTACGGAAAGTATTCAGACCCCTTTAAATTTTTCACTCTTTGTTTCATTGCAGCCATTTGGTATTTTGGTAAATTTAAAAAAAGTTCTTTTTTTTCTCATTAATGTACACTCTGCACCCCATCTTTACTGAAAAAAACAGAAATGTAGAAATTTTTGAAAAATGTATTAAAAAAGAAAAACTGAAATATCACATGCAATATTGCTAGGCACATCTGAGCACCCAGATACTTGATTGATTCCCGAGTATCACTGAGCATGTTCGCTCATCACTAATAAACACCTTAATGAAGGGGTTGTCTCATCTGAGACATTTATAGTAACATAGTTATTAAGGTTGAAGGAAGACTTTAAGTCCATCTAGTTCAACCCATATCCTATCCTAACCTGCCCTAACATGTTGATCCAGAGGAAGGCAAAAAAAAAACCAAGTGGTAAACAGTAAGCTTCACATTGGGGAAAAAAATTCCTTCCCGACTCCACATACGGCAATCAGACTAAGTCCCTGGATCAACGCAGTATGTAGGAAACTAGTGAATATAGCCGGTAATATTATACTTTTCAAGAAAGGCATCCAGTCCCTTCTTAAATTTTAGTAGGGAATCACTCATTACAACATTAGACGGCAGAGAGTTCCATAGTCTCACTGCTCTTACAGTAAAGAATCTGCGTCTGTGATTATGGCTAAACCTGCCCCTTGTCCCCGTCACAGGTCTAAGAGTAAAAAGATCATTAGAAAGGTCTCTGTACTGTCCCCTCATATATTTATACATTGTAATAAGATCACCCCTAAGCCTTCGTTTTTCCAAACTAAATAACCCCAAGTGTAATAACCTGTCTTGGTATTGCAGACCCCCCAGTTCTCTAATAACCTTGGTCGCTCTTTTCTGCACCCGCTCCAGTTCAGCTATGTCTTTCTTATACACCGGAGACCAGAACTGCACACAGTATTCTAAGTGTGGTCGCACCAGTGACTTGTATAGAGGTAAAATTATGTTCTCCTCATGAGCATCTATGCCTCTTTTAATGCATCCCATTGTTTTATTTGCCTTGGCAGCAGCTGCCTGACATTGGCCTCTAAATGTGAGTTTGTCGTCCACCCATAACCCAGGTCTTTGGCATATAGAGGTGCGTCCTTTTTCTATGATTGCACAAAGATTCAGAATATTTGACAATCTTATGCTTATTGTGACCCACATTGCCAGATTAACCCTTTAAAGACTTGAATATTTTAAGGATTTTTTTGCGCTTTCGTTTTTTCCTCCTCTTTTTACAACACCCATAACTTTTTATCGTATTATTTTTAGGGAAGTGTGGAGACAGAAAACCAGAAATTCTAGAGATTCAATTTTTTTGCTTTCTTCGTTTAAAATATGGTCTAAATCATTTTATATTTTGATAGATCGGACTTTAACGGACACAAGGATACTAAATATGTGTAAGTTTTCATGTCTTCGTTTTTGAATGAAGACATTAAAAAATTAGGCTGAACTCCACAGGAGAACTAAGATGGCACCCATGGTTGCTTTCACAAGGTCCCCGACAACTATGGTGCTCAGCTAGGTAGCACAACCAGTGTTCTGTCCTCTTACATATTTACATGTTATGCAATCTGACATACAGAATAGACCTCTTCTGTCTTCCAAAATAAGCAAACCATTCTCGGTAGTCTAACTTGTAGTCTAACTTGTTTATTTTTCAACAGATGTATAGAACAGAAATGTATGTGGTAAAACTACAAGAATACAAATACCAGGTATGAGTATTGAGCTTAGAATATCACAAAACTATATTTACAATTAACAGTGGAAGCACACAGCAAGTAGTTATATAGATACATAGGTTGAAAAAGAGCTAGGTCCATCAAGTTCAACCTTTCTCCACCAATTATATAATTTGTCACTAATTTCTAAAACCCACAATGTTATTAAGGAAATCATCCAGCCCTTTTTTTAAAGCTGTCATAGTGCCTGCCAGTACTACCTCTTGTGGTAGGGTATTCCACAGCCTACCTGCTCTAATTGTAAAGAACCTTTTCCTATTTAGCGGCTGGTATGGGCTTTCTTCCACCCGTAATGAATTCCCCCTGGTCCTTAGTATGGTCATATTGAGTCATGAGCAAGTCCTCTGTACTGACCACACATATATTTATACATGTAAATGAGATCTCCTCTGAGGCATCTTTTTTCTAAGCTAAACAAGCCCAACTTTTCCAACCTCTCATCATATGAGAGGCCTTCCACCTCTTGTAATAATCTAGTTGCTAGATTTTGAACTGACTCTACCTTCTGAATATCCTTTTTAAAATGTGGAGCCCAAAACTGGATCCCATATTCTAGATGTGGCCTCACCAGTGATTTATAAAGAGGTAACAATATGTTGGGATCCCGGGATTTTATCTCTATTTTTATACATCCTAAAATCTTGTTTGCTTTTGCGGCTGCTGCTTGACATTGAGTACTGCTGCTCAGCTTACTTGTAACCAGAATACCCAAGTGCTTCTCCTGTTCTGTAGTCCCAAGTATGCTCCCATTTAATGTATATGCAACAACTGAAAAACTCCATCCTAGGTGCATTACTTTACATTTAACTACAAGTTAACTACAAGTGTTTGCCCATTCAGTCATCTTATCCAGATCATTTTGCAATATTGCAATGTCAAGGTCAGATTTTAACCCCTTAACCCTCTGAGCTTTTTTTGGTTTTGCGTTTTCGTTTTTCGCTCCCCTCCTTCCCAGAGCCATAACTTTTTTATTTCTCCATCAATATGGTCATGTGAGGGCTTATTTTTTGCGGGGCAAGTTGTACTTTTGAACGACACTACTGGTTTTACCGTGTAGTGTACTAGAAAATGGGAAAAAAAATTCCAAGTGCAATGAAATTGCAAAAAAATGCAATCCCACATTTGTTTTTTGTTTGGCTTTTTTGCTAGGTTCACTAAATGATAAAACTGACCAGCAATTATGATTCTACAGGTCATTACGAGTTCATATAGAACTACACCGCACACTTATATGGTTTAGATGCAACAAAAGAATTTCTTTATTGTAACAATAACAAAATATGAGAGCAGAAATAACGAGGCGACTAAACACAAGTGGACGTTTCGACCCTCCCGGGTCTTATTCAACACAGTCGCTTAGTTATATTGATAATAGAATTAATTACAGCATTGTTCAGGGTACAGTGAAGTTGCTGTGGTACGTAGATATATAGTATGATAATAGTACAATATTTCAGAGATAGAAGACCTTGTTACATGTCCTGGAAAAGCGGCGCGGGACTGACTGTTGAGAACTTACTTGTTGCTGATAATTGTGTACAGCGGCAGGTGCTCAGATGATAGGAAGCTCGCTCCTCATAGATACCTAGTAGCACGGTCAGCACGGAGGTGTTGGTGTGGTGAAGAACCAAGGGAGCATCCTCCCTGGTAAGTGGGGAAACCTCCTTAGGTGCCGTGCAGCTGTGTGGGTATACGGCGGCGTGCTCCGGCCGAGAGACGCCGACGTGAGAGAGCGTGGAAGGCAGGGGGCGGGGTATGGAGTGGGTGACGTCACCACAGAATGGGGACCAAAGAGGGTATGTCAGCATGACAACCCGAGGTCTCCTGGAGACCTCTATGGTGGTCAGTGCCGACTTGCTGTGAGTGGCACCCAGTGGTCGCGCTCATAAGTGAGTAATTCTGCTACATAGAGGCGATCTGCTCATCGCCTCTATGCAGCAAAGGCGATCGAGTTGTGGCAGCTTCTAGTCTCCCATGGAGACTATTGAAGCATCTAAAAAGAGGAAAAAAAATGGTTTTAAAAATATAAAAAAAAATAAAAGTTTAAATCACCCCTCCTTGTTTGCACTCTGCTGCGCAGGTGTAAAGATACTTATCTCCCCTCACCAGACTGTTGTACTTTATAAATAGGTTTGTCTTAAGCTAATCTCGTTTCCTTTTTTTCTTTCTTTTTCTTCTTTTTGCAACCTCCTTCCACTCCCCTCCTTCTTTACCCAACTATCCTTGTGTGTTTCACTTATTTGTGACCCTACTTCCCCTTCTCCATCATATAAGCAAACATGTCCTCCATTAAAATAAGCTCTTTGAATGTAAGGGGCTTTAATGTTCCACAGAAGCGCTCGCAGATCCTGTACTCAATGCACAAACATAAAGTTCAGATTCTCATGCTACAAGAAACACATTTTAAAAGTGGGCACGTGCCAACATTGTGAGTTAAATATTATTCCCAATGGTTCCATGGCACTAATCCGGATTCGCGTTCTAGAGGGGTATCCATAGCGATACACAAGTCATTGGCGTATAACCTCGTGGACTCTCTTATTGATGATCAAGGCAGATATGTTTTTCTCAAACTCAAATAGCAGAAACAATGTGCAAAAAGCAAATTTGTACCTTCCCAACAAGATCAGATTCCCTTGCAGATCTTTTTAACTTCTCTCTTGATTTTGCAGAAGGAACTATGATTGTAGGGGGAGACTTCAATGCTACTTGGAATCCCACAATAGATTCCTCTCTGGTAGGGCGCTGTCCCCTTAGGCAACTTCGATCTTTAAAGCGGGTCATCCACGCCTCAGGCTGACAGATGTCTGCGCATGTTGAACCCTCAGGGTAAGGATTACACATATTTCTCTCTGGCGCACGGCTCGTACTGTCGTATTGATTTCTTTCCTATTGAGTCACCATGCCCTCTCATGGAGCCCATCTGCTACTATAGAAGACATCCTGTGGTCAGATCACGCTCAGTTTTTCTCTATATCTATTGCTTCCTTATTCAAGTCCGTGGACTTGGAAGTTGAACGATACCTGCTGAAAGATGGCCTTTGGTATGGCAGAATTGAAAAATATATGATCTATTTTTGCAAGTCCATGAAAAGGACAAACTTCAGTGCCTCTGCAGTGGGAGACCCTGAAGTGTGTTTATGAGAGGGGTGTTGATTAAACATGCTCAAAAACTCAAGAGGGGAGGAAATTTACGAGTGGATGACCTTTTGAAGAAATTACACACATTGGAAGTATCACATAAAAGAACACTATTGCCTAGCACTCTTGCAGATTTGACAAAAAAAAAGGATGATCTTAGAGCTTTATGGACCAGAAGTATCTGAGACATAGGGAACATATTAAAAGTTTTTCTATGAATCGTCCGACAAATGCGGTCGACACTCGCAAGATTGCTTCACCCCGCTCTGCGGCGGCATTTTCCATATTCAAAAAATCAAATGGGGAGGACGTACACAACCCTAAAGGAATAGTGGATATATTCGCTCATACTATGAGAAACTATATAATATCAAAGGACAATACTCAGATCTTTCCTGATGTTCTGGCTGACCGTTTAGGGAGTACGTTGGAGACACTGCCTTACCATCCTTAATAGTCAGATACTTGGGCATGGAGGGGATATTACGGAGGAGGAGGTCAATATGGCAATCAAATCTACGCCTTCAGGTAAAGACCCTGGCCCGATGGATTCACCCCAGCATTTTATAAGTCCTTAAGACAATTATCCTCCTTATGAATAAAACCTTTAACTCGTGAATGACAAAATAGGATTCGCCCTCAGTCATTGGAAGCCATATCAATGTCTCCCTAAACGGGGAAAGACTCCCAAGCACGGCTAATTATAGGCCCATATCTTAATAAATTAGATATTAAAAATTTTCCAAAACATTAGCAGAAAGGCTCACCCCGTATTACCCTCTTTTATTAACACAGATCAGGTAGGATTTGTGCAGGGCAAGAAGCAAGGGATAACACTATTAAGACCCTGTTATTGATTTCTAAAGCTAAGAGTGGTTCCTTGCCCATGGGTCTTATATCTGTCGATGCGGAGAAAGCCTTGATGGGTACACTGGGGGTTTATGAAGGAAGCATTGTGTCAAATGGGATTGGGACCAGGTTTTTGCAAATGATTTGTCATTTATAGTGCCCTATGCTAGGGTTCAGGGTCAATGGGCCTTATCACTTCTTTTCCGTGATACGGAATGGGACTAGACAGGGGTGCCCGCTGTCTCCCCTTCTATATGTGATAGTAATGGAGCATCTAGCCAATGCAATTAGGAAAAACAGTGATATACTGGAGTCACATTGGGATCCGAACTATAAAACAGCATTGTACGCGGATGACCTTCTCCTTTTCGTTCTAAACCTCAGGTATTTCCCTCCATAATAAAGGATTTGATAGATTTGGATCTTAAGTAATTTTAAAGTTAACTATTCAAGACAGAGGTCTAAATATTTCGCTGCCGCAGGGAGAGGTTGGACTTGCAATGAACAATTTCCGTTAAGTGGAAATCAGAGGCAAATAAAATATTTGGGGGTGTTTATCACTCCTGACTTGTCAAAATGTTTTACTTGGATTTATTGAATTATAGTAAGCTGCGGATGTCTTGGTTTGGGAAAATTAAGCGGTAAAAATTGACATTTTGCCCCAATTTTTGTAATTTTTCAAATGTTTCCCAATCCCCCTACCTGTAGCTTTTTAAGGCATTACAACAGCAAAAAGACCAGATTTGTTGGGAAAATTAGACAAGGATGGCATGAGATCTAAATCGCCCCAAAATGGTGTGGGGGCTGGATTAGAATTAAAAAAGTTTTTCAGGCTTCCGTTTTGGGTCTTCTGTGTATTGCATTTCCATGTACGTAAAAAATGGGTCCCATTGGAAAGTAGGGGTGGGTGGGCGCTTAAATCTTCTTGGTTGTTGCCTTGATGCTTAATGAAGAAGGAAGTCAAAATTGACCAGGGAAACAATTTTAAAAATTGGCTAAATTAGGAAAAAATGTGTCCCCGCAAATAATTATCTCTTACCTCACTTTTTTTCAACCCCCTTCCCCCCGGGCCCGGGTAAGCGCCCAAATTTTTTCCTAGGTGGAGGCGGTGGATGAACCGTCTTGTGCAGGGGAGACGGCAAATTGCCGGACTTCGTTATTTGCAGGTAGGTCCCATTTAGGAAGTTGTTGTGGAGGAAACCGAGTAACAGTCTTTCTTTTTTCCCAGGGGTGGCACCGCTATCACAGTATGTTCTCTTCTTTTGAAGAAATTTTTCCTAAAGGAGTCTCTCCGAATCATAAAGTTCCTTGTTTATAATTACCGGTGGGGGGTACTCAGGAAGCGGGATTACCAGCACTTGTGGGAAGGAATGGGAACAGTCTACCTGAAAGTTGGAAAGGGGATTGTTTACGCCAAAATGTCAGTGCTTGTTTGCAAGAGAAAATTTTTTTTATGGCTAGAAGGTATCAATATCTTAAACGCTGCCATGTTCCCACAATTTTTCCGATTGCTGGCGCGTGAGAAGGAAGGGCACAATGTCCCATATGGTGGAATGTAACAAGTAAAGCCATTATGGGAGAAGGTATTTCGAATTATAAATTATAAATGGGGGAAAGGGTGGTAGGGCCGAGATTGCATTGCTTTCTATCTGCTCGAACAATCAATTTCAGAAAAAAGATTCTGCTTTCTGCCTAACGCGGCTGCCGATAATTTCCACCACTGAAATAACCCGGGGTTTCCCCCAATTTTGCATGGATCAAGAAATGGTTAAAATGAGAAAGGAAGAGCTGTCGGCCGACATAACAACGGTGTGATGGTTTTAGGGAAATTTGAGTGTGTGGTCCTGTTTCGGACTCCCAAATATTTATAAGTGGGGGTCCGGATTTGGTGGGGTACTGATTGGGGGAGGTATGACCTAATTTTCCCCTCCCCTCTTTTGTATGTGTTTGTCCCTCCCCTTACCCCCCTTCTTCCCCCCCCTTTCCCCCCTTTTTTTGTAGTTTGTAATGATTGCGAAGTATTGATCTTTAGGGGGTTTAAATGTTATTTCTTGTTTATGTGAAATTTAAAAGATTGAAAATTTGGAGATTTTTTTTGCCATTCAAGTAGTCGAGGTCCGGTCAATAAACCACCTGTT
>JARQOD010000002.1:201379372-201462003 GCA_033576555.1 Oophaga sylvatica
CAGCTCCCTGCATCGGGGGGCGGGTATCCAAGGTACATGCGGGAAAAGGATTTTAAACCGCAGTGTGCTTGCTGATCGCTGCCCTGAATGCCTTTTTTGGGCAGTCAGAGCGATCATGTCGATTCACCCCGATCCTGACTTTGCATATCGTTGTCGGGATCGGTTGTTCGCTATGTGAGACCGGGCCTTAGCTGTAAATTCAAACACATTATCGCGATCTGTGATTCCAAACACAATTTCTCGCGTCTGTATAAGACCTCTGCGGTCGTGGGAAAAACCAAGTCCCCCCTTGAAATGGTGAAGTTTCAAAAGGGGTGTCAACTCAGCGTTTCGGTCCCCAGGGCCCCCCAAGCCCAAAAAAAGTCGAACTTTAAACGATAAAAAATCTAGCAGGGGCCAATCGAGCTACTGTCCACCAGCTAAGCGCTAACAAAAAGCTAACAAAATCCTACTGCGTCATAAATGGTGCGCATAGTATTTCTTTACGATCTGTTGTGTGGATTCCCTTTAAAATTTTTTTTTCTATCAATTGGCTAACAGGGTAAAAGTTCATTTTTAAAAATTTTTTAAAAAACTTTTTTTTACTTATTCTAATCTAGCCCCCCCGGAGCACGGCCGATCGGCGATGACGTACTATTCCGTCCATGGGAAGTAAGTCCCAGGTCACAAGGACGGAGTAGTACATCTGATGTCAGAGAGGGGTTAAACTAGGATATTGTGGGACGGAGGGTAGTTATGCAAATAAGGGATAGAGTAGACAGAGAGAGTGAGACAGTAGGGGTTAATGAGGATTCAGAGAGGCTGGGACATAGGAAGGTGAGTAGGAGTAATAAATATGCTAATAGAATTAAATGTCTGCTGGCAAATACAAGAAGTCTTGCAAACAAAATGGATGAATTGGAGACTCATGTCTTATTATGTGGGATATTAACTATCCAGACATTCAATGGGACATAGAATCTTCTGATTGTATTAAAAGCTGCAAGTTCTTACCTGCATTTCAGGACAGTTACCTCCCACAGCTGGTAGATGAACCAACCAAGGGATAATCTGCTGGATGTGGTTCTGTCAAATAGACCAGATACAATTTTAGAGCTACAGGTCAGGGAGCATTTGAGATGCAGTAACCAAAACATAGTAAGTTTCATTGCAATATTCAAAAAACATTTCAAAAGGGGAAATACAAAAACCTGGAACTTTGGGAAAGCTGATTTCAACAAATTAAGGGAAGTGCTTAATTGTGAAGACTGGGACCATCTCATCGCAAATGGGGATGCTGAACATAAATGGGACATGTTGGAGGGCGGGCACGCACAAAGAGTAGGTAGTGGCAAGCTTAGGAAGCTGACAGAGTACATTGAGGTATGCGGCCAGGTGACCTTATTGTCCCAACCTGGATTCTTCAAACGTCTTTGAGGGTTCAGTGATGCTCAATGGAGCATATCTGTATTCTTCCAGCTGAGGCTATGGTCCCTTAAGCTGACGTCCTGCACAGTGTCAAAACTGTATTCTGCGGATGGGACCATGGTGCCTTGGCTATTGTCATATACAGTCTGGAAAACAGAGGAAGATCCTCCTTTTATAGTTCACAGCTCTTATTCAGGCATTTTTCCACAGGATTGTGTGAAGGTGGGGGTAGATCATTTCTCATTGTTCGAGTGTTCAAATAACCTGCATAGATCATCCTTCAATATTTGCAAAACAACAAATTACATGGACTGATACAATGGGTAATCTGCATATTATCAAACATCGATCGTTCAATGATCCTGTGCCTTTGTTTCCCAAAGATACAGTGGGTACGGAAAGTATTCAGACCCCTTTAAATTTTTCACTCTTTTTTCATTGCAGCCATTTGGTATTTTGGTAAATGTAAAAAAGTTCTTTTTTTTCTCATTAATGTACACTCTGCACCCCATCTTTACTGAAAAAAACAGAAATGTAGAAATTTTTGAAAAATGTATTAAAAAAGAAAAACTGAAATATCACATGCAATATTGCTAGGCACATCTGAGCACCCAGATACTTGATTGATTCCCGAGTATCACTGAGCATGTTCGCTCATCACTAATAAACACCTTAATGAAGGGGTTGTCTCATCTGAGACATTTATAGTAACATAGTTATTAAGGTTGAAGGAAGACTTTAAGTCCATCTAGTTCAACCCATATCCTATCCTAACCTGCCCTAACATGTTGATCCAGAGGAAGGCAAAAAAAAACCCAAGTGGTAAACAGTAAGCTTCACATTGGGGAAAAAAATTCCTTCCCGACTCCACATACGGCAATCAGACTAAGTCCCTGGATCAACGCAGTATGTAGGAAACTAGTGAATATAGCCTGTAATATTATACTTTTCAAGAAAGGCATCCAGTCCCTTCTTAAATATTAGTAGGGAATCACTCATTACAACATTAGACGGCAGAGAGTTCCATAGTCTCACTGCTCTTACAGTAAAGAATCTGCGTCTGTGATTATGGCTAAACCTGCCCCTTGTCCCCGTCACAGGTCTAAGAGTAAAAAGATCATTAGAAAGGTCTTTGTACTGTCCCCTCATATATTTATACATTGTAATAAGATCACCCCTAAGCCTTCGTTTTTCCAAACTAAATAACCCCAAGTGTAATAACCTGTCTTGGTATTGCAGACCCCCCAGTTCCCTAATAACCTTGGTCGCTCTTCTCTGCACCCGCTCCAGTTCAGCTATGTCTTTCTTATACACTGGAGACCAGAACTGCACATAGTATTCTAAGTGTGGTCGCACTAGTGACTTGTATAGGAGTAAAATTATGTTCTCCTCATGAGCATCTATGCCTCTTTTAATGCATCCCATTATTTTATTTGCCTTGGCAGCAGCTGCCTGACATTGGCCACTAAATGTGAGTTTGTCGTCCACCCATAACCCAGGTCTTTGGCATATAGAGGTGCGTCCTTTTTCTATGATTGCACAAAGATTCAGAATATTTGACAATCTTATGCTTATTGTGACCCACATTGCCAGATTAACCCTTTAAAGACTTGAATATTTTAAGGATTTTTTTGCGCTTTCGTTTTTTCCTCCTCTTTTTACAACACCCATAACTTTTTATCGTATTATTTTTAGGGAAGTGTGGAGACAGAAAACCAGAAATTCTAGAGATTCAATTTTTTTGCTTTCTTCGTTTAAAATATGGTCTAAATCATTTTATATTTTGATAGATCGGACTTTAACGGACACAAGGATACTAAATATGTGTAAGTTTTCATGTCTTCGTTTTTGAATGAAGACATTAAAAAATTAGGCTGAACTCCACAGGAGAACTAAGATGGCACCCATGGTTGCTTTCACAAGGTCCCCGACAACTATGGTGCTCAGCTAGGTAGCACAACCAGTGTTCTGTCCTCTTACATATTTACATGTTATGCAATCTGACATACAGAATAGACCTCTTCTGTCTTCCAAAATAAGCAAACCATTCTCGGTAGTCTAACTTGTAGTCTAACTTGTTTATTTTTCAACAGATGTATAGAACAGAAATGTATGTGGTAAAACTACAAGAATACAAATACCAGGTATGAGTATTGAGCTTAGAATATCACAAAACTATATTTACAATTAACAGTGGAAGCACACAGCAAGTAGTTACATAGATACATAGGTTGAAAAAGAGCTAGGTCCATCAAGTTCAACCTTTCTCCACCAATTATATAATTTGTCACTAATTTCTAAAACCCACAATGTTATTAAGGAAATCATCCAGCCCTTTTTTTAAAGCTGTCATAGTGCCTGCCAGTACTACCTCTTGTGGTAGGGTATTCCACAGCCTACCTGCTCTAATTGTAAAGAACCTTTTCCTATTTAGCGGCTGGTATGGGCTTTCTTCCACCCGTAATGAATTCCCCCTGGTCCTTAGTATGGTCATATTGAGTCATGAGCAAGTCCTCTGTACTGACCACACATATATTTATACATGTAAATGAGATCTCCTCTGAGGCATCTTTTTTCTAAGCTAAACAAGCCCAACTTTTCCAACCTCTCATCATATGAGAGGCCTTCCACCTCTTGTAATAATCTAGTTGCTAGATTTTGAACTGACTCTACCTTCTGAATATCCTTTTTAAAATGTGGAGCCCAAAACTGGATCCCATATTCTAGATGTGGCCTCACCAGTGATTTATAAAGAGGTAACAATATGTTGGGATCCCGGGATTTTATCTCTATTTTTATACATCCTAAAATCTTGTTTGCTTTTGCGGCTGCTGCTTGACATTGAGTACTGCTGCTCAGCTTACTTGTAACCAGA
The DNA here is from genome assembly GCA_033576555.1 of Oophaga sylvatica. NCBI lineage: Eukaryota > Metazoa > Chordata > Amphibia > Anura > Dendrobatidae > Oophaga > Oophaga sylvatica. Next base: position 201,383,655 of record JARQOD010000002.1, read on the forward strand.
ATACCCAAGTGCTTCTCCTGTTCTGTAGTCCCAAGTATGCTCCCATTTAATGTATATGCAACAACTGAAAAACTCCATCCTAGGTGCATTACTTTACATTTAACTACAAGTTAACTACAAGTGTTTGCCCATTCAGTCATCTTATCCAGATCATTTTGCAATATTGCAATGTCAAGGTCAGATTTTAACCCCTTAACCCTCTGAGTTTTTTTGGTTTTGCGTTTTCGTTTTTCGCTCCCCTCCTTCCCAGAGCCATAACTTTTTTATTTTTCCATCAATATGGTCATGTGAGGGCTTATTTTTTGCGGGGCAAGTTGTACTTTTGAACGACACTACTGGTTTTACCGTGTAGTGTACTAGAAAATGGGAAAAAAAATTCCAAGTGCAATGAAATTGCAAAAAAATGCAATCCCACATTTGTTTTTTGTTTGGCTTTTTTGCTAGGTTCACTAAATGATAAAACTGACCAGCAATTATGATTCTACAGGTCATTACGAGTTCATATAGAACTACACCGCACACTTATATGGTTTAGATGCAACAAAATAATTTCTTTATTGTAACAATAACAAAATATGAGAGCAGAAATAACGAGGCGACTAAACACAAGTGGACGTTTCGACCCTCCCGGGTCTTATTCAACACAGTCGCTTAGTTATATTGATAATAGAATTAATTACAGCATTGTTCAGGGTACAGTGAAGTTGCTGTGGTACGTAGATATATAGTATGATAATAGTACAATATTTCAGAGATAGAAGACCTTGTTACATGTCCTGGAAAAGCGGCGCGGGACTGACTGTTGAGAACTTACTTGTTGCTGATAATTGTGTACAGCGGCAGGTGCTCAGATGATAGGAAGCTAGCTCCTCATAGATACCTAGTAGCACGGTCAGCACGGAGGTGTTGGTGTGGTGAAGAACCAAGGGAGCATCCTCCCTGGTAAGTGGGGAAACCTCCTTAGGTGCCGTGCAGCTGTGTGGGTATACGGCGGCGTGCTCCGGCCGAGAGACGCCGACGTGAGAGAGCGTGGAAGGCAGGGGGCGGGGTATGGAGTGGGTGACGTCACCACAGAATGGGGACCAAAGAGGGTATGTCAGCATGACAACCCGAGGTCTCCTGGAGACCTCTATGGTGGTCAGTGCCGACTTGCTGTGAGTGGCACCCAGTGGTCGCGCTCATAAGTGAGTAATTCTGCTACATAGAGGCGATCTGCTCATCGCCTCTATGCAGCAAAGGCGATCGAGTTGTGGCAGCTTCTAGTCTCCCATGGAGACTATTGAAGCATCTAAAAAGAGGAAAAAAAATGGTTTTAAAAATATAAAAAAAAATAAAAGTTTAAATCACCCCTCCTTGTTTGCACTCTGCTGCGCAGGTGTAAAGATACTTATCTCCCCTCACCAGACTGTTGTACTTTATAAATAGGTTTGTCTTAAGCTAATCTCGTTTCTTTTTTTCTTTCTTTTTCTTCTTTTTGCAACCTCCTTCCACTCCCCTCCTTCTTTACCCAACTATCCTTGTGTGTTTCACTTATTTGTGACCCTACTTCCCCTTCTCCATCATATAAGCAAACATGTCCTCCATTAAAATAAGCTCTTTGAATGTAAGGGGCTTTAATGTTCCACAGAAGCGCTCGCAGATCCTGTACTCAATGCACAAACATAAAGTTCAGATTCTCATGCTACAAGAAACACATTTTAAAAGTGGGCACGTGCCAACATTGTGAGTTAAATATTATTCCCGATGGTTTCATGGCACTAATCCGGATTCGCGTTCTAGGGGGGTATCCATAGCGATACACAAGTCATTGGCGTATAACCTCGTGGACTCTCTTATTGATGATCAAGGCAGATATGTTTTTCTCAAACTCAAAATAGCAGAAACAATGTGCAAATAGCAAATTTGTACCTTCCCAACAAAGATCAGATTCCCGCTTGCAGATCTTTTCTAACTTCTCTCTCTGATTTTGCAGAAGGAACTATGATTGTAGGGGGAGACTTCAATGCTACTTGGAATCCCACAATAGATTCCTCTTCTGGTAGGGGCGCTGTCCCCCTTAGGCAACTTCGATCTTTAAAGCGGGTCATCCACGCCCTCAGGCTGACAGATGTCTGGCGCATGTTGAACCCTCAGGGTAAGGATTACACATATTTCTCTCTGGCGCACGGCTCGTACAGTCGTATTGATTTCTTCCTATTGAGTCACCATGCCCTCTCATGGAGCCCATCTGCTACTATAGAAGACATCCTGTGGTCAGATCACGCTCCAGTTTTTCTCTCTATATCTATTGCTTCCCTTATTCAACGTCCGTGGACTTGGAAGTTGAACGATCACCTGCTGAAAGATGGCCTTTGTATGGCAGAATTGAAAAATACTATTGATCTATTTTTGCAAGTCCATGAAAAGGACCAAACTTCAGTGCCTCTGCAGTGGGAGACCCTGAAGTGTGTTATGAGAGGGGTGTTGATTAAACATGGCTCAAAACTCAAGAGGGAGAGAAATTTACGAGTGGATGACCTTTTGAAGGAAATACACACATTGGAAGTATCACATAAAAGAACACTATTGCCTAGCACTCTTGCAGATTTGACAAAAAAAAAGGAATGATCTTAGAGCTTTACTGGACCAGAAGTATCTGATCTGAGACATAGGGAACATATTAAAAGTTTTTCTATGAATCGTCCGACAAATGCGGTCGGACACTCGCAAGATTGCTTCACCCCCGCTCTGCGGCGGCATTTGTCCCATATATCAAAAAATCAAATGGGGAGGACGTACACAACCCTAAAGGAATAGTGGATATATTCCGCTCATACTATGAGAAACTATATAATATCAAAGGACAACTGTTATGTTACGGTAGCTGAGGAGTGCAGGTAAAAAAGGAAATACACCAGAGCAGTTGGAATCTATGAGATTGCAGTACCCTGACTAACCACCGCAACTAGAGGCAGCCGTGGAGCGTTCCTACGATGGTCCTAGACGCCTCGTCACAGCCTGAGAAACTAACTACACCTAAAGATAGAAATAGGAAAGCTATCTGCCCCGGAGCAGAACCCCAAAGATAATAGAAAGCCCCCAAACATGTAATGGCGGTTAGACAAGAGGAAATACTGACACAGAAAGAAAATAGTATGAGCAAACGCTGGGGCCCAAACTATCTAAATAGAAAAGGACAGGAAGGGTACTTACTGCAATCCCAGAAAACCCTGAAAAACATCAACTCTACTAATTTCAAAATCACCTGAGATCACACGACCTCTACCACCTAAATTAGTTCTCTGGTGTAACAAAAACAGCAGCCACTGAAAAAACTGCAAAAAGCAAAAGTACAAAACACAGTGGCTGGACTAAACTGAGAGGGCAAAAGCCCCCGGAGGGGACCCAGAAGGCCCCCACAGAAGTGCAGGACAAAATGCAAAAATATAGCAAAAACACAAAATAAGAAATTGTCTTATCTGATAGCAGGAGATGCAGACACGACACAGCAGGCTACAAGGGAAACTGGAAAGAAGGATTCAGACCAGAACAATTGATCACCGGCAACCCTGATGGGAAAATGATTCCCTTAAATAAGACCAATCAGTAACACCTGATTCCCAATCCTCACTAGTACCGCTTGTAACCACCAGAGGGAGCCTCTGCTCAGAACTCATCTCAAACCCATTCACAACAGTACCCCCCCCTTGAGGAGGGGTCACCGAACCCTCATTTGAGCAACCAGGTCGGTCAGGATGAGTTCTATGATACGCACGGATAAGTCTCCTAGCATGGATGTCCGAAGCAAACACCCAAAATTATCTTCCTGACCATAACCTCTCCATTTAACCAAATACTGGAGTCTTCGTCTAGAAAAACGAGAATCCAATATTTTCTCAACCACATACTCCAGATTGCCCTCAACCAAAACAGGGTCAGGAGGCACAGCAGCAGGAACCACTGGCTCAACAAACCTCTTCAACAAGGACTTGTGGAACACGTTATGGATCTTAAATGTCCCTGGAAGAAGCAAACGAAAAGAAACAGGATTAATAATCTCCATGATCTTATAAGGTCCAATGAACCTAGGCTTAAATTTAGGAGATGCTACTCTCATAGGAATATTCTTTGAGGACAACCAGACCAAGTCCCCCACTTTAAACCGAGGACCATCAGTCCTATGCCGGTTAGCAAACCGCTGGGCCTTCTCCTGAGAGAGGGACAACCTCTCCACTACCTGGTCCCAAATCTGCTGCATACGCTCAACAACAGAGTCAACACCTGGACAGACAGAAGCCTCCGTCTGTCCTGAAGAAAATCGAGGGTGAAACCCAGAATTACAGAAAAAGGGAGACATCAAAGTGGCAGAGCTAGCCCTATTATTAAGAGCAAACTCAGCCAAAGGCAAAAAAGAGACCCAGTCATCCTGATCAGCAGACACAAAGCATCTTAGATAAGTCTCCAATGTCTGGTTTGTTCTCTCAGTTTGACCATTGGTCTGAGGATGAAATGCCGAGGAGAAAGACAATTGAACACCCAGTTTAGAACAAAAAGTCCTCCAAAATCTGGAAACAAACTGGACTCCTCTGTCAGACACAATGTTCTCAGGAATGCCGTGTAAACGAACCACGTGCTGAAGGAACAACGGCACCAATTCAGAGGAGGAAGGCAACTTAGGTAATGGCACAAGATGTATCATTTTGGAAAACCTATCACAAATTACCCAGATGGTGGTCATTCTCTGAGAAACAGGAGGATCGGAAATGAAATCCATAGAGATATGGGTCCATGGTCTCTTGGGCACAGGCAATGGCATCAACAAACCACTAGAGCGAGAGCAAGGCTTGGAGCGAGAGCAAGTCCCGCAGGACTGCACAAATTCCCTGACATCGCGAGACAAGGTAGGCCACCAAAAGGACCGACCAACCAAGTCTCTGGTACCAAAAATTCCGGGATGCCCAGCCAATGCGGAACAATGAATCTCAGACATCACACTCTTTTTCCATTGGTCCGGGACAAACAATTTTCCAACAGGGCAGCGCTCGGGCCTATCCTCCTGACACCCCTCCAGAGCAAGTCTCAAATTAGGCGAGATGGCGGAAAGAACTACACCCTCCTTCAAAATAACAGAGGGATCAGATAGCTCAGGAGAGTCCGCAAGGAAACTCCTCGAGAGGGCATCCGCCTTAACATTCTTAGTGCCAGGAAGAAAGGAAACCACAAAATTAAAACGTGTGAAAAACAAGGCCCACCTGGCCTGTCTAGGATTGAGTCGCTTGGCAGATTCCAGATAGACCAGATTCTTATGGTCCGTAAGGACCACCACCTGATGTTTGGCTCCCTCCAGCCAATGTCTCCACTCTTCAAAAGCCCACTTCATGGCCAATAACTCCCGATTACCCACGTCATAATTACGTTCAGTAGGAGAAAATTTTCGAGAGAAAAAGGCACAAGGGTTACTTTTAGAGGTCTCTGGATCTTTTTGGGACAAAACGGCACCTGCCCCAATTTCAGAGGCATCAACCTCCACCTGAAATGGCAGAGAAACATCAGGCTGCCGTAGAACAGGAGCAGAAGTGAATCTCTGCTTAAGTTCCTGAAACGCAGAGACTGCCTCAGGAGGCCAATTCACCACATCAGAACCCTTTCTGGTCAAATCAGTTAATGGTTTAAACAATAACAGAGAAATTACCAATAAATTTACGATAAAAATTGGCAAAACCCAAAAATCTCTGAAGAGCCTTTAATGAAGTAGGTTGGACCCAATCACAGATGGCCTGAACCTTGACCGGGTCCATTTCAATAACAGATGGGGACAAAATGAATCCCAGAAATGAGATCTTCTGTACGCCAAAAAGACACTTTGATCCCTTCACATACAGAGCATTCTCTCTCAAAATCTGGAATACAGTTCGAACATGTTTCACATGAGAGTCCCAGTCATTAGAAAAAATCAAGATATCATCCAAATAAACAATCAGAAACTTGTCCACAAAATCCCTGAAAATGTCATTCATGAAGGACTGGAAGACGGAAGGAGCATTAGTGAGCCCAAAGGGCATCACAAGGTACTCAAAATGTCCTTCAGGGGTGTTAAATGCCGTCTTCCATTCATCCCCGTGCTTAATGCGAATAAGGTTATACGCCCCCCTGAGGTCAAGCTTGGTAAACCAAGTAGCGTTTTTCACCCTGGAAAACAGGTCAGAAATCAAGGGTAACGGGTATTGATATTTCACAGTAATATTGTTCAAGAGACGATAATCAATACACGGCCTTAATGAACCATCTTTTTTGGCCACAAAGAAAAAACCGGCACCTAAGGGTGAAGAGGATGGTCTGATATGACCCTTCTCCAATGATTCCTTGATATAAGACCGCATAGCGTCATGTTCAGGTACAGACAAGTTAAAAAGGCGACCCTTAGGGAATTTACTACCTGGCACTAATTCAATAGCGCAGTCATAGCTCCTATGGGGAGGTAAGGATGCAGATTTACTTTCGCTAAACACATCAGAAAAATCAAACAAAAAGTCAGGAACATCCTCAGCCTGGGGGGAGGCAGAAAAAACAGGAGTGTTGGTATTAACACATTGGCAGCCCCAACTGGTTACAGACACAGATTTCCAATCCAAAACAGGATTATGAGACTGTAACCAAGGGAAACCCAGCACGATAATGTCATGCAGATTATATAGAACCAAAAATTTGCAGCACTCCTGGTGATCAGGTTCAACCCTCATTATCACCTGAGTAGAAAACTGGGGTTTATTCTCAGCCAAAGGGGTAGAATCGATCCCCAGTAGGGGAATAGACTTCTGTAGGGGTATCAAGGGAAACCCACAACGTTTAGCAAAATCATAATCCATCAGGTTAATAGCTGCTCCAGAATCAACGAAAGCCTGAGCAGAAAATGAGGACAGAGAGCATATCAGAGTGACAGTTAATAAAAACTTAGTCTGAACACCACCCAAGACAACTGAGCGTGCAAAACGTCTTCCCCGCTTAGGGCAGACTGAAATAGCATGAGAGGCATCACCACAGTAGTAACATAACCCATTGCGCTTTCGAAACTCATGACGCTGTGCCCCAGACACCACTCCATCACACTGCATGGGCTCAGCAGCTGGCTCACAAGGCAACACCACTCCACGCATACTTCTCCGCTCACGCAAACGTCTGTCAATTTGAATCGCTAATGACATAGAATCATTGAGACCAGAGGGGACAGGGAATCCCACCATAACATCCTTTACATTATCCGACAGACCCTTCCGGAAAAGGGCCGCCAAAGCGTCGTCATTCCATTTGGTCAGGACTGCCCACCTACGGAATCTCTGACAGTATAACTCAGCGTCATCAAGCCCCTGATTTAATGCCAACAAGGCTTTTTCAGCTTGATCAGTGACATTAGGCTCATCGTACAATAACCCCAAAGCCTGAAAAAATGCATCAACATCACTCAAAACAGGATCCCCAGGTATCAGGGAAAAAGCCCAATCCTGAGGGTCGCCGCGCAGGAGAGAGATGACAATTTGAACCTGCTGCGCTGCGTTTCCTGAGGACTTAGATTTTAAGGCAAGAAACAATTTACAATTATTTTTGAAATTCTGAAACTTAGCTCGATCCCCTGAAAACAAATCTGGCATGGGGATCCTAGGTTCCACAACAGGCAACCTAGCAAGATATGCAGCAATACTCTGAACCTCAGTGGCAAGCTGATCCACACGGCCAGACAACTGTGCAAACTCCATTGGGAGAAAAGATCCTCCCCAGCACCCAGAGATACAGAGGGAAAAAAAAAAAAAAAAAAATGCAACAAATAGAAAAATATCTCTGACAACTTTTCTTCCTTCAAAATATTTTTTCCCTTCTGTGAGTACCATACAATTTTTATACTGTCCGGTGATACTGTTATGTTACGGTAGCTGAGGAGTGCAGGTAAAAAAGGAAATACACCAGAGCAGTTGGAATCTATGAGATTGCAGTACCCTGACTAACCACCGCAACTAGAGGCAGCCGTGGAGCGTTCCTACGATGGTCCTAGACGCCTCGTCACAGCCTGAGAAACTAACTACACCTAAAGATAGAAATAGGAAAGCTATCTGCCCCGGAGCAGAACCCCAAAGATAATAGAAAGCCCCCAAACATGTAATGGCGGTTAGACAAGAGGAAATACTGACACAGAAAGAAAATAGTATGAGCAAACGCTGGGGCCCAAACTATCTAAATAGAAAAGGACAGGAAGGGTACTTACTGCAATCCCAGAAAACCCTGAAAAACATCAACTCTACTAATTTCAAAATCACCTGAGATCACACGACCTCTACCACCTAAATTAGTTCTCTGGTGTAACAAAAACAGCAGCCACTGAAAAAACTGCAAAAAGCAAAAGTACAAAACACAGTGGCTGGACTAAACTGAGAGGGCAAAAGCCCCCGGAGGGGACCCAGAAGGCCCCCACAGAAGTGCAGGACAAAATGCAAAAATATAGCAAAAACACAAAATAAGAAATTGTCTTATCTGATAGCAGGAGATGCAGACACGACACAGCAGGCTACAAGGGAAACTGGAAAGAAGGATTCAGACCAGAACAATTGATCACCGGCAACCCTGATGGGAAAATGATTCCCTTAAATAAGACCAATCAGTAACACCTGATTCCCAATCCTCACTAGTACCGCTTGTAACCACCAGAGGGAGCCTCTGCTCAGAACTCATCTCAAACCCATTCACAACAGACAATACTCAGATCTTTCCCTGACTGTTCTGGCTGACCGTATTAGGGAGTACGTTGGAGACACTGCCTTACCATCCTTAGATAGTCAGATACTTGGGGCACTGGAGGGGGATATTACGGAGGAGGAGGTCAATATGGCAATTCAATCTACGCCTTCGGGTAAAAGCCCTGGCCCGGATGGATTCACCCCAGCATTTTATAAGTCCCTTAAAGCACAATTATCCTCCATTATGAATAAAACCTTTAACTCCGTGAATGACAAAATAGGATTCGCCCTTCAGTCATTGGAAGCCCATATCAATGTCCTCCCTAAACCGGGAAAGACCTCCCAAGCACGGCTAATTATAGGCCCATATCATTAATAAATGTAGATATTAAAATATTTTCCAAAACATTAGCAGAAAGGCTCACCCCGTTATTACCCTCTTTTATTAACACAGATCAGGTAGGATTTGTGCAGGGCAGAGAAGCAAGGGATAACACTATTAAGACCCTGTTATTGATTTCTAAAGCTAAGAGTGGTTCCTTGCCCATGGGTCTTATATCTGTCGATGCGGAGAAAGCCTTTGATAGGGTACACTGGAGGTTTATGAAGGAAGCATTGTGTCAAATGGGTATTGGACCATGGTTTTTGCAAATGATTTTGTCATTATATACGTGCCCTACTGCTAGGGTCAGGGTCAATGGGGCCTTATCATCCTCTTTCGTGATACGGAATGGGACTAGACAGGGGTGCCCGCTGTCTCCCCTTCTATATGTGATAGTAATGGAACATCTAGCCAATGCAATTAGGAAAAACAGTGATATACATGGAGTCACATTGGGATCCAGAACCTATAAAACAGCATTGTACGCGGATGACCTTCTCCTTTTCGTTTCTAAACCTCAGGTATTCCTTCCCTCCATAATAAAGGAATTTGATAGATTTGGATCTCTAAGTAATTTTAAAGTTAACTATTCAAAGACAGAGGTCCTAAATATTTCGCTGCCGCAGGGAGAGGTTGGACTTGCAATGAACAATTTCCCGTTCAAGTGGAAATCAGAGGCAATAAAATATTGGGGTGTTTATCACTCCTGACTTGTCAAAATTGTTTATACTTAGGATTTATTGAATTATAGTAAGCTGCGGATGTCTTGGTTTGGGAAAATTAACGCGGTAAAAATTGACATTTTGCCCCAATTTTTGTACATTTTTCAAACTGTTCCCATATCTCCTACCTGTAGCTTTTTCAGCGCATTACGAACAGCAATGACCAGATTTGTATGGGGTAAAATTAGACCAAGGATAGGCATGCAGACTCTAAATCGCCCTAAAATGGCTGTGGGGGCTGGACTTACGAATTTTAAAAAGTATTTTCAGGCTTCCGTTTTGGGTCGTCTTGTGTACTTGCATTTCCATGTATCGTCAAAACAATGGGTCCACATTGAGCAAGTAGGGGTGGGTGTGCCGCTTAAGCATCTTCCTTGGCTTGTTGCCTCTGATGCCTTAATGATAGAAGGAAAGTCAGAATTGACCAGGGAAACAATTAAAATCTGGCATACAATTAGGAAAAAATGTCGTCCCCCACACAATATTAGTCCTCTTACCCCACTTTTTTCTAACCCATCCTTCCCGGCCGGATACATGCGCAATTCTTTCCTAGGCTGGAGGGCGGTGGATGACACCCGTCTTGTGCAGGTGCTGGACGACGGCAAATTGCCGGACTTCGTTATTCTGCAGGATAGGTCACCATTTAGGAAGTTGTTGTGGATGGAATACCTGCAGCTACAGTCTTTCTTGTCTTCCCAGGGGTCGGCACCGCTATCACAGTATGTGCTCTCTTCTTTTGAAGGATTGTTCCTAAAGGAGTCTCCTCCGAATCATAAAGTCTCCTTGCTTTATAATTACCTGGTTGGGGAGAGTACCTCAGAGAAGCTGCATTACCAGCACTTGTGGGAAAGGGAATTGGGAACAGTCATACCTGCTAAAGATTGGGAAAGGGGATTCCTGTTTACGCACAAAATGTCAGTCGCTTGTTATGCACAGGAGAAGAATTTTTAAATTATGGCTAGATGGTATCAATATCCTGTAAAACTGCATGCCATGTTCCCAACAATTTTCACGATTGCTGGCGCTGTGGAGAAGAGAAGGGCACAATGCTCCACATATGGTGGGAATGTAACAAGATAAAGCCATTATGGGAGAAGGTATTTTCGAATTATAAATTGATAACTGGGAACGGGGTGGTAGGCAGCCCTGAGATTGCATTGCTTTCTATCCTGCCTCGATCAATCAAATTTCAGAAAAAAGATATCCTGCGTTTCTGCCTAACAGCGGCTCGCACGATAATTCCACTACACTGGAAATCAACCCAGGTTCCCTCAATTTTGCAATGGTATCAAGAAATGGTTAACATATGCAGAATGGAAGAGCTGTCGGCCGACTATAACAACGGTGCTGATAGGTTCAGGGAAATTTGGAGTGTGTGGATCCTGTTTCAGGACTCACCAGAATATCATAAGCTGGGTGGATCCGGATTGGTGCCGGGTACTGATTGGAGGGATGAGGTATGACCTAATTTATACCCCCTCTCCTCTTTTGTATGTGTTTGTCCCCTCCCCTTACCCCCTTCTCCCCCCATTTCCCTACCTCTTTTTTTCGTATGTTTTGTAAATGTATTGTCGAAGTATTGATCTGTTAGGGGTCTACAATGTTGATTTCTTGCTTTTATGTGAAATTTAATACTAGATTGAAATTTGGAGATTTTTTTTAAGCCATCTCAAGTATGTCAGAGGTCGCGGATCAATAAATCCACCATGTTTACATATCCTGTGTTGACTATTGTTAATGTGTGACTATATATTGACATGTTTTTGTTTGCTTAAAAACAATAAAAAGAGATTAAACTAAATTACCCCCCTTTTGCCCCATTCAAAATAAAACAATAAAAATAAAATCAAACATACACATATTAGGTATCGCCGTGTTCAAAATCGCCCGATCTATCAATAAAAAACAGGATTAACCTGATCACTAAACAGCGTAGCGAGAAAGGTTCAGAAGCCAGAATTACGTTTTTTTGGTCATCGCTACATTGCAATAAAATCCAATGACTGAATCGTATGTTTTCTTATGCCTTGATTTTAAAAAACACTTCTATTTTTAACCATGGATTTTGCACAAGAAAGCTAATAAGATAACATACAAGTGAGATGATCAAGAAAAATCTTTATTGCAGCAAAGAATGTATACAATCTATATATATAAAGCTGAGTGTATGTATGTATGTGTATGTATCAAGCCATGCCTACTCCACAGATCCCCATCCACTCTACATAGCCACAGCGAAAGAACCCCTGGTCCAGGGACACCCAACAACAGTTGTGACACACAGCCTGGCCTCACATACATTTCACACACAGCTCTTCTGCAGGGACCCTCTTATCCCATGTATACGGGGTTACTATACTTCCCCCAGTGATGTGATATAAGACCCTGCTCTGTGACACAAGCTGACACTTCTACTCCAGCAGCAGCACAGCCCTGCATCTGACTTCTCCCAAGCACGTGACTAGTCACATGATTGTGATATCTTCACAGGTCGTTTAGCTGCCCAGGATCTTGCATCTACCGAGAGTACAGGCAGGGAAGAGAGGAAAAAAGCAGCAGCAGGTGGCGTGGGGCGGTGCCATCCTCTCCGGCAGCAGTGACGGCACCTCTCCGGAGTTTCACTCTGTCTGCGCTGCTCGCCCGCCGCCAATGTGCTGATTGGGACATAAGGCAGGGGTCACACTGGCGACAAAAATGGACGAGTGCAATGGGATGAAATATCGCATTGCACTCGGACCAATGTTAATCTATGGAGCAGCTCCCAGCATCCGATTTTTTCTTGGCTGTTTTCCTCAGACCAAGACAATCGCAGCATGCTGCGATTGTCACCAATTATCGGTCGAGAATCGCCAATGCAAGTCCATGGGTGCGATGAAAAATCGGATTACAAACGGACCACACGTGTGACTTGAGAGAAAATCGCACCGGTGTCCTTTAGAAAAGCCGGCAATTCATCCCCGGCTATACTGTAAAATCACACTGACAGCTTTAATAAAGAATAGAAAGAATACATATACACACATAGAATACATATATATATATATATACACACATGTCATTGTGACACACACATATATATATATAATTTATAGTTCATACACTTCTACATAGTATAATATCCGCTAATTCAATTGCCGGATTCTGTAAAATTACAGCACCCGACATGAAATGACACATGGTTTACATACAGTTAACCACGTCATTCATGTAGTTTGATAATGGTTTTCACTAACAATTACATGAGTGTATGTGTGCAAATTTCATACATGTAGGGTTAATTAAAGTGTAAATTCGTTGAAAAAAAATGCGTGGGCTCCGCGGTATTTTCTCCACCAGACAGGGAAAGACGCGACTGAAGACAGATATTACTAGCCCTGAGAGGCCCATTTTTTTGGCCCCCCCGGCTACTAACATCTGCCCCACCACCCAGAAAAGGCACATTTATGATTAGATGCACTTTTCTGGCACTTTCATCTCGAAAGCCACCTGCAAAACTCACCAGCTGCGACGTCCCAGCCGCTGCAAGCGACAATCAGGCCCCGCCTTCACAGTATCAGTGTGTGACAGGCACAGGCACATCTAGTCCATCGTGTCTGAATGGAGTTGCTCCTGTGAGTCATGACGTCAAGGGAAAGGAAGAGCCTCATGGATACAACGCTGGCTGCTAACAGAAGTTGCAGTGTGGTCTGCAAAGAAATAGGCTGTGATACGATACGCTTTATAGTGCAATTTCTCTCGGGAACAAGTGTTCCAATTGTATATGGAAGAGGAGTGTGAGTGCTGCGGAGGAGGCGACTATAATGAGAAAAGCTGTGCTGCAAAAAATGCGGTGTAAAAGGAGTAGTGTGAGGTGCAGGAAGAGCTGTGTAAAAAGAAGGAGCAGAGGTGCAGGAGGAATAAGGCCTGGCCTTAAACTGCCACCATTATTATTAAACTAAACACAGTAAGTTACTATGCCCAGCAACGCGGCTCTTCAGTTAGTATTATTATAAAAATGTTTGCACATTCATTCTGCAACTTTATTGGAAATTAATTCTTGGCCTTTCCCTTTTCTTTTCAAAGTTCTCTTGATTCATTTCCTTATAAAGAGCCTACGGATCTTCTGTGTGTAGCATCCAGCAGTAGTCCCCCATCTTGTTCACGTTCCATCTACCTTGGTATCATCGTTCCATCTCCTGGACATCATGATTAAATCTTTCTCCTTGATCTTTACTAACAGCACTAAGTTGTCAGAAAAGTAGTCCTAGTGGGAATGTAAAAAATATAACTTCAAATTCATCAGACAACCCAAGGCTTAGAAATGTTTTCGTATGTTCTCCACAATGGACTTAAATTTTGCATCTTTGCTGTTACCTAGAAATTTCTTCTCGACTTCTTTAAAAGAATTCCAAGCCCTTTTCTCAACTGCTTTCATTTTTGTTTCGAACACGTTGTTCTTCATGAATTACAAAAATACTTTAGTTTAAATTTAGTTTATGTTTGGAAGTGACTGTCAGTTTTTTTAAATTTGTATTCATTAGCCTTCTGTCACGCTGTCTCTGTATACAGGAGGACCGGGGTCTGGCTGACCCTAAGCTGGGGTCCTGACTAATCCCTCTACCTGGAGGTACTGTTGATGGTACAGAGGTCTAGGCCGCCAGCGTAACCCTATCTCCTGTGAATCCCTAACCACTGTAATCTAGTCCTGAGAAGGACCCTGATTACCACCACAGGGAACAGGAAGGTAACTGCCTTCACACACAGTATAAGACGAACGAGACAGTACAAGGGGTAAAATAAAAGACCACCTTGCATACAAAACTATCACTACAGAGGGAACACCAACAGGTAAGGAGATAAATAATAAAGCGAGGAGAGGAGAAAACCACAACAGGTACTCTTAGCTTTAGACTTCTCAATACGATCCGCTCTGCTGGTCTGCATGAATGCTTTCACCGACACTTCCCCAGCAGACAGGCAGGTATATGAAGGAAACCAATTACCACAACATTAATTGCAGCTGAGCGAGGCTGGTCTAGTCCAGCACAGAGAGAGGAAGAATTAACTCCCTCAGTGCCGAAAAACACCCAGCACCAGAACCTCAGCTGTGAGAAGTCAGGGTGTGCAATCGCGACGATCTTCGCAGTGACGCACCCGTGACACCTTCTGACTGAGCACTTCGCCTCTTAGGCCTCTTTCACACATCTGTTTTTTTTGTATCAGGCATGATCCGGCGTGTTGCTAAAAAAAAAGATCCGGTACCGGATGCGTTTTTTTACCATTGACTTTCATTAGTGCCAGATCGTGCCTGATGTCATTGCGTTGTATCCGTTTTTGTGTCCGGATCCGGCCGGACAAAACTGTGCATGTAACGTTTTTTTTGTTTACCGGAGCTGCCTGATAGTGCCTGAGGAGGCGCATTAGGCGGCTGGAAACAATAGAAGTCAATGGAACCGGATCAGATTTTTGTGCAATCCGTCAAAAGTCTGATCCGGATTCTGGAAATCAGGGTCTACTACTACTACTACTACTACTACATTTTCCAGTGTCTCCAGGCATCCAAAACCCTCTTTTTCTGGGTTCAAAAGTACAGGTCGGATCCAGCAAAAAAACGGATCCGTTGCATCAGTTTTTTATTTCAGTGCCGGATCCGTCCCCTCAGGTGTTCGACGGATCATGCCTGATACAAAAAAACGAATGTGTGAAAGAGGCCTCAGCCTCAGGCATTTTTAATCACAGCAGGGCCACTACCCCTCCACAGAGATATAGATTTCAGTCTAAGAGAGGATTCACATTAGGTTCCCATACAGATGAAGACTTTAGTCTAAAAGAGGATTGGCATTAAGTTAGGTCCTGGAAAACGAGAATTGCCTTAACGTGGCTTCCAAGTAAACATGAATTGGCCAATTTATGCGCTAAGCATTCTCAATTTTTCATATTTCTAATGCAGTAATGCAATTCAATTTTCATATTTCATATTTGCATGCTATAGCGCTTCAAGGTGCTGCCTTATTTGTTTGAGTGTATAGGAGTTGGTGACTCTGGGTAAGCACCTGTTCACACTTATTTTATGTTTGGATGTGACGGTCAGTTTTTTTAAATTTGTCAATCAAAACACTGACAGCTCAGCACGACCCTGCACTAAACTGGATGATTGTGCTGTCATTAAAAGTACTGACAGCTTCAGCACCCGCTGCAACAGATTGGATGACTGAGCGGTCAGAGTACTGACAGCTTCAGCACGGCCCTGTACCAGATTGGACTGCTAAGCTGTCAGTAACTACATTCCAGACGTGTTGAGGGACTTATTGCCAGTGCCACCACTTGGACATCGTCGGAGAGGTGTTAGTCCTATTATGGACACAACTGGTCAATTATTGTGTAGCTTTTTGTCTTTTTAAATGTTTTTCATTGTGTGCCAGTAATTGTTTTTGTATCAAAATAAAGTGTTTGTTTTTCTCATTTGGTGATCCCAACTTTCATGCATACTTCTTTTCTTCTTGCAAGAAAAAAATGCAGATTGCAAATCAAAAAGTTAATTGTTAATGTACAATATAATTTCATTAACATATATTGAATTTTCATATCTTGCAGTTAGACATGACACTATTCATCAGAAAATTTTTATCAGAAGAAGAATTTAATGATAACTTTAATACTATTGATTTGGTGAATAAAACATTAGTGTGCTTTAGTCTGGAGGACAATAAACCACCATGGAAACTATGGGGCTTTGCATACAACAACCCAGGAGCTGAACATGCCGAGATAACTGTTTTACAAGAACTCTCAAAATTTTGGCGATTAAATTGTATGAAAAAAGATTCTCAATATAAAATCACTTTATATGCAACTTACAGTCCCTGCCTCAACTGTTGTGAAGAAATATGCAAATTTCTCAACAACAAGAAAGAAAAAATAATCTTGAATTTGAATATTTGAAGGTTTTATAATTTTCATGACACTGACAATAAAATCAGTTTAAAAATTCTGAGAAACCATTATGGAGTGCAAATTAAAATGATGGATCTAGAAGATTTTAAGGCATGCTTTTACCTTTTTGTGGATCCAAAAGAACAATTCGAACCCTGTGAAGAGTTAAACATTCATTGTGAAAGAAATGGGATTGAACTGGATCATCTCTGGCATGAGGTAAAGTTTTTTCATGTGTGTGAGTGCAGAATGGTAGTAGAGCATCCGCCTGGTCCGTGGGTTACCCGATACCGGGCCGCTTCTTAAAGGGGCAGTGTCACAGCAGCAGTGACCGGGTCCGTGGCCCTGGGCGTCCAATAAAAGGGGGATGATGAAAATGGAAAAATAAAGTTTGTGATATAATGGATTAAATGTTCGTGACGCCACCCGTGGTATTCGGCAAGGGATAGCCGACGCTGCAATGCAGATCCTCTGGGATGATGTTAGGGCAGCAATGATGGTTAAGCTTTCCACTGGTAGAGCTGTGTCCCAGGGTAGTTAGGATGTTAAAAGTGATGATGGTGGCTGCTGTGGTGAGTGTGATGCAGGACAGGTAAGGCGTGAAGCACTCAGATGACACAGTAGGGTGCAATTTCCAATGCTTTACTCACAGTTCACTTGTGCGCAGATGCCCGCTTAGTGCCGTATGCTCCAGGTGAGGGGTCCACCAAACTCCCAGGTAGATTTGGATGCACCTTTACAGGACTCCCTTCTGTTTGTTCCTCTCCTGGCCGTCTCACTGCACTGGCTTCCACCCTCCTGCCTAGCACCTTCACAAACAGTGTCCCAAGCCAGCAGCCGCGGACCTTGTCGGGCGACGTCCTCTGAGTCCCCTTGCTGCTGTATGGCTGCCTTTTCGGTGAATAATTGTGGATGTGGCTGAGGTACGAACAGCTACCCCAGACTCCGGCTTGCTAGCTGAGTCTTGTAGTACTCAACTAGTCTTGTTGGCCGGCTCCACTACTGCAACCTGGTCCCTCCACTTCTGGATGCAGGCCCCACGGGTGGCTTCGGCACTCCCCATGTCCCTAGGACCCCTTCTGTCCTCCCAGGAGCTTCCTTCAGACTCCCTCACAATTCTCTCTGCAGCTTCTCTACTGCACTCCTTTTCCGTCTGGGGACAAGCTCCTCACAGCTTGAGCTCCCCTTCTAGACTTTTCTTTCTGGTCTCAAAGACCACTATTCTGTCCTCTAAGCTCCTCCCCATTCTCTACCTTCTCCACCCACACCCCAACATCCTTTCCTACCCAGCCTGTGATGAGGCTCTCCTCCCTAAGGGTATGCCCAGGTGCCCTGATTGAACTGGTGTGTGTTAGGTGCGAGTGTTAGAGTCCTGGGTAGTACTCCCTCCTTACCTGAGAGTAGGATACCACACCTCTGGATGAGGTGCAGTACCTCTCTGGCGACTGGACCCTCAGGGGCGCTACAATAGCACTACACTGTACAAGCCGATAAATAGCCTGCACACAATGTGAAGATCAGTTACAATTTGCAAATTTTCAGTGCCTTTATGAGGTATACTGTTATGATTTGGTAGCCGAGGAGGACAGTAGCCAAAATAGCCTAGGCAACCAGACACCCAGAGAGGTTGGTAACTAGCGATTGCAGACCCCTAAGCTGACAGCACAACTAGAAGCAGCCGTGGGATGTGCCTACGGTGCCCTAGACGCCTCGACACAGCCAGAGAGATAACTAAGCCTAAAGAGAGAAAGGGGAAAGCTAACTGCCCCGGAGTAGAGCCCCCAAAGGAATATGTAGCCCCCAAACATATAATGGCGGTGAGACAAGATGAAATACAAACACAGGCAGAAAATAGAGCAAGCAAATGCTGGGGCCCAAACTGTCTAGATAGAACAGGACAGGAAAGAATACTGTCTGCAATCCAGCAAAAACTCTAAGAAAAACTCCAACACGTCTGATATACAAAAATACTGAGACCACACGATCTCTCCCTCGCTAGATCAGAACGCTGGTGTGACTGGTAGCAAATCAGCAGATACCGAAATAACAGGGAACTGAAAATACAAAAACTGTCTCTGGTGTGAACTGGTAGCAAATCAGCAGATACTGAAATAACAGGGAACTGAAATACATAAACAGTGGCAAATGAGAAACAGAGTCCTGCGCAGGCCCCCACAGGGGAGCCTGGCTGTATAAACTCCAGAAGGGCAGAAAACTAAGACAAACAAAAACAAATGCCACAGAAATAAACAGCAAAACTTATCTGAAAGTTGCAGGACAGAGCAGGAAGCAAGCTGACTTCCAAAAGGGACCAGGAAGCAACAAATCACTGGCAAGGATCATGGGAAGGTTGCTCACTTATATCTCCCCAGTCAGAATCACCTGATTGCCAATCATCGCCCCCAGCTGATAGACCTCTGTTAGCCAAAGCAGCTTCATTACTATCAGCAGCCACCAGGGAGAGCCCAAACTCAGAAGTCAGATCCAGAGCATTCACAACTGTATACACTGTGACATATCAGATTGTCTAATGAACAAAAACCCTTTTTAAATGGAAGCCAGCTTTGGTGATGAAGTATAGGCTTCCACGCTAACTCTTGGCTCCTCGTCTTGCAACAAAGTCTTCTTGTCAGCATTGTTTGCCAGTTAATCTATAAGCATCTCCTAAATTACTAATTATAGACTCTTGTCCAGGTTTTTCAAGTTGCAGAACTGATATTCTGTCAATTACAAAAGACATTGATCTATTTAAAACTGGATTCAGTCTGCAGACATTTCCTGATTATAAGTACATTTATGTTCTTTAGAGAGAACATGTCACCAGACAGTAACACACAGGATAGGATCAGATACATGGCTCAGCACACAGTATCACAAAGGCTAGGATTAGATACACGGCTCAGCAGACAATATCACACGGGATAAGATTAGATACACGGCTCAGCAGACAGTAACACACAGGATAGGATTAGATACACTGCTCAGCAGACTGTATCACACAGGATAGGATTAAGCCCCGTCACACACAGCGATCTCGCTAGCGAGATCGCTGCTGAGTCATTAGTTTTGTGACACAACAACGATCTCCCCAGCGATATCGCTGTGTGTGACATTCAGCGATGATCAGCCCCCCTGTTGCGTATCGCTGATCGTCGCTGAATGTCCTGGACATTTTTTTGCTCGTTGGTCTCCTGCTGGCCAGCACGCATCGCTGCGTGTGGCAGGCAGGAGACCAGCGATCAGCTGGTAACCAAGGTACACATCGGGTTTCCAGGTGCTGGGCGGCGCCTGGAAACCCGATGTGTACGTTGGATACCAGCGCGCTGCTGCAGGGGAGCTGGTAACCAAGGTACACATCGTGTTTCCAGGTGCCGCGCAGCGCCTGGAAACCCGATGTGTACCTTGGTTACCAGCACCCTGCACCAGCGGACTGGTATCCAATGTACACTGCGGGTAACTAAGCGACGTTACCCGCAGTGTCGCTGTCCTGATCGCTGCCTGAGCTGCCAAACAGTTTGGCAGCTCAGCAGCGATCATGTAGCGACACACCAGCGATCCTGACAAGTGCATATCGTTGTCAGGATCGCTGGTGTGTCACTAAGTGTGACGTGTGGCCCTTAGACACAGCTCAGCAGACTGTATCACACATGATAGGATTAGATACATGGCTCAGCAGACAGTAACACACAGGACAGGATTAGATACACGGCTCAGTAGACAGTATCACACAGGATAGGTATTTATGCATATACAGTGGGTACGGAAAGTATTCAGACCCCTTTAAATTTTTCACTCTTTGTTTCATTGCAGCCATTCGGTAAATTCAAAAAGTTCATTTTTTTTCTCATTAATGTACACTCTGCACCCCACCTTTACTGAAAACAGAAATGTAGAAATTTTTGCAAATGTATTAAAAAAGAAAAACTGAAATATCACATGGTCATAAGTATTCAGACCCTCTGCTCAGTATTGAATGTAGAAGCACCCTTTTGAGCTAGTACAGCTATGAGTCTTCTTAGGAATAACGCAACAAATTTTTCACACCTGGATTTGGGTATCCTCTGCCATTCTTCCTTGCAGATCCTCTCCAGTTCCATCAGGTTGGATAGTGAACACTGGTGGACAGCCATTTTCAGGTCTCTCCAGAAGATGCTCAATTGGGTTTATGTCATTGCTCTGGCTGGGCCAGTCAAGAATGGTCACAGAGTTGTTCTGAAGCCACTCCTTTGTTATTTTAGCTGTGTGCTTAGGGTCATTGTCTTGTTGGAAAGTGAACCTTCGGCCAAGTCTGAGGTCCAGAGCACTCTGAAAGAGGTTTTCATCCAGGATATCTCTGTTCTTGGCTGCATTCATGTTTCCTTCAATTGCAACCAGTCGTCCATTCCCTGCAGCTGAAAAACACCCCCATAGCATGATGCTGCCACCACGTTTCACTGTTGGGATTGTATTGGCAAGGTGATGAGCATTGCCTGGTTTTCTCCACACATACCGCTTAGAATTATTGCCAAAAAGTTCTATCTTTGTCTCATCAGACCAGAGAATCTTATTTCTCATAGTCTGGGAGTCCTTCATGTGTTTATTAGCAAACTCTATGTGGACTTCCATATGTCTTGCACTGAAGAGAGGCTTCGGTCAGGCCACTCTGCCATAAAGGCCCGACTGGTGGAGGGCTACATTGATAGTTGACTTTGTGAAGCTTTCTCCCATCTCCCTACTGCATCTGTGGAGATCAGCCACAGTGATCTTGGGGTTCTTTACCTCTCTCACCAAGGCTCTTCTCCCACGATTGCGCAGTTTGGCTAGGTCTGGGAAGATTTCTGGTGGTCTACTTCTTCCATTTAAGGATTATGGAGGTCACTGTGCTCTTAGGAAACTTGAGTACTGCAGAAATTCTTCTGTAACCTTGACCAAATCTGTGCCTTGCCACAATTCTGTCTCTGAGCTCCTTGGCCAGTTCCTTTGACCTTATGATTCTCATTTGGTCTGACATGCACTGTGAGGTGTGGGGTCTTATATAGACAGGTGTGTGCCTTTACAAATCAATTCCTATCAGTTTAATTAAACACAGCTGGACTCCAATGAAGGAGTAGAACCATCTCAAGGAGGATCACAAGGAAATGGACAGCATGTGACTTAAATATGAGTATACCCAAAAAAAATATATATGGAAAACAGAGCCAAATATAGAAAAATACAAATGCAATTTTTATTAATGAATCACAAAAAAGTTTTAAAAAAAGTACACTAACATGATACAGAATATCAATGACAAGAGAGAAGGCAAAAAAACCTAGATACCGCTGTTAAGTAAGAATGAATGTCCAAAGTCATATAACACAGAATACTACAAATGGAATTAGAACAAATATGTATCAGGATACTGTGATATATTTATTCAAAAACTGTCCATCAAAAATAAAAATAAATATAGTGCACAGTGCACAAAATAATACCAAAAATTATATATATATATATATATATATATATATATATATATATGTGTGTATATATATATATATATATATATATATATATAATAATATTTTTAATATCCTATTGGTAAAAAAACCTACAAGAGTGCATAAGGAAAAGGAGAAAAAATTATTAGAAATGCTCAAATGAACAATTTATAATTTAAACTGCAAAATTGCATGATCACATCGATGGACAGTGTTGATAAATTACCACAGTACCCTGAAGTGGTGCAAAAATTGGACATGCATAAAAGAAGCCAAAAACCCTATAGTAGCATACAAAAATCATGAAATACAGTTATACATGAGAATGTGCATATACATATATCTTAGGACCAGGCAAAAGCCTATAAATCAAATCAGTATATATATATATGTGTAGCCCTGGTGTGAAGGCACACGCAGTACCCTGGAGAATGTGCGGAGAGGTAGCAGTTTAATGCTCAATAAACATTCACTCCATCACACACTTAGACACACCCACAGGATAAATAAGCTCAGTCAGTAAGGATTCAGTCAGAGTCTTTCCCACCATTGGGAGTCTAGTCAGACAGAGGAGGAGGAAGGAGCAGAGTCTAGCTCGGGTGGCTCAAGTCTGAGTGACTCCACCTGTGTGCAGTTCTTAAAGTGGAGGCTAGTACAGGTGAGCCAGTTCACCTCAGCCTAGTCAGAGCTGTGCCCCACTAGAAGACAGACGGAGACATCTTTTGAGAAAGAAGAGTTAGTTGCAGATACTTCAGTCGCCTGTCCCAAGGACAGTGAGGTTCAGTTGACGTGCTCCTGCCTAGAAGAATACTGAGATTCTGTCAGCAAGCTCCAAGAAAGAAGTAAGGAAGGATTGATTTATATGACCTTTGGAAGTGTGGAGTGCTTATGCTACAAGCGCGGACAAGGCGAAGGGCACAGTGGAAGAATTCTTAGAAGTGCATTAGGATTGGACTATCCTGCACAATTTCACCGGTCACTGGGGACCGAAGCGTCACTATTGCTCCAGGCATAGTGATAGGAAAACCAGAGGCTTACTGGACCTTAGGTCGCGGCAAGCAGCCCTTGGAGTGTCAGTACGTAACAGGGGTCAGGTGGAATAGGAACTTTGAGCCTGATCAGCAAAAGTAAGAACCTAGTTCCATCACTGGAAGGCTCCGACCACAAAACTGACCGGGCAGTACAGCTTGGAGAAGCTGGAGAAATTGGAGTGAACTACGCTTTATGCTGGTTGGACTCATTACCATTGTGGAAGTAAAGGAGGCCCCTAACTTGTTCAGCTGCTACCCCAAAGCACATTCTCCATCGGATCAGCCTCCCTGGGACCTGCCTTACCATCTGACAAGTAAAAGGTATGGAAAGACGCTGACGGTGTGAGACTGAGTTATTTGATTGCATCCCTGCACAACCCCACCATAACTATCGACCTGAGGGAAGAGTCCCACCTGTAGGGGACCCGACATCTAGCTGCCTCACCAACCCCTCAGAGATCTACAGCAGCGCTGGTACAAATTACCAGAGAACTACAGGTGGCGTCACGAACTGTATATATACCTATCCCCTGTAAATATACCCCCCAACATACGCCTGACCGCCAGGGCCACAGACCGAGCCAACGCTACCTGTGACAACCCCCATAGACTTCCATGGGCTCGGCTCTGAGTACCCCATTGCTCTGGTAAACCACAATTGTGGTGCGGGTCAAGACATATATATATATATATATATATATATATATATATATAAATAAAAAATTGCACATATATGTGCTGCGGTAATAATTGGAAAGAACTATGGCATACAGTTGTATATAAGCATTAATCAATGGGCTAGGTGAGTATGTCAATCAGCAGGGTATATGCAAGTGCTAGCCTTTACCATAGATTAAATGTTACATGGAGTTCATCCAATCGGGCCATATATAAATGTATATCACAAAAAACTATACATGTAAAATGCTGCTATTATCATAATCTCAGGCTAAAGTGTATATGTATATTAGCACACACAGGCATCAGTCCGTAATCCTAGTAGGTAAACCAATTATCTGGGAGTATGTAGATACTGCTATCATTATTACAGGCGAAATATTCCTCCCATATGGCCATATATGCCTCAGTGGAGTGTAAAAACAATAGCCAGCATAAATAGTTGGTCAGAGATATGCATGATAAGGCATCCAAACTTACTGAACAACGGGCAGGAGAGCCCCCAATATGAGTGTCTGAGCAAAGGGTCTGAATACTTATGACCATGCGATATTTCAGTTTTACTTTTTTAATACATTTCCAAACATTTCAACATTTCTGGGTTTTTTTCAGTCAAGTTGGGGTGCAGAGTGTACATTAATGAGAAAAAATTAACTTTTTGAATTTACCAAATGGCTGCAATGAAACAAAGAGTTAAAAATTTAAAGGGGTCTGAATACTTTCCGTACCCACTGTACATATTCAAAGATATGTGTGTGCGCGTGTACATGCCGATATGTCAAATAGATAGATATATATATATAAAGTATGTAGAAAATTAATCTGACCATCTTAATGTATGTATAATAATACATATTCTTAAGATATAAAAAGGGACCATCATAGTCAGTAGTACAGTTAATAGTAAACAACTCGCCATAACAATCCTTATATGTATAGCCAGTAGCAAAACTAGCTGGCCGGGTCATACATTTGGTTATTTTGAGAACTGCTCATATAGTTTAAGCACAGCCAAATGGTACTAAAACTCAAACCTTAATTTGATTTTAGAAATTTGAAGAATATATACTCAGAAGAAAAGGATACAACTCAGGTGAGTTCAACATAAAACAGCCAGGCTGCACAATGACTTAAGTCGATTAAAATACAACCTCCCCTTATCTATGGCTATAGCTATGCCATGTACAAGCCATTTTGGTCTATTATCTATATACTCAGACATACTACTTACAGAGAACCAGTCATTAGGTTCATGCTGTCTAAATCACGGCAGAATCAATCAGGGCCTGGCTGCGCAACTTCAACCAGGTATGTTTTGCTTTGAAACAAAGCAACATTTCAATGAAAATATAGTTTGAAAAGGCACTCGTGGACTATAGGGAGAAACCTGACTAGTCCAATGACATCCCTAGACAGCTTTTTTCTGCTCAGCTACAGTTGATTGACATGCCTCTCCTAAGTGTGTACATAGGGTAGCCAGGCTCTGATTCATGCTGGCTGTAGTTCAGGCAGCATTAATCTAATTACAGGATCCTTTTAAAATTGTCTCACAGTGTATTACCATAATACATGCAAATCGACACCTAATACAGAATATCCCATATATTTAGTTTTTAAAAAGCTAATGTGGACTACAGGGAGAGACCTGCCTTCGATGTGTTCCCCAGCTGGCTTTTCCCAGCACTTCTCTAGTCGATTAACAGATCGCTCCCTATGTGCACACATAAAAGAAACCTATCAAATAACTGGAGTGGGGTGGGGAGAAGCTAGCTGGGGGCCACACCGGACTAGTCAAGTCTCTTCCTATAGTCTCCAGCTGGCTTGTCAAACTTCAATATGAGTGCACAAAAAATGAAATAAGTGAGTTTATGTGTCCGTCAGTCTCCTATAACTGTGTGCCAAACTCCACTATTGATCTACAGCAAATTTCCACAAACTCCAATGATGCTCATCACTTACAGAATGTTTTATCAAAACCATATTAAAAAAAAACTCATACATGTTGATCACTTGACAAACTGATGCGTTTGTCCTGCACACATTGCCCTTAATTTTAGTTTAACCCTTAATGAATGCTGATACACCTTTTAACAGTGGTCATTAAGGGGCCTTAAGCCCTTCGTGACCAAGCTAATTTTGACCTTAATGACCAGGCCAAATTTTAGAAATCTGACCAGTGCCACTTTATGTGATAACAACTTTGGAATGCTTCAATGTATCCTAGTGATTTTGAGAAAGTATTTTTGTGACACATTGTATTTTATGTTAGTGGCAAATTTAGGTCGATATTTTTAGTGTTTACTTGTGAAAATATTGCAATTTCGGCAAAAATTTTGAAAAAAATCGCAACTTTCCATCTTTCCATTTTTATATCCTTAAACCAGTTAGCCATGCTATACAAATTAAATAATAATATGTCTACTTTACATCTGTATTATTTTTAAAATTAACAAAACCTGTTTCTTTAGGGACCCATTCAGATTTAAATGGGCTTTGAGGGGTTTATGTATTGGAAAATCCACTAAAACTGATGCCGTTTTAAAAACTGCACCCCTCAAATTCTTTAAAACTGCTGTCAAGGATTTTTTTTAAAATGTTGCTTTGTCCCCAATTTTTTCACTTTTACAATGGATAGAACAACTACCCAGTTTCTTCTGCGCAAGCTGATACACCCTACATGTGATCATAAACCACAATTTTAATTTTTGAACACAAATTTGGCTGAAAGAGATTGCGGGCACTATGTCACATGTGCAGGACCCCTAAGGTGCCTATACAGCAGAAACCCCCCACAATTAAGCCCATTTTGGGAACTACACCCCTCAAGCATTTTATCCAGGGGTAATGAGCATTTTAAACCCCACAAGTGCTATACAAAATTTGATAACATTAGGTTGTCATACTGAACATTTTCATTTTTTTCACTAAACTTTCTCACTTTTGCAACAGTTTGTTTCCCACTTTCTTATCAGGATGGCGATATCCTACATGTAGTCAAAAAGATTTGTTTGGACAAACGACGGGGCTCAGAAGATACAGGGCATTATTTAAATTTTGGAACACAAATTGAGCTCTATTTGGAAAAAAATGTCATATATACAGAGCCTGTGGCTCAAGAACAAAAGTAAAACCCCATAAATGTCTTATTTGTAAATTATACCCTGTAGTGTATTTTCTACGGAGGTAGTGACTAGCTTGAGACCACTATTTTTTTTGTAGTTATCACACGAAGGGGAGGAGTAGAGTTTGAAAAATGGGATCTACTTGTGGCTGTCTTGGAATCTACTGTATTCCAGCCAAATTTACGCTCCAAATACCAAATAGAGTTTCTTTCCTTCTGACCCCTGCTGTTATCCCAAACAGAAGTTTTGACCACATATAGGATAGTGCTATATTCGGGATAAATTGTGTAATGCACCTTAGAGTCCACTTTCTCCTATTACCCCTTGTGAAAATGAAAAAATTGCAGCTAAAACAGTATTTTAGTAGAAAAAATTGAATTTATTTTTTTTTTCATTTCATTGTGACTTAATTCCTGTGTAGCACCCAAAAGGTTAAAAAATTTCCCAACAATAGTTTAGAATATTTCAAGGGGTGTAGTTTTCAAAATGGTATCACTTCTAGGGGGTTTCTGATGTACAAGTCCCTCAAAGTCACTTCAAAATTTAATAGGTCTATAAAAATAGGATTTGTGAATTTCTTTGAAAAAAATGAACATCTGCTGCTAATTTCCATCCTTTTAACATAAATAAAAATAAAAGGTTGTTTGAAAAATGATGCTGACATTAAGCAGACATATGGAAATTGTTGGTTATTAACTATTTTTTGTGAATGGCTATCTGGTAAAGGAGTGGACACTGACAGCTTGGGGCCCCTATGCAAGACATATGTCTGGGCCCCCCTACCTGCCTGGCTTGCCGCTTATGATGTGGACAATCTGGCCATGGGGCTCTGAGCAACAGGACAGATTGCCCTCATTATTACCACCCTGCAGGCAGGGGCGTACATAAAGTTCACAGGGCACCACTCTGCTCCATTCAGGACGAATCGGCAGAGCCCTGTTTCCAGAATCTGGGGGGGGGGGATTTGCAGTGGTTAGATCCTATGGATCGGAGATAACTTGATTATTTGATGAATAATCCTTTAAAGAGTCAGGTTGATTTTCCCATTCTTCATAATTACAGTATCATACATGAACCAAAAACAAATATGTTCACATATACACATAAATACACATATACACATACTGTATATACATACACACATGCATAAACACACACACATATACATACACATATGCATACACACATAAACACTTACATACTCAAAGGCACACATGCATAAAAACATACGTATACAGAGGGTTAGTTGGTGAGCACTCTGGTCTAGAAATAGTCGAGGTGCTGGTACAATGGACTAATAAGTCCAGAGATAGACTAAAGAATTATTTACCGCACACTCAAATTGGATCAATTTTGCAACGTGAAAATTATTTTATTTTTGTGGACAATCAAAATATAGAGGCAAAATAAGAAAATAAGCGTGAAGCGACAATAATCAACGTTTCGGTTCAACCTGAACCTTATTCATGTGGTCGCTGTGAATCAAAAGAAACATTTATAAGTGACATGAAAAATAATATGCAGATATAAAACGTCCATCATGTTGATTCAAAAACCTCTCCATAGAAACAACAAGAAATAACAAGACACATATGGTGTGATTGATAAAATAAAACAATAAAATATATATACATATATACACATATAAGGCTCATTGGAGCTAATGAGAAAAAAAGAAAACATTTTTTACCTCAGTCCTGGAATAATTGTGGGTAGATATATAGAAGAGGTAAGTGTCCAGATACAGAGGATAGCTGTAAGTAACAGTAAGATAATTAAATGTGTGTATTTAAACAGAATTTATTTATAAGATTAGGCTGCCTGATACCTGTATCATATGTCTTTGGAAAATGAGGAAGAAGCCTCAGTTGCGATCTGAAATAAGGTATAGGAAATGCCTATTCAAGTGATTGTAAATGGAAGTGATGTATACAAAGCCCAGATGGAGTAATTTAAGGGTACCTGTTATATAGGATGTCTAGGAATAGCCCAAAGTCAGGGATTTGTTTGGTCCTAGAAAATTAAGAGCTGAACTATAATATGGTAACAGGACAGTATTTTGTTGGTGGTAATGAAGGTAATATACATATATTGTGAGGCATACCTGGCAGTCAGTTCTTTCAGGTAAGGCCCCAGAAAGCAGGGTTTGTGTCCCACCTGGAGAAGTGAACAATGCGCTGTTGTCAGGATCGCTATATGATAGCGGTCTAGCGATAAATATAAATGTAACAGATCCCCTCCAATAGCGTTAAGCCTACCTGGCATGCGTTTAGCTGTAGTATGAGCAGCGCTCCCGCGCCTTGCTGTGGCTGGACTGCAGTGCAAATGTATCTGCGACGCTTATTTCAAGCGCCAGACCGGAAGTAAAGCTCCCGGACCGGAAGTGACGTCGCGTTGTGGGGAAATGATACCAGGAGATGTGAGACATGCGCAGTAGCTCTCAGATGTACTGAGTTTGCTCAGATGTAGGTGGAAATCGTATGTATGAATGAAAGAAGGGGCTAGTGCAGGTAGATGGGTATGTCTGGGCACTATAAGCAAAAAAATGGGCAACTATTTAATAGTAATCGTACGAACATATTATTACAACATCAAAGGGCTTGTATAATGATGGTATAATAAAATGGAAGGGACTTTAGATGAAAAATTAAGTAAAGGATTAATAAAGGACTTAGGAGGTCAGAGACGTCAGGGACATATAACAGAAACCCGGCTGAGGAGTAAACTCACCTGTAGGTGAAGAGTTAACGGGTCTGTAAGAAAGTAGATAACGTTAATATATACTGTAATTCAATCACAATAGCCAATCAATTTCTCTATTTATTCCTTTTGGGGCCAAGGTTTCAAGTTTATGGATCCAATAAGTTTCTCTTTGCTTTAGCAGTTTGACATGGTCACCCCACGCCTGGGGCGTGGGACACCTTCTATGACCTGAAATTTCATTTGAGCAACAGAGTGTCTGGATTTAGTAAAATGGTCTGGTAGTGGGAGCCAGTTTTTTTGACAACGAATGGTCGATTTGTGGCTGGCTATGCGGTCTTTCACATGCTGGGTAGTTTCACCAACGTATAAAAGGCCGCATGGGCACTTGATGAGGTACACTACAAAATTAGAGTTGCAGGTGAAAAAGCCCTTTATTGGAAATGATTTACCAGTCCTGGGGTGTGTGAAATGATCTGATCTGATAACATTTGAACAGGCTGCACAATTTAGACACGGGAATGTACCGTATTTCCGAGGGGCTAAAAGCCTTTGAGTATTGGTGGAGAGGGCACTACCTATGTCGGCTCTCACAAGCCTATCTCTGATATTAGGTGCCCTTTTTTTGCACATCAGTACTGGTGTTTCAAAAGACTCAATGTTCGGATATGCCCTAGAGAGTAGCGGCCAGTGTTTTTTTATTACAGAGTAGGCTTTTGGCATAAGGGGGTGAAATGAATGTACAAAAGGCACCCTCTCTTTTGGAACCGTGGATGGTAGAGGAGAGGGTGGTGTAATAGCACGGATTTTTTCCTCATGTAGTAACCTTGTAGGATAATGACGGTCTCTGAATTTTTGTGCCATTGTGTCAAGTCTGGTCTCCAGTATCTCTTCCTCATTTTCCAAAGACATATGATACAGGTATCAGGCAGCCTAATCTTATAAATAAATTCTGTTTAAATACACACATTTAATTATCTTACTGTTACTTACAGCTATCCTCTGTATCTGGACACTTACCTCTCTCTATATATCTACCCACAATTATTCCAGGACTGAGGTAAAAAATGTTTTTTTTTTTCTCATTAGCTCCAATGAGCCTTATATGTGTATATATGTATATATTTTTATTGTTTTATTTTATCAATCACACCATATGTGTCTTGTTATTTCTTGTTGTTTCTATGGAGAGGTTTTTGAATCAACATGATGGACGTTTTATATCTGCATATTATTTTTCATGTCACTTATAAATGTTTCTTTTGATTCACAGCGACCACATGAATAAGGTTCAGGTTGAACCGAAACGTTGATTATTGTCGCTTCACGCTTATTTTCTTATTTTGCCTCTATATTTTGATTGTCCACAAAAATAAAATAATTTTCACGTTGCAAAATTGATCCAATTTGAGTGTGCGGTAAATAATTCTTTAGTCTATCTCTGGACTTATTAGTCCATTGTACCAGCACCTCGACTATTTCTAGACCAGAGTGCTCACCAACTAACCCTCTGTATATTGTATATTATTGGCTGTAGCACCGGTCACCTCCCTACCCTTCACATGTCTACTGACACGTTTGCATACGATGTAACTACCAGTGCCAACATTGTATCTAAGGTCACTGGCTCTAATGAGTTTTTAAGAACCCCATCTCATGAGCTTAAGACCAGGGACTATGAGAAAGAACGGCGCAAATTAATCTCTCATGACTTGCACTGCATAACGCTTGCAGAGTACCACAGGCAGAGTAAAATTCCCAGAGGACTGAGGAGTAACCTCCGACCAACCCTCTTTTCCGATAACTCAGAATATTGCGAAAAATATAGAAGTATTCTCAATAAATGTTCTTTAGATATTATTATCTTGACGATAGAATATCTCCAAAAATCTATAATTGAGACAAAGCAAAACATACAGGCAATAGAGGCACAATTATCCACTACTATTCCGACTGCAGAGTGGACCGCATTAAAGATTAAGACAGACAAAATTCTGTCAGAGCATCAGAAAGTGCTTCAAGAAAGGAAGTGCCAAAAATTTCAGCGCGATCTGGACGTCTATTCTTTGAATAGGATATATAGATGGAGCGATACGCCCGGAAACTGGCGCAGGCCCAACTATCGACGAAACCAAGGCTCATTCAGCTCAGGGAGCGATTCTTCAACTCATTCAGGAAGGACTCGTTTTTTATCCAGAAGTCGCAGGGGAGGACACATAGACCAACAAGGCGATCAAGGAGATCGAATGACAACCCGATCTCAGGTGAGAGATCGGATCTGGTGATCAATATCTCTGACTATCTCCTCTCCCCTGCAGAACTGTCATTATTGCAGAAAGGATTGTCTTTTTGTCCAACCCCCAAGTGGGACTCTTTTCAATTTGAAAAAGACTTGGAGAGATTCTATCGGACAATCAGACTAAAAACCCATTTTGGTCTTACTCCTGCTTCCAATGACATATTACCACCACGTGATATACCTACCTCTGAATTATCCATCTCAGTTCTTGGTCTCCGAAATCGGAGTAGATTTTCGCCTCCACATGTCTATCACGCTACAGAGACCTTTATTTCATTAGTTGATCGCGATATGAAATCATTGTCTCACCAAGCACAGCTTGGCTTCTTCCCTCCACATCCTAACCTGACTACCTTAGAAAAACAGGCCCTCAACACTCTCAGCAATAATAGAGATATAGTGATAAAACCAGCAGATAAAGGCGGAGCCATTGTAGTCATGAACCGCATTGAC
This sequence comes from Oophaga sylvatica, assembly GCA_033576555.1. Lineage (NCBI taxonomy): Eukaryota > Metazoa > Chordata > Amphibia > Anura > Dendrobatidae > Oophaga > Oophaga sylvatica. The sequence continues at coordinate 201,416,115 of JARQOD010000002.1, forward strand.
TACATGAAGGAAGTCAATAGACAACTTTCTGACCAGGATACCTACCTCTCTATTCCAAGTGACCCTGTGTTCACAATTGCCAATAAGATCAAAAATCTCTTAAAACTATATTATGATCTCAATATCATAGATCAACAGACGGTCACTTTTCTAACAAATAGTCATCCCATCACACCTGTTTTTTATATCCTGCCAAAAATTCACAAATCACCTCATAATCCACCTGGCAGACCCATTGTAGCCTCTACAGATTCGGTATTATCACCGTTATCTATTTTTCTGGAGAAGATTCTAACGCCATATATAAAATCGACAAGATCATACCTTCTCGATACAGGACATTTTCTGAGGGTTATACAACAATTGGGGCCAATACCACCAGACAGTATTCTCGTCACGCTTGATGTTAACAGTTTGTACACATCAATTGCTCATGACAAGGGGATTGAGGCAGTTAAGACCCTTTTAGAATCATCTGATCTATCCACCAATTCAGTCCAACTATGTCTTGATTTGTTACACTTGGTATTGCATGAGAACTACTTTGTGCACGAAGATACCTACTATGTACAGAAATGCGGCACCGCGATGGGCGCTAATGTCGCGCCGGCCTACGCTAATGCGTATATGAATTCATTTGAATTAACATACGTATATCCAAATGACCTTTTTATCCATCATGTACTTGGGTATCACCGCTACATAGACGATATTTTCTTCGTGTGGACCGGTCCTGTTAATACCCTATTGGAATTCCATGCATACCTCAATTCTATTTTTCCAGAATTGCAATTTTCCTTAAATTATGATACTGAATCAATCCCCTTCCTTGATACTAAAGTTTTGCATGATATACATGGTAACTTATCAACGGACCTTTATAATAAACCCACTGACAGGAACAACCTTCTACACTATTCAAGTTGTCATCCTCGTTCAACAAGAGATAGTCTGCCAAGATCCCAACTAAGTAGAGTTTGCAGGATTGTTTCTGACAAAGAGATACTGGAGACCAGACTTGACACAATGGCACAAAAATTCAGAGACCGTCATTATCCTACAAGGTTACTACATGAGGAAAAAATCCGTGCTATTACACCACCCTCTCCTCTACCATCCACGGTTCCAAAAGAGAGGGTGCCTTTTGTACATTCATTTCACCCCCTTATGCCAAAAGCCTACTCTGTAATAAAAAAACACTGGCCGCTACTCTCTAGGGCATATCCGAACATTGAGTCTTTTGAAACACCAGTACTGATGTGCAAAAAAAGGGCACCTAATATCAGAGATAGGCTTGTGAGAGCCGACATAGGTAGTGCCCTCTCCACCAATACTCAAAGGCTTTTAGCCCCTCGGAAACACGGTACATTCCCGTGTCTAAATTGTGCAGCCTGTTCAAATGTTATCAGATCAGATCATTTCACACACCCCAGGACTGGTAAATCATTTCCGATAAAGGGCTTTTTCACCTGCAACTCTAATTTTGTAGTGTACCTCATCAAGTGCCCATGCGGCCTTTTATACGTTGGTGAAACTACCCAGCATGTGAAAGACCGCATAGCCAGCCACAAATCGACCATTCGTTGTCAAAAAAACTGGCTCCCACTACCAGACCATTTTACTAAATCCAGACACTCTGTTGCTCAAATGAAATTTCAGGTCATAGAAGGTGTCCCACGCCCCAGGCGTGGGGGTGACCATGTCAAACTGCTAAAGCAAAGAGAAACTTATTGGATCCATAAACTTGAAACCTTGGCCCCAAAAGGAATAAATAGAGAAATTGATTGGCTATTGTGATTGAATTACAGTATATATTAACGTTATCTACTTTCTTACAGACCCGTTAACTCTTCACCTACAGGTGAGTTTACTCCTCAGCCGGGTTTCTGTTTTATGTCCCTGACGTCTCTGACCTCCTAAGTCCTTTATTAATCCTTTACTTAATTTTTCATCTAAAGTCCCTTCCATTTTATTATACCATCATTATACAAGCCCTTTGATGTTGTAATAATATGTTCGTATGATTACTATTAAATAGTTGCCCATTTTTTTGCTTATAGTGCCCAGACATACCCATCTACCTGCACTAGCCCCTTCTTTCATTCATACATACGATTTCCACCTACATCTGAGCAAACTCAGTACATCTGAGAGCTACTGCGCATGTCTCACATCTCCTGGTATCATTTCCCCACAACGCGACGTCACTTCCGGTCCGGGAGCTTTACTTCCGGTCTGGCGCTTGAAATAAGCGTCGCAGATACATTTGCACTGCAGTCCAGCCACAGCAAGGCGCGGGAGCGCTGCTCATACTACAGCTAAACACATGCCAGGTAGGCTTAACGCTATTGGAGGGGATCTGTTACATTTATATTTATCGCTAGACCGCTATCATATAGCGATCCTGACAACAGCGCATTGTTCACTTCTCCAGGTGGGACACAAACCCTGCTTTCTGGGGCCTTACCTGAAAGAACTGACTGCCAGGTATGCCTCACAATATATGTATATTACCTTCATTACCACCAACAAAATACTGTCCTGTTACCATATTATAGTTCAGCTCTTAATTTTCTAGGACCAAACAAATCCCTGACTTTGGGCTATTCCTAGACATCCTATATAACAGGTACTCTTAAATTACTCCATCTGGGCTTTGTATACATCACTTCCATTTACAATCACTTGAATAGGCATTTCCTATACCTTATTTCAGATCGCAACTGAGGCTTCTTCCTCATTTTCCAAAGACATATGATACAGGTATCAGGCAGCCTAATCTTATAAATAAATTCTGTTTAAATACACACATTTAATTATCTTACTGTTACTTACAGCTATCCTCTGTATCTGGACACTTACCTCTCTCTATATATCTACCCACAATTATTCCAGGACTGAGGTAAAAAATGTTTTCTTTTTTTCTCATTAGCTCCAATGAGCCTTATATGTGTATATATGTATATATATTTTATTGTTTTATTTTATCAATCACACCATATGTGTCTTGTTATTTCTTGTTGTTTCTATGGAGAGGTTTTTGAATCAACATGATGGACGTTTTATATCTGCATATTATTTTTCATGTCACTTATAAATGTTTCTTTTGATTCACAGCGACCACATGAATAAGGTTCAGGTTGAACCGAAACGTTGATTATTGTCGCTTCACGCTTATTTTCTTATTTTGCCTCTATATTTTGATTGTCCACAAAAATAAAATAATTTTCACGTTGCAAAATTGATCCAATTTGAGTGTGCGGTAAATAATTCTTTAGTCTAAAAACATACGTACACACATATACTGTATACGCACGCATATACACATACATGAACACACATGTAAAAACACTTGCACAGACACACAGTGCCGCCTCCAGATTTTCGTGGGCCCTGGGCGAAAGAGTCTCAGTGGACCCCTGAGGCACAGATATGGTAGAGAAATATCGGTATAGTGCAATACCAAAGGTTTCCCTCACTTCTCACATTACATGAGTGATATCTATTGTAAATTCTACAACACCATTCAGCAGAGGGTATTCAGGTGATCAAGGGTCCACAGGTTTCAGGGTTTAACCCCTCTCTGACATTAGACGTACTATCCCGTCCATAAAACCCGTGCCATTCTGACCATGGACGGGATAGTACGTCATAGGTGATTAGCTGCGCTCCCTCCGGGAGCGCAGCTAATCGCCGCCGGGTGTCAGCTGATTATCACAGCTGACACCCGTGACTGTGTGTCAGGAGCGGTCACGGACCGCTCCCGGCACATTAACCCCTTGCACACCGCGATCAAACATGATCGCGGTGTACTGGGGGCACAGGGGAGGATCGCGCAGGGTGGGGGCTCCCTGCGCGCCCCCCTGAGACCCTCAGACCAGCGCGATGTGATCGCGCTGCTCTGAGGGCTTCCTCCCTCCCAGGACCCGGATCCAAGATGGCGCTGGGGTCCTGGAGGGAGGCGGCTTCCTCAGTGCCTGCCGAGAGCAGGCATGAGGAAGCGTCCTGCACTGCCTGTCACATCGCTGGTGTGACAGAGTGCTGTGCACACTGTCACACCAGCGATCTGATGAAATACAGTGATGTCCCACCCTGGGACAAAGTAAAAAAGTAAAAAAAAGTAAAAATAAACATGTGTAAAAAAAAATCCAAAATAAAAAAAAAAAAAAAAAAAATATTCCCCAATAAATTCATTACTTATTGTAAATAAAAAAAATAAAACAATAAAAGTACACATATATGGTATCGCCGCGTCCGTAACGACCCCCCCTATAAAAATGTCCCACTAGTTAACCCCTTTTGTGAACCCCTTAAAAAATAAAAAATAAAAACGAAGCAAAAAATCAGTGCTTTATCATCATACCGCTGAACAAAAAGTGGAATAACACGCGATCAAAAAGACCGACATAAATAAACATGGTACCGCTGAAAACGTCATCTTGTCCCGCAAAAAACGAGCCATCACACAGCATCATCAGCAAAAAAATAAAAAAGTTATAGCTCGCAGAATAAAGCGATGCAAAAATAATTATTTTTTATATAAAATTGTTTTTATTCTATAAAAGCGCCAAAACATAAAAAAATTATATAAATGAGGTATCGCCATAATCGTACTGACCCGAAGAATAAAACTGCTTTATCGATTTTACCACACGCGGAACAATAAAAACGCCTCACCCAAAAGAAATTCATGAATTGCTGATTTTTGTTCATTCTAACCTCCCAAAAATCGAAATAAAAAGCGATCAAAAAATGTCACGTGCTCAAAAATGGTACCAATAAAAGCGTCACCTCGTCCCGCAAAAATTAAGACCTCATATGACATTGTGGGCCAAAATATGAAAAAATTATAGCTCTCAAAATGTGGCGATGCAAAAAACTACTTTTTGCAATAAAAAGCGTCTTTTAGCGTGACAGCTGCCAATCATAAAAACCGCTATAAATAATAAATCAAACCCCCCTTTATCACCCCCTTAGTTAGGGAAAAATAATAAAATAAAAAAAATGTATTTATTTCCATTTTCCCATTAGGGTTAGGGTTTCGGCTAAAGTTAGGGTTAGGGTTGGCGCTAAAGTTAGGATTAGGGTTAGAGTTTGGATTAGGGTTAGGGTTGGGATTAGGGTTGGGACTAGGGTTAGGGGTGTGTTGGGGTTAGGGTTGGAGTTAGAATTGGGGGGTTTCCGCTGTTTAGGCACATCAGGGCTCTCCAAATGTGACATGGCGTCTGATCTCCATTCCAGCCAATTCTGCTTTGAAAAAGTCAAACGGTGTTCCTTCACTTCTGAGCTCTGCCATGCGTCCAAACAGTAGTTTATCCCCACATATGGGGTATCAGCGTACTCTGGACCCCAAGAGTTATTGTGAAATTTGTCCTATTTCTTCTGTTACCCTTGGGAAAATAAAAAACTGGGGGCGAAAATATTATTTTTGTAAAAAAAAATAAGATTTTTTTTGTTTTTACGGCTGTACATTATAAACTTCTGTGAAGCACTTGGGGCTTCATAGCGCTCACCACACATCTAAATAAGTTCCTTGTGGGGTCTATTTTCCAAAATGGGGTCACTTGTTGGGGATTTCCACTGTTTAGGCGCATCAGGGGCTCTCCAAATGCGACATGACGCCCCCAGACCATTCCATCAAAGTCTGCAATCCAAAACGTCACTACTTCCCTTTCCGAGCCCTGACATGCGCCCATACAGTAGTTTTCTCCCACATATTGGGTATCAGCGTACTCAGGACAAATTGGACAACAACTTTTGGGGTCCAATTTCTCCTGTTACCCTTGTGAAAATAAAATATTGGGGGCGAAAAAATCATTTTTGTAAAAAAAAAAGGATTTTTTATTTTTACGGCTGTGCGTTATAAACTTCTGTGAAGCACTTCGGGGTTCAAAGTGCTCACCACACATCTAGGTAAGTTCCTTGTGGGGTCTATTTTCCAAAATGGGGTCACTTGTGGGGGGTTTCCACTGTTTAGGCGCATCAGGGGCTCTCCAAATGCGACATGACGCCCCAGACCATTCCATCAAAGTCTGCAATCCAAAACGTCACTACTTCCCTTTCCGAGCCCTGACATGCGCCCATACAGTAGTTTTCTCCCACATATTGGGTATCCGCGTACTCAGGACAAATTGGACAACAACTTTTGGGGTCCAATTTCTCCTGTTACCCTTGTGAAAATAAAATATTGGGGGCGAAAAAATCATTTTTGTAAAAAAAAAAAGGATTTTTTATTTTTACGGCTGTGCGTTATAAACTTCTGTGAAGCACTTCGGGGTTCAAAGTGCTCACCACACATCTAGATAAGTTCCTTGTGGGGTCTATTTTCCAAAATGGGGTCACTTGTGGGGGGTTTCCACTGTTTAGGCGTATCAGGGGCTCTCCAAATGCGACATGACGCCCCCAGACCATTCCATCAAAGTCTGCAATCCAAAACGTCACTACTTCCCTTCCGAGCCCTGACGTGCACCCATACAGTAGTTTCTCCTACATATTGGGTATCAGCGTACTCAGGACAAATTGGACAACAACTTTTGGGTTCCAGTTTCTTCTGTTACCCTTGTGAAAATAAAATATTGGGGGCGAAAAAATCATTTTTGTAAAAAAAAAAAAGGATTTTTTAGTTTAAGGCTGTACGTTATAAACTTTAGTGAAACACCTGGGGGTTCAAAGTTCTCACCACACATCTAGATAAGTTCCTTGAGGGGTCTAGTTTCCAAAATGGTGTCATTTGTGGGGGGTTTCCACTGTTTAGGCAGATCAGGAGCTCTCCAAACACGACATGGCGTCCAGCCAATTCTGCGTTGAAAAAGTGAGACGGCGCTCCTTCCCTTCCAAACTCTGCCATGCACCCAAACAGTGGTATACCCCCACATATGGGGTATCAGTGTACTCAGGACAAATTGCACAATAACTTTTGGAGTCTTGTTACCCTTGGAAAAATAAAATTCGGGTGAAAAGATCATTTTTGTGGAAAAAATATGATTTTTAAATTTTACGGCTCTACGTTATAAACTTGTGTGAAGCACTTGAGGGTTCAAATTGCTCACCAAAGATCTAGATAAGTTCCTTAGGGGGTCTAGTTTCCCAAATGGGGTCATTTGTGGGGGGTTTCCACTGTTTAGGCACATCAGGGGCTCTCCAAATGCAACATGGCATCCAATCTCAATTCCAGCCAATTTTGGTTGGAAAAAGTCAAATGGTGCTCCTTCCCTTCCGAGCTCTGCCGTGCGCCCAAACAGTGGTTCCCCCCCACATATTGGGCATCAGCGTACTCAGGACAAATTGGACAACAACTTATGTGGTCCAATTTCTCCTGATACCCTTGGGAAAATAAAAAATTAGTGACTAAAAGATAATTTTTGTGGGAAAAAAAATAGGATTTTTTATTTTCATGCCCGGGCATTATAAACTTGTGTGAAGCACTTGGGGGTTCAAAGTGCTCACCAAAGATCTAGATAAGTTCCTTAGGGGGTCTAGTTTCCAAAATGGTGTCACTTGTGGGGGATTTCCACTGTTTAGGCTCATCTGGGGCACTGCAAACGGAACATGACCCCCATCAACGTCTGCATTCCAAAACGTTACTACTTCCTTTCCAAGCCCTGCCGTGCGCCCAAACAGTTTTCCACCCCCACATATGGGGTATCAGCGTACTCAGGACAAATTGGACAACAACTTTTGGGGTCCAATTTCCTTGGGAAAATTCAAAAATTTAGGACTAAAAAATCATTTTTGTGGAATTTTTTTTTTTTTTTTTTCACACCCAGGCATTATAAACTTTTGTGAAACACTTGGGGGTTCAAAGTGCTCACAACAGATCTAGATAAGTACCTTAGGGGGTCTAGTTTCCAAAATGGTGTCACTTGTGGGGGGTTTCCACTGTTTAGGCGCATCAGAGGTTCTCCAAGCGCGACATGGCGTCCAATCTCAACTCCAGCCAATTTTAGTTTGAAAAAGTCAAACGGCGCTACTTCCCTTACGAGCTCTGCCGTGTGCCCAAACAGTGGTTTTCCCCCACATATGGGTATTGGCGTACTCAGGAGAAATTGCATAACAACCTTATCTGCCCATTTTCTCCTTTTACCCTTGTGAAAATAAAAAAAAAGTTTGTAAAAGATCATTTTTGTGGCTAAAAAGTTAAATGTTCATTTTTTCCTTCCACGTTGCTTTAGTTCCTGTGAAGCACCTGAAGGGTTAATAATCTTCTTGAATGTGGTTTTGAGTACCTTGAGGGGTGCAGTTTTTAGAATGGTGTCACCTTTGGGTATTTTCTGCCATATAGACCCCTCAAAGTGACTTCAAATATGAGGTGGTCCCTAAAAAAAATGGCTTTGTAAATTTTGTTGTAAAAATGAGAAATCGCTGGTCAACTTTTAACCCTTATAACTTCCTAACAAAAAAAAATTTTGATTCCAAAATTGTGCTGATGTAAAGTAGACATGTGGGAAATGTTATTTCTTAACTATTTTGTGTTACATATTTCTCTGTTTTAAGGGAATAAAAATTCAAAGTTTGAAAATTGCTAAATTTTCAAAATTTTCGCCATATTTGCGTTTTTTTCAAAAATAAACGCAAGTTATATGGAAGAAATTTTACCACTAACATGAAGTACAATATGTCACGAGAAAACAATCTCAGAATCGCGAAGATCCGTTGAAGCGTTCCAGAGTTATAACCTCATAAAGAGACAGTGGTCAGAATTGTAAAAATTGGCCCGGTCATTAACGTGCAAACCACCCTTGGGGGTGAAGGGGTTAAGTAACTGTAGTTTTAGAGGTACAGTGGGAAAAAAAAGTATTTAGTCAGCCACTAATTGTGCAGGTTCTCCCACTTAAAAAAATGAGAGAGGCCTGTAATTGACATCATAGGTAGACCACAACTATGAGAGTCAAAATGAGAAAACAAATCCAGAAAATCACCCTGTCTGATTTGGCAAAATTTTATTTTGAAAATTATGGTGGAAAATAAGTATTTGGTCACCTAAAAACATGCAAGATTTCTGGCTCTCACAGACCTGTAACTTCTTCTTTAAGAGGCTCCTCTGTCCTCCACTCATTACCTGTAGTTATGGCACCTGTTTGAACTTGATATCAGTATAAAACACACCTGTCCACAACCTCAAACAGTCACACTCCACACTCCAAACACCACTATGGTGAAGTCCAAAGAGCTGTTGAAGGACACCAGAAACAAAATTGTAACCCTGCACCATGCTGGGAAGACTGAATCTGCAATAGGCAAGCAGCTTGGTGTGATGAAATCAACTGTGGGAGCAATAATAAGAAAATAGAAGACCACTGATAATCTCCCTCGATCTGGGGCTCCACGCAAGAGCTTACCCCGTGCGGTCAAAATGATCACAAGAACAGGGAGCAAAAATCCCAGAACCACACGGGGGGGACCTAGTGAATGACCAGCATAGAGTTGGGACCACCTTAACAAAGGCTACTATCAGTAACACACTACGCCGCCAGGGACGTAGATCCTGCAGTACCAGACATGTCCCCTGCTTAAGCCAGTACATGTCTGGGCCCATCTGAAGTTTGCTAGAGAGCATTTGAATTACCCAGAAGAGTACTGGGAGAATGTCATATGGTCTGATGAAACCAAAGTAGAACTGTTTGGTAGAAACAAAACTCATCGTGTTTAGAGGTGACAGAATTCTGAGTTGCATCCAAAGAACACCATACCTACTGTGAAGCATGGGGGTGGCAACCCTGAGTTTGGCGGCTAACACACACGGATGTGCTTCCCATCCAGGGATCCAATGCAATTTGGAAATTGGCATGTGTCCTCAAAGCCACGGGCTATCCGCAGCCAGTCTTCTTTTTTGGGCTCAGGCATATTATAGGACCAAAACGTCCATACAGAATAATGGCCCCATCTAATTATTATCATTGGGCCCCATATAATAAGATCAGCTATAGTGTGAGATAATCACCACTTTGCAAAAAAAAAACCTCAGGGATTAAAGTAGTATATAGCTTGGAGAGTTGCCCAAAAACAATAAAAGAAAACATAACTTTTAATATGTCATTAAAAAGCAGACAGAACACACAAAAAAACACATAAATAAAGTGCTTGTGCAAACCAGTGCTCAGTTAAAAAATGGTTTGATCTCACCACTTAGAAACGGACGTTCAGCCCCAGCAACGATTCAGATGTAACTTGCCAGGAGTAGGGTCCAGCCAGAGAAGAAAAATTGGGGTGGGGGGTTCCCTAAACTCCCTGTTGTGCCCCTGTATTGCTCCTGTCCTAACAAGGACAGGCCCCAAGTGGACCCTAATAAGGACACCGCTAGTAATATAGGGTTAAATTCTCCCTACGCGTTTCTTCCCCAATAGCGGGGATTCATCAGGGGAGTTAGATCAATCAAATGCCGTTTAAAGATGTCCGTTGTAAGACGGCCCTGCAGTGGCTAGGTGCCTATGTTAGTATGTGACTGTCCATGTCACTGCCAAAATGAGTCCATGGACCAATGTTAGGACAGAAGTCCATAGAGTCAGGAGACGTGGAAGACAGGATCTGCGGAGGAACAGGGAGAAGTAAGTATTTCAAACAGTTTAACACACAGGGGGGCACGGCGCACAAGGCCCCATAGCGTATCGATGTCTCTGACGGCAAGTGGACACTTGCCAGGTGCACTGGGTGGTGATGCCGACCCTGCCTGCCTGCAAGGGCACCCCTCCACCTCCGAGCCCCGATACAGCTGCATCGGCAGTATGTTCGCCCGTGATCTGGTTTAACCCCTTCACCCCTTTTTCCAATTTTCCATTTTCTTTTTTCCCCTTCTTCCAAGAGTGGCTTGTTTTTTGCGGGATGAGTTGTACTTTTGAACAACATCAATGATTTTACCATGTAGCATTATGAAAATGGGGAAAAAATTCCAAGTGGAGTGAAAATGCAAAAAAGTGCAATTCCACAATTGTTTTTTGCTCTTTTTTATTCACCATGTTTACTAAAACTGACAAATATGATTCTCCAGGTCATTACCTGTATACATTTAGGTCCATATATATTTGGACAGAGACAACATTTATCTAATTTTGGTTCTAGACATTACACAAAACAATTCAGATGCAGTTGAAGTTCAGACTTTCAGCTTTCATTTGAGGGTATCCACATGAAAATTGGATGAAAGGTTTAGGAGTTTCAGCTCCTTAACATGTGCCACCCTGTTTTTAAAGGGACCAAAAGTAATTGGACAGATTAAATAATTGTAAACAAAATGTTCAGTTCTAGTACTTGGTTGAAAACCCTTTGTTGGCAATGACTGCCTGAAGTCTTGATTAAGTACCCTCAATGACCGCCGTTAAAAGGCGTATCAGCGGTCATTAAGGGGTTAAAGGGAATCTTTCAGCATGTGTTTGCAACTGTTTGTAAACAGGCTGTGTGCTGTTGTTTATTTACAATGAAGGTTTTATCACCTTTTATCACGAGGTGATTATCATTGCTTGAACTCCAGCAACAACAGCAGGGCATGCATAATAGTCCAACTCCGCCCCCTCATGTGATAAGCAGCTCACTGTCAATAGGAAATGTAAATACAGAGCATGGTGTGGGTGAGAGCAGCTTTCTCAGCCCTGCTGTATTGCTAAATCTAAGAACTCTGATCCTGTCACAACCACTGCATCCAGTAAACTAAAGCCCCCGTCTCACACAGCGATCTCGCTAGCGAGATCGCTGCTGAGTCACTAGTTTTGTGACGCAGCAGCGAGCTCACCAGTGATATCACTGTGTGTGACATTCAGCGACGATCAGCCCCCCTGCCGGGTATCGCTGATCGTCGCTGAAAGGCCAGGACATTTTTTTGATCGCTGGTCTCCCGCTGACAGGCACGCATCGCTGCGTGTGACAGGCGGGAGACCAGCGATCCGCTGGTAACCAAGGTACACAGCGGGTTTCCAGGCGCTTGGCTGTGCCTAGAAACCCGCTGTGTACCTTGGATACCAGCCCCTGAAGCAGGGAGCTGGTAACCAAGGTACACAGCGGGTTTCCAGGCACCGCGCAGCGCCTGGAAACCCGATGTGTACAGGGGTGAACCTAGCCTCTCTGCTGCCTGAGGCGAACTGCAAAACGGCGCCCCCCCATTCTAAAATCAGTACAAAGCTCCGCCCCCTTCTGAACGCACGGTGAATTCGGATGTGCTCATTGAACACATCCGGAATCACCACAGCGCTACACAGGCCTGTGTATTTCCCTTGTTGGGAGATCATGTTTTCAAGTCCCATATAGTAACTTAAGTAGTTGCATTAATAACTAGTCACCGACCTGACTTCTCCTAACTCTGGACACGAGGGGAGGGAGTCACAAGGATATCAAGGAAGCAGCACCGTGCGCAGCAGCCAGCAGCAGGAGCATGGGCGTACCCAGGATCAAAACTAGGAGCCAATGTCACATCTTATACAGGTTACATCATATACACTGTACATTATCCTGCATATTAGGTATGGAGCATTAGAACTGTTGTATATTGTATAATACAGCTGTGTATGTGACACTACGCTGTATATACCATATATTATACATGGCACACTCACCTCTATACAAAGAATAAGAGGCATTATAGCCTGTATATGAAAAGTATAATACAGCAGTGTATATACACTCTATATACCGCACACCATGTGTATGACCTGTATACACCATACACTACACTCTATATACCGCACCCGATGTGTATGACCCTGTATACACCATATACTACACTCTTATTTTGAAGTAAAAAAGAAACAGGAACAAATACAATACTTAAAATAAAGAACAAGTAAAGTTAAAAATCAACAAACTTACTGGTATTTCAATGGGAACTACGGGCCTGCTTTTGGTTAATGAGATGGTCAATGTTCGGTTCCATATTTGTCACAAGTGAAGCAATTTTTCTCTTTCTTGATATCATTATTTCCTAGGGATTCCAAATTGCTATTAGTAAAATACCAATATATATACAGCGCTACAAAAACAATATACCAGCAATAAAACTGCCCACACAGAGACATACAGCCTGCACTGCTCATCACTGCAGCCTTGCCAATCCATATAATTTCATCCTCATCAGTGCACATATTGGCGCAGCTCCACTTTTAGCTCAGGCTCAGACTGGTGTGGTGCGAGAGTCCCTAATAGGCAGGTAAATGTCCCCAATAGGCAGCATTGGTCCCCAATAGGCAGGTAAATGTCCCCAATAGGCAGCATATGTCCCCAATAGGCAGCATAGTCCCCAATAGGCAGCATATGTCCTCAATAGGCAGCATATGTCCTCAATAGGCAGCATATGTCCTCAATAGACAGCATATGTCCTCAATAGACAGCATATGTCCTCAATAGGCAGCATAGTCCCAATAGGCAGTATATGTCCTCAATAGACAGCATATGTCCTCAATAGACAGCATATGTCCTCAATAGACAGCATATGTCCTCAATAGGCAGCATAGTCCCCAATAGGCAGCATATGTCCTCAATAGACAGCATATGTCCTCCATAGAAAGCATATGTCCTCAATAGACAGCATATGTCCTCAAAGACAGCATATGTCCTCAATAGACAGCATATGTCCTCAATAGGCAGCATAGTCCCCAATAGGCAGCATATGTCCTCAATAGACAGCATATGTCCTCAATAGACAGCATATGTCCTCAATAGACAGCATATGTCCTCAATAGACAGCATAGGTCCTCAATTGGCAGCATAGTCCCCAATAGGCAGCATATGTCCTCAATAGACAGCATATGTCCTCAATAGACAGCATAGGTCCCCAATAGGCAGCATAGGTCCCCAATAGGCAGCATAGGTCCCCAATAGGCAGCATAGGTCCCCAATAGGCAGCATAGGTCCCCAATACGCAGCATAGGTCCCCAATACGCAGCATAGGTCCTCAATAGGCAGCATAGGTCCCCAATACGCAGCATAGGTCCCCAATACGCAGCATAGGTCCTCAATAGGCAGCATAGGTCCCCAATACGCAGCATAGGTCCCCAATACGCAGCATAGGTCCCCAATACACAGCATAATCCCCCAATACGCAGCATAATCCCCCATAGCCGGCATAATCCCCCATAGTCAGCATAATACCCCATAGCCAGCATAGTCCCCCATAGCCAGCATAATCCCCCATAGCCAGCATAATCCCCCAATAGCCAGCATAATCCCCCTGTAAGGTTCTGTGTACATGTTCCTGAAACTCAGTTTTTCCGTCAGCCATTTTACTTTCTGTCTTGCTGCAGCTGTCTTGCCCTCAGTCAATATGGAGTTTCCAGCTTGCATGTTCCCGCCCTGATTCTCTCCCTCTTGCTTCTTAAGCAGCCACAGCTGAGCAATCAGTGCTTCAGAATCAAGCCTGCAGTGTACCTGTGACCTGACTCCTGGAAGCCTTGGACCTTGTACTCCAGTTATTTCCTATTGTGGAACTTTGGAACACCCGTGGACTTTGTAACCTTGCTATTTGATAAATCCACGTTTGCATGGACTTATGGTAACAGAGAAGAGATCCTGAACCTGTTGTGAGAGTGATTGCTGAGCTTAAGTTACTCTGGCCTGCTGTGTCTCCTGCTTTTGTATCTGCAAACTGTGTGACTATTATTGCCACTTGTATGAAGTAATACAAGACCTTCTATATCAAACCTGTGACTCCTGTGTTTTCATCGCACCCAAGCACAAGACACTATATGAACTGTACTCCTTACATTACAAGATTCTGAAGCCAAACGTTAGTGTCTGCTGGGTCTGGAAAGGCTGTGTCTGCTGTAACTGTGGATATCAGATGTCCGGTTGTACTTTCTGTGATGACAGTGGTTGTGACTTCTCACAACCATTCCAGGTGAGCAATTCCCTTAAGTTTTTTTTCTGCAGTGTTACCACAGGTAAACACTATTGTTTTTTTTTTTTCTTTCCTCTTTTGTGTCTGCTGTAAACTGTGGATATCAGATGTCCGGTTGAACTTCTGTGATGATAGTGGTTGTGACTTCTCACAACCATTCCAGGTGAGCAGTTCCCTTAATTTTTTTTTCTCTCTGCAGTGTTACCACAGGTAAACACTATTGTTTTTTTTTTTCTCCTCTCCTTCCAGTACTCCTGTCTTAAAAGATCTGGAAAATGGAGGCCCGCATAAAGGAACTTTGCGGAGTGACTGATAATATCCTTGCAGATTTGCAGACTATAAAAACCCGTTTTACAAACCTAAAAGGACCTCACTAATCACAATTTGCAAGTGTTTGGACAGACTGCCCAGGATTTGCGAGCCAGGATTGAGGTTCTAGAGGAGCGAGTCCAGGCTCCTGCCGTAGCCCCGAGTTCTGGGATTCCCAAGTTGCCCCCTTTTCGTTTTGGCGGTGAACGTGAGAAATTCAGGGGATTTATTAATCAATGCAATCTTTTTTTTTCTGCACATGCTTCACAATTTCCCACTGAACGATCTAAAGTGCTTACTATAATTATGTTGCTTACCAACAAGGCTTTGATGTGGGCAAACCCTCTGATTGAGACTGATGATGAATGTTTGGATCATCTTGATGCTTTCATTTCAGCCATGGGACAGGTGTTTGATGACCCCAATCGAGGTGCAACAGCTGAAGCAGCCATGTTAGCTTTGCGCCAAGGTAAGCACTCGGTAGCTGAATATGCCTTGGATTTCAGGAGATGGGCCCTTGATACCACCTGGGACAGTTCCGCCAAAAAATCTATTTTTCGAAAAGGGTTATCTCCACTGATTAAGGATGAACTTGCTCGTGCCGACCCTCCCACTGCGTTAGGTGACTTTATTAACTACTGCATCCGTATTGATACTCGTCTGACTGAACGCAGGCAAGAGAGATGGTTCGAAAGCAATCGCACTAACCTTTTCCTACCTTCCTCTCCAGCTAAGGAACCTTTGAGTAGGATCACACGGGAACCTGAACCTGAACCTATGCAGGTAGACTCTTTACAAGACGGGTTAGTGATGCACGCAAGGAACATCGTTTTAAGGAGAATCTATGTTTCTATTGTGGTAAGTCAGGGCACTTCATTATAAACTGCCCCAGCCGTTCTCGTAAGACTACTGCAGCACTCATTCACTGTGAGTGTTGCGAGAGGGGATCTGTCAGGTCCGAGCCTCAGGCTCCAGAGAGATCTGCAGCAACAGATCTTGATTTCTCGGACTTAAACTCCGTTACTTCTGAGGACGTTGACTGTGTAAACGCTGCAATTTTTCAAGTTTCCTCAGCGGTGTCCCAGCTGAGTTGTAAGAAAAACAATTCTCATTGCTTTCTTTCCATCAAACTCTGGGTTGACTCAGCTTGGGTGTCTAGCTCTGCTATGATCGACTCAGGGGCAAGTGGAAATTTTATGGATGTCTCCTTTGCTCTGAAACAGGGGATACGTTCAGTGAAGAAGGCTACTCCAGTACAGATGGAAACTGTGGATGGCTCCCTGCTGACCTCTGGACCAGTGGATCAGGAAACAGAGCCTTTGAGGGTTCTTATGGGTAAAGATCATCAAGAGAAACTGTCCTTTATGCTTATCTCTTCTCCCCACTTTCCCATTATTCTAGGGCTACCATGGCTGCAGGCTCAGAATCCTACCATTAACTGGGAGACCAAGGAATTACACTTTCCAGAGAAACAGATAAGTCCAAAAGTTTCATCTTGCTCTGTTCCTAAAGGAACCATGTCAGTCCCTGAACTACCAGCTGTATACCAGGACTATGTGGATTTATGTGACAAGAAGAACGCTGACCAGCTTCCCCCTCACCGTCCATATGATTGTCCAATTGAATTATTGCCTGGAGCAGAGATACCTTTTGGTAAGATCTACCCCCTGGCGGGGCCCAAGCTAAAGGCTTTAAAGGATTACATAGACGAAAATCTAGCCAAGGGCTTCATACGCCCCTCTTCATCTCCTGCAGGTGCACCCATCTTCTTTGTAAAGAAGAAAGATGGATCTCTGAGACCCTGCGTATACTATAGGGAACTCAATAAGGTTACTATTAGAAACCGTTATCCATTGCCTTTAATCCCTGAGTTATTGGAGAGAGTGCGACATGCCAAAATTTTCTCTAAACTAGATCTCCGTGGGGCCTATAACTTAGTCCGTATTAGACCTGGGGATGAATGGAAGACTGCATTCAGGTCACGCTATGGACACTTTGAATATCTAGTTATGCCTTTTGGTCTGAGTACCGCCCCAGCCACTTTCCAACACTTGGTGAATGACATCTTCAGGGATCTCCTAGATACATTCGTGGTGATTTATTTGGATGATATTCTAATTTTTTCTAACTCCACAGAGGAACATCATGGACATGTGAGAATGGTCTTGGAACGTCTAAGACAAAATCATCTTTACATCAAACTTGAAAAGTGTGAATTCCATAGGACCGAAATTCAATTTCTGGGGTATGTACTGTCTACACAAGGAATTAGTATGGATGGAAGCAAGACCCAAGCCATCAAGGATTGGCCAAGTCCTAGAAATGTGAAGGAGGTGCAGCGCTTCATCGGGTTTGCCAACTTCTATAGACGTTTCATTAGGAATTTCTCTGAGGTAGTGTCACCTATCACCCAACTTACCCGGAAAGAGTCTAGGTTCTCCTGGACTCCCCAAGCCCAGGAAGCATTTTCCCGTCTAAAAGATAAATTTACCACTGCACCTATCTTAGTACATCCCAACCCCGAACTTGCCTTATAATAGAGGTGGATGCTTCAGACTGTGCCGTTGGAGCTATACTCTCTCAGAGAACAGGTGAGAAGAATGTCTTGCATCCCTGTGCCTTCTTTTCCCAGCAGTTGTCTTCGGCTGAGAGGAACTACGATGTGGGTAATAGAGAGTTGTTGGCCATTATTGCCGCCTTCAAAGAATGGAGACACCTTCTTCAGGGAGCTGCACAGCAAATAGTCGTCCTGACAGACCATCATAACCTTGAATTTATCAGGTCGGCTAAGTGCCTGACTCCTCGCCAGGCTCGCTGGAATCTTTTCTTAAACCAATTTAATTTTATCATTTCTTATAGACCAGGATCGCGCAATGGAAAGGCTGATGCACTCTCTAGGATTTATTCAGCAGAGACACGTCCACTTACTCCTCCTAAGACTATTCTTCCTGACTCTAGATTCCTGGGAGTGATTCATAATCAAGACCTACTTAAGGACATCAAGGAAGCATACCATGCGGATTCCTTTTTGGCACAACCCCCAAGGGACGTAAGTCTTGTCTTTAAGAATGGTGTGTGGATTCAGGGACAACGTCTGTATATTCCTGAAACAGTCAGATTAAGAGTATTGCAACTCATTCACGATTCCAAGATAGCTGGGCATAGAGGAATTCTAAAGACACAGGAATTTCTTTCTCGTTTCTTTTGGTGGCCCACTTGCAGGAAGGATTTTTAAACTATGTCACTTCATGTGAAGTCTGTGCAAGATGCAAAACACCTCGCTCCTCACCAACTGGTCTGTTGCAACCTCTTCCCACCCCGTCCCGCCCGTGGGGATCCATTTCTATGGACTTCATTGTGGAGTTACCAACCTCTCAAGGGAAGAACACCATTCTAGTGGTGGTTGATCGTTTAACAAAAGCAGCTCATTTTATCCCTTGTGTCGGCTTACCCACTGCAAGACAGACATCAGATTTGATGATTAAAAATGTGTTTCGCTTACATGGAGTACCAGATGAGGTTATTTCGGATCGAGGGGTGCAATTCACTTCAAGGTTTTGGCAAAATTTCTGTGCAGCATTGGACATTAAAGTGAACCTTTCTTCTGCTTTTCATCCTCAGACTAATGGACAGACGGAACGAACCAATCAGACCCTGGAGCAGTATCTTCGCTGCTTTATCTGCCACCTACAGGATGATTGGGTGGATCTACTTCCACTGGCTGAGTTCTCTTATAACAACTCTCAGAGCGCCTCCACTAAGCAGTCTCCTTTTTACTCCAATTTAGGTTATCATCCTAATATTCTTCCTCGATTTCCCATAGAAACGCCTTTGCCAGCAGTGACTGAAAGAATCACGTCTTTACAAAAGAATATGGATCTTCTAAAGGGAAATCTGGAATTGGTACAAGAAAGCCGCAGATAAATTTCGTAAACCTGCACCAGCTTTCAAGGTAGGAGACCTGGTCTGGCTGTCAACCAGAAATCTTAAGTTAAGAATTCCATCATCTAAGTTGGGACATAAATACATTGGACCTTATAAAATCAGTAAAATTATAAGTGCTGTCGCTTGTCGTCTTCAACTGCCCAGAACTATGAGAATCCACCCTGTCTTTCATGTATCTCTACTAAAGGCTGCGACACCCAATACGTTTCCTGGACGTTCTTCTCCTTGCCCTGACCCAGTGCTAGTCGATGGTCAGGAAGAATTTGTGGTGGAAAGGATTCTGGATTCCAGGTTGTATAGAAATCAGTTACAATATTTGATTAAATGGCAGGGCTACCCAGTGGAGGACAACTCATGGGAACCAGTCAATAATGTAAATGCTCCTCGCTTGCTCCGTCAGTTTCATCAGAGGTACCCACACAAGCCTGGTCTGAGGTCATCCGGAGGTTGTCCCTAAGGGGGGAGTAATGTAAGGTTCTGTGTACATGTTCCTGAAACTCAGTTTTTCCGTCAGCCATTTTACTTTCTGTCTTGCTGCAGCTGTCTTGCCCTCAGTCAATATGGAGTTTCCAGCTTGCATGTTCCCGCCCTGATTCTCTCCCTCTTGCTTCTTAAGCAGCCACAGCTGAGCAATCAGTGCTTCAGAATCAAGCCTGCAGTGTACCTGTGACCTGACTCCTGGAAGCCTTGGACCTTGTACTCCAGTTATTTCCTATTGTGGAACTTTGGAACACCCGTGGACTTTGGAACCTTGCTATTTGATAAATCCACGTTTGCATGGACTTATGGTAACAGAGAAGAGATCCTGAACCTGTTGTGAGAGTGATTGCTGAGCTTAAGTTACTCTGGCCTGCTGTGTCTCCTGCTTTTGTATCTGCAAACTGTGTGAATATTATTGCCACTTGTATGAAGTAATACAAGACCTTCTATATCAAACCTGTGACTCCTGTGTTTTCATCGCACCCAAGCACAAGACACTATATGAACTGTACTCCTTACATTACACCCCCAATAGCAAGCATAATCCCCCCATAGCCAGCATAATCCCCCATAGCCAGCATAATCCCCCAATAGCCAGCATAATCCCCCCATAGCCAGCATAATCCCCAATAGCCAGAATAATCCCCCATAAGCAGCAGAATCCCCCATAGCCAGCATAGTCCCCCATAAGCAGCAGAATCCCCCATAGGCCGGGCCCGGCGTTAAAAAAAAAAAAGCCAGTACTCACCTATCTCCCCCGCAGCTCTGAAGAAGCGCGCTCAACTCCGTCTTCTCCTGGCACAGGCGGCGTGACGTCATCATCTGCGCTCCTGCTTTGCCGCCCCCTCGCTGCCGCCGCCTGAGACAGAGGCTCAAGTCGCCTCATTTTGCGGCGCCAGTGATAGCGCCGCACACTATACACGCCCACGCACCACCCACACACATAGTGCCGCACACTATACACGCCCATGCACTGCCCACACACTTCCTTCCTCCCGAACTGCAGCGGTTTCACCCGCAGCAAAACCGCAGATCTTTTTTCGATCTGCGGTTTTGCTGCGGAAGTGCCCGACTCAATGAAAGTCAATGGGCGCCGAACCGCTGGAGTTCCGCACAAAGAATTGACATGCTGCGGAAAATAAAACGCGGCGAAACCGCGCGTTTTTTTCTGCAGCATGTGCACAGCAGACATGCGTTTCCCATTGGAGTACATTGCATGTGCACTGTGCTGGGGTTGGATGCGTTTCCGCACGTTGAAAAACGCAGCGGAAACGCATCTAAAAACGCAAAGTGTGCACAGGGCCCAAGTCACATAATCTTAGAGTTCCCCTTTAAGAGTCAGCTGCAGTAGGGTTGGGAGGCTGCAGCTTCCCTAAGATGTAGCAGAGCTGCTTGAGGGGGGGGCTGAGGGGGAGTCGGGACTCGGGAGATCATGTTTTTTTTTAAACTATTTGTGCCTGGCTGGCTGTGTCTGAAAGGGAGAGGAGTCCCTGGCCAGGCCAGCAGACGAGGGAGGGAGGGAGGGAGAGGGGTCTCGCTGAGTCGCTGCTCCAGGCCCAGGGGCACCGCTGCACTAGTCTGCACAGTGCACCTCAGTCAGTCCCATCAGGGGTGAGGGCCGGGGGGTGAGGGCCGGGGGGTGAGGGCCGGGGGGGGGGGGAGTCGGGTCCTGTCAGGAGATCATGTTTTCAAGTCCCACAGTTACTAACAGGCAGCAGTAGTTCAGTTGTAATGCATTAATAACTAGTCTGAGTGACCGACCTGGCTTCGGAAGCAGCAACACCGTGCGCAGCAGCCAGCCAGCAGCAGGATTAAACTGTGTCTTCTGTCTTGTGACGTGGTGAGTGACTGTGTGTGTGTGAGGGATTAAGGAGAGCCACACCACGTGTTATGGGTTCCCTCTGCCGCCCCCTGGCTGCCACCGCCTGAGAAACAGGCTCAAGTCGCCTCATTATAGCGGCGCCAGTGGATGTGTACCTTGGTTACCAGCTCCCTGCATCAGGGCGCTGGTATCCAAGGTACACTGCGGGTAACTAAGCGATGTTACCCGCAGTGTCGCTTGTACTGATCGCTGCCTGAGCTGCCTGTTTGGCAGCTCAGCAGCGATAATGTAGCGATATACCAGCGATCCTGATCGTTATCGGGATCGCTGGTGTATCGCTATGTGAGACCCAGCCTTAAGTGGTACCATGGCTGGTGTTCACAGATCATGATTTCTGCTGAAGCCCTGCTATGTGTAGCACAGGTGATTGGGTGATCGCAGCTTCAAGTCTCCTAAGAGCACTATTAAAGCATGCAAAATAAAAGTTTTAGAAGATATTACAAAAAAAACACAAAGTTCAAATCACCCCCCTTTTGCCCTATTCAAAACAAAACAATAAAAAGTAAATAAAAAATACACATATTTGGTATTGCTGCGTTCAGAAATATCCAATCTATCAAAATATAAAGTAAATTAAGCTGATCTGTAAATGGCTCAACAAGAAAAAAATCGAAACACCAGAATTAAGTTTTTTTTACCACGAAATGGTATCCATAAAAACATCAGCTCAGGTCGCACAAAGTAAACCTTTACCCAGCCAGTGATCATGAAAAATTGAGACACTACGGATCTCGGAAAATGGCGACATAAGCAATTTTTTTTCTTACAAATGTCGGATTTTTTCATCACATACATTAACCCCTTCCCGACCCATGACGCCTACTTTGGCGTCATGAAAACCTGTGCCATCCCGACCCATGACGCCAACGTAGGCGTCATGCTATAAATCATGTTCCTGCGGGCCGGGTGACCGGGGTCACTGAAAGGTCACCCGACCCGCAGGCACAGGACTCCTTGCGCATCACCACAGTGGGGGTGGCTTAACCCCCACGTGGTTACGATCGCTCTGATTGGCTGTTAAAAGTGAAACAGCCAATCAGAGCGATTTGTAATATTTCACCAATGAAACTGGTGAAATATTACAATCCAGCCATGGCCGATGCTGCAATAGCATCTGCCATGGCTGGAGACTGCGATCTGACCCCCCCACATCGAGTCACGGCGGTGATCGGCCGCCGCCACCAAAAGATGGCAGTGACCGGTCACCACCGTCACTATCTGCTCCCCTGCTCCTGCGATCCGCTGCCCCCACCTTCTGATCCCCCCCCACCATCCGACCCCCCTACTCACCTCTCCCGGTCCACCGACGTCCCTGGATCCGTCCCGGCGGCTGCCCGGGATTCTTCATGGGCGACGCCATCTTGGAAAATGGCGGGCGCATGCGCAGTGCGCCTGCCGGCCGGCGCATGCGCAGTGCGCCCTCCAGTGTACAAAAATTTATTTTGATCACTGTGATAAATTGTCACAGTGATCAAAATAAAAAAAAGTAAATGAACCTCCCCCCGTCATAGGTAGGGACAAATAATAAAATAAAGAATTTTCTTTTTTTTTCCTAGCGGATATTGCTGCTGATCCGCGGCTGATTTTGCTGCGGACCCGCGGCTGATTTTGCTGCGGATCCGCGGCGGATTTTGCTGCTGATCCGGGCTGATTTTGCTGCTTATCCGCGGCTGATTTTGCTGCTGATCCGCGGCTGATTTTGCTGCTGATCCGCGGCTGATTTTGCTGCGGATCCGCGGCTGATTTTGCTGCGGATCCGCGGCGGATATTGCTGCTGATCCGCGGCGGATTTTGCTGCTGATCCGCGGATGATTTTGCTGCGGATCCGCGGCTGGTTTTGCTGCGGATCCGTGGCTGACATTGCTGCGGATCCTGCTGCTGATCCGCGGCGGATATTGCTGCTGATCCGCGGAGGATTTTGCTGCTGATCCGCGGATGATTTTGCTGCGGATCCGCGGCTGGTTTTGCTGCGGATCCGTGGCTGACATTGCTGCGGATCCTGCTGCTGATCCGCGGCGGATATTGCTGCTGATCCGCGGAGGATTTTGCTGCTGATCCGCGGCGGATTTTGCTGCTGATTCGCGGCGGATTTTGCTGCGGATCCTGCGTCCGCGGGGATTTTGCTGCGGATCCGCGGCGGATTTTGCTGCGGATCCGCGGTGGATTTTGCTGGGGATCCGCAGCGGATTTTGCTGCTGATCCGCGGTGGATTTTGCTGCTGATCCGCGGCGGATTTTGCTGCAGATCTGCGGCTGAGATTTTGCTGCGGATCTGCAGCGGATTTGGCGCTGCGGATCCACAGCAGATCCAGAAACCATGTACAGTACAATGCAAATAAATGGTTAAAAAAAACGCTGTGCACATGCGGATTTGCTGCGGTTTTAAATCCGCAGCATGTCAATTCTTTGTGCGGATTCCGCAGCGGTTTTACACCTATTCCATTACAGGTGTAAAACCGCAGGGAAAAACCACAGCAAATCAGCGCTAAATTCGCAGGTAAAACGCAGGTCATTTTACCTGCGGATTTAAGAAAAATCCGCAAGTGAATCCGCAACGTGTGCACGGGGCCTCAGGGTTAGGCTGGGTTCATATTGCATTATGGCAGTCCGTTAGATGGACTGCATTTCACCGCGGTATAACGCGGTGTAACGCAGTCCGTTAACGCTGCCGTTCACCCCATTTTTGTGTGCATCGCAACGCATGCCGCTTTACGGCATGCGTTTGTGACGTGCCGTCATTCAGTGACGGAGCCTCGGACACAGGCTGCAGTGCCTGGGCTCCGTCACCGCTAGCACAGATGAATCATCTGCTGATTCATCTGCGCTAGCGGGTATAGCACAACGCGATCGCGTTATGCTATACCATTACCAGCCAGTCAACGCTACATGTTGAACGGGCTAGTAAAACGCAATATGAACCCAGCCTTAGGGTTAGAACTAGGGTTAGGGTTAGCATTAGGGTTAGAATTAGGGTTAAGGTTAGAATTAAGGTTAGGGTTGGAATTTGGGTTAGGGTTGGAATTGGTTAGGTTGGATTTGGGTTAGGGTTGGAATTAGGGTTAGGGTTGGAATTAGGGTTAGGCTTGTGGTTAGGTTTATGGTTAGAATTGGGATTAGGGTTAGGGGTGTGTTGGGGTTAGGGTTATGGTTAGGGTTTGTATTAGGGATAGGTGTGTGTAGGGGTTAGGGTTGGGGTTAGGGGTGTGTTGGGGGTTAGGGTTGGAGTTAGAATTGAGGGGTTTCCACTATTTAGGCACATCAGGGGGTCTCCATACGCGACATGGCGCCACCATTGATTCCTGCAAATTTTGCGTTCAAAAAGTCAAACAGTGCTCCCTTTATTCCAAGCCCCGATGTATGCCCAAACAGTGGTTTATCCCCACATATGGGGTATCACCGTACTCGGGAAAAATTGCACAACAACTTTGGGGGTTCTAATTTCTCCTGTTAACATTGGGAAAAAAATTGGGGACTAAAAAATTATTTTTGTGGAAAAAAAATGATTTTATATTTTCACGGCTCTGCGTTATAAATTTCTGTGAAGGACTTGGAGATTCAAAGTGCTTACCACACATCTATAGGAGTTCCTTGGGGGATCTAGTTTCCAAAATGGGGTCACTTGTGGGGAGTTTCTACTGTTTAGGCACATCAGGGACTCTGCAAACGTAACATGACGCCCGAAGACCATTCCATCAAGTGGGCATTTCAAAACGTCACTACTTCCCATCCGAGCCCCGACGTGTGCCCATACAGTAGTTTTCTCCCACATATGGGATATCAGCATACTCAAGACAAATTGGATAACAACTTTTGGGGTCTAATTTCTCATGTTACCCTTGGGAAAATAAAAAAAATTGGGGACTAAAAGATCCTGAATGTGGAAAAAATATGATTTTTTTATTTTCATGCCCGGGCGTTATAAACTGCTGTGTAGCCCTTGGGGGTTCAAAGTGCTCACCACACATCTAGATAAGTTCTTTGCGGGGTCTAGTTTCCAAAATGGGGTCACTTGTGGGGAGTTTCTACTGTTTAGGCACATCAGGGGCTCTGCAAACGTAACAAGATGCCCGCAGACCATTCCATCAAGTCGGCATTTCAAAGCGTCACTACATCCCTTCCGAGCCCTGACGTGTGCCCAAACAGTGGTTCCCCCCCACGTATGGGGTACTAGCATACTCAGGACAAACCGGATGTCATGTATAGTGTACAGTTCCTATAGCGTCTTGTGCTTGGGTGCGAGGAAAACACAGGAGACATAGGTTGAAATGAAATGACTTGTATTACCTCATACAAGCATGCTGAAAAGTTCACACAGTTTGCAGGAACAGCGACAGGAGACACAGCAGGCCAGAGTAACTTCAAGCACTACAATAAATCTCCAAAGCAGGTTCAGGATCTCTTCTCTGTACCATAATTCCTCTGCAAACATGGATTCACCAAACAGCAGGTTTCCAGAGTCCAAAAGTGTTCCAAGGTTCCTCAGTAGGGAATAGCTGGAGTACAAGTCCAAGGCTTCCAGGAGTCAGGTCACAGACTGACTGAGGCTTGATTCAGGAGCACTGATTGTTCAGCTGAGGCTGCTTAAGAAGCAAGAGGGAAGAATCAGGGCGGGAACATGAAAACTGGAAACTCCATATTAACTGAGGGCAAGAGCTGCAGAAAGACAGAAAGCAAAATGGCCGACGGAAAACTGAGTTTCAAGGAACATGTCAACAGAGACAAAGAACCTTACATTACTCCCCCCTTAGGGACAACCTCCGGATGACCTCAGACCAGGCTTGTCAGGGTACCTCTGATGAAACTGGCGGAGCAGGCGAGGAGCATTTACATTATTGACTGGTTCCCATGAGTTGTCCTCCACTGGGTAGCCCTGCCATTTAATCAAATATTGCAACTGATTTCTGTACAACCTGGAATCTAGAATCCTTTCCACCATAAATTCTTCCTGACCATCGACCAGCACTGGGTCAGGGCAAGGAGAAGAACGTCCAGGAAACGTATTGGGTGTTGCAGCCTTTAGTAGGGATACATGAAAGACAGGGTGGATTCTCATAGTTCTAGGCAGTTGAAGACGACAAGCAACAGCACTTATAATCTTATTGATCTTATAAGGTCCAATGTACTTATGTCCCAATTTAGACGATGGAATCTTTAATTTAAGATTTCTGGTTGACAGCCAGACCAAATCTCCTACCTTGAAAGCTGGTGCAGGTTTACGAAATTTATCTGCTGCTTTCTTGTACCTTTCCTGAGCCAATTCTAGATTTTCCTTTAGAAGATCCATATTCTTTTGTAAAGAAGTGATTCTTTCAGCCACTGCCGGCAAGGGCGTATCTATGGGAAATCGAGGAAGAATGTTAGGATGATAACCTAGATTGGAGTAAAAAGGAGACTGCTTAGTGGAGGCGCTCTGAGAGTTGTTATAAGAGAACTCAGCCAGTGGAAGTAGATCCACCCAATCATCCTGTAGGTGGCAGATAAAACAGCGGAGATACTGCTCCAGGGTCTGATTGGTTCGTTCTGTCTGTCCATTAGTCTGGGGATGAAAAGCAGAAGAAATGTTTACTTTAATGTCCAATGCTGCACAGAAATTTTGCCAAAACCTTGAAGTGAATTGCACCCCTCGATCCGAAATGACCTCATCCGGTACTCCATGTAAGCGAAACACATTCTTAATCATCAAGTCTGATGTCTGTTTTGCAGTGGGTAAGCCGACACAAGGGATAAAATGAGCTGCCTTTGTTAGACGGTCAACCACCACTAGAATGGTGTTCTTCCCTTGAGAGGTTGGTAACTCCACAATGAAGTCCATAGAAATGGATCCCCACGGGCGGGACGGGGTGAGAAGAGGTTGCAACAGACAAGTTGGTGAGGAGCGAGGTGTTTTGCATCTTGCACAGACTTCACATGAAGTGACATAGTTTAAGACATCTTTCCTGTAAGTGGGCCACCAAAAGAAACGGAAAGAAATTCTTGTGTCTTTAGAATTCCCCTATGCCCGGCTATCTTGGAATCGTGGATGAGTTGCAATACTCTCAATCTGACTGTTTCAGGTATATACAGACGTTGTCCCTGAATCCACACACCATTCTTAAAGACAAGACTTACGTCCCTTGGGGGTTGAGCCAACAAAGAATCCGCATGGTATGCTTCCTTGATGTCCTTAAGTAGGTCTTGATTATGAATCACTCCCAGGAATCTAGAGTCAGGAAGAATAGTCTTAGGAGGAGTAAGTGGACGTGTCTCTGCTGAATGAATCCTAGAGAGTGCATCAGCCTTTCCATTGCGCGATCCTGGTCTATAAGAAATTACAAAATTAAATTGGTTTAGGAAAAGATTCCAGCGAGCCTGGCGAGGAGTCAGGCACTTAGCCGACCTGATAAATTCAAGGTTACGATGGTCTGTCAGGACGACTATTTGCTGTGCAGCTCCCTGAAGAAGGTGTCTCCATTCCTTGAAGGCGGCAATAATGGCCAACAATTCTCTATTGCCCACATCGTAGTTCCTCTCAGCCGAAGACAACTGCTGGGAAAAGAAAGCACAGGGATGCAAGACATTCTTCTCACCTGTTCTCTGAGAGAGTATAGCTCCAACGGCACAGTCTGAAGCATCCACCTCTATTATGAAGGCAAGCTCGGGGTTGGGATGTACTAAGATAGGTGCGGTGGTAAATTTATCCTTTAAACAGGAAAATGCTTCCTGAGCTTGCGGGGTCCAGGAGAACCTAGACTGTTTCCGGGTAAGTTGGGTGATAGGTGACACTACCTCAGAAAAATTCTTAATGAAACGTCTATAGAAGTTGGCAAACCCGATGAAATGCTGCACCTCCTCCACATTTCTAGGAATTGGCCAATCCTTGATGGCTTGGGTCTTGCTTCCATCCATACTAATCCCTTGCGTAGATAGTACATACCCCAGAAATTGAATTTCGGTCCTATGGAATTCACATTTTTCAAGCTTGATGTAGAGATGGTTTTGTCTTAGGCGTTCTAAGACCATTCTCACATGTCCATGATGTTCCTCTGTGGAGTTAGAAAAAATTAGAATATCATCCAGATAAATCACCACAAATGTATCTAGGAGATCCCTGAAGATATCATTCACGAAGTGTTGGAAAGTGGCTGGGGCGGTACTCAGACCAAAAGGCATAACTAGATGTTCAAAGTGTCCATAGCGTGACCTGAAAGCAGTCTTCCATTCATCCCAGGTCTAATACGGACCAAGTTATAGGCCCCACGGAGATCCAGTTTAGAGAAAATTTTGGCATGCCGCACTCTCTCCAACAACTCAGGGATTAAAGGCAATGGATAACGGTTTCTAATAGTAACCTTATTGAGTTCCCTATAGTCTATGCAGGGTCTCAGAGATCCATCTTTCTTCTTCACAAAGAAGATGGGTGCACCTGCGGGAGATGAAGAGGGGCGTATGAAGCCCTTGGCTAAATTTTCGTCTATATAATCCTTCAAAGCTTTTAGCTCGGGCCCCGCTAGGGGTAGATCTTACCAAAAGGTATCTCGGCTCCGGGCAATAATTCAATTGGACAATCATATGGACGGTGAGGAGGAAGCTGATCAGCGTTCTTCTTGTCACATAAATCCACATAGTCCTGGTATACAGCTGGTAGTTCAGGGACTGACATGGTTCCTTTAGGAACAGAGCAAGCTGAAACTCCTTGACTCATCTGTTTCTCCGGAAAGTGTAATTCCTTGGTCTCCCAGTTAATCGTAGGATTCTGCGCCTGCAGCCATGGTAGCCCTAGAATGATGGGAAAGTGGGGAGAAGAGATAAGCAAAAAAGACATTTTCTCCTGATGATCTTTACCCATAAGGACCCTCAAAGGCTCTGTTTCTTGATCCACTGGTCCAGAAGTCAGTAGAGAGCCATCCACAGTCTCCATCTGTACTGGAGTAGCCTTCTTCACTGAACGTATCCCCTGTTTCAGAGCAAAGGAGATATCCATAAAATTTCCACTTGCTCCTGAGTCGATCATAGCAGAGCTAGACACCCAGACTGAGTCAACCCAGAGTTTGATGGAAAGGAAGCAATGAGAATTGTTTCTTTTACAACTCAGCTGGGACACCGCTGAGGAAACTTGAAAAATTTCAGCGTTTATACCGTCATCGTCCCCAGAACTAACAGAGTTTAAGTGTAATGTATGTAGTACAGTTCATATAGCGTCTTGTGCTTGGGTGCGATGAACATACATGAGACACAGGTTTGATATAGAAAAGTCCTGTATTACTTCATACAAGTTGGCAGAAATAGTCACACAGTTTGCAGACACAGAAACAGGAGACACAGCAGGCCAGAGTAATCCAAGCTCAGCAATCACTCTCCAATACAGATTCAGGATCTTCTTCTCTGTTACCGTAAGTCCATGCAAACGTGGGTCTTTCAAAGAGCAGGGTTCAGAGTCCACAAGTGCTTCAGAGTTCCTCAGTAGGAATAGCTGGAGTACAAGGTCCAAGGCTTACAGGAGTCAAGTCACAGGTTCACTGCAGGCTAGATTCTGAAGCACTTATTGCTCAGCTGTGGCTGCTTAAGAAGCAAAGGAGAGAATCAGGGCGGGAACATGCAAGCTGGAAACTCCATTTTGACTGAGGGCAAGATAGCTGCAGCAAGACAGAAAGTAAAATGGCTGACGAACAAACTGAGTTTCAGGAATATATACATAGAACCTTACATTACTCCCCCCTTAAGGACAACCTCCGGATGAAATCAGACCAGGCTTGTGTGGGTACCTCTGATGAAACTGACGGAGCAAGCGAGGAGCATTAACGTTATTGACCGGTTCCCATGAGTTGTCCTCCACTGGGTAGCCCTGCCATTTAATCAGATATTGTAACTGATTTCTATACAACCTGGAATCTAAAATCCTTTCCACCACAAATTCTTCCTGACCATCGACTAGCACTGTGTCAGGGCAAGGAGAAGAACGTCCAGGAAACGTATTGGGTGTCGCAGCCTTTAGTAGGGATACATGAAAGACAGGGTGGATTCTCATAGTTCTGGGCAGTTGAAGACGACAAGCAACAGCACTTATAATTTTACTGATTTTATAGGGTCCAATGTACTTATGTCCCAACTTAGACGATGGAATCCTTAACTTAAGATTTCTGGTTGACAGCCAGACCAGGTCTCCTACCTTGAAAGCTGGTGCAGGTTTACGAAATTTATCTGCTGCTTTCTTGTACCTTTCCTGAGCCGATTCCAGATTCTCCTTTAGAAGATCCATATTCTTCTGTAAAGACGTGATTCTTTCAGCCACTGCTGGTAAAGGCGTTTCTATGGGAAATCGTGGTAGAATGTTAGGATGATAACCTAGATTAGAGTAAAAAGGAGACTGTTTAGTGGAGGCACTCTGAGAGTTGTTATAAGAGAACTCAGCTAATGGAAGTAGATCCACCCAATCATCCTGTAGGTGGCAGATAAAGCAGCGGAGATACTGCTCCAGGGTTTGATTGGTTCGTTCGGTCTGTCCATTAGTCTGGGGATGAAAAGCAGAAGAAAGGTTTACTTTAATGTCCAATGCTGCACAGAAATTTTGCCAAAACCTAGAAGTGAATTGCACCCCTCGATCCGAAATAACCTCATCCGGTACTCCATGTAAGCGAAACACATCTTTAATCATCAAATCTGATGTCTGTTTTGCAGTGGGTAAGCCGACACAAGGGATAAAATGAGCTGCCTTTGTTAGACGGGCAACCACCACTAGAATGGTGTTCTTCCCCTGAGAGGTTGGTAACTCCACAATGAAGTCCATAGAAATGGATCCCCACGGGCGGGACGGGGTGGGAAGAGGCTGTAACAGACCAGTTGGTGAGGAGCGAGGTGTTTTGCATCTTGCACAGACCTCACATGAAGTGACATAATTCAAAACATCCTTCCTGCAAGTGGGCCACCAAAAGAAACGAGAAAGAAATTCCTGTGTCTTTAGAATTCCTCTATGCCCAGCTATCTTGGAATCGTGAATGAGTTGCAATACTCTTAATCTGACTGTTTCAGGAATATACAGACGTTGTCCCTGAATCCACACACCATTCTTAAAGACAAGACTTACGTCCCTTGGGGGTTGTGCCAAAAAGGAATCCGCATGGTATGCTTCCTTGATGTCCTTAAGTAGGTCTTGATTATGAATTACTCCTAGGAATCTAGAGTCAGGAAGAATAGTCTTAGGAGGAGTAATTGGACGTGTCTCTGCTGAGTAAATCCTAGAGAGTGCATCAGCCTTTCCATTGCGCGATCCTGGTCTATAAGAGATGATAAAATTAAATTGGTTTAAGAAAAGATTCCAGCGAGCCTGGCGAGGAGTCAGGCACTTAGCCGACCTGATAAACTCAAGGTTACGATGGTCTGTCAGGACGACTATTTGCTGTGCAGCTCCCTGAAGAAGGTGTCTCCATTCTTTGAAGGCGGCAATAATGGCCAACAACTCTCTATTGCCCACATCGTAGTTCCTCTCAGCCGAAGACAACTGCTGGGAAAAGAAGGCACAGGGATGCAAGACATTCTTCTCACCTGTTCTCTGAGAGAGTATAGCTCCAACGGCACAGTCTGAAGCATCCACCTCTATTATGAAGGCAAGCTCGGGGTTGGGATGTACTAGGATAGGTGCAGTGGTAAATTTATCTTTTAGACGGGAAAATGCTTCCTGGGCTTGGGGAGTCCAGGAAAACCTAGACTCTTTCCGGGTAAGTTGAGTGATAGGTGACACTACCTCAGAGAAATTTCTAATGAAACGTCTATAGAAGTTGGCAAACCCGATGAAGCGCTGTACCTCCTTCACATTTCTAGGACTTGGCCAATCCTTGATGGCTTGGGTTTTGCTTCCATCCATACTAATTCCTTGTGTAGACAGTACATACCCCAGAAATTGAATTTCGGTCCTATGG
The DNA here is from genome assembly GCA_033576555.1 of Oophaga sylvatica. NCBI lineage: Eukaryota > Metazoa > Chordata > Amphibia > Anura > Dendrobatidae > Oophaga > Oophaga sylvatica. The sequence goes on from JARQOD010000002.1 coordinate 201,448,437, forward strand.
AATTCACACTTTTCAAGTTTGATGTAAAGATGATTTTGTCTTAGACGTTCCAAGACCATTCTCACATGTCCATGATGTTCCTCTGTGGAGTTAGAAAAAATTAGAATATCATCCAAATAAATTACCACGAATGTATCTAGGAGATCCCTGAAAATGTCATTCACCAAGTGTTGGAAAGTGGCTGGGGCGGTACTCAGACCAAAAGGCATAACTAGATATTCAAAGTGTCCATAGCGTGACCTGAATGCAGTCTTCCATTCATCCCCAGGTCTAATACGGACTAAGTTATAGGCCCCACGAAGATCTAGTTTAGAAAAAATTTTGGCATGTCGCACTCTCTCCAATAACTCAGGGATTAAAGGCAATGGATAACGGTTTCTAATAGTAACCTTATTGAGTTCCCTATAGTCTACGCATGGTCTCAGAGATCCATCTTTCTTCTTTACAAAGAAGATGGGTGCACCTGCAGGAGATGAAGAGGGGCGTATGAAGCCCTTGGCTAGATTTTCATCTATGTAATCCTTTAAAGCCTTTAGCTCGGGCCCCGCCAGGGGGTTAGATCTTACCAAAAGGTATCTCTGCTCCAGGCAATAATTCAATTGGACAATCATATGGACGGTGAGGAGGAAGCTGGTCAGCGTTCTTCTTGTCACATAAATCCACATAGTCCTGGTATACAGCTGGTAGTTCAGGGACTGACATGATTCCTTTAGGAACAGAGCAAGCTGAAACTTTTGGACTCATCTGTTTCTCTGGAAAGTGTAATTCCTTGGTCTCCCAGTTAATGGTAGGATTCTGAGCCTGCAGCCATGGTAGCCCTAGAATAATGGGAAAGTGGGGAGAAGAGATAAGCATAAAGGACAGTTTCTCTTGATGATCTTTACCCATAAGAACCCTCAAAGGCTCTGTTTCCTGATCCACTGGTCCAGAGGTCAGCAGGGAGCCATCCACAGTTTCCATCTGTACTGGAGTAGCCTTCTTCACTGAACGTATTCCCTGTTTCAGAGCAAAGGAGACATCCATAAAATTTCCACTTGCCCCTGAGTCGATCATAGCAGAGCTAGACACCCAAGCTGAGTCAACCCAGAGTTTGATGGAAAGAAAGTAATGAGAATTGTTTTTCTTACAACTCAGCTGGGACACCGCTGAGGAAACTTGAAAAATGGCAGCGTTTACACAGTCAACGTCCTCAGAGGTAACGGAGTTTAAGTCCGAGAAATCAAGATCTGTTGCTGCAGATCTCTCTGGAGCCTGAGGCTCGGACCTGACAGATCCCTCTCGCAACACTCACAATGAATGAGTGCTGCAGTAGTCTTACGAGAACGGCTGGGGCAGTTTATAATGAAGTGCCCTGACTTACCACAATAGAAACATAGATTCTCCTTAAAACGATGTTCCTTGCGTGCATCACTAACCCGTCGTTGTAAAGAGTCTACCTGCATGGGTTCAGGTTCAGGTTCCCGTGTAATCCTACTCAAAGGTTCCTTAGCTGGAGAGGAAGGTAGGAAAAGGTTAGTACGATTGCTTTCGAACCATCTCTCTTGCCTGCGTTCAGTCAGACGAGTATCAATACGGATGCAGTAGTTAATAAAGTCACCTAACGCAGTGGGAGGGTCGGCACGAGCAAGTTCATCCTTAATCAGTGGAGATAACCCTTTTCGAAAAATAGATTTTTTGGCGGAACTGTCCCAGGTGGTATCAAGGGCCCATCTCCTGAAATCCAAGGCATATTCAGCTACCGAGTGCTTACCTTGGCGCAAAGCTAACATGGCTGCTTCAGCTGTTGCACCTCGATTGGGGTCATCAAACACCTGTCCCATGGCTGAAATAAAATCATCAAGGTGATTCAAACAATCATCCTCAGTCTCAATCAGAGGGTTTGCCCACATTAAAGCCTTGTTGGTAAGCAACATAATTATAGTAAGCACCTTAGATCGTTCAGTGGGAAATTGTGAAGCATGTGCAGAAAAAAAAAGATTGCATTGATTAATAAATCCCCTGAATTTCTCACGTTCACCGCCAAAACGAAAAGGGGGCAACTTGGGAATCCCAGCACTCGGGGCTACGGCAGGAGCCTGGACTCGCCCCTCTAGAACCTCAATCCTGGCTCGCAAATCCTGGGTAGTCTGTCCAACCACTTGCAAATTGTGATTATTGAGGTCCTGTAGATTTGTAAAACGGGTCTTTATATTCTGCAAATCTGCAAGGATATTATCAGTCACTCCGCAAAGTTCCTTTATGCGGGCCTCCATTTTCCAGATCTTTTAAGACAGGATTACTGGAAGAAGAGGAGAGAAAAAAAAACAATAGTGTTCACCTGTGGCAACACTGCAGAGAGAAAAAAAAATTAAGGGAACTGCTCACCTGGAATGGTTGTGAGAAGTCACAACCACTATCATCACAGAAAGTTTCAACCAGACATCTGATATCCAGAGTTACAGCAGACAAAAAAGAGAAAAGAAAGGAGAAAAAAAAAACCAATAGTGTTTACCTGTGGTAACACTGCAAAAAAGAAAAAACTTAAGGGAATTGCTCACCTGGAATGGTTGTGAGAAGTCACAACCACTGTCATCACAGAAAGTACAACCGGACGTCTGATATCCACAGTACAGCAGACACAGCCTTCCAGACCCAGCAGACACTAACGTTTTGGCTTCAGAATCTTGTAATGTATGTAGTACAGTTCATATAGCGTCTTGTGCTTGGGTGCGATGAACATACATGAGACACAGGTTTGATATAGAAAAGTCCTGTATTACTTCATACAAGTTGGCAGAAATAGTCACACAGTTTGCAGACACAGAAACAGGAGACACAGCAGGCCAGAGTAATCCAAGCTCAGCAATCACTCTCCAATACAGATTCAGGATCTTCTTCTCTGTTACCGTAAGTCCATGCAAACGTGGGTCTTTCAAAGAGCAGGGTTCAGAGTCCACAAGTGCTTCAGAGTTCCTCAGTAGGAATAGCTGGAGTACAAGGTCCAAGGCTTACAGGAGTCAAGTCACAGGTTCACTGCAGGCTAGATTCTGAAGCACTGATTGCTCAGCTGTGGCTGTTTAAGAAGCAAAGGAGAGAATCAGGGCGGGAACATGCAAGCTGGAAACTCCATTTTGACTGAGGGCAAGATAGCTGCAGCAAGACAGAAAGTAAAATGGCTGACGAACAAACTGAGTTTCAGGAATATATACATAGAACCTTACATTAAGTCTGAGAAATCAAGATCTCTTGCAGCAGATCTCTCTGGAGCCTGAGGCTCGGACATGACAGAGCTCCTCTCGCAACACTCACAGTGAATGACTGCTGCAGTAGTCTTACGAGAACGGCTGGGGCAGTTTGTAATGAAGTGCCCTGGCTTACCACAGTAGAAACATAGATTTTCCTTTATACGATGTTCTTTGCTTGCATCACTAACCCGTCTTTGTAAAGAGTCCACCTGCATGGGTTCAGGTTCTGGTTCCCTTGTGATCCTAGTCAAAGGTTCCTTAGCTGAGGAGGGAGGTAGTAAAAGGTTAGTGCGATTATTTTCGAACCATCTCTCTTGTCTGCGTTCAGTCAGACGAGCATCAATACGGATACAATAGTTAATAAAGTCACCTAACGCAGTGGGAGGGTCGGCACGAGCAAGTTCATCCTTAATCAGTGGAGACAACCCTTTCCGAAAAATAGATTTTTTAGCAGAAGTGTCCCAAGTGGTATCAAGAGCCCATCTCCTGAAATCCAGGGCATATTCGGCTACTGAACGCTTACCTTGGCGCAAAGTTAACATGGCTGCTTCAGCTGTTGCACCTCGATTGGGGTCATCAAACACCTGCCCCATGGCTGAAATAAAAACATCAAGGTGATTCAAACAATCATCCTCAGTCTCAATCAGAGGGTTTGCCCACATCAAAGCCTTATTGGTAAGCAACATGATTATAGTAAGCACTTTGGATCGTTCAGTGGGAAATTGTGAAGCATGTGCAGAGAAAAATAAATTGCATTGATTAATAAATCCCCTGAATTTCTCACGTTCACCGCCAAAACGAAAAGGAGGTAATTTGGGGATCCCAGAACTTGGGGTTATGGCAGGAGCCTGGGCTCGTTCCTCTAGAGCCTCAATCCTGGCTCGCAATTCCTGGGTAGTCTGTCCAAACACTTGCAAATTATGATTAGTGAGGTCCTGTAGGCTTGCAAAACGGGTTTTTAAAGTCTGTACATCTGAAAGGATTGTATCAGTCACTCCGCAAAGTTCCTTTATGCGGGCCTCCATCTTCCAGATCTTTTAAGGCAGAGGTGCTGGAAGGAGAAGAGGAAAGGAAAAAAAAAAAAAAAAAAAACAATAGTGTTTACCTGTGGTAACACTCCAGAGTAAAATTTTAAGGGAATGCGCTCACCTGGAATGGTTGTGAGAAGTCACAACCACTGTCATCACATAAGGTATTAAACGGACATCTGATATCCACAGTCACAGCAGACACTAAACATTGGCTCCTGAATCTTGTCATGTATAGTGTACAGTTCCTATAGCGTCTTGTGCTTGGGTGCGAGGAAAACACAGGAGACATAGGTTGAAATGAAATGACTTGTATTACTTCATACAAGCATGCTGAAAAGTTCACACAGTTTGCAGGAACAGCGACAGGAGACACAGCAGGCCAGAGTAACTTCAAGCACTACAATAAATCTCCAAAGTAGGTTCAGGATCTCTTCTCTGTACCATAATTCCTCTGCAAACATGGATTCACCAAACAGCAGGTTTCCAGAGTCCAAAAGTGTTCCAAGGTTCCTCAGTAGGGAATAGCTGGAGTACAAGTCCAAGGCTTCCAGAAGTCAGGTCACAGACTGACTGAGGCTTGATTCAGGAGCACTGATTGTTCAGCTGAGGCTGCTTAAGAAGCAAGAGGGAAGAATCAGGGTGGGAACATGAAAACTGGAAACTCCATATTAACTGAGGGCAAGAGCTGCAGAAAGACAGAAAGCAAAATGGCCGACGGAAAACTGAGTTTCAAGGAACATGTCAACAGAGACAAAGAACCTTACACCGGACAACAAATTTTGGGGTCCAATTTCTCCTGTAACCATTGTGAAAATAAAAAATAGTGGGCTAGAAAATAATTTTTTGAGAAAAAAAAAGGATTTTTTATTTTCACGGCTCTGCGTTATAAACTTCTGTGAAGCACCTGGGGTTCAAAGTGCTCACTATGCATCTAGATAAGTTCCTTAGGGCGTCTAGTTTCCAAAATGGGGTCACTTGTGGGGGAGCTCCAATGTTTAGGCACACAGGAACTCTCCAAATGCGACATGGCAACCTCTAAATATTCCAGCATATTTTCCATTCAAAAAGTCAAATGGCGCTCCTTCCCTTCTGAGCCCTGCCGTGCGCCCAAACAGTGGTTTATGACCACATATGAGGTATCTGTGTACTCAGGAGAAATTGCCCAACAAATTTTAGGATCCAATTTATACTGTTGCCCATGTGAAAATGAAAAAAACTGAGGCTAAAAGAAAATTTTTGTGAAAAAAAAGTACTTTATTTTTTTTACGGATCAATTTGTGAAGCACCTGGGGGTTCAAAGTGCTCACTATGCATCTAGATAAGTTCCTTAGGGGGTCTAGTTTCCAAAATGGGGTCACTTGTGGGGGAGCTCCAATGTTTAGGCCCACAGGGACTCTCCAAATGCGACATGGCAACCGCTAAATATTCCAGCATATTTTCCATTCAAAAAGTCAAATGGCGCTCCTTCCCTTCTGAGCCCTTCCGTGCGCCCAAACAGTGGTTTATGACCACATATGAGGTATCTGTGTACTCAGGAGAAATTGCCCAACAAATTTTAGGATAAAATTTATACTGTTGCCCATGTGAAAATGTAAAAACTGAGGATAAAAGAAAATTTTTGTGAAAAAAAGTACTTTCTTTTTTTTACAGATCAATTTGTGAAGCACCTGGGGGTTCAAAGTGCTCACTATGCATCTAGATAAGTTCCTTAGGGGGTCTAGTTTCCAAAATGGGGTCACTTGTGGGGGAGCTCCAATGTTTAGGCACACAGGGACTCTCCAAATGCAACATGGCAACCGCTAAATATTCCAGCATATTTTCCATTCAAAATGTCAAATGGCGCTCCTTCCCTTCTGAGCCCTGCCGTGCGCCCAAACAGTGGTTTATGACCACATATGAGGTATCTGTGTACTCAGGAGAAATTGCCCAACAAATTTTAGGATCCATTTTATCCTGTTGCCCATGTAAAAATGAAAAAATTGATGCTAAAAGAAAATTTTTGTTGGAAAAATTAAAATGTCAATTTTTTCCTTCCACGTTGCTTTATTTCCTGTGAAGCACCTGAAGGGTTAATAATCTTCTTGAATGCAGTTTTGAGTAGCTTGAGGGGTGCAGTTTTTATAAAGGTGTCACTTTTGGGTATTTTCTGCCATATAGACCCCTCAAAGTGACTTCAAATGTGAGGTGGTCCCTAAAAAAAATGGTTTTGTAAATTTTGCTGTAAAAATGAGAAATCGCTTGTCAACTTTTAACCCTTATAACTTCCTAACAAAAAAAATGTTGTTCCCAAAATTGTGCTGATGTAAAGTAGACATGTGGGAAATGTTATTTATTAACTATTTTGTGTCACATAACTCTCTGGTTTAACAGAATAAAAATTAAAAATTTCAAAATTTCAAAATTTTCGCCAAATTTCCATTTTTTTCACAAATAAACGCAAAAATTATCGACCTAAATTTACCACTAACATGAAGCCCAATATGTCACGAAAAAACAATCTCAGAATCGCTAGGATCCGTTGAAGCGTTCCTGAGTTATTACCTCATAAAGGGACACTGGTCAGAATTGCAAAAAATGGCAAGGTCTTTAAGGTCAAAATAGGCTGGGTCATGAAGGGGTTAAAAAGAACCTACAGTTAGGTCCATGTACACTGTGTTCCAAATTATTATGCAAATAATATTTTCTCAGATTTTCCCAAATTACCTTTATGAATTGCAGTCATTGTAATTTTCCAGTCAAATAAACTATTAGAGTACAGTTGAAAGGTTTTTGTACAAACTGCCTATGATAACAGTATATTTTTTTAAAAAATAAAACACTCAAACTGCACCCAAAATGCATGTTCCAAATTATTATGCACAGCAGAGTTTTCAACCTTTTCATTTTAATAAAGAACAAAAAATGGTCATTTTTGAAATTATAAGCATTAGCAGGTTATTACAAACTGAAATCAAACAGTTTTCAACTCAAAACTTTATTCTAGGTAATGTTACATTTGCACATAGGACCCCTTGTTCGAAAGGAGCTTCTGAACTCTCTCGTCCATTGAATTTGTCAGGTTTTGGATGGTTTCTGCTTCAATTGTTTTGCATGAGGACAGAATACCCTCCCAGAGCTGTTGCTTAGATGTGAACTGCCTCCCGCCATCATAGACACTCCTTTTGATGATGCTCCAGAGGCTCTCAATGGGGTTGAGGTCAGGGGAGCATGGGGGCCACACCATAAGTTTGTCCCCTTTTATGCCCATAGCAGCCAGAGATGCAGATGTGTTATGTGCAGCATGAGACGGTGCATTATCATGCATGAAAATGATCTTGCTGCGGAATGCACGGTTCTTCTTCTTGAATCATGGCAGGAAGTGCTGTTTGAGAAACTCAACATACAATATGGAGTTCATCTTTACCCCTTCAGGGATTCTAAAGGGGCCGACAATCTCTCTCCCTATGATTCCAGCCCAAAACATTACTCCACCTCCTCCTTGTTGGCGCCGTAGCCATGTTTGTGTGTAGCCCTGGTGGTAGGCACACGCAGTACCCTGGAGAGTGTATGGCGAGACGGCAGTTTAATGCTAAATATCCATTCACTCGACACACACTAGACACACCCCTAGGGTAGTGGAGGATACTCTAGAGGGAGTGGTCAAGGTAGTAGGTGTTAGAGTGATTAGTCTTGTTCCTGTCTTCGGACAGTGAGGACGTGTGGAGTAGAGTCTAGACCTCTTGGTGAGAAGACGTTTGGAGGGAGGAAAGAGTCTAGCCTGCTTCATCCCAGTTCATATCGTGGAGTCTGGTATAGGTGTTTGGAATACACCTTAGTCTAGTCAGAGCTGTATCACCTTCTCAACACATACTGAGGAAAGAAGAAGTATTAGCACGGAAAGTCTTCAGCATCCCTGTCTAGAGGACGGTATCAGGTTCAGAGACGTGCTCCTGCCTGTGATAACTGAGCATCTGTGGCTAACTTCATTGGAAGGAAAAAGGAAAGAAGTGACTGCTCGACCCTTGGCTAGTTTTGAGTGCTTATGTTACCAGCGTGGACAAGGCGAAAGGCAAGTGGATTTATAGGATTAGTGCTACAGGATTGCAGAAGTCCAGCACGTTGCTACCGGTCACTGGGGACCGAAGGGTCACTGTTGTTTCAGGCACGGTGATAGGAAAACCAGGAATCTACCGGACCCTAGGTCGCGGCAGACAAGCCCCTTATAGTCAGTACGTAACTGGGGTCAGGGGGAGTGAAGACTTTGGAGTTCTGCAGGACAAAATAAGAATTCAGCTCCTTCACAGGAAGGCCCCTAACACTAAGCTGACTGGGCAGGTACAGCTTTGGATAAGCTGGAGAATTGAGGGAACTACGCTTCATGCTAGTTGCACTCGTCATATTGGAGATAAAGGAGGCCCCTAACTTGTCCAGCTGCCGTCTCAAGATACACTCTCCTTGGATCAGCCTCCCTGGGACCTGCCTTATCATCTTGCAAGTAAAGGTATGGAAAGACGCTGACCGTGTGAGACTGTGTTCTTTAACCGCACTCGACTTCACAACTCACATAGACTTTGAGGGACCAGTCCCACCTGTAGGGGACCCGACATCTAGCTGCCTCACCATCCCCTCAGAGATCTACAGCAGCGCTGGTATAAATTACCAGAAGACTACAGGTGGCGTCACGAACTGTACATAAATCAATCCCCTGTAAATATATCCCCAACATACGCCAGACCGCCCGGGCCACAGACCGAGCCACAGCTACCTGTGACAAAATCCCCATAGACTTCTACGGGCTCGGCTCTGAGTACCCCATTGCCCTGGTAATCCACAATTGTGGTGGCGGGTCGACACAACTTTGGCGTCACGAACAGGATACGAAACTCGCGAAATTGCGAGCCCTGTGTGCCTAAGGACTTGTTTTTGTGAAAAGGACTGTTTGCACTTTTGGCGCCAAAATCGCCATTTTTGTCGCCATATTCGCGCCCTCAGACCCTGGAGAAGAAGGTGGGCGTACCTTCGTGGGCGTCTACCCCCCTGTGGCGCGAAGAAAATGCCTGCCCTCTCAAAGTGCTATTACAACATGCGGTCCTGCCCTACAGCAAAGGAGGTCCGCCTCCTCTTCACCTTCCCTGCGAGGAGGAGGAGACGCAAATCCCACCTCCACGGAAGAGACCGGATGTCTCCGCAGAAAGAAGAAAGAATCTTCTGGGACATGATGGAGGCAGGACGTGTGCAGCCGAGCGGGGCAGCGGAGGAAGGCAGGCCCCGTGCCCCGCCAAGCTGCCATCGGCATCGGAGTCTTATGTGATCCTGCACCTGCAACAGGCGTTGCTGGAGATCCAGGAGGAGAACGCACTCCTAAAGAAGATGTTCCAACCTGGACTGGAGGAGATTGAGAGACGCCGATGTAACCTGCTGAAGTGGCAACTAACCAACACGGCGTCCTCTCCCCTCAATGAACCCCCACGATTCCAAAAACCGAAGAGTCTGCTGCCCAAGGCGAAGGAGCAACCGGAGGCTGCCCCGAAAGTACCGTTCCCGATCCCACTGGTGAAGCGGTGGAAGCGGAGGAGGTTGAGGAGGTACAGCCAATCCCGGAACGCCCGCCCGGCCAGGAGGCCACAGCAGATTATCGGTCCCCGGCAGGGACACCGGAGGGGTCCTGTCCGTCACTACCAGATGTGGACTGGGACGAAATGGCGCGCCTGGATGACGTCGCCTACACCGCCCAGTGGGAACAAGAATGGCGGAGTCGTGAGGAGAAGAAGAGGCGTCAGCAGGAGGAAGAGCGGGAAGCTCAGAAGAACCGCCAGCGACAATATGCCGAGCTGATTGCTGACAAGGAGACTGTCCGTCGCGACAAAGGTACCTTACGGGAACCGCGGCGGCAGGGGTGTGTGACTGAGTTCCAGCTCCGGAAGGGCTGGGGCTTTATCCGTGAACCGGGCCTCTACCCAGCGGTCTTTGTCAGCAGGCGTGACGTAGAATCCCACCTGCCGCAAGGGCATCCCGGGAGGGACTTAGCAAACGGAGATATAGTCACCTATACGCGGCATTGGGGATTGAAGGGGTGGTATGCCCTTAACGTCGCCATCGTCCGCGACCCCGTCCCAGACGCAGGTACCGTCACCATTACCGCAGCGTCCCCGTTTCCAGCTCAAGCAGCATCCGGCCGTGCCCCAGCATCGCCCCCTGTAAAGTCATCGCAACTAGCGACCCAAAGTTCATCGCAAGTTAAAGCCATCTCCACATCGCCACATGCGACCCAGTCCAGATCGCAAACCCTGACGCGGTCTATATCGTTGACTGTAATGGAGACGCAATCGGTGTCATGCGGAGAGAGTATACCCGTTGCGCCCCTAGAGGTTCGCACCAGAACTGTCGCGACCCAGACCCTGATCGCAGCACATGATTTGCTGGTCTTGGGATCTAGGGCTCATTGCATCATTCCAGCCCCCGGGGTGAAAGATGTAGTGGAAGGGTATTATTAGAAGATGAATAAATAGTAAAGAGTTGGTGAGATCCCTATCGGATCTACCAAAAGTAAAAAGCAAAAAGTTTAAAATGTTTTGAAAAAGTTTTGCACAGGTTATATATAGTGAATATATATTTCTAATTATAGAATGCCCGGCTGGGTAATTGGTAAATGATAGATGATAAACAGTTGCACTTTTATAATGCGATTTAATATAATGTGTCTTTCTTTATAAATGGACTTGGAGGTTAAGGACTATGCTAACCCAGAACTTTCTTGTACATAGTTGCGCTTCGGTGCCCTATCTTGGTTTTACAAAAACCATCCATAACTACCTCTGAAAAACAAAACCCGTATGGTGTGGCACTGAGTGAGGTCTGCAATCGGACGTCCTGCAGCCCACCCAGGACCTACGTTGAAGGTTTGGTGCGGGTCCTTCACAAGTATATTGTATATTTATTTATTGAATGCTATTTGATACTATTTGTATTTTTCTATAAAGTTTGCAACGTTCAAGGTGTTCTCACCTCCCGGATGGGAAGATGTTATTGTTCAATGTTTATTGCATAAACAAAATGTCTTTTGTATTTTACAGCCCGGGAGTGCTGTCGTTTACCATGGGGGAATGTGTAGCCCTGGTGGTAGGCACACGCAGTACCCTGGAGAGTGTATGGCGAGACGGCAGTTTAATGCTAAATATCCATTCACTCGACACACACTAGACACACCCCTAGGGTAGTGGAGGATACTCTAGAGGGAGTGGTCAAGGTAGTAGGTGTTAGAGTGATTAGTCTTGTTCCTGTCTTCGGACAGTGAGGACGTGTGGAGTAGAGTCTAGACCTCTTGGTGAGAAGACGTTTGGAGGGAGGAAAGAGTCTAGCCTGCTTCATCCCAGTTCATATCGTGGAGTCTGGTATAGGTGTTTGGAATACACCTTAGTCTAGTCAGAGCTGTATCACCTTCTCAACACATACTGAGGAAAGAAGAAGTATTAGCACGGAAAGTCTTCAGCATCCCTGTCTAGAGGACGGTATCAGGTTCAGAGACGTGCTCCTGCCTGTGATAACTGAGCATCTGTGGCTAACTTCATTGGAAGGAAAAAGGAAAGAAGTGACTGCTCGACCCTTGGCTAGTTTTGAGTGCTTATGTTACCAGCGTGGACAAGGCGAAAGGCAAGTGGATTTATAGGATTAGTGCTACAGGATTGCAGAAGTCCAGCACGTTGCTACCGGTCACTGGGGACCGAAGGGTCACTGTTGTTTCAGGCACGGTGATAGGAAAACCAGGAATCTACCGGACCTAGGTCGCGGCAGACAAGCCCCTTATAGTCAGTACGTAACTGGGGTCAGGGGGAGTGAAGACTTTGGAGTTCTGCAGGACAAAATAAGAATTCAGCTCCTTCACAGGAAGGCCCCTAACACTAAGCTGACTGGGCAGGTACAGCTTTGGATAAGCTGGAGAATTGAGGGAACTACGCTTCATGCTAGTTGCACTCGTCATATTGGAGATAAAGGAGGCCCCTAACTTGTCCAGCTGCCGTCTCAAGATACACTCTCCTTGGATCAGCCTCCCTGGGACCTGCCTTATCATCTTGCAAGTAAAGGTATGGAAAGACGCTGACCGTGTGAGACTGTGTTCTTTAACCGCACTCGACTTCACAACTCACATAGACTTTGAGGGACCAGTCCCACCTGTAGGGGACCCGACATCTAGCTGCCTCACCATCCCTCAGAGATCTACAGCAGCGCTGGTATAAATTACCAGAAGACTACAGGTGGCGTCACGAACTGTACATAAATCAATCCCCTGTAAATATATCCCCAACATACGCCAGACCGCCCGGGCCACAGACCGAGCCACAGCTACCTGTGACAAAATCCCCATAGACTTCTACGGGCTCGGCTCTGAGTACCCCATTGCCCTGGTAATCCACAATTGTGGTGGCGGGTCGACACATTTGCATGGGGTGTCCATCAACCAGCCATCCTCCACTCCATCCATCTGGACCATCGAGCGTTGCATGGCATACATGGGTGAACAAACAGTTTTGAAGTCAGTCTTCATGTATTGTTTGGCCCACTGGAGCCGTTTCTGCTTGTGTGCAGTGGATAGAGGAGGTCGACAGGATGGCTAATACACAGCTGCAAACCTCTGAAGGACCCTGCATCTTGTTGTTCGGGGGATGTTGGAGGGACCAGCAGCTTCAAAAACTTGTCTGCTGCTATGACAAGGCTTTTTTGCCGCTGCTCTTTTAACCTGACATAATTGCCTGTAGGAAAGAGTCCTCAATTTGTCAGCACGCACACGTGTGTACTGTGAATCAGCTACATACTTCTTGATTGTGCGATGATCACGATGAAGTGTCCTGGCAATGTTGATTGTAGTCATGCCTTGACCTAAACACTCCACAATTTGTTGTTTCTCAGCAGCCGACACATCCTTTTTCTTTCCCATTTTGGCAGAAAATGTAGGCTGCTTAATAATGTGGGACAGCTGTGGAAAAAGTGAATAGCGCCCCCAGAGGCGCATTTTCTCCTGGGTCTCGGCTACCGGGGGTAGCCGAGACACCAGAGAACATGAATCGGGTCGGTTTTTACCGACCCCGATGTTGCGATCGCCGTTATTAACCCTATAACGGCGATCGCAAAAAAAAAATAAAATGGTGTGCCATTTAATTTCTCTCTCCTCTGATGTGATCGGACTTCAGAGAAGCGAGAAAAAGGGTCCCCGATCCCCCCTTGTGGCCCCCGATTCCCTCCATGTGGCCCCCGGGCCCTCCGGTGTCCCCCGGTGGGCGCCGCCATCTTTGAGGCCTAGAAAATGGCGGGCACATGCTCAGTGCGCCCGCCGCAATG
>JARQOD010000002.1:201462103-201507607 GCA_033576555.1 Oophaga sylvatica
TGCTGGGGGGCTTGGGCAATTTTCTCTGGAATTGGGGTCCCCAGTACCCCAGAACCCCCCCATACCTCCCGGTGTCCTCCGGCAAGTCCCCCTGTGCTGCGATCCTCCCGAGTCTTCTTCTTGTAAAAAAAAAATGGAGGCAGATTCAAAAAATTTTTCATTCATTCTCCTAAAAGTACATTTTGATCACAGTGATGAAAATAAAAAAACAGTACATAACCCTCCCCTTTATCACCCCCTTAGTTAGGGACATATAATAAAATATAGAAATTATATTTATTTTCATTTTTCCATTAGGGTTAGGGTTAGGGCTAGGGTTAGGGTTAGGGCTAGGGTTATAATTAGGGTTAGGCTGGGTTCATACTGCGTTATGGCAGTCCGTTAGACGGACTGCGTTACACCGCGGTATAACGCAGTGTAACGCAGTTCGTTAACGCTGCCATTCACCCCCATTTGAGGGCGCATCGCAACGCATGCGTTCGCGACGTGCCATCATTCATCATTCAGTGACGGAGCCTCGGACACGGCCTGCAGGATCTGGCTCCGTCACCTCTAGCGCAGATGAATCATCTGCTGATTCCTCTGCGCTAGCGGGTATAGCATAACGCGATCGTGTTATGCTATACCGTTACCAGCCCGTCAATGCTACGTGTTGAACGGGCTGGTAAAATGCAAAATGAACCTAGCCTTAGGGTTAGGGTTATAATTAGGGTTAGGGTGTCACGCGGTCTTATGATATGTGTACGATGTCAGTAAACTATTCTTAAAAGAACAACACTCTATACAACATATAGATTAGCAACATCAGCATGTAAATATAGAATAGATTTACCTGACACGATATCCGTTGAACTCAGGGTTAATCTTGAGGACTTGATACACTGTCACAGGAAAGAGGAGGACCGGGGGTCTAACCTGACCCTAAACTGGGGTCCTAACTAATCCCTCACCTTGGAGGTACTGATAATGGTTCAGAGGTCCAAGTCTCCAGCCTAACCCTGTCTCCTATCAGTCCCTGAACCCTGTAATCAGTCCTAAGAAGGATTCTGATTACCACCAAAGGGATATGGGCTGATCTCTGCTAAATACACAGATTAGACATATAAGACAGACTGGAGAAAACACAGACTTGCATACACACTCAAACACAGAAGGAACATAAATGATCTGGGATATTAAACTCTAAGCAAGGTGAGCTTAAAACAACTAAGGAGCTCTTTAACTTAAGTCTATACAGATACAATCCTATCTGTGGTCTGCATGAAGAATTTCACTGGCAACTCCCAACACAGACAACCAGAGATTTAAAGGAAACCAATCAACAAATAATTAATTGCAGCCGGGAGAAAACTGCACCCAGTCCCAGAACTGAGCACAGACAGAATTAACTCCCTAACTGCCAAACACAAAGAAACAGCAACTCAGCTGTGAGAAGTCAGAATGTGCAACCGCGACGATCTTCGTGGCGATGCACACATGACAGTACCCCCCCTTCTACGAGGGGCCTCCGGACCCTCAGGGCCAGGTTTGCCCGGGTGAGTTCTGTGGAAGGTCCGCACCAAACGATCTGCGTTAATGTCAGACGCAGGAACCCACGTCCTCTCCTCTGGACCATACCCCTTCCAATGCACCAAGTACTGAAGGGACCGGCGATTCAGACGTGAGTCAATGATCTTTGACACTTGAAACTCCAAGTTACCATTGACCACCACTGGGAGGAGGTAGTAGAGGTGATGGTATGACTGGTGCCACGTACCTCTTAAGTAATGACTTGTGGAACACATTATGAATTTTAAACGTAGGAGGGAGGTCCAGACGAAATGCCACAGGATTAATTATGGAACTGATCCTGTACGGCCGATGAATCTGGGGCCCAGCTTCCAGGAGGGAACTTTAAGTTTTATATTCCTGGTAGACAACCATACCAGATCGTTCACATTAAGATCTGGACCAGAAACTCTCCTCCTATCAGCCATACGTTTATAACGGTTCCCCATAGCACTCAGATTATTCAATACACCTCTCCACACTGAAGCAAGTGACGACGAGAAACGCTCCTCCTCAGGAACCCTAGAAGGGCCCCCCCCATTGAATGTACAAAACTGGGATGAAAACCATATGCCCCAAAAAACGGGGACTTACCAGTGGACTCGCTCCGCCTGTTGTTAAGAGCGAACTCTGCCAGAGGCAAGAAAGAAGACCAGTCCTCCTGGTTCTCTGAGACAAAACACCGAAGATAAGTCTCTAGGCTTTGATTCAGACGCTCTGTCTGACCATTGGTCTGCGGATGAAAAGCCGAGGAAAATGACAATTGCATCCCCGACGTAAACAAAATGCCCTCCAAAACTTGGACACAAACTGAGACCCCCTATCTGACACCACATCAGAAGGCAACCCATGAAGTCTCACAATCTCCCCAATGAACACCTGCGCCAGAGTTTTAGCATTAGGGAGGGCAGGAAGAGCAATGAAATGTGCCATCTTACTGAACCTGTCAACAACCACCAGTATGACAGTCTTCCCTGACGACTGAGGAAGGTCCGTGATGAAGTCCATAGACAAATGAGTCCATGGACGCTCCGGAAGTTTCAAGGGTAAGAGGGTCCCAGACGGACGGGTATGAGGGGTCTTAGAGCGAGCACAAACCCCACAGGACGCGACAAAAGTTAAAACATCTTTATTAACGTTAGGCCACCAAAACCGGCGAGAAAGGAGATCTAAAGTAGCCTTACTCCCTGGATGTCCTGCTAAAGCAGAATTATGATGTGCCTCAATAACCTTTTGTCTCAACTGATTTGGGACAAACAGTCTCCCTGGAGGTCCTGCAGGGGCGTCCCCCTGAGCCTCTAACACCTCCTCCTCAAGCTCAGAACATACAGCCGACACTACCACCCCCTCCTGAAGGATAGGAATCGGGTCATCCATTTTCCCGGCCCCTGGGAAACTGCGAGACAAGGCATCCGCCTTAACATTCTTAGATCCAGGGCGATAAGTGACAGCAAAATTAAACCTGGTAAAAAACAACGACCATCGAGCTTGTCTGGAATTCAGACGCTTAGCAGATTCCAAATACAGCAGGTTCTTGTGATCAGTAATGACGGTGACCGGGTGGACTGCCCCTCCAAAAAGTGACGCCATTCTTCAAAAGCCAACTTAATGGCCAAAAGTTCCCTATTGCCGATATCATAATTCCTTTCGGCGGACGACAATTTTTTAGAAAAGAAAGCGCACGGATGCCATTTACCAGGGGACGGACCCTGGGACAATATTGCACCCACCCCTACGTCAGACGCGTCCACCTCCACAACGAACGGCTGTGATGCATCTGGTTGGATGAGAACGGGTGCCGAAGCAAAACATTTTTTCAAAGAGGAAAAAGCTTGGCAAGCTTTGTCCGACCATTTAAAAAATCCGTCCCTTTTCTTGTCATGTCAGTGAGAGGTTTGACAACAGATGAGAAATTACAAATAAATTTCCGGTAGTAGTTAGCAAACCCCAGAAAACGCTGCAGAGCCTTAAGATCCTCTGGCTGATCCCATTCAAGCACTGCTCTCACCTTTTCAGGGTCCATACGGAAACCGGAGGCTGACACCAAGAAACCCAAAAACTGAAGTTCCTGTACGGCGAATACACACTTTTCCAGTTTGGCGTATAGTTTATTGTCTCGCAAGATCTGCAACACCTGTCTCACATGCTCCTGGTGAGACACAAGATCTGGTGAGTAAATTAAAATGTCATCCAAATATACGACCACAAACAGCCCCACCAGATGACGAAAAATGTCATTAACAAAATGTTGGAATACTGCTGGTGCAGTAGTCAGACCAAAAGGCATGACAAGGTTCTCATAATGTCCCTCCGGCGTGTTAAACGCCGTTTTCCACTCATCCCCCTCTTTTATCCTAATCAGATTATACGCCCCCCTGAGATCCAATTTAGAGAACCATTTGGCGCCAACAATTTGATTGAAGAGATCAGGAATCAGAGGGAGTGGATACGGATCTCGAACAGTAATCCGATTAAGTTCGCGGAAATCCAAGCAAGGGCGTAGGCCTCCATCTTTTTTCTTCACAAAGAAGAACCCCGCGGCCACTGGGGAAGATGAAGGTCTAATATGCCCTTTGGCCAGACTTTCCGAAATATAATCTTTCATAGCCTGCCTCTCAGGACCAGAAAGGTTATATAACCTAGCTTTAGGTAACTTAGCATCAGGAAGTAAATTAATAGAGCAGTCATACACGCGATGAGGAGGCAACTCCTGACACCCCTCCTCAGAGAACACATCCCCAAAGTCCTCCAAAAAAGGAGGCAAAGTACTAGGCACGACCGCACTGATGACTGTGTTCATGCAGTTACTTTTGCAAAACTCCCCCCATTGGCTTGTATCTCTGGACTGCCAATTAATCACAGGGTTATGTTTAACCAACCAAGGAAGTCCCAACACAATAGGAGTAGGTAGACCCTCCAACACATAACAAGATAATAGTTCCCTATGTATTGCCCCTACCCGAAGGTCAATGTTATGAACCTCATGAACAAAGCTACCTTGGCCGAGAGGCCTGGCGTCAATGGAGAATATAGGGATCGGTTTGACCAATACACTCAGATGCATACCTTGAGCCTGAGCAAACTGAGCGTCAACCAGATTAGCCCCGGACCCACTATCAAGAAGAACAGAAAATCTCTCCACTCTCGTACCAACCACCACCTCCACTGGTACAAGGAACTGAGAAGAACTAGCGGACGAAATACATACTCCCAGGTTGTCGTCCACCACACAACCTGGGATTAACAGTTTTCCGGCGACTTTTTGCTCAACAAGGCACGGGATGGACATCCCCCAACAAAATGTCCCTCTTTCCCGCAGAAGAAACACCTTCTAGTCCTGCGGCGTACCGCCAATCCCCTCCTACGAAATGATGTCCCTCCCAACTGCATAGGCTCCTCCGAACAGACAAGGGGAACCTCAACATAAAGGACTTTAGTAGTAGGTGGAGTAACAACAGGGGGCGGAGTTACCTCGCACCTCTCCCGGAGCCGTCTATCAGTACGGATAGCTAGGGCCATAGCAGCCTCCAGTGATGGAGGAGAATCATACTGAGCCAAAACGTCCTTTAATTTGTCAGAAAGCCCATGACAAAACTGGCTCCTAAGAGCTGGGTCATTCCACTGAGTATCTGTGGCCCATCTACGGAACTCAGAAGCAAATTCCTCCGCCGGACGATCTCCCTGCTGTATCTTACGTAATTTTGTCTCAGCAAGAGAGACCCGATCTGGTCATCATATACCAAACCCAGGGCAGTAAAAAATCGATCTACTGACTGTAGAGCCGGGGATCCCGGAGGAAGGGAGAAGGCCCAGGATTGAGGGTCCCCTTGTAGGAGCGAGATAACAATTCCCACTCTCTGCTCTTCACTCCCTGATGATCGAGGCCGAAGCCGAAAATACAATTTACATGCTTCCCTGAAGGTAAAAAATTTGTCTCGCCCACCAGTGAACCTGTCCGGGAGAGCTACTTTAGGTTCAAATCTGGTTTGCTCCGAGGGAGACAAAACTTTGGACTTAATGTCCGTCAGCTCCATGGATAATCCCTGCAACTGCAGAGCCAGCTGGGCTACTGGATCCATGGCAACTGGGAATAATTTTATGGCCAGTGAAAATGTCACGCGGTCTTATGATATGTGTACGATGTCAGTAAACTATTCTTAAAAGAACAACACTCTATACAACATATAGATTAGCAACATCAGCATGTAAATATAGAATAGATTTACCTGACACGATATCCGTTGAACTCAGGGTTAATCTTGAGGACTTGATACACTGTCACAGGAAAGAGGAGGACCGGGGGTCTAACCTGACCCTAAACTGGGATCCTAACTAATCCCTCACCTTGGAGGTACTGATAATGGTTCAGAGGTCCAAGTCTCCAGCCTAACCCTGTCTCCTATCAGTCCCTGAACCCTGTAATCAGTCCTAAGAAGGATTCTGATTACCACCAAAGGGATATGGGCTGATCTCTGCTAAATACACAGATTAGACATATAAGACAGACTGGAGAAAACACAGACTTGCATACACACTCAAACACAGAAGGAACATAAATGATCTGGGATATTAAACTCTAAGCAAGGTGAGCTTAAAACAACTAAGGAGCTCTTTAACTTAAGTCTATACAGATACAATCCTATCTGTGGTCTGCATGAAGAATTTCACTGGCAACTCCCAACACAGACAACCAGAGATTTAAAGGAAACCAATCAACAAATAATTAATTGCAGCCGGGAGAAAACTGCACCGAGTCCCAGAACTGAGCACAGACAGAATTAACTCCCTAACTGCCAAACACAAAGAAACAGCAACTCAGCTGTGAGAAGTCAGAATGTGCAACCGCGACGATCTTCGTGGCGATGCACACATGACATAGGGTTACAATTAGGGTTAGGGTTACAATTAGGGTTGGAATTAGGGTTGGGATTAGGATTAGGGTTAGGGTTGGGATTAGGGTTAGGGGTGTGTTGGGGTTAGGGTTGGAGCTAGAATTGAGGGGTTTCCACTATTTAGGCACATCAGGGGGTCTCCAAACACGACGTGGCATTCAAAAAGTCAAATGGCGCTCCCTCCCTTCCGAGCCCTGCCGTGCGCCCAAACAGTGGTTTACTCCAACATATGGTGTATCAGCGTACTCAGGACAAATTGCACACCAATTTTGGGGTTCTAATTTCTTTTGTTGCTCTTGGGAAAATAAAAAATAGCTGGCTATAAAAATCATTTTTAAGGAAAAAAATATTTTTTTTATTTTCACGGCTCTGCGTTTATAAATTTCTGTGAAGCACTTTTGGGTTCAAAGTGCTCACCACACATCTAGATAAGTTCCTTAGGGGGTCTAGTTTCCAAAATGGGGTCACATGTGGGGGTTTTCCACTGTTTAGGCACATCTGGGTTACTGCAAACGGAACATGACCCCATCAACGTCTGCATTCCAAAACGTTATTACTTCCTTTCCAAGCCCTGCTGTGCGACCAAACAGTTTGCCCCCCACATATTTGGTATCAGCGTACTCAGGACAAATTGGACAACAACTTTTGGGGTCCAATTTCCTTGTGAAAAATCAAAAATTTGGGACTAAAAAATAATTTTTGTGGAAAATTGTTTTGTTTTTTTTTCACACCCAGGCATTATAAACTTTTGTGAAACACTTGGGGGTTAAAAGTGCTCACCACAGATCTAGATAAGTTACCTAGGGGGTCTAGTTTCCAAAATGGGGTCACTTGTGGGGGTTTTCCACTGTTTAGGCACATCTGGTGCACTGCAAACGGAACATGACCCCCATCAACGTCTGCATTACAAAACATTATTACTTCCTTTCCAAGCCCTGCCGTGCGCCCAAACAGTTTCCCCCCCCACATATTTGGTATCAGCGTACTCAGGACCAATTGGACAACAACTTTTAGGGTCCAATTTCCTTGTGAAAAATCAAAAATTTGGGACTAAAAAATAATTTTTGTCGAAAATAGTTTTTTTTTTTCACACCCAGGCATTATAAACTTTTGTGAAACACTTGGGGGTTCAAAGTGCTCACAACAGATCTAGATAAGTTCCATAGGGGGTCTAGTTTCCAAAATGGTGTTACTTGTGGGGGGTTTTCACTGTTTAGGTGCATCAGGGGCTCTCCAAACGCGACATGGTGTCCAATCTCAATTCCAGCCAATTTTGGTTTGAAAAAGTCAAACAGCGCTGCTTCCCTTCCAAGCCCTGCCGTGCGCCCAAACAGTGGTCCCCCCCACATATGGGGTATCAGCGTACTCAGGACAAATTGGACAACAACTTTTGTGGTCTAATTTCTCCTGTTACCCTTGGGAAAATAAAAAATTGGGGACTAAACGATCAGGTTTGTGGAAAAAAATATGATTTTTTATTTTCACGTCCAGGCGTTATAAACTTCTGTGAATTACTTGGGGGTTCAAAGTGCTCACCACACATCTAGATAAGTTTCTTAGGTGGTCTAGTTTCCAAAATGGGGTCACTTGTGAGGGGTTTTCACTGTTTAGACACATCATGGCCTCTACAAACGCAACATGGCGTCCAGCCAATTCTGCGTTGAAAAAGTCAAACGGCGCTCCTTCCCTTCCAAGCTCTGCCATGCACCCAAACAGTAGTTTAACCCCACATATGGGGTATCAGCATGCTGAGGACAAATTGCAAAAAAACTTTTGGGTCTTGTTAACCTTGGGAAAATAAAAAATGGGGTGAAAAGATCATTTTTGTGGAAAAAATGATTTTTATTTTCACGGCTCTACGTTATAGACTTGTGTGAAGCACTTGGGGGTTCAAAGTGCTCACCACACATCTAGATAAGTTCCTTAGGGGGTCTAGTTTCCAAAATGGGGTCACTTGTTGGGGGTTTCCATTGTTTAGGCACATCAGAGGCTCTCTAAACGCAACATGGCATCCAGCCAATTCTGCGTTGAAAAACTCAAACGGCGCTCCTTCCCTTGCGACCTCTGCCGTGCGCCCAAAAAGTGGTTTATCCTCACATATGGGCAGCATCATACTGGAGCACCTTGGGCCCACCAAAGAAAATCATTCTTGGGGCCCACTATGTAGCTACATACAAATAAATACAAGACCGCCAATTGTGCGGTAAAACGCGCTATATCAGGGTCTAATATAAGGTAGTATATGTCTTAATTATGTAGTAGGGGTTGCGGTAGGATCATAGAGGGGTAGCCCCCTCATAGAATATAATGTAGCCCCCTCATAGAATATAATGTAGCCACCCTCACAGAATATAATGTAGCCCCCTCATAAAATATAATGCAGCCCTCTCTCATAGAATATAATGCAGCACCCCACAAAATATAATGCAACCCCCTCATAAGGTATATCGCAGTCCCCACCATAGAATATAATGTAGCACCCTCATAGGGTATAATGCAGCCCCCCCATAGAGTATACTGTAGCCCCCTCATAGGGCATAATGCTGCCCCCTCATATAGTAGGATATAGCCCCCAGAATATAATGTAGTCCCCTGATGGAATAATGCAGGCCCCCCCATAGAATATACTGTAGCCCCATCATATAGTAATATGTAGCCCCCAGAATATAATGTAGTCCCCTGAGAGAATAATGCAGCCCCACCACAGAATATAATGCAG
Organism: Oophaga sylvatica; assembly: GCA_033576555.1. NCBI lineage: Eukaryota > Metazoa > Chordata > Amphibia > Anura > Dendrobatidae > Oophaga > Oophaga sylvatica. Next base: position 201,471,263 of record JARQOD010000002.1, read on the forward strand.
CTCCCCATAGAGTATACTGTAGCCCCCTCATATAGTATGATATAGCCCCCAGAATATAATGTAGTCTCCTGAGAATAATGCAGTCCCCCCAACAGAATATAATGTAGCCCCCTCAAAGTATAATGCAGACCCTCTCCACCCCATCATTGTCCTCATCACTACCTCTATCATTGCCTTCTCCCCCACCACCCTTATCATTCTCCCCCACCACCCCATCACTGCCCATTCCATCACCTCAATCATTGCCTCCTCCTCCACCACCATCATTGTCCATTTCATCACCTCCATCATTGCCTCCCCCCACCACCATCATTGCCCATTTCATCACCTCATCATTGCCTCCCCACCACCATCTTTGCCCATCACCTCCATCATTGCCTCCCCCCACCATCATTGCCTATCTCCTCCATCATTGCCTCCCCACCATCATTGCCCATCTCCTCCATCATTGCCTCCCCCACCATCATTGCCCATCACCTTCATAATTGTCTTTCCCCACCATCACTGCCTCCCCACACCATCATTGCCCATCACCTTCATCATTGCCTCCCCCCACCGCCATCATTGCCCATCACCTCCATCCCTGCCTCCTCCCACCGTCATCATTGCCCATCACCTCCATCATTGCCTCCCCACCGTCACTGCCCATCACCTTCATCATTGCCTCCCCCACCGCCATCATTGCCCATCACTTCCATCCCTGCCTCCTCCCACCACCATCATTGCCCATCACCTCCATCGCTGCCTCCTCCCACCGCCATCATTGCCCATCACCTCCATCGTTGCCTCCCCCACCATAATTGCCCATCACCTCCATCGTTGCCTCCCCACCATCATTGTCCTTTACCTCCATCCCTGCCTCCTCCCACCGCCATCATTGCCCATCACCTCCATCATTGCCTCCCCCCACCGTCATTGCTCATCACCTTCATCATTGCCTCCCCCACTGCCATCATTGCCCATCACCTCCATCCCTGCCTCCTCCCACCACCATCATTGCCCATCACCTCCATCGCTGCCTCCCCCACTGCCATCATTGCCCATCACCTCTATCATTGCCTCCCCACCATCATTGCCCATCACCTTCATCATTGCCTCCCCCACCACCATCATTGCCCATCACCTCCATCCCTGTCTCCTCCCACCGCCATCATTGCCCATCACCTCCATCCCTGCCTCATCCCACCGCCATCATTGCCCATCACCACCATCGTTGCCTCCCCACCATCTTTGCCCATCACCTCCATCATTGCCTCCCAAATCATTGCCCATCACCTTCACCATTGCCTCCCCCCACCATCATTGCCCATCACCTTCATCATTGCCTCCCCCCACAGTCATTGCCCATCACCTCCATCATTGCCTCCCCCACCAACCCTCTCTCTCTCACACACACACACACACACACACACAGCATCACACCACATACACACACGGCACAGAGACACACACAGCACAGCTCACCTCCCCACAGCAGCAGCACATCACGGCAGCCTATTCCTCGCCTGCTGCTTTCTGTCTGAAACCCAGTGCTGGATGATGACGTCATCCAGCTGGGCTCTCAGACAGGAAGAGCCATGCAGGAAGCCAGGATGTGCGGCGCTGTGAGTATTTGTGTGTGTCTCTAGTCTGTGTGTTGTGCGGGGGACTTTACACGCAGGCAGTGTTAGCTGCAGCCTGCGGATAACACTGCCCGCTATTAAAGAGAAATGGTATTCACGCCTCTCCACGTCCATAGGGGTGTGGGGAAGCGTGAATATTCATTTTGCTTTAGCAGCGGGGACAGGATCCTGTCTCCAGCTGCTGCTACGCAGGCACAGGGCGGGCCCCCTTGACTCAGGGCCCCCATAGCCACTTGCTGGGGGCCCCTGGAGCAGTGGGGGTCCTTGGAGCAGTGGGGGCCCTAGGCAGCTGCTGGCCAGTATGCCAGCAGGTGTCAGTGCCTGGGCCCACTGGACAATCCTCCGGTTCTCCGGTGGGCCAGTCCGAGCCTGCATATGGGTATCGGCGTATTCAAGAGATATTGCACAACAAATTTTGTGGTTCATTTTTTCTTTTAACACTTGTGAAAAAAAAAAATTGGTTCCGAAGTAAAGCTTTTGCAAAAAAAGTTAAATGTCAATTTTTTCCTTCCACATTGCTTCAGTTCCTGTGAAGCACCTGAAGGGTTAATAAACTTCTTGAATGTGGTTTTGAGCACTTTGAGGGGTGTAGTTTTTAGAATGGTGTCACTTTTGGGTATTTTCTATCATATAGACCCCTCAAAGTGACTTCAAATGTGATGTGGTCCCTAAAAAAAAATGGTGTTGTAAAAATGAGAAATCGCTGGTCAACTTTTAACCCTTATAACTTCGTAACAAAAGAAAATTTTGTCCCAAAATTGTGCTGATGTAAAGTAGACATGTGGGAAATGTTATTTATTAAGAAATTTGTGTGACATATCTCTCTGATTTAAGGGCATAAAAATTTCAAGTTTGAAAATTGCGAAATTTTCTAAATTTTTGCCATATTTCCGTTTTTTTCATAAATAAAAGCAAGTCATATAAAAAAAAATTTACCACTAACATGAAGTACAATATGTCTCGAAAAAACAATCTCAGAATCAGCTGGATTCGTTAAAGCGTTCCAGAGTTATAAGCTCATAAAGTGACAGTGGTCAGAATTGTAAAAATTGGCCCGTCATTAAGCTGCAAAATGGCTCTGTCACTAAGGGGTTAAAGCATTCCAGAGTTACTATCTCATAAATTGACGTATCAGATTTCAAAAATGGGGCTTGAACATTAAACTCAAAATTGGCCCCGTCACTAAGGGGTTAATATACAGCATTGTGGGAATACAATTTAATCCCTTCCCGACCTGTGACGCTACGCAGGCGTCATGAAAGTCTGTGCCAATGCGACCTGTGACACCTATGTGGCGTCATAGCAAGATCGCGTTCCTGTGGGTCGGGTGACCAGGGTCACTGAAATGTCACCCGACCCACAGGTGCAGGAGGACCTGTACTTGATTCCAGGGGGGGTGGCTTTGCCCCCCCATGGCTACAATCGCTCTGATTGGCTGTTGAAAGTGAAACAGCCAATCAAAGCAATTGTAATATTTCACCAATGAAACTTGGAGAAATATTACAATCCAGCCATGGCCGATGCTGCAATATCATCGGCCATGGCTGGAGACTGCGATCTACTGCCGCCACCGACTGACGGCGGCGATCTGCCGCCGTCAGTATTTCCTCCCCTCCGTCCTGTCCTCCGCTTCCCTGTTCTGCCCTCCACCCCCACCTTCTGTCCTCTGCTCCCCCGCCGTCTGATTCCACCCCCTCCCCTGGTACCTCCCAGTGTCCCTCCGTCTCAAGGCCTTCCACCATGGGCACGGCCATCTTCTTCCGGTAAACAAAATGGAGGGCGCATATGCAGTGCGCCCACCGTGATCTGCCGGCTGGCACCCAGCAGATTCCATTCATTCATTCCAGGTACATTTTGATCACTGTGATAGACCCTATCACAGTGATCAAAATAAAAAAAATAGTAAATAACCCCCCCTTTATCACCCACTTAGATAGGAAAAAATAATAAAATTAAAAAATGTATTTATTTTCATTTTTCCATTAGGGTTAGGATTAGAATTAGGGTTAGGGTTGGAATTAGGGTTATGGTTAGGGTTAGGATTAGGGTTGGAATTAGGGTTAGGGTTGGAATTATGGTTGGGGTTGGAATTAGGGTTAGCATTAGGGTTCGAATTGGGGGTTAGGGTTGGAATTAGGGTTAGGATTAGGGGTGTTTTGGGGTTAGGGTTGGGATTAGGGTTAGGCTTGTCGTTAGGGTTATGGTTAGGGTTGGGATTAGGGTTTGGGGTGTGTTGGGGTTAGGGTTGGAGTTAGAATTGAGGGGTTTCCACTATTTAGGCACATCAGGGGCTCTCCAAACACGACATGGCGCCACCATTGATTCCAGCCAATTTTGCATTCAAAAAGTCTCTTCCGAGCCCCGACGTGTGACCAAACAGTGGTTTACCCCAACATTTGGGGCATCAGCGTACTCAGGAAAATTTGCACAACAACTTTGGGGGTCTACTTTCTCCTGTTACCCTTAGGAAAATAAAAAATTGGGGGCTAAAAAATCATTTTTGTGGAAAATAAATTGATTTTTTATTTTCACGGCTCTGCATTATAAACTTCTGTGAAGCACTTAGGGGTTCAAAGTGCTCATCACACATCTAGAAAAGCTCCTTGGGGGGGTCTAGTTTCCAAAATAGGGTCACTTGTGGGGGGCTTCTACTGTTTAGGCACATCAAGGGCTCTGCAAATGCAACATGATGCCCGCAGACTATTCCATCAAAGTCTGCATTCCAAAACGGCACTACTTACCTTTCGAGCCCCGACGTGTGCTCAAATAGTGGTTCCCCCCACATTTGGGGTACTAGGGTACTCAGGACAAATTGGAAAACAACTTTTGGGGTCCAATTTTTCCTGTTACCCATGTGAAAATAAAAGATTGCAGGCTAAAAAATCATTTTTATGCAAAAAAAATTATTTTTATTTTCACGGCTCTGCGCTATAAACTTTAGTGAAACACTTGGGGGTTCAAAGTTCTCACAACACATCTAGATAAGTTCCTTGGAGGGTTTAGTTTCCAAAATGGGGTCACTTGTGGGGGAGCTCCAATGTTTAGGCACACAGAAGCTCTCCATACTCTACATGGTGTCCGCTATCGATTGGAGCTAATTTTCCATTCAAAAAGTCAAATGGCGCTCCTTCCCTTCCGAGCCCTGCCGTGCACCCAAACAGTGGTTTATGACCACATATGAGGTATCGGTGTACTCAGGAGAAATTGCCCAACAAATTTTAGGATCTATTTTATCCTGTTGCCCATGTGAAAATGAAAAAATTGATGCTAAAAGAAAATTTTTGTTGGAAAAATTAAAATGTCGATTTTTTTCCTTCCACGTTGCTTTAGTTCCTGTGAAGCACCTGAAGAGTTAATAATCTGAATTTGAATGTAGGTTTGAGTAGCTTGAGGGGTGCAGTTTTTATAATGGTGTCACTTTGGGGTATTTTCTGCCATATAGAACCCTCAAAGTGACTTCAAATGTGAGGTGGTCCCTAAAAAAATGGTTTGGTAAATTTTGTTGTAAAAATGAGAAATTAACCCTTATAACTTCCTTACAAAAAGAAAATGTTGTTTCCAAAATTGTTGTGATATACAGTATACATGTGGGAAATGTTATTTATTTATGTGTCACATAACTCTCTGGTTTAACAGAATAAAAATTCAAAATTTGAAAATTGTGAAATTTTCAAAATTTTCACCAAATTTCCGATTTTTTCACAAATAACGCAAAAATGATCGGCCTAAATTTACCACTAACATGAAGCCCAATATGTCACGAAAAAACAATCTCAGAATCTCTAGGATCCGTTTAAGCGTTCCTGAGTTATTACCTCATAAAGGGACACTGGTCAGAATTGCAAAAAAGGGCCAGACCATTAAGGTCAAAATAGGCTGGGTCATAGTCACCCTATTTTTGGACTATGAGATGCGGCCACCGCCATCAGGGGCTCATCTACAGCATTCTGGAATGCTGTAGATAAGCCCCCGATGTCACCTGAAAGAGAAGTAAAACTAGTTATATTATACTCACCCAGGGGAAGTCCGCCGTCCGGTCTGGTGCAATGGGTGTCGGGGTCGGGGTCTGGTTCGGCGCCTCCCATCTTCTAGCGAAGCCAGCTCTTCTTTCCGTCACGTCGCGGCTCCTGCGCAGGCGCACTGATCTGCGCTGGTGATGGGCAGAGTACTGCATTGCGCTGGCGCAGTGAAATGTCAGAGAGGTCTGGCGCCTACGCACTGCAGTACTCTGCTCTGCCCTCACCAGGGCAGATCAGTGCACCTGCGCAGGAGCCACGACGGGACGGAAAAAAACGGCCGGCTTCGCTAGAAGATGGGAGGCGCCGAACTGGACCGCGACGCCCATCGGACCGGACCGGACGGCGGAGCGCCCCTGGGTGAGTATAATATAACTCGTTTTTTTTTCTTTCAGGTTACATCGTGGGCTTATCTACAGAATTCCAGAATGCTGTAGATAAGCCCCTGATAACGGTGGCCGTATCTCATAGTCCAAAAATGGGGTGACAGATTCCCTTTAAGGTTCTTCTGCTTGAAAAACTCGGCAGAGTCACCTGAATTTAATAGATGTGTGCAGATATCCTAATGGTTTTAATATGAATATTGTTTGCTTTTATTTATGTGAGTACATTGGTATGACAATAATTCAAAGCTACTTTGAATTTAATTTATTTCTATTTTTAAGCAGTATTGTTTGCGTCCAAGGATACGTCTCCTGATTATGACAATGATGCTTACATGAGACTGCAAAAAGACAATACAACGCCAAAGAAGGTTGACCAAGAGAAAGAATCGCAAGCAAAGACTCCGGTGAAGCTACCTCCGATGAAAGATATGGAACACAAAGCTAGATTTAAGAGAAAGCTCTCATTTGACTATCAAGATAATTTTCAATATATTTGTTGCACAACTTATTAAATACATTACATCACTTTTTAATGAATTTGAATAATATTAAATACTTTAGGTGTGAAAAATATAACTGACTAAAACAGCAATTCATATATTATGATATTATGATAGAAGGCTAGCTTTTTCAAATCATGGAAGTCTACATCAATGACAGAACATGTTTTACTTAATTATTTCCTGTTGCTTGTATAGTGTTTACATATTCTGGAGTGTTGTACAGATATTGTAACGATTCACCTTAGTGCCTGTCCCCAATAGGGATCTCAACAACACTAGCTCCAAATTCATAAGGAGACAAATGACTCATCTGTATGTTTTGTATGAGGACATCAGAAATTAACCTGGTCAAGCCAAGACCCACAGTCAGTATTCTTCTATAGCAGATATCAGGCTGATACTGAAATACATATATAGAAGAGATGAGCTAATATTTTGAAATTTTGCAGAAAACCATTGCCCCCACAAATTGAAAGTATTGCAATGCTTCTAATTTCCATGAAAAGACATGTAAAACACTCTGAGCTAACTTTAACGCAAATGCAGCCTTAGTAATGCCAAAGTAACCTTAACAACATGTATGGCTGTGAGTGAACGGATGGTAACTGTTCTTCACTACTGGGTAGTTTTTCAATAATTCATGGATTTTTCTTATACTTTATGGCTTGCTTATATACATGCTATGATAGTCCCTTCTGTTTGGCTGTGCTATGCTATGTAATTATGGGGAAGCTCTCCTGATGTCATGTGAGCTTTCTCTAGCTGATACAATCTTCAGCAATATGTAAAATTGTGGAAGCCATCTTAGGCAATTCGCATGAAGGGAATCACAGATTGTTTGAATTTGTCATGTTTAACTAATTCCTAAAAATGTAACACGTTTATTTTGCATCAAACTGACTCTCTCATCTTTAGTAGCTAAGCATTTAAACAAACGGGTACTATAAAATATTAATATACAGTCAAGACCAAAAGTTTTGATACTGACACAAATTATAATTTTAACAAAATTTGTTTTAGATCTTTTAGTCAGACTTTTCTATGGTTACTGAAGTACAATTAGGCTATGTGCACATGTTGAGTATTTGCTTTCTGCATCTCTTGGCAGAAAAAAACGCAGCGTTTTATTGCTGCGGTTTTGCATGGGTTTTGGCTCTTTTTTTTGCATGCGTTTTTGTACAGCAATAAAGGCTTTTTTTGAGCTAAATAGATATTAAAAAAAGATTTGTGATGTAATCTCTTGGTTCAATACCACCTTTTTCATTCTGATGCAGTAACATGGAGTAATGGGATTAGGGGTTGGTGTCAGCACCTGTCATTGACACCAAGCCCTAGGCTTAGTAATAATAAGGCGGCAGCCCGAAACCCTAATTTCTAAGCTGATAAGTAAACACAAACACACACATTGTCACCAGCCTATGTAGGGGTGTTAACAGAATGAACCTACATATGCTGTAACCAAACAGCAACTCTTAATTTAAAGAAACAAAAAATGAAAAAAAATTGCGTGGGCTCCCGCATAGTTTTCATAACCAGCAGAATGAAAGCTAATGGCTGAGGGCTGATGTTAATATTTTGGGAAGGTGCCAATAGCCATAAAGGTTCCCAGGCTATTAATATCAGCTCACAGCTATCGGCTTAGCCTTTACTGGCTAGTTTACAGGGGGAACCCAGAAAAAAATTTATATAGGGTCCCCTATAAAATCTAACCAACAAAGGCTAGGCAGACAGCTGTGGGTTGATATTAATAGCCTGGGAAGGGGCCATGGATATTGCCCTTCAGGTGCTAAAAACATCAGCTCTCAGCCGCCCCAGAAAAGGTCCCTCGCTCTTCCCACTTGCCCTCTATCAGTGGCAAGTGGGGTGATGGTTGGAGGGGTTGATGTCACCTTTGTATTGTCAGATGACATCAAACCCCAAGGTTAGTAATGGAGAGGCATCTATAGTGATATAAAAAACAGACACCAGAATAAAGTCCTTTATTTGAAATAATGACACAGACTCCTTTAATGAATCTACCGTATTTTTCGGACTATAAGATGCACCTGACCATAAGACGCACCCCAAATTTTCAGAAGGAAAATAGGGGAAAAAAAATAAAGTGTCAAATGGGGGTCCGTCTTACAGTCCGAATTCAGCTTACCAGTGAAGGTGTCAGCACAGGTGGATGATTGGTCACAGGGGTCATTTGGTCGGCCAGGCTGGTGCGGTGGCAGGGGCTCTGTGCTCCGCGGCAGGGGCTCTGTGCTCCGCGGGCCCCCAAGGGCTCTGTGCTCCGCAGCAAGGGCTCTGTGCTCCGCAGCAGGGGGATTTGTGCTCCGCAGGAGGGGCTTTGTGCCCCTGGGGCAGGGGGCTCTGTGCTCCGGGGCAGGGGCTCTGTGCTCTGCAGCAGGGGCTTTGTGCTCCGCAGGAGGGGGCTTTGTGCCCCTGGGGCAGGGGGCTCTGTGCTCCGCATCTGGGAGGGGCCTTGTGCTCCGGGGCAGGGGGCTCTGTGCTCCGGGGCAGTGGGCTCTGTAGTGTGGTGGTGGCAGGCATTGTGCTCCGGGGAAGTGGCAGCGGCTCTCTGTGCTGTGTGTGGGGGGCTCCGCCAGCATTTTGTCAAAGCCCGGAGGCCCCCGCTCCTCCGTTAATGCGATGCTGCGGTGGCCTCCGGGAACATGGCCGCCGGCAAGATGGCCGCCGGGCCAACGCATGCTCAGATTCAGATCTCGGGACGAGATCTCGTTGCCGAGATTTGCATCTGAGCATGCGTTGGCCAGGTGGCCATCTTGCCGGCGGCCATGTTCCCGGAGGCCACCGCAGCATCGCATTAACGGAGGAGCGGGGCCTCCGGGCTTTGACGAAATGCTGGTGGAGCCCCCCCACACAGCACAGAGAGCCGCTGCCACTGCCCCGGAACACAAAGCCCGCCACCACCACACTACAGAGCCCCGCCACAGCCGCACCAGCCTGGGAAGGGAGGCTGCATCGGGACCGCCACCGCTGCCACCAACAGGATTTGTAAGTGTATTGCGACCATAAGACGCACCCCCATTTTCCCCCAAAATTTTTGGGGAAAAAAGTGCGTCTTATGGTCCGAAAAATACGGTAAATTAAATAATTAAATAATAATAATAATTAAATAATCCACTGATGCCAACATCTCCTGCAACAAAAATAAAATAATAAACCACAATTTTCCTCACCTGTCTGCCAAGAAGATAATAATCCATAAAGTCCCACGGCGATCCTGATGACTTTGAGAGCAGTCACTAATGTGACTGCTCTCAAAGACAGCTGGCAATACACTGACAGGAGGTAATCTCTCCTGCAGTGTATAGCACTGAGCTGACGTGAGAGAGTTCACTCGAGTTCATCAGCTGATCAGCTCCGGTGATCTCCCTATCGGTACTCACGCAGCGGTGGTGCCGTGAGAGCAACAGAGCTGATCAGCTGATGAACTCCGGTGAACTCTCTCATGGCAGCTCAGTACTATACACTGCAAGAGTGATTACCTCCAGTCAGTCTATCGCCGGCGGCTGGGTAGAGCGGTCCCATCTCCCAATGTGACTGTTCTACACGTGAGATCGCCGTGGGACACTCGGATTATCTTGACTATGGCAGACAGGTGAGTATATGGTGGTTTATTATTTTTGATTATCTCTAGGAGACATGGGCATCAGGCATTGGGCATTAAGGTGAGTATTAGTGATGAGGGAGCATGCTCAGCAATGCTCAGCACTCGCGATACTAGGCGAGTGCCGAGAATTTCCAGGGTTGCTCAGCGGGAATTCGGGTCCCCACCCTGCATGTTTCGTGCTCTTTAGAGCGTCAATCAACATGCAGGGATTGTCTGCCACGCACTATAATGCCGCAGCCATGTTGGTTGTGGCATGACAGTGATTGGCTGGCTGCAGAGCGTCATCAGGTCTATAGCAGACCTGGCGCCGCCCTGCTCGTCACAGTCAGCTCTGGAATCACCAGTGTAGGGAGAGTTGCTGCAGAGATAGGGACAGAATAGGTGGGGTATCAGTTAGTGTGGGTATACCATTGTTGAATCCACAAATCCAGCTAAACCAACAGTCCTTCTAAGGACTAATTACGGGGTATATATAGCTCTGGAAAAAATTAAGAGACCACTGCACAGTTTTATAAAAATCAGATTCTCTACATGTCTGACAGCCATTCCATTCCAGTGTCAGTTGAATTCCAACCAGAGTACACCTCATTCTACTTAATGTGCTTCTGATTAAGTGATCACCTGAACCAAATCTTATTTAATGAAGGAAAGTATAAAAAACATTGCTGTGGTGTTCACAATCCTCTTGCGATAGGACAAACTGGATGGCAAAACAAGTGCTAGTAATATCCCAAAAGTAATAGGAATGAAAAAATAACTTTTAACCATGCCAAAGGAGTTGAAAAGAAAAGTCTTGAGTGAGGAAAAGAAGGGCTCAATTCTTGCTTTACTAGTAGAGGGATACAGTGAGCGTCATGTTGCCTCCAGCCTTAAAATTTCTAAGACGGCAGTCCATTACAACAGGGTCAAGCAGCATACATTGGGGAAAGCAAACCTACAGACCGGCAGAGGGCGAAAACGACTCTCCACTGACCAGGATTAACATCATCTTATTCGAATGTCACTCAGCAACCGCATTACGACATCAAGTGACCTACAAAAATAATAGCAAATGGCAGCTGGGGTGAAGTGCACGGCAAGAATAGTTTGTGACAGGCTCCTAGAGGCAGGGCTCAAGTCATGTAAAGCTAGAAAAAAAGCCTTCATCAATGAGAAGCAAAGGAAAGTCAGGCTGAAGTTTGCCAAAGACCATAAGGATTGGACAGTAGAGGACTTGAGTAAGGTAATCTTCTCTGATGAGTCTAGTTTTCAGCTGGTCAAATGGTCTAATGGTTAGACGGAGACCTGGAGAGGCGTGCAAGCCACAGTGTCTTGCACCCACTGTGAAATTTGGTGGAGGATCGGTGATGATCTGTGGATGCCTCAGCAAGGCTGGAATTGGGCAGGTTATTCTTTGCAAAGGGCGTGTGAATCAAGCCGCATACAAGGTTATCTTGGAAAAACAGTTGATTCCTTCATTTCAGGCAATGTTCCCCAACTCTGAGGACTGTTTTTTCCAGCAGGACAATGCGCCATGCCACACAACTATGTCAATCATTGTGTGGATGAAGGACCACCACATCAAATCCCTGTCATGGCCAGCCCAATCTCCAGACCTGAACCCCATTGAAAACCTCTGGAATGAAATCAAGAGGAAGATGGATAGTCACAAGCCATCAAACAAAGAACTGCTTACATTTTTGTACCAGGAGTGGCATAAGGTTATTCAAAAGCAGTGTGAAAGACTGGTGCAAAGCATGCCAAGACGCATGAAAGCTGTGATTAAAAATCATGGTTATTCCGCAAAATCTTGATTTCTGAACACTTCCTGAGTTAAAACATTAGTATTGTTGTTTCCAAATGATTATGAACTTGTTTTCTTAGCATTATTTGAGGTCTGCAAACACTGCATTTTTTTGTTATTTTGACCATTACTCATTTTCTGAAAATAAATACAAAATTTATTGCTTGGAAATTCGGAGACATCTTGTCAGTAGCTTATAGACTTAAAGAGCACAGTAGCGTAGCTACCGGGGGGGCAGAGGGGGCGGTGGCCCTGGGCCCCGCTCTCTGAGGGGGCCCACCCGGAGCTATGCTACTGTAACTATATCGGCGTGCACAGCGCGCCGATACAGTTACATTCTGCGGCAGAGCAGGGATAATCGCTCTCCCTGCTCTACCGCCTGGCCGCTATGGGGCCTGAACAGGCGGGGGGGGGCCCTGTGCCAGCAGTGGGCACCCCCCCCATCATCGGAGGGTCAGCTGTATCGGCATCCAGCCAACACAGCTGACCGCATTCAGAGAGAAGGAGCGAGCGCTCCTTCTCTCCCATAATCCCCCTCTCAGCGTCTGACCGCGGGCGCGATGACGTCACTGCCCAGCGCCCGCTGTCAGGGAATGAGAGGGAGAGCAGTGAGCAGCGCAGGAGCCGGGAGCAAGAGAGGTGAGTACTGGATTTATTATTTTTGTAATGGGGATGCATTATAATACAAAGGCTGCAAATGGGGGTGCATTATACTACAGAGGCTCCATATGTGGGTGCATTCTATTACAGAGGCTGCATAATGGGGGTGCATTATATTACAGAGGCTCGATATAGGGGTGCATTATACTACAGAGGCTCCATATAGGGGTGCATTATACTACAGAGGCTCCATATAGGGGTGCATTATACTACAGAGGCTCCATATGGGGGTGCATTATATTACAGAGGCTCCATATAGGGGTGCATTATACTACAGAGGCTCCATATAGGGGTGCATTATACTACAGAGGCTCCATATGGGGGTGCATTATATTACAGAGGCTCCATATAGGGGTGCATTATATTACAGAGGCTCCATATAGGGGTGCATTATACTACAGAGGCTCCATATAGGGGTGCATTATACTGCAGAGGCTCCATATAGGGGAGTGCATTATACTACAGAGGCTCCATATAGGGGAGTGCATTATAATACAGAGGCTCCATATGGGGGTGCATTATATTACAGAGGCTCCATATAGGGGAGTGCATTATAATACAGAGGGTCCATATGGGGGTGCATTATATTACAGAGGCTCCATATAGCGGAGTGCATTATAATACAGAGGCTCCATGTAGGGGAGTGCATTATAATACAGAGGCTCCAAATAGGGGAGTGCATTATAATACAGAGGCTCCATATAGGGGAGTGCATTATAATACAGAGGCTCCATATAGGGGAGTGCATTATATTACAGAGGCTCCATTTAGGGGAGTGCATTATAATACAGAGGCTCCATATAGGGGAGTGCATTATAATACAGAGGCTCTATATAGGGGAGTGCATTATAATACAGAGGCTCCATATAGGGGAGTGCATTATAATACAGAGGCTCCATATAGGGAGTGCATTATAATACAGAGGCTCCATATAGGGGAGTGCATTATAATACAGAGGCTCCATATAGGGGAGTGCATTATAATACAGAGGCTCCATATAGGGGAGTGCATTATACTACAGAGGCTCCATATAGGGGAGTGCATTATATTACAGAGGCTCCATATGGGGGTGCATTATACTACAGAGACTCCATATGGGGGGGTGCATTATATTACAGAGGCTCCATATGGTGGTGCATTATAATACAGAGGCTGCCTATGGGGTGCATTATACAACAGAGGCTCACTATGGGGGTGCATTGTCGTTCTTGGACAATGATGGAACTCCAGTACGCGCCATGTTCTTTGACTTCTCTAGTGCTTTCAATACCCTACAGCCGCTCTTACTACGTAATAAGTTGACTGCTATGGCGGTAGATGAGGGGATGGTGAACTGGATAAGTGACTACCTGACAGACAGGCCGCAGTTTGTTAGGATGGGGGAGGTGGTATCTGGCAGTGTACGGAGCAGTGTTGGAGCCCCTCAAGGTACAGTGCTGTCACCCTTCCTCTTCACATTGTATACAGCTGACTTTCAGTATAAATCTGATTTTTGTCACCTCCAAAAATTCTCAGATGACTCCGTGATTGTAGGGGGCATTGTGGAAGGCCGGGGGAAGGAGGAATATAGAAGGGTGGTTTCTGACTTTGTGGGTTGGTGTCAGACTAACTGTCTAGAACTAAATGTAAAGAAAACCAAGGAGATGGTGGTGAGTTATAGAATGAAAAAGGAGGATTACTTACCGATCACCATTGCTGGCCAGGAGGTTGAGATTGTTGAGAGCTACAAATATTTTGGGGTTCACCTTGACAGTAAACTTGATTGGAGGAGTCATACAGAAAAGTTTTACAAGAAGGGAATGAGCAGACTGTACTTTCTGCGGAAGCTCAGGTCGTTCAATGTGTGCAGTAAAATGCTGGAGATGTTCTACCAGTCCGTTGTAGCAAGCGCCATCTTTTTTGCTATCATTTGCTGGGGCAGTAGTGTGCGAGTAGCTGACGCTAATAAGCTCAACAAACTTATCAAGAGGGCAAGTGCAGCTGTTGGCCTCCATCTTGACTCTTTTGAGGAGGTATTGGAGGATAGAATTCAGAAGAAGTGTAGGGCTATAATGAACAATAATACACACCCCCTATACGAGCTGTTCTTGAAGCAGAAGAGCACATTCAGCAGCCGTCTAATCCTATTAAGGTGCAAGAAGGAGAAATTCAGGAAATCGTTTGTACCTACTGCTATGGGGATGTATAATAATTTCATAAGGGTGGTAGAAAATAATGACTGATGGCTGGTGTACTAATGTCAATTAACAGTGACTTATATACACCTGAACTACCCACTTTTATTTATTATGTAATGTTGGTATACCTGTGCAAGATTTGTGTCCTAATATTTTATGTACTGCTGTTTGTATTGCTGCTGTAATGCTGTAATTTCCCCCCGGGATCAATAAAGTGTATCGTATCGTATACTACAGAGGCTCCATATGGGGGTGCATTATACTACAGAGGCTGCCTATGGGGGGCTGCATTATAATATAGAAGCTGCCTATGGGGGTGCATTATAATACAAAGGCTGCTTATGTGGGGCTGCATTATAATATAGAGGGTGCCTATGGAGGGCTGCATTATAATACAGAGGCTGTCTATGGGGGCTGCATTATAATACACAGGCTGTCTATGGGGGCTGCACTATAATACAAAGGCTGTCTATGGGGGGCTGCATTATAATACAGAGGCTGTCTATGGGGGCTGCATCATAATACAAAGGCTGCCTATGGGGGGCTGCATTATAATACAAAGGCTGCCTATGGGGGTGCATTATAATATAAAGGCTGCCTATGGGAGTGCATTATAATACAAAGGCTGCCTATGGGGGGCTGCATTATAATACAAAGGCTGCCTATGGGGTGCATTATAATATAGAGGCTGCCTAATGGGGGTGCATTATAATACAAAGGCTGCCTATGGGGGTGCATTATAATACAAAGGCTGCCTATGGGGGTGCGTTATATATATAGAGGCTGCCTATGGGGGTGCATTATGCTATATTGAGGACTATCTGCTGTATTATGCTATATGGATGCTATCTAAGGGCCATCATACAGTGTTGGAGCCATTAAATAGTTTGGGGATATTAAGGGGTCAGTATATATCTAGTGAGGGGGCATCACACTGTGTATAGGGGAGCTGTACAGGGGGAGACTTGGGAGATTATTAAATGTAAAGTGGGCACTTATTGTTATAGGGGAACTCGGGTTACTGTGACTGTCAAAGGGGCACACGGCATTATTACTTTCTAGGGGACAAAATCTGGGCTCTGTTTTCTAGGCACTTGCACCCCTTATTAGAGGGGTGCTTTAGAATTTAGAGGGCTCAGAGAACCACACAATAGGTGCAGTAATAGGACACATACGGCAGCAGCGCTCAGTATTGGGTACAGGTGCAGTAATAGGGACACATACGGAAGCAGCGGCTCAGTATTGGGGTTTGAGGTGCAGTAATAGGGACACATATGGCAGCAGCGGCTCAGTATTGGGGTATGAGGTGCAGTAATAGGGACACATATGACAGCAGCGGCTCAATATTGGGGTATGAGGTGCAGTAATGGGGACACATACGGCAGCAGCAGCTCAGTATTGGGGTATGAGGTGCAGTAATAGGGACACATACGGCAGCAGCGGGTCAGCATTGGGGTATCAGGTGCAGTGATAGGGGCACATACGGCAGCAGCGGCTCAGGATTGGGGTATCAGGAGCAGTAATAGGGACTCATATGGCAGCAGCGGCTCAGTATTGGGGTATCAGGTGCAGTAATAGGGACACATATGGCAGCAGCGGTTCAATATTGGAGTATGGGGTGCAGTAATAGGGACACATATGGCAGCAGCGGCTCAGTATTGGGGTATCAGCAGGATGATGAGTTTGTGCAGAATAGTCCAATCGGTGACCGTAACAGTGCTGAAAATATGAGAAGTGAAACGTGTCATAGAATCATAGAATCATAGAATGGTAGAGTTGGAAGGGACCTCCTGGGTCATCTGGTCCAAACCCCTGCTCAAAGCAGGCTTCACTAAATCATCCCAGACAGATGTATGTCCAGCCTCTGTTTGAAGACTTCCATTGAAGGAGAACTCACCACCTCTCGTGGCAGCCTGTTCCACTCATTGATCACCCTAACTGTCAAAAAGTTTTTTCTAATATATAATCTGTGTCTCCTCCCATTCAGTTTCATCCCATTGCTTCTAGTCTTTCCATGTGCAAATGAGAATAAAGATAATCCTTCTACAATGTGACAGCCCTTGAGATATTTGTATACAGCTATTAAGTCACCTCTCACTCTTCTTTTTTGCAAGCTAAACATTCCCAAATCCTGTAAACGTTCCTCATAGGACATGGTTTGCAGACCGAACACCATTCTGGTCGCTCTTCTCTGAACTTGCTCCAGTTTGTTGATGTCTTTTTTAAAATGTGGTGCCCAAAACTGGACACAGTATTCCAGATGAGGTCTGACCAAAGAGGAGTAGAGGGCAATAATGACCTCACGTGATCTAGACTGTATGCTTCTGTTAATACATCCCAGAATTGTATTTGCCTTTTTTGCTGCTGCATCACACTGTTGACTCATGTTCAGTCTGTGATCTATTAGTATACCCAAGTCTTTTTCACATGTGCTGTTGCTTAGCCTTATTCCTCCCATTCTGTATTCGCTTTTTTCATTTTTATTTCCCAGATGAAGTACTTTGCATTTTTCCCTGTTAAAAACCATTCTGTTAGTTGCTGCCCACTGCTCCAGTTTATTTATATCTTTTTGAATCCTCTCTCTCTCTTCTCTAGTATTAGCTATCCCTCCTAGCTTTGTGTCATCAGCAAATTTAATCAGTTTACCCTCAATTCCTTCATCTAAATCATTGATAAAGATGTTGAACAATACAGGGCCCAAGACAGAGCCCTGTGGTACCCCACTTGATACATTCTTCCAACTCGATGTGCAGCCATTTAATACCACTCTTTGGGTCCTATCACTAAGCTAGTTATGTATCCACCTAACAGTTACCTTGTCCATTCCATACTTAGTCATTTTTTCAATAAGGATTGTGTGAGATACTTTGTCAAATGCTTTGCTGAAGTCAAGATATAATATATCTACAGCATTTCCCTGATCCACCCAGTCAGTGATTCTGTCATAGAAGGAAATTAAATTAGTCTGACATGACTTATTAGTTACAAACCCATGCTGACTCTGGTTAATCACTTCATTTGTGTCCAGGTACTTACATACATGTTGTTTAATAATTTGTTCAAAGATCTTTCCTGGTATAGATGTCAGACTCACCGGCCTATAGTTCCCTGGGTCCACCTTCTTTCCCTTTTTGAAGACAGGAACAACATTTGCTTTTCTCCAGTCTTCTGGGACTTCTCCTGTTCTCCAAGAATTTTCAAAGATTATGGAGAGTGGTTCAAAAATTTCTTCTGCTATCTCCTTCAGTACTCTGGGGTGTAACTCATCTGGACCTGGAGACTTAAATTCATTTATGTTAGCTAAGTGTTTCCTCACTATTTTTCTGTTTATAGATATCCTGGATTCTTCTATTCCCTTAATAGGACAGTGAAGATCAGTTGATGTTACATTTCCTTTCTGAGAGAAAACAGATGCAAAATAGGAATTTAAAAGTTCGGCCTTTTCAACATCCTTTCTTACCATTTCATAATTTTCATCCTGTAAAAAACCTATAGCATCTTTGACTTTTCTTTTACTTTTGACATATCCCCCAAAATCCTTTTTTAGTGATTTTGACATCTCTTGCAAACCTTAATTCATTGTCAGCTTTAGCTAATCTGATTCTTGCCCTGCAGGTTCTGCAGATATCATTATATTCTTCTTTAGTTATGCCTCCCTCTTTCCATTTGATATACATTTCTTTCTTCCTTTATAGCATGTGTTTAAGTTCTTAGTTCATCCATCCTGGTTTCGTTAAATGCTTCCTATTCTTCCCTCTTTTCGGAATTGTTAATGATTGTGCTTTGAGAATCTCATTTTTCAAGATTTCCCATCCTTCCTGGACATTTTTGTCCTTAAGGATATCCAGCCATTGGATCCCTCCGATTCTCTTTCTGAGTCCCTTAAAATCTGCCTTTCTGAAATCTAACCTTGAAGTCTGAGTCTTCACAGGTCTTCCTCCTCTAGTTATCCAAAATTCTAAAATGGCATGGTCGCTACCTCCTAGGGTCCCAGCCACTCTTACTTCCTCAACCATTTCCTCCCTGTTTATAAGGATTAGATCCAAGGTAGCAGATCCCCTTGTTTTCTCCCCTATCTTTTGGAAGATAAAGTTGTCAGCAAGAGAGGATAAGAATTTCCTGGACCTGTTAGTTTTGCCTGAGAGAGATTCCCAACAAATGTCTGGATAGTTAAAATCTCCCATGACCACTATGTCATATTTTTTGGAGAACTTGGCCATATGATGCATAAAGAGTTCATCGAAATCTTCAGCTTGCATAGGCGGCCTGTAGTAAATGCCTACAATGGTGTCCTTTCCATTGTTCGCTCCTTGTATTCTTACCCAAACAGCTTCCACAGAACTCCCAGTCTCTGAAGCTTCAATCTCTGTCTTTGTTGCATTTTCTGCAGTAGAGTCATGGCTAGAGGAGTCGTTATGTCGGTCTGGGTCAGATGGAAAAGACATGAAAAGTGAATGATTACATCAGAAATAACGTCAGCGGTAAGTCATTATCTGTAACTCTGCTGTAATCTATTATATGTTCTGTAGGACTGGTATTATTTACCACTGACCATATGGCGGTAATATCAATATTGGTCTTTTTATATATAGATAATTTTTGGCAACAGCGCGGTCATTTGCTGAGGTTCTCTGGTTAGGGGCCCACTCAGAAGTTTCACCCCCCCTAAACCAAAACCCTAGCTACGCCTCTGAAAGAGCAATTTACCTTTTACTCAAAAATATACCTATAAAGAGAAAAATCAGACAAACTGAAAATTTGCAGTGGTCTCTTAATTTTTGCCCGAGCTGTAGATATAAGTGATAGGTAGGAAGGCAGTGTATGTGTGTATATAGATATCACTGCTAGTCAGCCAGGCATTGTATGTGGCATACTTTATTGCATACAGCAAGAGGATCCATTCCATTACTGTCTGCTGCTGCCTATTACAGATATTGACCGTATATACATAGCCCCAGGTATCAGTGGCCAGGAATATTTTTTTTTGCATGTTAATCCTGGTTATATTAATTAAAAGCAATCCAGAGCACACATTTTTTTTTCTCCATTTGCTTGTTGGCACAGCAGAATACAGCCAGATCCTTTCCATAGTGCAGTGTTAAAATACAGCTATTTTAAACAGGGGTTTGGCTGTCACAGCGATCACATCTGAGTGCGCATAAAATTCTGCCATTTTTGTGGTACTGTAAAAATTTTTTGGAGTGTCTTATACAAGTTCTTGACACCAGTTTGCTTAAAAAAAATATTTACCTACAGAGCAGATATTTTACACTATGTTTTGTCCACCACACCGATCGCCTATCATTGTGCTCAAAATTGTGCCATTTCAGGGATCTATTGAATTTTTTTTGTTGTGTGTTAGTCTAGTTATTGACACCATTTTACTGCCAAAAAAAAAGCAGGCCAGATATTTTAAAGTTGGGGATCTGCATCACAGTCATCACATATCATTGCGCTCAAAATACAGTAGTGCCATTTCAGCCCTCTAATTTTTTTGCTGTGTCTTAGCCTACTTATTGACACAATTTTGCTGTAAAAATAAAAAATACAGGTCAGATATTTGAAAGTGGGGTATCTTCGTCACACGCCTCATATATCTGTGGGCTAAAAATTGTGCCATTTGAGGGCTCCAATGAACTGTTTTTGCTGTGCTTTAGTCAAGTTATTGTCACTATTTTGCTGTAAAAAAAAATACAGGACAGATAATTTAAAGTCTGGTATCTTCGTCACATGCCTCATCTATCTGTGGGCTACAAATTGGGGCATTTTTGGGGCTCCATTGAACTTTTTTTTGCTGTGTCTTAGCCAACTTATTGACACAAGTTTGGTGTTTAAAAAAAAGTACAGGCCAGATATTTGAAAGTGGGGTATCTTCGTCACACGCCTCATCTATCTGTGGGCTAAAAATAGTGGCATTTTTTGGGCTCCATTTAACTGTTTTTGCTGTGTCTTAGCCTAGTTATTCACACCAGTTTGCTTAAAAAAATTGTTACCTACAGGCCAGAGATTTTAAACTGTGGTTTTCCTGCACACAGATCACATACAAGTTCGCTACAAACTCAGCCATTTGCAGTGAACGTGGAAAATATTGTACTCCGTTTAAAATGGGAAAGGCGCGTTGCAAGGGACGGGGAAGTGGACGTGATGGTGATGGTGCATGCAGAGGCCGAGGCCGTGGGCAAGTTGATATTGGGCCACAACAAACACCCACATCTTCTTGCTTGACCTTCCTGTCCCAATTACTAGGGAACCGCAGCAGCACACCACTATTGAACCCAGAACAGTGTCAAAAGGTTGTTGGTTGGATAGCGGATAATGCTTTCAGTCACTTTGCCACCACCACCACCCTGTCTTCCACACGGTCAAGTCTGAGTAGCTGTGAGTCTCGACCACATATTACTCACCCTAATCCTCCTTCCTTGCACTATGCCGAATGCCCGGAGACAACTGATCCCACACTTGGACACTCCGAAGAGCTGTTCACTTTTCCATTTATAGATTCGTGCCTCTCTCGCTTTGTCCACTTGAAGCAGTGCAAGAGGAGATCGCATGCAGCGATGCCCAAATATTTGAGTAGCCACGGTCACATGAAGGCAACGGTGGGAACGTGTCACAAGAGGTGGATGATGATGAGACACAATTGCCAGAAAGTCAGGAGGAGGACCAGGGTGCAGAAGTGGAAGATGAGGTGGTGTGTTATGATTTGGTAGCTGAGGAGAGCAGGCAAAAAGGAAATACACCAGAGCAGTTGGAAACTATGAGATTGCAGTACCCTGACTAACCACCACAACTAGAGGCAGCCGTGGAGCGTTCCTACGTTGGTCCTAGAGCCTCGTCACAGCCTGAGAAACTAACTACACCTAAAGATAGAAAGAGGAAAGCTATCTGCCCCGGAGCAGATCCCCAAAGAACATAGAAAGCCCCCAAACATGTAATGGCGGTTAGACAAGAAGAAATACTGACACAGACAGAAAATAGTATGAGCAAACGTTGGGGCCCAAACTTACTAAATAGAAACGGATAGGAAGGGCACTTACTGCAATCCCAAAAAACCCTGAAAAGCACCAACTCTACTAATTTCAAAAACACCTGAGATCACACGACCTCTACCACCTAAATTAGTTCTCTGGTGTAACCAAAAACAAAACAGCAGCCACTGAGAAAACTGGAAAAAGCAAATGTACAAACATCAGTGGCTGAACTGAACTGAGAGGCAAAAGCCCCCAGAGGGGACCCTGAAGGCCCCCACAGAAGTGCAGGACAAAATGCAAAAATCAAGCACAAAAACAAAAAGAAGAAAATGTCTTATCTGTTAGCAGGAGATTCAGACACAACACAGCAGGCTTCCAAGGAAACAGGAATCAAGGATTGAGACCAGAACAATTGATCACCGGCAACCCTGATGGGAAGGTGACTCCCTTATATAAGACCAGTCAGTAACACCTGATTCCCAATCCTCACAATCTTCACTGGACAGTCCAGTACCGTTTGTAACCACCAGAGGGAGCTTCTGCTCAGAACTCATTTCCAGCCTATTCACAACAGTACCCCCCCCCTTGAGGAGGGGTCACCGAACCCTCATTTGAGCAACCAGGTCGGTCAGGATGAGTTCTATGATACGCACGGATGAGTCTCCTAGCATGGATGTCCGAAGCAAACACCCAAGAATTGTCTTCCTGACCACAACCTCTCCATTTACCAAATACTGGAGTTTCCGTCTAGAAAAACGAGAATTCAATATTTTCTCAACCACATACTCCAGATTGCCCTCAACCAAAACAGGGTCAGGAGGCACAGTAGTAGGAACCACTGGCTCAACAAACCTCTTCAACAAGGACTTGTGGAGCACGTTAAGGATCTTAAATGTCCCTGGAAGAAGCAAACGAAAAGAAACAGGGTTAAGAATCTCCATGATCTTATAAGGTCCAATGAACCTAGGCTTAAATTTAGGAGATGCCACTCTCATAGGAATATTTCTTGAGGACAACCAGACCAAGTCCCCCACTTTAAACGAGGACCATCAGTCCTATGCCGGTTAGCAAACCGCTGGGCCCTCTCCTGAGAGAGGGACAACCTCTCCATTACCTGGTCCCAAATCTGTTGCATACGCTCCACAACAGAGTCAACACCCGGGCAGACAGAAGCCTCCATCTGTCCAGAAGAAAATCGAGGGTGAAACCCAGAATTACAGAAAAATGGAGACATCAAAGTGGCAGAGCTAGCCCTATTATTAAGAGCAAACTCAGCCAAAGGCAAAAAAGAGACCCAGTCATCCTGATCAGCAGACACAAAGCATCTTAGATAAGTCTCCAATGTCTGGTTTGTTCTCTCAGTTTGACCATTGGTCTGAGGATGAAACGCCGAGGAGAAAGACAATTGAACACCAATTTTAGAACAAAAGGTCCTCCAAAATCTGGAAACAAACTGGACTCCTCTGTCAGACACAATGTTCTCAGGAATGCCGTGTAAACGAACCACGTGCTGAAGGAACAAAGGCACCAATTCAGAGGAGGAAGGCAACTTAGGTAATGGCACAAGATGTATCATCTTGGAAAACCTATCGCAAATCACCCAGATGACGGTCATTCTCTGAGAAACAGGGAGGTCGGAAATGAAATCCATAGAGATATGGGTCCATGGTCTCTTGGGCACCGGTAATGGCATCAACAAACCACTAGAACGAGAGCAAGGCTTGGAGCGAGAGCAAGTCCCGCAGGACTGCACAAACTCCCTGACATCACGAGACAAGGTAGGCCACCAAAAGGACCGACACCAATCCTGACCAACCAAGTCCCTGGTACCAAAAATTCCGGGATGACCGGCCAACCGGAACAATGAATCTCAGACATTACACTCTTTTTCCACTGGTCCGGGACAAACAATTTCCAACAGGGCAGCGCTCGGGCTTATCTTCCTGGCACCCCTCCAGAGCTAGTCTCAAATTGGGCGAGATGGTGGAAAGAACTACACCCTCTTTCAAAATAACAGAAGGATCAGATAACTCAGGAGAGTCCGCCAGGAAACTCCTCGAGAGGGCATCCGCCTTAACATTTTTAGTGCCAGGAAGAAATGAAACCACAAAATTAAAACGTGTGAAAAACAAGGCCCACCTGGCCTGTCTAGGATTAAGTCGCTTGGCAGATTCCAGATAAACTAGATTCTTATGGTCAGTAAGGACCACCACCTGATGTTTGGCTCCCTCCAGCCAATGTCTCCACTCTTCAAAAGCCCACTTCATGGCTAATAACTCCCGATTACCCACGTCATAATTACATTCAGTGGGAGAAAATTTTCGAGAGAAAAAGGCACAAGGGTTACTTTTAGAGGTCTCTGGATCTCTTTGGGACAAAACGGCACCTGCCCCAATTTCAGAGGCATCAACCTCCACCTGAAATGGTAGAGAAACATCAGGCTGCCGTAGAACAGGAGCAGAAGTGAATCTCTGCTTAAGTTCCTGAAATGCAGAGACTGCCTCAGGAGGCCAATTCACCACATCAGAACCCTTCTTGGTCAAATCAGTTAATGGTTTAACAATAACAGAGAAATTATCAATAAATTTACGATAAAAATTGGCAAAACCCAAGAATCTTTGAAGAGCCTTTAAAGAAGTAGGTTGGACCCAATTACAGATAGCCTGAAGTTTGACCGGGTCCATTTCAATAACAGATGGGGACAAAATGAAACCCAGAAATGAGATCCTCTGAACGCCAAAAAGACACTTTGATCCCTTCACATACAGAGCATTCTCTCTCAAAATCTGGAACACAGTCCGAACATGTTTTACATGAGAGTCCCAGTCATTGGAAAAAATCAAGATATCATCCAAATAAACAATCAGAAATTTATCCACAAAATCCCTGAAAATGTCATTCATGAAGGACTGGAAGACAGAAGGAGCATTAGTGAGCCCAAAGGGCATCACAAGGTACTCAAAATGCCCTTCAGGGTATTAAATGCCGTCTTCCATTCATCCCCGTGCTTAATGCGAATAAGGTTATATGCCCCCCTGAGGTCAAGCTTGGTAAACCAAGTAGCGTTTTTCACCCTGGAAAACAGATCAGAGATCAAGGGTAACGGATATTGATATTTCACAGTAATATTGTTCAAGAGACGATAATCAATACACGGCCTTAATGAACCATCCTTTTTGACCACAAAGAAAAAACCGGCACCTAAGGGTGAAGAGGATGGTCTGATATGACCCTTCTCCAATGACTCCTTGATATAAGACCGCATAGCGTCATGTTCAGGTACAGACAAGTTAAAAAGGCGACCTTTAGGGAATTTACTACCAGGCACTAATTCAATAGCGCAGTCATAGCTCCTATGGGGAGGTAAGGATGCAGATTTACTTTCGCTAAACACATCAGAAAAATCAATCAAAAAGTCAGGAACATCCTGAGCCTGGGGGGAGGCAGAAAAAACAGGAGTGTTGGTATTAACACATTGACAGCCCCAACTGGTAACAGACACAGATTTCCAATCCAAAACAGGATTATGAGACTGTAACCAAGGGAAACCCAGTACAATAATATCATGCAGATTATACAGAACCAAAAATTTGCAACTCTCCTGATGATCAGGTTCTACCCTCATTATCACCTGAGTAGAGAACTGAGGTTTATTCTCAGCCAAAGGGGTAGAATCGATCCCCAGTAGGGGAATAGACTTCCGTAGGGGTATCAAGGGAAACCCACAACATTTAGCAAAATCAAAATCCATCAGGTTAATAGCTGCTCCAGAATCAACAAAAGCCTGAGCAGAAAATGAGGACAGAGAGCATATCAGGGTAACAGTTAACAAAAACTTAGTCTGAACACTACCCAAGACAACTGAGCAAGCAAAACGTCTTCCCCGCTTAGGGCAGACAGAAATAGCATGAGAGGCATCACCACAGTAGAAACATAACCCATTGCGCTTTCGAAATTCATGACGCTGTGCCCCAGAAACCACTCTATCACACTGCATGGATTCAGAAGCAGGTTCACAAGGCAACATTATTCCACGCATACCTTTCCGCTCACGCAAACGTCTGTCAATTTGAATCGCTAATGACATAGAATCATTGAGACCAGAGGGAACAGGGAATCCCACCATAACATCCTTTACATTATCTGACAGTCCCTTCCGAAAAAGAGCTGCCAAAGCGTCGTCATTCCATTTGGTCAGGACTGCCCACCTACGGAATCTCTGACAGTATAACTCAGCGTCCTCAAGCCCCTGACTTAATGCCAACAAAGTTTTTTCAGCTTGATCAGTGACATTAGGCTCATCGTACAATAACCCCAAAGCCTGAAAAAACGCATCAACATCACTCAAAACAGGATCCCCAGGTGTCAGGGAAAAAGCCCAATCCTGAGGGTCGCCGCGCAGGAGAGAGATGACAATTTAAACCTGCTGCGCTGCGTTCCCTGAGGACTTAGATTTTAAGGCAAAAAACAATTTACAGTTATTTTTGAAATTCAGAAACTTAGCTCGATCCCCTAAAAACAAATCTGGCATGGGAATCCTAGGTTCCACAACAGGCAACCCAGCAAGATAGGCAGCAATACTCCGAACTTCAGTGGCAAGCTGATCCACACGGCCAGACAACTGTGCAAACTCCATTGAGAGAAAAAAAAATCCTCCTCAGCACCCAGAGATACAGAGGGAAAAAAAAAATGCAACAAACAGAAAAAAAAAAATCTCTGACAACTCTGACAACTTTTTTCTTTCACAATATTTTTCCCTTCTGTGAGTACCATATAATTTTCAGTTTTGGCCGGTGATACTGTTCTGATTTGGTAGCTGAGGAGAGCAGGCAAAAAGGAAATACACCAGAGCAGTTGGAAACTATGAGATTGCAGTACCCTGACTAACCACCACAACTAGAGGCAGCCGTGGAGCGTTCCTACGTTGGTCCTAGACGCCTCGTCACAGCCTGAGAAACTAACTACAACTAAAGATAGAAAGAGGAAAGCTATCTGCCCCGGAGCAGATCCCCAAAGAACATAGAAAGCCCCCAAACATGTAATGGCGGTTAGACAAGAAGAAATACTGACACAGACAGAAAATAGTATGAGCAAACGTTGGGGCCCAAACTTACTAAATAGAAAAGGATAGGAAGGGCACTTACTGCAATCCCAAAAAACCCTGAAAAGCACCAACTCTACTAATTTCAAAAACACCTGAGATCACACGACCTCTACCACCTAAATTAGTTCTCTGGTGTAACCAAAAACAAAACAGCAGCCACTGAGAAAACTGGAAAAAGCAAATGTACAAACATCAGTGGCTGAACTGAACTGAGAGGCAAAAGCCCCCAGAGGGAACCCTGAAGGCCCCCACAGAAGTGCAGGACAAAATGCAAAAATCAAGCACAAAAACAAAAAGAAGAAAATGTCTTATCTGTTAGCAGGAGATTCAGACACAACACAGCAGGCTTCCAAGGAAACAGGAATCAAGGATTGAGACCAGAACAATTGATCACCGGCAACCCTGATGGGAAGGTGACTCCCTTATATAAGACCAGTCAGTAACACCTGATTCCCAATCCTCACAATCTTCACTGGACAGTCCAGTACCGTTTGTAACCACCAGAGGGAGCTTCTGCTCAGAACTCATTCCAGCCTATTCACAACAGTGGTGGATGACATACTGTACTAAGTGACCCAACCTGGCAGGATGACATGCAGAGCGAGGACAGCAGCCCACAGGGGGAAGGAGGTTATAGCACCCCAACAGGCAGGAAGAAGCAGTTGTGGTGGCCGCAAATAGAAGGCGGGCAACCATTCGTCGTAACACCAACACGACGGAAGTTGTCTGTACAACTGTTAGGTCTTCCCGAGTCTGGTTGTTTTTTAAAGACTCTGCTGTTAACCCTAAACAGGCCATTTGCACCACCTGCATGCCCACATCAGCAGGGGTAGCAAAACTACGAGACTGACCAGCACTAGCATGATCAGGCACATGGTAGCAAAGCACCGACTTTGTGGGCCAATCCCCAGGGTCCAGGAACAGTGTCTGTGGGTGACATCACTGTTTCTTCCATTGTTGAGCGTGCAAGCCAATCCTCTGTCCATGGTGCATGTGAAGATGCCTCCTGCCCTGCACCTGTCGTTGCAAAACTCAACTAGCACCATCATCTATCACGTCCATGTCCTTGTCCCAGCACAGCGTTTAGTTGTCCATACCCCAGACCTTGGAATGCAAGCGCAAATACGCATCCAACGCCCCACAGGCCACAGTACTAAATTCAACAATTTCTCATCTGCTTGCGCTCAAAATGTTGCCTTTTAGGATGGTGGAGACGGAAGCTTTCCGCAACCTGATCGCGGTGGCCATCCCAAGGTACTCGGTCCCCAGCCACCACTATTTCTCCCAGTGTGCCGTCCCTGCATTACACAAGCACGTGTCCCACAACATTAGCCATGCCCTCAACAATGCAGTTACTGGAAAAATCCATCTAACTACGGACACGTGGACAAGTGCTTGAGGGCAGGGACGGTACATCTTGCTGACGGCACACTGGTTAACATAGTGGAAGCCGGTACCCAGTCGGACCTTGTGATGGAACACTCCTCCCGACGCTGAGGATTGTGGGCCCTACGTCAATCAGGGTTGCCCCACAGTCTACAGCTCCTGCACCTCCTCCTCTTCAGCCTCCATCTCTGAAATGATCACATCAGTCACAAGCTGGAAGCACTGCAGCACTGCCTCAGCCAAGCAGCAACAGGCTGTGCTGAAGCTAACATGCTTAGGTGACTAACCGCACAATGCTGAAGAGTTATGGACAGCTCTGAAAGAGCAGGCAGATCTGTGGCTGACACCGCTGAACCTACAGTCAGGCATGGTCATGTGTGCAATGGCAGGAACCTGGTGACGGCTCTGAGGCAAGGTGAGCTCACACACATACCATGCCTGGCCCATGTGCTTACCTCGATGTTCAACGATTTGTCAAAAACTACCCGGAGCTGCCGGATCTGCTTGTCAAACGCCACCTGTGTGCCCATTTTAGAAAGTCAGCTACAGCTTCAACCGCCCTTGCAGTGCTTCAGCAGCATTTGCAGCTTCCGACTCACCAACTGTTGTGTGATGTCCCCACGTGTTGGAACTCTACACTGCATATGTTGGAAAGGATTTGTGAGCAGAAGAGGGCAGTTGTTGACTACCAGCATCAACAATGCCGTCGGTATTCAGTTCAGACTCCACACATAAGACCTCAGGAGTGGATATGGATGTCAGACATATTTACCATCCACCAAATCTTTGAGGACTCCACCAAGATGGTGAGCGGCGATGACGCCATTATTAGCATCACCATCCCACTTCTCTGTGTTCTGCAACACTCTCTGCTCAGAATCAAAGAGGATGCATTGCAGGCGGAAGCATGATGAGATGGAGCAAGGAACCATACAGAGTGATTACACACAGCCCAGCCTCATCTCATCCAAAAGTGAATTGGGTGACAATGAGGAAGAGGAGGAGTAAGAACAGGAGCTAGTTTTATGCGCTATAGAAAGTACTACAAGCACAACTGTCATACCGTCTGAACAGTGTGGATGGCCTGAGTATAGGGGGAGGAGAGCATGGTCAGTCATCCTTGGTGAGGACATGGAAGTCTTGCCCTTAGCAGTCTGGAATGCATGGCTGAGTTTATGTTACGCTGCCTTTCCTGCAATCCTCGCTTTCTCAAAATTTTGCATGAAAGTCATTAACTGGTTGGTGACACTTCTAGACACTGGTTGGTGACACTTCTAGAGGAGAACTTTTTATCTCTTATTCCAGAGGCAGACTGGTGTACTAAAATGGTGCAGTATCAGAGAGATTCCCTTCTGAAAACGGTGGCCGCAGAGGTCATAGTTTTTTGGAAAACCAAGGAGTAGAGGTGTGAGAGAGACACAACTCCAATCCAGCAGAGGCAGGGGAACCCTGGCAAAGTTCTGTGAGAGTTTTCTCAGAACCTCCCATCGCACTGGCCCTGAGGTGCGGTGTACTCTCACAAGGAGTGCAAAGTTTTGGAAGATGCTGAGGGAGTACCTTGCTGACCGTACCGACATCCTCCGTGATTCCTCTGTGCTTATAATTATTGGGTATCCAAGCTGGAACACGTGGCATGAACTGGCTCTCTATGCCTTGGAGGTCCTGGCCTGCCCTGCCAATAACGTTTTGTCAGAGCGAGCGGGTATTTAGTGCCGCTGGTGGAATTATAACTGACAGGCTGACTCTTATTAAATTGAACAAGGGCTGGATTGGGCCAGACTTCTCTACACCACCAAATGATAGCAACGTAAACATAAAGTCGAATCCAGTGTCTTTTTTTGGGAGGTCTATTCCCATGCACCTCTTCACACCCACACATGGGTATACGCTTCCTGATTTTGCCTATTTGCTGTTGTCCTTCTCCTTCTCCTCATCCTTGTTACGATCGACAACGCAGTATGGCTTACTCAGCCAAAGTCCCATGTCGTCGAACCATAACAACGACGGGGTATGTGTCCCAGGTGATCGTGGAATGTGGAACCACTGGACCACAGGGGGGACCCAAGCCTACCCGGACTAGGGAAGGGTAGCGACCGGGGGTCTGTGGCAGCTGAGCTTGTGGACAAGATGGCCATATGCAGTACAAAAAGACACCGCACAACTTCAGATATGAAGAAACATAAAGCTTACTTAAATAAAGCAAATGACAACAAAACACCAGGTTCCGGATTATGCACATCACAAAGGAAACACATCTCAGGTTGACAGGCGAAACAAGAGGTCATCACGGGTTGACGCAGTCCAGGGTCGTCTGGCACGGGATACTAGGATGGCCTCTCCATCAGACCTCAGGCATAGCACAGGTCATTAAAATCAACCACAGATCCAATATAAAATGTGTTAAAAAATAAAATTTAAAACCAAAAAAAGCTGTCAACTCCAAACTCAACATCCAGAGAGTGAGTAGACTGCAATAACACATAGCCAAAAACAATAATTAATGATTCTTTATTATATATAATAATAGATAAAAATAGGCAATTGCAATTCATCAATAATAAACATTAAATATACAAGAAACTATGCAAATAAGGACATCATTATACACAATAATGTTAATTGTGGTCTCAAACTACTTCCATTAGGTGCTATATTATTTACATGAAATTCTCAGATAGGTCTTTATAAACAAAGGCTCATTGTCAGCCTCCTTCAACCTGAGCTAAAATAGTCTCAGATAATGCATTGCTAGGAGACTGTCAGTGATTAACGTTAATATGGTAAATCCAGATTTCATCTGTGACTATGAGCCAAAGATGACCATCAGCTGATGATTTAATCAGTACACAGTTGAATAACACCAATGATTAATGGTCTATAACAAGAGACTTACATGAGTGCGATGTCCCAGCTGTAGTTTCTCTACCCCGACGCGCGTTTCGTTCCACACTTCCTCAGGGAGCGTGTTTTTTTTTTCTTTATATATAATTGTAGCGTCGGCGTCCCGGCCCTCTGCCAGGCAGGGACGCCGTTCCCCTTACCAGCGCTCTGCGTCCTCAGCGCCCCCAGCGTCCTCAGCGCCCCCAGCATCCTCGGCGTCCTCCTTCCACCCTGCTGGGCCCGCGCGCTCCTTCCCTGCTGCTGGACTTAGGGCGGCGCCCGCACCCTCCCCCGCTCTTAAAGGAGCCGCGCGCATTTTCCAAATTAGTCTCCGGCCAATGCCGGAGGACTCCACCCTATATTAAGGGCTTCCTCTTAATGGAGGTGCCGAGCAATGTTGTTGTTGCACTGTATAAACTCTGCTTCAGCCCTCAGCTCCTGTTTCCAGTTGCCTGCCTGTTACCTGTCTGTTTGCTGTCTGCCATCTGACTGCAGCCCTTCCCGGAGGTTCAGACATCACCTGCAGTGATCCCGGTATTACAGAGACTCTTGCCTGCTCACTTGGGAGCGATCATCTGCCATCCGACTGCAGCTCTATCCGAAGGTTCGGACTTCATCAGCAGTGATCATCGGCTACTCTAGAGACTTTGCCTGCTCACTTGGGAGCGATCATTGCCATCCGACTGCAGCTTTACCCGAAGGTTCGGAATCTCCAGCGGGTGATCACCGGCTACTCCAGAGACTCCTGCCTGCTCGCTTGGGAGCGATCATCTGCCATCGGACTGCAGCCTACCAGGAGGCTCCAACATCTCAGGTCGTATAAGCCTGTATATCTGAGACTGTCCTGGTCACTTGCCGTGACAACCTGTCTACCCAGAGACTGCCCTG
This sequence comes from Oophaga sylvatica, assembly GCA_033576555.1. Lineage (NCBI taxonomy): Eukaryota > Metazoa > Chordata > Amphibia > Anura > Dendrobatidae > Oophaga > Oophaga sylvatica. Next base: position 201,503,258 of record JARQOD010000002.1, read on the forward strand.
GTCACTTGCCGTGACAAACCTGTCTACCCAGAGACTGCCCTGGTCACTTGCCGTGACAACCTGTCTACCCAGAGACTGCCCTGGTCACTTGCCGTGACAACCTGCCTACCCAGAGACTGCCCTGGTCACTTGCCGTGTACAACCTGCCTACCCAGAGACTGCCTGGTCACTTGCCGTGACAACCTGCCTACCCAGAGACTGCCCTGGTCACTTGCCGTGACAACCTGCCTACCCAGAGATGCCCTGGTCACTTGCCGTGACAACCTGCCTACCCAGAGACTGCCCTGGTCACTTCCGTGAATTCCTGTCCGTATTCCCCGGGCGCCACCTGCTCTCTTACAAGTATACTGTCTTGTATAAATAAAGCTCAGGGTTTCACCTACCAGACCGTTTTCAGTTTGCTCGGGCCATGGAACCCGGTGGCACCCAAACCCCTTCACTCCGGAATTGTGTCATGAACTATCTCGCCAGAGGTCGCAACAGGAGGCCATCCTGGGTCACCTGCGGAACGTCAATTCCCGCCTGGACACTCTGAATTCATCACCAGCAACCACCGCTGGAGCCATGACTCACAATCCGGCAGCCTCGCTGCTTCCCAATTCCGTGGTTTCCATTCCCGGACCCCGACTTTCAGCTCCTCCTAGGTTTGGAGGCGACCCTGCTCTGGCTCGTGGTTTCATTAACCAGTGCACCCTGCATTTCGAATCCTGGCACACCAGTTTAACTCTGACCGGGCCAAAATTGCCTTCATCATGTCCCACTCACCGGAGAGGCTCTGGCCTGGGTTAATCCTCTTTGGGGGAGAGAAGATCCCCCTGGTATCTGACCTGCCTGCTTTTCTCTCGGCCTTCCGGAAGGTTTCGACGAACCTGGATGGAGGACCTCCTCTGCATCATCTCTGTTGGTCTCCGTCAGGAGAGTCTCACCGTTGGTCAATATGCCATACGGTTCCGTACTCTAGCCTCGAGTTGGCTTGGGACAATAACGCCCTGATTTCGGTCTTCTGGGAGGGTCTGTCCGGCCGTATTAAAGATGAACTTGCCGGTCGGGACATTCCAACCTCCCCTTGATGATTTAATAAATCTTGCCAATCGAATTGATTTTACGGTTCCAGGGAACGTGCCAAAGAGGTACCCGTGGGAGAGGGTTTCTCGTCTTGCACCCTCATTTCGAGACCTATAACCCCCTTCCGTTTCCCCCCAGATGCACACTGCTGAGCCTATGCAGGTCGACCAGCCCAAAGTGGCAAAGCCCGTCAGGATCACGCCGTGCCGAGAGGAGTTGCTTCTATGTGGCGTAAGGAGAGGATCCGTACCTGTCCCGGAGAGGTCGGGAAAACCGGTGTCTAGGTTCGCTCGGAGAGGTCCACCTAGACCGAATAAATCCTCTTCATCTCTGCTGCTGTCTGTCTTATTCCCACGGTAAGAACCGTTACTTCGAACTGGCCCAACTTGTTCTGGAGCAGCTGGGAACTTGTTTCACAGGTTTAGTTGAAGTATCGTTTTCCCCACCAAAACCTTGGTAAAAGTATCTGTTGTGTGTGGATGGGGGTTCTCCCCCGTCCCATCCAATTTCCCGAAGCCTAACCCTGCAGGTGGGAATGTTGCATTTGAGAGCATCTCGTTTCATGTTTTCCTGGATTTCCTCATGCTTTTTTTACTAGGTTGCCTTGGCTCCAAAAACATGCACCCTGCTCGACTGGCAAATGGAGAGATTCTTCGCTGGGGACAGGACTGTCATAAAAGTGTTGGTGCTGTTATCCCGTCCGTTCTTTCTACACCTGTAATCTACCTGGATCCCGATTCTATTGGTCATTCGCTGATGTCTTTAATAAAAAGGAAGCAGGGGCATTACCCCGCATGACCATATGATTGCCCCCGATCGACCTGCTACCCGGTACTACGCCTCCCCGTGGGGTATTTACCCTGTCCTGCAGAGACCAGGCGATGTCAGAATATATCGAGGAAAATTTAGCGAAAGGATTCATCCGGAAATCTACCTCCCCGCGGGAGCAGGTTTCTTTTTTGTAAAAAAGAAAGACGGTTCTCTCTCCTGTATTGCTACAGAGGCAAATTTATCAGGGTAAGAAAAAAGTACCCTCTTCCGCTCTTTCCGGAGTTGTTTGATCGCTTGAGGGGTAGAGTCTTCACTAAACTGGATCTTCGTGGAGCAAAAACCCCGGGTTTTCGTATCCGTCGAGGGATGAATGGAAGACGGCATTCAAACCCGGGATGGCCATACGAGTATTGGTTTGCTTTGGTCCTGTAATGCTCCGCAGTCTTTCAGGAGTTGGTCAATGACATCTTCCGGGACCTCCCTACTCCTGCGTTGTGGTGTACCTTGACGACATCTTGGTTTCTCTCCGGATCTCCAGTCTCACGGAGGGTGTTCGTCAGGTTTGTCAGGCTCAGGCAGAATCACCTCTTCGCCAAAATATGAGAAGTGCCTCTTTGAGCAGACCTCCTTCCGTTTCTGGCTACATTATCTCTCAAACAGGTCTACGAATGGTCCGGAGAAACTGTTGCCATCGAGAAGTGGCCCGACAGAGGGGTTGAAGGCCATTCAGCGGTTCCTGGGATTCGCTACTTTTTACCGTTCTTTACCGCACTTCTCTTCCAGGCTGCTCCAATCTCAGCGCTCACCCGCAAAGGAGCTAACCCCAAACAGTGGACGCCCGAAGCAGGGGGCCTTTCTTTCTTGAAAACAAGCTTCTTTCCACTCCAGGCTGCATCCCAGGACGGCAACAAGCAGTTCTTCCGGAGGTGGACGTTCCTCTGCTGGAGCCGGAGGGGGTATTACTCAAAAATCTTCACCCGGGAAGATGGTTTCCTGTGGTTTTCTTCTCCAAACTCTTCTCCTCCTCCGAGCGCAACTACCCATAGGAGATCGAGAGTTATTGGCCTTAAATTGGCATTTGGAGGAGTGGCGTTACCTACTCGAGGGGCTCTTCATCGGTAATCATCTACACGGCCCCAAAAACTTTTACCCGCAGCCAGAGACTTAACCCTCCCAAAAACCCGGGGTCTTGTTTTTTTCCCGTTTTTTATTTTTTTTGCATTTCCCGGGGACAAAAACCAAAGGGGATGCCTTTCCCCTCCCTTTCCCGGGTGGTTCGAAATGAGCCTAAACTATCATCGATCCCCCCCAGTAATGGGGGTCCGGGTTAAATGTCTCCCCCGGGTAAGGTTGTATAGAATGACGGAAGAGAATTCTACTTTGGGGTCATTCGTTAAACTCGCTGGACGTGGTCAAAAAAAAACCCTCCCCAAATCTTCCCGGCTTTTTGGTGGCTACCCTGCACAAAGACAAAAAGACTTGTTTCTGCCTTGTCCCGTGCCCCAAAAAAGTTTCCCAGACCCGGGCCCGCCGGGTTTCTTGTTCTGCCCCCGGTCCCTGGCAACAAAGCCTGGACTTCATTCGGTCTGCCGGCTTGCCGGGGTTTTTGGGGGCATTTGGGGGTCGTGCCCCCTTTTTCCCAAAAGGCTCATTTTATTCTTGCCGGTCTTTCCTCTGCACCCGAGTTGGCTAAAGATTTTTTTCCCCAAATTTTTTCCCTCCATGGTTTCCTCGCCCTTTTTGTAAACGGGGGGTACAGTTCACCCCAGTTTTTGGGAGTATTGTAATACAGAGTCCCTTGGTTTTCCCCGCTTTCCTCCCCATCCAAGGAAAGTTGAGCGAATAAATCAGAATTGCCGCTAATTTCCCAAATTCGTTAATGCTTCCCTTTGATTGGGTGGAGCTCCCACCTTTGGGGGGAATTCTTTACAATAAACACAGGGAATCGCCCCCCAAAGTCTCCTTTTTTATGTTTGGGGGGCCCCCTGTTCCGTCCCCCCTTTTTTCTTGTGGGCAATCCCGCGGGGTTTTGGAAATTTCCCCATCTGGGAGAGTACCCCGGGCCGATATTGTCTCGAGCGATAAAAAACATGCTGACAAAAATTTGGATTCCTCAATTCCTCGGGGGGAAGTTGCTTTGTCCAAATATGTTCGGTCAAAAAAAACCCCTTCCTCAATTTTGGCCCTTTACGGTTTTTAGGCATCGGAGATAACCCGTGTCCTTTTAAAATTTAAATCCCCCAATTTGCGTTCCTAATTTTTTATGTGTTTTCCCCCAAACCTGTGGATTTAATCTTTTTTCAAGTCTACAGGTACACCTCCTGTCCGTGTCTGCTGAATAATTTGAGGGTAGAGAAATTCGGCCAAAAAAAGGGGGGAAGAAAGACTTTTTTTTTGGGGATTGGGGGGGGTTTGGGTTTAGGAGAGAATGGGATTTTTGGAGAACACCATGCCCCCCCTTATCCTAGCTAATTTATTTTGGCCCCAAAAAAGGGGGGGGCCCAGGGGGGGGGT
>JARQOD010000002.1:201507707-201633869 GCA_033576555.1 Oophaga sylvatica
CGTTTTCATCAATGCCTGCACATCATCTCTCGCCTCCCCTCTCATCATTGCCTCCCATCATCTATGGCCCCCATTATCATCAATGCATTGCCCATCATCATCATCGCCTCCCCTCATCATTAATGCCTGCCCATTATCATCATCGCCTCCCATCATCATCAATGCCTGCCCATCATCAACATCACCTCCATCATCATCATTGCCTCCCCATCATCATCAATGCCTGCCCATTTTTCATCAATTCCCCTTTGGGTCGTGGAGATCCCTATAGGCTGGGACCCTGGCGTCCGGTAAATACTTGTTGAGGTGAGCCGTTAAGGTCCTCTCCTCTTTAAACTTCTCTTTCCACTCTCCTTCGGCCTACCTGGGCCCTCACTCAATTACACCACTGGCAGTTCGGGGGCCGCCTCTTCGCTCTTCGCCGCTCTCTGAGCGTCGGCACGCTCCTGGCCCCAACTTGAGCTCTGGAGTCCCTTGCTGCAAACTCCACTCGTCTGCTCGTCTGCAGACTACTCACTTGTTTCAGCTCGACTAGACTGGAATGGTTTCAGCTCCACTCTACTAGCCTCCACTTTGCTGAACTGAACTGCTCTGCAGTCTCCAATCGAACTCTGAGCTGACTGACTTTCCTGTCTTCACCCTTCTTTTTATATGACTATCGGAGCTCCCTCTGGTGGACTTAGGGATGGGTGAAGGTGTGTGAATGTATATTGAGACCCCTAGTGGTGAATTCCTTCTGTGCACCCTTCGGGAGATATGAATCCAGACGCAGCTGGGCTCCACAGGGCCACTGCCATCAGGGGCTTATCTACAGCATTCTGCAATGCTGTAGATAAGCCCCCCGATGTTACCTGTAAGTGAAGAAAAAACGAGTTATAAAATACTCACCCAGGGGGGTTCCCACCGTCCGGTCCGGTCCGGGGGGAGTCGCGCTCCGGTTCGGCGCCTCCCATCTTGCAGTGAAGCCGGCCTCTTCTTTCCCTCTCATTGCGGCTCCTGCGCAGGCGCACGGCTCTGCCCCGGTTAAGGCAGAGCAGATACAGTATTTCGCAGGGGCCTGACCTCTCTGACCTTTTCCCGGCGCCTGCGCACTGCAGTACTCTGCTCTGCCCTCACCAGGGCAGAGCAGTGCGCCTACGCAGGAGCCGCTACGGGACAGAAAGAAGAGGCCGGCTTCGCTACAAGATGGGAGGCGCAGAACCGGACCGCGGCCTCCTCCGGACCGGACCTGACGGCGGAACTCCCCTGGTTGAGTATTTTATAACTCGTTTTTCTTCACTTTCAGGTGACATCGGGGGCTTATCTACAGCATTACAGAATGCTGTAGATAAGCCCCTGATGGCGATGACCCTATCTCATAGGGCAAAAAAGGGGTGGCAGAATCCCTTTAAATGGGTTATTGTGGTGCATCCAAATTTGGAGCAGGCCTTGTATTCACTTCATGGGCAAACTTTATGGGAATACCAAATCAAAAATAATGGAAACTTTGGTTTCATGTGGCCATCCAGGACATCTGTTTTTTGGGTTATTGGGGTGCATCCAAACTTGGAGCAGGCCTTGCATTCACTTAAAGAGCAAACTTTATGGGAGTACAAAATTCATAATAATGGGAACTTTGGTTTCATGTGGCCGTCCATGACGTCTGTTCAAAGGGTTTTTGGGGGCGTTTAACTTTACGGAAGGGCATGTCTTCCATTAAATGCATAGGCAAACATTATGGGAGTAGCAAATTAATAATAATGGGAACTTTGGTTTCATGTGGCCATCCAGTACAATGGTTCAAAGGGTTATTAGGGTGCATGTAACTTTGGGCAGGACAGGCCTTGCTGTTGTGAATGGGTTTGAGATGAGTTCTGAGCAGAGGCTTCCTCTGGTGGTTACAAGCGGTGCTGGTCTGTCCAGTGAAGATTGTGAGGACTGGGAATCAGGTGTTACTGACTGGTCTTATATAAGGGAGTCACCTTCCCATCAGGGTTGCCGTGATCAATTGTTCTGGTCTGAATCCTTCATTCCTGTTTCCCTTGTAGCCTGCTGTGTCGTGTCTGCATCTCCTGCTAACAGATAAGACATTTTCTTCTTTTTGTTTTTGTGCTATATTTTTGCATTTTTGTCCTGCACTTCTGTGGGGCCTTCAGGGTCCCCTCCGGGGCTTTTGCCCTCTCAGTTTAGTTCAGCCACTTATGTATGTACTTTTGCTTTTTCCAGTTTTTTCAGTGGCTGCTGTTTTGATTTTGTTACACCAGAGAACTAATTTAGGTGGTAGAGGTCGTGTGATCTCAGGTGTTTTTGAAATTAGTAGAGTTGGTGCTTTTCAGGGTTTTCTGGGATTGCAGTAAGTGCCCTTCCTATCCTTTTCTATTTAGTTAGTTTGGGCCCCAGCGTTTGCTCATACTATTTTCTTTCTGTGTCAGTGTTTCATCTTGTCTAACCGCCATTACATGTTTGGGGGCTTTCTATTGTCTTTGGGGTTCTGCTCCGGGGCAGATAGCTTTCCTATATCTATCTTTAGGTGTAGTTAGTTTCTCAGGCTGTGACGAGGCGTCTAGGACCAACGTAGGAACGCTCCACGGCTGCCTCTAGTTGTGGTGGTTAGTCAGGGTACTGCAATCTCATAGTTTCCAACTGCTCTGGTGTATTGCCTTTTTTGCCTGCACTCCTCAGCTACCAAATCATAACAGTATCACCGGCCATAACTAAAAATTGTGTGGTACTCACAGAAGGGAAAAATATTGTGAAAGAAAAAAAAAAAAAAGGTTGTCAGAGTTGTCAGAGATATTTTTCTGTTTGTTGCATTTTTTTTTTTTTTCCCTCTGTATCTCTGGGTGCTGGGGAGGATCTTTTCTCTCAATGGAGTTTGCACAGTTGTCTGGCCGTGTGGATCAGCTTGCCACTGAGGTTCAGAGTATTGCTACCTATCTTGCTAGGTTGCCTGTTGTGGAACCTAGGATTCCCATGCCAGATTTGTTTTTAGGGATCGAGCTAAGTTTCAGAATTTCAAAAATAATTGTAAATTGTTTTTTGCCTTAAAATCTAAGTCCTCAGGGAACGCAGCGCAGCAGGTTCAAATTATCATCTCTCTCCTGCACGGTGATCCTCAGGATTGGGCTTTTTCCCTGACACCTGGGGATCCTGTTTTGAGTGATGTTGATGCATTTTTTCAGGCTTTGGGGTTATTGTACGATGAGCCTAATGTCACTGATCAAGCTGAAAAAGCCTTGTTGGCATTAAATCAGGGGCTTGATGACGCTGAGTTATACTGTCAGAGATTCCGTAGGTGGGCAGTCCTGACCAAATGGAATGACGACGCTTTGGCAGCCCTTTTCCGGAAGGGTCTGTCAGATAATGTAAAGGATGTTATGGTGGGATTCCCTGTCCCCTCTGGTCTCAATGATTCTATGTCATTAGCGATTCAAATTGACAGACGTTTGCGTGAGCGGAGAAGTATGCGTGGAATGGTGTTGCCTTGTGAACCAGCTTCTGAACCCATGCAGTGTGATAGAGTGGTGTCTGGGGCACAGCGTCATGAGTTTCGAAAGCGCAATGGGTTATGTTTCTACTGTGGTGATGCCTCTCATGCTATTTCAGTCTGCCCTAAGCGGGGAAGACGTTTTGCACGCTCAGTTGTCTTGGGTAGTGTTCAGACTAAGTTTTTATTAACTGTCACTCTGATATGCTCTCTGTCCTCATTTTCTGCTCAGGCTTTCGTTGATTCTGGAGCAGCTATTAACCTGATGGATTATGATTTTGCTAAACGTTGTGGGTTTCCCTTGATACCCCTACAGAAGTCTATTCCCCTACTGGGGATCGATTCTACCCCTTTGGCTGAGAATAAACCCCAGTTTTCTACTCAGGTGATAATGAGGGTTGAACCTTATCACCAGGAGTGCTGCAAATTTTTGGTTCTGTATAATCTGCATGACATTATCGTGCTGGGTTTCCCTTGGTTACAGTCTCATAATCCTGTTTTGGATTGCAAATCTGTGTCTGTAACCAGTTGGGGCTGCCAATGTGTTAATACCAACACTCCTGTTTTTTCTGCCTCCCCCCAGGCTCAGGATGTTCCTGACTTTTTGATTGATTTTTCTGATGTGTTTAGCGAAAGTAAATCTGCATCCTTGCCTCCCCATAGGAGCTATGACTGCGCTATTGAATTAGTGCCGGGTAGTAAATTCCCTAAGGGTCGCCTTTTTAACTTGTCTGTACCTGAACATGACGCTATGCGGTCTTATATCAAGGAATCATTGGAGAAGGGTCATATCAGACCATCCTCTTCACCCTTAGGTGCCGGTTTTTTCTTTGTGGCCAAAAAGGATGGTTCATTGAGGCCGTGTATTGATTATCGTCTCTTGAACAATATTACTGTGAAATATCAATACCCGTTACCCTTGATTTCTGACCTGTTTTCCAGGGTGAAAAACGCTACTTGGTTTAGCAAGCTTGACCTCAGGGGGGCGTATAACCTTATTCGCATTAAGCACGGGGATGAATGGAAGACGGCATTCAATACCCCTGAAGGGCATTTTGAGTATCTTCAAAAAGGGGAAGAAGGTGGACCCAGGGAACTACAGGCCGGTGAGTCTGACTTCTATACCAGGAAAGATCTTTGAACAAATTATTAAAGAACATGTATGCAAGTACCTGGATAAGAATGAAGTGATTAAACAGAGTCAGCATGGGTTTGTAACTAATAAGTCATGTCAGACTAACTTAATTTCCTTCTATGACAGAATCACTGACTGGGTGGATCAGGGAAATGCTGTAGATATAGTATATCTTGACTTCAGCAAAGCATTTGACAAAGTATCTCACACAATCCTTATTGAAAAAATGACTAAGTATGGAATGGACAAGGCAACTGTTAGGTGGATTCATAACTGGCTTAGTGATCGGACCCAAAGAGTGGTTGTAAATGGCTGCACATCCAGTTGGAAGAATGTCTCAAGTGGGGTACCACAAGGCTCTGTTTTGGGCCCTGTATTGTTCAACATCTTTATCAATGATTTAGATGAAGGAATTGAGGGTAAACTGATCAAATTTGCTGATGACACAAAGCTAGGAGGGGTAGCTAATACTAGAGAAGAGAGAGAGAGGATTCAAAAAGATATACATAAACTGGAGCAGTGGGCAGCAACTAACAGAATGGATTTTAACAGGAAAAAATGCAAAGTACTACATCTGGGCAATAAAAATGAAAAAAGCATATACAAAATGGGAGGAATAGGGCTAAGTAACAGCACATGTGAAAAAGACTTGGGTATACTAATTGATCACAGACTTAACATGAGTCAACAGTGTGATGCAGCAGCAAAAAAGGCAAATGCAATTCTAGGATGTATCAACAGAAGCATACAGTCTAGATCACGTGAAGTCATTATTGCCTTCTACTCCTCTTTGGTCAGACCTCATCTGGAATACTGTGTCCAGTTTTGGGCACCACATTTTAAAAAAGACATCAACAAACTGGAGCAAGTTCAGAGAAGAGCCACCAGAATGGTGACCGGTCTGCAAACCATGTCCTATGAGGAACGGTTGCAGGATTTGGGAATGTTTAGCTTGCAAAAAAGAAGACTGAGAGGAGACTTAATAGCTGTCTACAAATATCTCAAGGGCTGTCACATTGTAGAAGGATCATCTTTATTCTCATTTGCACAAGGAAAGACTAGAAGCAATGGGATGAAACTGAATGGGAGGAGACACAGATTAGATATTAGAAAAAACTTTTTGACAGTTAGGGTGATCAATGAGTGGAACAGGCTGCCACAAGAGGTGGTGAGTTCTCCTTCAATGGAAGTCTTCAAACAGAGGCTGGATAGACATCTGTCTGGGATGATTTAGAGAATCCTGCTTTGAGCAGGGGGTTGGACCAGACGGCCCAGGAGGTCCCTTCCAACTCTACCATTCTATGATTCTATGATTCTATGTGTACCTGGTGATGCCCTTTGGGCTCACTAATGCTCCTTCCGTCTTCCAGTCCTTCATGAATGACATTTTCAGGATTTTGTGGACAAATTTCTGATTGTTTATTTGGATGATATCTTGATTTTTTCTAATGACTGGGACTCTCATGTGAAACATGTTCGAACTGTATTCCAGATTTTGAGAGAGAATGCTCTGTATGTGAAGGGATCAAAGTGTCTTTTTGGCGTACAGAGGATCTCATTTCTGGGATTCATTTTGTCCCCATCTGCTATTGAAATGGACCCGGTCAAGGTTCAGGCCATCTGTGATTGGGTCCAACCTATTTCATTAAAGGCTCTTCAGAGATTTTTGGGTTTTGCCAATTTTTATCGTAAATTTATTGGTAATTTCTCGGTTATTGTTAAACCATTAACTGATTTGACCAGAAAGGGTTCTGATGTGGTGAATTGGCCTCCTGAGGCAGTCTCTGCATTTCAGGAACTTAAGCAGAGATTCACTTCTGCTCCTGTTCTACGGCAGCCTGATGCTTCTCTGCCATTTCAGGTGGAGGTTGATGCCTCTGAAATTGGGGCAGGTGCCGTTTTGTCCCAAAAAGATCCAGAGACCTCTAAAAGTAACCCTTGTGCCTTTTTCTCTCGAAAATTTTCTCCTACTGAACGTAATTATGACGTGGGTAATCGGGAGTTATTGGCCATGAAGTGGGCTTTTGAAGAGTGGAGACATTGGCTGGAGGGAGCCAAACATCAGGTGGTGGTCCTTACGGACCATAAGAATCTGGTCTATCTGGAATCTGCCAAGCGACTCAATCCTAGACAGGCCAGGTGGGCCTTGTTTTTCACACGTTTTAATTTTGTGGTTTCCTTTCTTCCTGGCACTAAGAATGTTAAGGCGGATGCCCTCTCGAGGAGCTTCCTTGCGGACTCTCCTGAGTTATCTGATCCTTCTGTTATTTTGAAAGAGGGTGTAGTTCTTTCCGCCATCTCGCCCAATTTGAGACTTGCTCTGAGGGGTGTCATTAGGATAGGCCCGAGCGCTGCCCGGTTGGAAAATTGTTTGTCCCGGATCAGTGGAAAAAGAGTGTGATGTCTGAGATTCATTGTTCCGCATTGGCTGGGCATCCCGGAATTTTTGGTACCAGAGACTTGGTTAGTCGGTCCTTTTGGTGGCCTACCTTGTCTCGTGATGTCAGGGAATTTGTGCAGTCCTGCGGGACTTGCTCTCGCTCCAAGCCTTGCTCTCGCTCTAGTGGTTTGTTGATGCCATTGCCTGTGCCCAAGAGACCATGGACCCATATCTCTATGGATTTCATTTCCGACCTTCCTGTTTCTCAGAGAATGACCACCATCTGGGTAATTTGTGATAGGTTTTCCAAAATGATACATCTTGTGCCATTACCTAAGTTGCCTTCCTCCTCTGAATTGGTGCCGTTGTTCCTTCAGCACGTGGTTCGTTTACACGGCATTCCTGAGAACATTGTGTCTGACAGAGGAGTCCAGTTTGTTTCCAGATTTTGGAGGACTTTTTGTTCTAAACTGGGTGTTCAATTGTCTTTCTCCTCGGCATTTCATCCTCAGACCAATGGTCAAACTGAGAGAACAAACCAGACATTGGAGACTTATCTAAGATGCTTTGTGTCTGCTGATCAGGATGACTGGGTCTCTTTTTTGCCTTTGGCTGAGTTTGCTCTTAATAATAGGGCTAGCTCTGCCACTTTGATGTCTCCGTTTTTCTGTAATTCTGGGTTTCACCCTCGATTTTCTTCAAGACAGACGGAGGCTTCTGTCTGTCCAGGTGTTGACTCTGTTGTGGAGCGTATGCAACAGATTTGGGACCAGGTAGTGGAGAGGTTGTCCCTCTCTCAGGAGAAGGCCCAGCGGTTTGCTAACCGGCATAGGACTGATGGTCCTCGGTTTAAAGTGGGGGACTTGGTCTGGTTGTCCTCAAAGAATATTCCTATGAGAGTGGCATCTCCTAAATTTAAGCCTAGGTTCATTGGACCTTATAAGATCATGGAGATTATTAATCCTGTTTCTTTTCGTTTGCTTCTTCCAGGGACATTTAAGATCCATAACGTGTTCCACAAGTCCTTGTTGAAGAGGTTTGTTGAGCCAGTGGTTCCTGCTGCTGTGCCTCCTGACCCTGTTTTGGTTGAGGGCAATCTGGAGTATGTGGTTGAGAAAATATTAGATTCTCGTTTTTCTAGACGGAAACTCCAGTATTTGGTTAAATGGAGAGGTTATGGTCAGGAAGACAATTCTTGGGTGTTTGCTTCGGACATCCATGCTAGGAGACTTATCCGTGCGTATCATAGAACTCATCCTGACCGACCTGGTTGCTCAAATGAGGGTTCGGTGACCCCTCCTCAAGGGGGGTACTGTTGTGAATGGGTTTGAGATGAGTTCTGAGCAGAGGCTTCCTCTGGTGGTTACAAGCGGTGCTGGTCTGTCCAGTGAAGATTGTGAGGACTGGGAATCAGGTGTTACTGACTGGTCTTATATAAGGGAGTCACCTTCCCATCAGGGTTGCCGGTGATCAATTGTTCTGGTCTGAATCCTTCATTCCTGTTTCCCTTGTAGCCTGCTGTGTCGTGTCTGCATCTCCTGCTAACAGATAAGACATTTTCTTCTTTTTGTTTTTGTGCTATATTTTTGCATTTTTGTCCTGCACTTCTGTGGGGGCCTTCAGGGTCCCCTCCGGGGGCTTTTGCCCTCTCAGTTTAGTTCAGCCACTTATGTATGTACTTTTGCTTTTTCCAGTTTTTTCAGTGGCTGCTGTTTTGATTTTGTTACACCAGAGAACTAATTTAGGTGGTAGAGGTCGTGTGATCTCAGGTGTTTTTGAAATTAGTAGAGTTGGTGCTTTTCAGGGTTTTCTGGGATTGCAGTAAGTGCCCTTCCTATCCTTTTCTATTTAGTTAGTTTGGGCCCCAGCGTTTGCTCATACTATTTTCTTTCTGTGTCAGTGTTTCATCTTGTCTAACCGCCATTACATGTTTGGGGGCTTTCTATTGTCTTTGGGGTTCTGCTCCGGGGCAGATAGCTTTCCTATATCTATCTTTAGGTGTAGTTAGTTTCTCAGACTGTGACGAGGCGTCTAGGACCAACGTAGGAACGCTCCACGGCTGCCTCTAGTTGTGGTGGTTAGTCAGGGTACTGCAATCTCATAGTTTCCAACTGCTCTGGTGTATTGCCTTTTTTGCCTGCACTCCTCAGCTACCAAATCATAACACCTTGCATTCAATGCATAGGCAAACAGTATGGCAGTACCAAATAAATAATAATGGGAACTTTGGTTTCATGTGACCATCCAGGATGTCTCTTAAATGGGTTATTGTGGTGTGTCCAAATTTGGAGCAGGCCTTGCATTCACTTCATGGGCAAACATTACGGGAGTACCAAATGAATAATAATGGAACTTTGGTTTCATGTGGCCATACAAGACGTCTGTTCAATGGGTTATTGGGGTGCGTCAACATTTTGGGCAGCCCTGCCACTCACTGCATACGCAATATCAGTAACAAGAAAGCATAGCCGGCTGATGGCTCTCTAACAATTGTGAGGGCCGACTGTTGGCCCTTTAAGAATAGTAAAGGCCACCTGGTGGCCCTATAAAAATAGGCTTTATGACTTTCAGAGTCCCTCCTTCATAAATGAAACAGGATGTGTCAGATGATGTGTCACACACCACATGGCCAGATAAGGTTGTTAAATGTTAAAATGACATTTCCCAGTGAATGCATTTGTCTTGGTTGAAAGCAATGCTAAAGTTGAAAAACGCATCAAAAACTCTACGTGTGAACGTAGCCCAAGTGGTGGAGGTACATTTTTATTTTGGGTTATATATTTTGCATTACATACAAATCATTACCCTAAAAAGGATGTTCCTTAACATATTTCCCAGGAAAATCCATTTTGGTTTCGTTTTTGTATATTTTAGTGTGCACCTGTAAAAGTGGCATAACACTCTGACAACATTGTTCGCAGCAGTGACCTAGAGTCTTCCCCATGATGTTCCCATGTCACTTGAGCACTGTTCCCATCGATTTCTGCCATTTTTAGACCCTAAAAATTGCCTTCGCGGCAAAAAATTGCTGGGGTTTCCTTAGACTTACATTGGGCTAGTTGCTCGGGTCGAGCACCCGAACATTCCAATTTGTTCTACCCGAGCAACAAGCACCCGAGCATTTTAGTGCTCGCCCATCACTAGTGAGTATATGTTTTTTTTTATTTTACATTTCTTCTAGGAGACAAGGAAGAAAAAAAAAAAAAAAAGAAAAAGAAAAAGAAAAAAAGGTTGTATATATATCACAATAATAAAAATAATAATAATTAATTTATCAAAAGATAAAATATATGTGAATATATAGAGACTAATACAACCCCATGTGTGGATGGCAGACCATCCGGTAATATATAAGGAATATCCAGGAATGGAGGAAGACACCCAGTGACAGAGTAACAACAGAGAATCAAAGGTGACACAATGTGAATAATAAAATATAATTTTATTGAATCAAATATACAAAATTAATAAACAACCAAATTGTATATGCAATAAAATACGTACATGAATGGTATTAATAAAAACAAGAGGCAATGACCTATTCACGGAACAGCTATGAAATATGAAGTGAGCACCTTAGTATATAAGCATATGTCTTTGGATAATTCCTGAGAAAACTTATAATATATGGCAGGTATAGTGACATATGCACATGTAGAAACTAGATTGCTCAATACAAAGCCAGGTAATAAATCCAGCGATGTGTGATGACCTGCAATATCTACTGTTGATGTGAACAACAATATATAATAAAGAAAAAATGTGCAAAAGAGTATTGTGCAAAAAATAATATATATATACAATTGTGTGGAAAAATACGTCAAATAAAGATGCACTATGCACCGAAAAAACTATACAATAAAAACAGCAATGTATATATGTGTTTGCACTAAATAGTACAGAAAATACTGAACTTGTGAAAAAATAATAATAATTAAATATGGGCAAAGTGCAAATAAAAAGCCATGCACCGCAGAGAGTGAAGTGAAAAAAGCAAGCTGCTGAAGAAAACTATTGGCGTCCACTATTGCAAGATGTCAGCACCATATATCGCAGTGCTGGAGTAAAGGGTATCAGAAATACCGCCAGACTGTGGTAAATTACCTGGGAGCTGTGGAAAGGTAATGGCCTCTGAAGAACGCGCCCCTTCAGAGGCCATTACCTTTCCACAGCTCCCAGGTAATTTACCACAGTCTGGCGGTATTTCTGATACCCTTTACTCCAGCACTGCGATATATGGTGCTGACATCTTGCAATAGTGGACGCCAATAGTTTTCTTCAGCAGCTTGCTTTTTTCACTTCACTCTCTGCGGTGCATGGCTTTTTATTTGCACTTTGCCCATATTTAATTATTATTATTTTTTCACAAGTTCAGTATTTTCTGTACTATTTAGTGCAAACACATATATACATTGCTGTTTTTATTGTATAGTTTTTTCGGTGCATAGTGCATCTTTATTTGACGTATTTTTCCACACAATTGTATATATATATTATTTTTTGCACAATACTCTTTTGCACATTTTTTCTTTATTATATATTGTTGTTCACATCAACAGTAGATATTGCAGGTCATCACACATCGCTGGATTTATTACCTGGCTTTGTATTGAGCAATCTAGTTTCTACATGTGCATATGTCACTATACCTGCCATATATTATAAGTTTTCTCAGGAATTATCCAAAGACATATGCTTATATACTAAGGTGCTCACTTCATATTTCATAGCTGTTCCGTGAATAGGTCATTGCCTCTTGTTTTTATTAATACCATTCATGTACGTATTTTATTGCATATACAATTTGGTTGTTTATTAATTTTGTATATTTGATTCAATAAAATTATATTTTATTATTCACATTGTGTCACCTTTGATTCTCTGTTGTTACTCTGTCACTGGGTGTCTTCCTCCATTCCTGGATATTCCTTATATAGGAGACAAGGAAGTCTGGGATTTGGTGTTAGGTGAATATAATGTGATTTTTTTTATTTTTATTTGAATATGTAATTATTTGACATGTTTTTTGTTTTTTAAGTTTGAGCACAGGCGCCGGCTGACAAGAGACTACGTCTCCCATCAGCGGCTCATGCTATCACTGTTATCAGTGACAGCAGACATAGCCTGATGAGAGGAGTAGTCTCATCAGCCCAGGCCTGCTGACCTGTGGTAAGTTTTTTACCAGGTCAAAACCAAATATTAAATTAGATGAGGGTCCCTAATAACAAACAAGAAACTATACAAAAGGATGTTGGCACCCTTAGTTTCTGCCGCATGGCGCCCCCACTTATCGGTGGCTTACCCTGATGTCCCTATTAATCCCTATCAAGAATAAATGTCTCAATACACCCTGTAACCCATGAAAAATAATAATGGCGAGCTGGTAGAAACCCACCAACAATTAGACCCACTCTCTATATGTGTGTTTTTACTCATCTACAGTTTGAAACATGATTTTAGCTTTGTTTAATTAAAAGTTATATTTTAGAAGTCCTTGTTTTTGTATGGCTTCTTGTCACCGCTACGGGTCACAGTCACAGCTGCGGGGTCATGCTGACATCTGACAGCATGACCCTGCAGCGCTCTGACCAACGGTCTTGCTGGCGGTAGCGTTATTGTGGGTCACAGTCACAGCTGTGGGGTCACACTGACATCTGACAGCATGACCCCACAGCACTCAGACGGTCTTACTGGCGGTAGAGTTACCGTGGGTCATGCTGACATCTGACAGCAAGACTTCGCATTTCTCTGACCGACAGTCTTACCGGTGGTAGCGTTACCATGAGTCACAGCTGTGGGGTCACGCTGACATGTGACAGCATGACCCCGCAGCACTCTGACAGACGTTCTTACTGGCGGTAGAGTTTCCGTGGGTCATGCTGACATCTGACAGCAAGACTTCGCATTTCTCTGACCGACAGTCTTACCGGTGGTAGCGTTACCATGAGTCACAGCTGTGGGGTGACGCTGACATCTGACAGCGTGACCACGCAGCGCTCTGACTGACGGTCTTACCGGCGGTAATGTTACCACCGGTAAGAACCACCACTGCGGTGTTTCTCACGCTGTCACACAGATAACAGCGTGGGAAACACCATGGGAAGCCTGTAAAAACGAAAAACAAAACTCAGCAAATCAGCAGTAAATCCAAAAACATTTTTACATTTTTATTCCTGTGTTTTTGCTGCAGATTTGACTAACTTAATTGAAATCAATGTGGGAAACGCTGCAGAAACACACAAAGAATTGACATGCTACAGAAAAAAACGCACTGCAAATACTCAAAGGAAATTTACTGATCATGTGATCAACACTTCCGGAATGTCATTGAATTCACTTGCATAAGGTTTCCAAAGCGTTTTTGGCAATTTCCGCTCTGAAAAAACGCAGTGATAACGCATCAATAGCGCACTGTGTGCACACAGCCTTATAAGTATTTATGTTTTTAAACTTTTATTGACAAATACAACAGGTTTAGGCAAACATGCAATATTTACAGTGTTGACCAATATTTTTCAAGACTTCTACACTTCCCTGTTGCATGATAAATATCAGCTTCTGGGCCAAATATTGGCCGATGGGCAACACATTTTTTACAAATCAGTACTTGAAGTTGATCACAATTTGTGTTTTTTGTTTGTCCACTCGTTTTTTGAGGATTGACCACAGGATTGGTTCTCAGTGGGATTGAGATCCGGGGAGTTCCTGGCCATAGACCCAAAATTTCAATAATTTGTTCACTAAGCCACTCAGTTATCAGTTTTGCCTTGTGACATGGTGCCCCAGCATGCTGCAAAAAGCATAGTTCATCACCAAGTAGCTCAACATTGCTCTTGGAGGATGTTCAGGTACCATTCTTCATTAATAGAATGTTCTTAAGCAAAACTGTGAGTGAGCCTACTCCCTCGGATGAAAAGCAACCTTACACATGAATGACGTCAGAATTCTTTACTGTTGGCATGACACAGGACTCATGGCAGCACTCACCTTTTCAAACAATAATTCTTCCAGATATTCCAAACAATCTGAATGGGGCTTCACGAGAGAAAATAACTTTTCCCCAGTTTTCTTCAGAACAACCCCTGTACTTTCTGCATAATGCCAGTAGGACCTTGTTGTTTTTCTTGGAGAGAAATGGCTTCTTTACTGACCTTCTGGCTAGCCTCCAAAAGCCTTCACCTTAGTGTGCGTGCAGATGCACTGATATCTGCCTACTGACATTCCTGGGCAAATTCTGCTCAGGTGCAAACTGACCCTGTGACTGATCCTCTTTAGCAGATGGTCCTGGCACATATTGGATTTTTTTGGGCAACCTGAACCCTTATTCTCAGAAATTGAACCACTCTCTTTGAATTTTTTTTGTGAATAAATTAATTTTCATGGCAAGGAATAATTTTACCTTTTTTTCAGAGCAACTTACTGCAAATTAATTAATTTAGAGTTACAGTAATTAAAATTAATTAAGAGGTACTGTGAATTAACAATATACAAAATGAATCTGCAAACGTTGTGATAACCCACATTTGTGTCAGTCTCAAACTTTTGGCCACAACTATATATAGCTGTACGTCATTTATGAAAATAATAAATTCACATGATTTATTTATTTATGGCATGTACAGTATATGGTTAATGACAATTTTCAATTTGTCTTTGATATACTGATAAGTAAATTGGAATATTTAATTTTTCTTTGGCGTGGGAATATAATATGTGCTCCACATTTATGCATATTATATGCATCCTTGTTTATGTATCACAATATTTTGTCATTTCTTGTATTCAGTGTTGTTCAATTTCTTTTTGTCAGGAAGAGTGCACAGGCAGTTCTTGTGTGGTGGCATGTTTTGTTATTAATAGTTTTGACTGAATACATGTACTCAACAATGTCTGAGGAAGGGATGAATCCACAAATGTTACAAAGCAGTGGCGTAGCTAGGGTTTTGGTTCGGAGGGGCAAAACTTCTCAGTGGGCCCCTAACCAGGTAACCTTGATTACAACTCAGTGACGCACCCTAATAGTGGATGTACAGTCATGGCCAAAAGTTTTGAGAATGACACAAATATTATATTTTCACATGATCTGCTGCCCTCTGGTTTTTATGTGTGTTTGACAGATGTTTTTATCACAGACAGAAATATAATTGCAAACATGAGTAACAAAAGCTTATATTGACAGTTAGAATGAGTTAATGCAGCAAGTCAATATTTGCAGTGTTGACCCTTCTTCTTCAGGACCTCTGCAATTCTCCCTGGCATGCTCTCAATCAACTTCTGGACCAAATCCTGATTGATAGCAGTCCATTCTTGCACAATCAATGCTTTCATTTTGTCAGAATTTTTAGGTTTTTGTTTGTCCACCCGTCTCTTGATGATTGACCACAATTTCTCAATGGCATTAAGATCTGGGGAGTTTCCAGGCCATGGACCCAAAATCTCTATGTTTTGTTCCCTGAGCCATTTAATTATCACCTTTGCTTTATCGCAAGGTGCTCCATCATGCTGGAAAAGGCATTGTTGATCGCCAAACTGCTCTTGGAGGGTTGGGAGAAGTTGCTCTTGGAGGACATTCTGGTACCATTCTTTATTCATGGCTGTGTTTTTAGGCAAGACTGTGAGAGAGCCGATTCCCTTGGCTGAGAATCAACCCCACACATGAATGGTTTCAGGATGCTTAACAGTTGGCATGAGACAAGACTGGTGGTAGCGCTCACTTTGTCTTCTCCGAATGAGGCGTTTTCCTGATGTCCCAAACAATCGAAAAGGGGATTCATCAGAGAAAATAACTTTACCCCAGTCCTCAGCAGTCCACTGCCTGAGACCTTTTGCAGAATATCAGTCTGTCCATGATGTTTTTTCTGGAGAGAAGTGGCTTCTTTGCTGCCCTCCTTGAGACCAGGCCTTGCTCCAAGAGTCTCCACCTCACAGTGCGTGCAGAAGCACTCACACCTGCCTGCTGCCATTCCTGAGCAAGCTCTGCACTGCTGGTAGCCCGATCCCGCAGCTGAAACACTTTTAAGAGATGGTCCTGGCGCTTGCTGGTCTTTGTTGGGCGCCCTGGAGCCTTTTTGGCAACAATGGAACCTCTCTCCTTGAAGTTCTTGATGATGCGATAGATTGTTGACTGAGGTGCAATCTTTCTAGCTGCGATACTCTTCCCTGTTAGGCCATTTTTTTGCATTGCAATGATGACTGCACGTGTTTCTTTAGAGATAACCATGGTTAACAGAAGAGAAACAATGATGCCAAGCACCAGCCTCCTTTTAAAGTGTCCAGTGGTGTCATTCTTACTTAATCATGACAGATTGATCTCCAGCCATGTCCTCATCAACACCCACACCTGTGTTAATGGAGCAATCACTGAATAGAGGTTAGCTGGTCCTTTTAAGGCAGGGCTGCAATGATGTTGAAATGTGTTTTGGGGATAAAGTTCATTTTCTAGCCAAATATTGA
This sequence comes from Oophaga sylvatica, assembly GCA_033576555.1. Lineage (NCBI taxonomy): Eukaryota > Metazoa > Chordata > Amphibia > Anura > Dendrobatidae > Oophaga > Oophaga sylvatica. The sequence continues at coordinate 201,524,142 of JARQOD010000002.1, forward strand.
CTTTGCAAGTACCGTATATACTCATGTATAAGCCGACCCCCCCTAATTTTGCCACAAAAACTGGGAAAACTTATTGACTCGCGTATAAGCCTAGGGTGAAAAATTATTATGCCCCCATATGATGCTCCACAGATTATGCCCCCATATGCTCTACAGATTATGCCCAATATGCTCCACAGATTATGCCCCCATATATTCCACAGATTATGCCCCCGTATGCTCCATATTATGCCCCCATATGTTCCACAGATTATGCCCCCATATGCTCCATATTATGCCCCCATATGTTCCACAGCTTATGCCCCCATATGCTCCATATTATGCCCCCATATGCTCCACAGCTTATGTCCCCATATGCTCCAGATTATGCCCCATATGTTCCACAGCTTATGCCCCCATATGCTCGATTATGCCCCCATATGTTCCACAGCTTATGCCCCCATATGGTCCATATTATGCCCCCATATGCTCCAGATTATGCCCCCATATGCTGCACAATTATGCTCCATAGTATAGGCCCCATATGCTGCTGCTGCAAAAAAAAGACATACTCACCTCTCATCGCTGGGGGCCAGGTGCCGGTGTCCTGAGCAGGCGGTGACACCGGCGCGCTATGGGGGACAGGTGCCGGTGTCACCGCTCGCTCAGGACCCCGGCACCTGAGATATTTACCTGTCCCTCGGTCCACCGCAGCGCGCTGCTCCCTCGGTCCGACTCCCCTGGCTGTGAATGATCTGGCAGGGGGCGGGGCGCGCACTAACGACGTCATCGTGCCCTCTGCCTGATCATTCACAGCCAGAGGAGTCGGACCGAGGGAGCAGCGCGCTGCGGTGGACCGAGGGACAGGTAAATATCACTATACTCACCCCTCCGCCGCGTGTCCCTGCTGCCTCTCCTCTTCTGCCAGCGCTCTCCGCAGCGCTTCAGTCCTGCAGCGGTCACGTGCTACCGCTCATTAAAGTCATGAATATGTGCATATTCATGACTTTAATGAGCGGTGCCATGTGACCGCTGCAGGAAGGAGCCGGAGATCGTGGGAGAAGCAGGGGGGCTGCAGAGACCGCGCCGGCAGAGGGGTGAGTATGATTCCGACACCCCCGCTCCCCCTCCGACCCCCGTATATGATCCGCGTATAAGCCAAGAGGGGGATTTTCAGCCCTAAAAAATGGGCTGAAAATCTCGTCTTATACATGGGTATATACAGTAATTGCTGTTAAGCTGATCACTCTTTATAACATTCTGGAGTATATGCAAATTGCCATTAGAAAAAGTGAAGCAGTAGACTTTGTAAAAATTAATATTTGTGTCATTCTCAAAACTTTTGTCCATGACTGTAGGAGTACCTTAGCAGATGACTGCGATGTTACTGAAAATAATCTCTATATAAAGATCAATATTGATATTACCGCCATATGGTCAGTGGTAGATACCAGTCTTACAGAACATATAAGAGATTACAGCAGAGTTACAGATAGTGACTTACCGCTAATGTTCTTTCTGATGGAATCGTTCACTTTTCACATCTTTTCCAATGACAATTCTCCAGTCAGGACTCGGCTACAGAGAATACAAGAAAGACACATTTCACTTCTCACATTTTCAGCACCATCAACTTCTAGTCCAACCTGCGCAAACCCCTCATCCTACTGTACTGATACCCCAAAGCAGAGCCGCTGCTGCCGTATGTGTCCCTATTACTGCACCTGCTTGGTGGTTCTCTGTGCCCTTTAAATTCTAAAGCAACCCTCTACAATATAATGATCCCGAGTGCAAGTGCCCTAGAAAAAAGTGCCCACATTTTGCCCCCTAAAAAGTAACAATGCCCTGTGTGCCCCTTTGACAGTCACAGTTACCCGAGTTCCCCTATAACAATAAGTGCCCACTTTACATTTAATAATGTTCAGCGTCTCCCCTGTACAGCTCCCCTATACACAGTATGATGTTCTCTTATACACAGTATAATGCCCCTAACAATATATATATACTGACCCCTTAGTATCCCCCAAACTTTTTGATGGCTTCAACACTGTATGATAGCCCCCTCACTGTAATCTCCACACTGTATGATGGCCCCCTAGATAGCCTCAATATAGCATAATACACCAGATAGTCCTCAATATAGTATAATGCACTCCCCATAGACAGACTCTACAGTATAATGCAGCTCCCATAGGCAGACTCTATAGTATAATGCAGCCCCCTCCATAAGCAGACTGTAATGTAAGGCAGCACCCCCCCATAGGCAGACTGTAATGTAAGGCAGAATCCTCCCATAAGCAGACTATAATGTAAGGCAGCACCCCCCCATAGGCAGACTGTAATATAAGGCAGCATCCCCCATAGGCAGACTGTAATATAATGCAGCACCCCCCATATGCAGACTGTAATTTAAGGCATCACCGCCCCTATAGGCAGACTGTAATATAAGGCAGCACCCCCCATAGGCAAACTGTAATGTAAGGCAGCACCCCCCATAGTAAGACTGTAATGTAAGGCAGCACCCCCCTATAGGCAGACTGTAACATAAGGCAGCACCCCCCCATAGGCAAACTGTAATGTAAGGCAGCACCCCCCATAGTCAGACTGTAATGTAAGGCAGCACCCCCCATAGGCAGACTGTAACATAAGGCAGCACCCCCCATAGGCAAACTGTAATGTAAGGCAGCACCCCCCATAGTCAGACTGCAATGTAAGGCAGCACCCCCCATAGGCAGACTGTAATATAAGGCAGCACCCCCCATAGGCAGAGTGTAAGGTAAGGCACCACCCCCCATAGGCAGACTGTAAGGTAAGGCAGCACTCCCCCATAGGCAGACTGTTAGGTAAGGCAGCACCCCCTCATAGGCAGACTGTTAGGTAAGGCAGCACCCCCCCTAGGCAGACTGTAATTTAAGGCAGCAACCCCCAACCCCCATAGGCAGACTGTAAAATAATGCACCCCCATAAAAAAAAAAATCCAATGCTCACCTCACTTCCTCTCGGCTCCTGCGCTGCTCCGAGCTCCCGCTCATCTCCTGACAGCCGGGTAGTGATGTCATCACGCCCGCTGTCAGTGTCTAAGTCAGACGCTGACAGGGGGATGATGGGAGAAGGAGTGCTCGCTCCTTCTCTCATCAGTGCAGTCAGCTGTATCGGCTAGATGCCGATGCAGCTGAATTTGCGATGACAGGCGGGGGGCCCACTGCTGGCATCGAGCCCCCCACCTGCTCAGGGGCCCCGTAGCGGCCAGGCGGCAGCGCAGGGAGATTGATTCTCCTCAGAGCGCAGGGCCCGGGGCCACCGCCCCCCCCCGGTAGCTACGCTACTGTTACTCAGACTTGACCAATAACTTGACAGTCATCTTCAGAATGGATGGCAAGACTATTTGACCATCAGTGTAATAAGTGGTCTAGGAATTAGGTAAATTGACTTATACCGACTACCCTCTACAGTTGAACAAGTTACCTTACCCATACTTTATGACATCTTGAATTTATTAATTTCCTGACTCTCATTACTTTAATCAAATTTGCTCCTTTTCGTGAAAGGTGTCTAAAAACTTTTCACTCCTCATTTCAAGAACATTTAGGCTAAGTGTACACGTTGCGGAATTGCCGCGGTAATTTCCGCGGCAATCCTGCACCTCCCTGCCACGGGAAATACGCAATTTTTTTGGTATGCGTATTCCCGCCAGAATAATAGCGTTTTGCAAGCGTAATCTTAGCTTGCAGAATGCTAGCGTTTTCCAAGCGATCTGTAGCATCTCTTGGAAAACTGATTGACAGGTTGGTCACACGAGTCAAACATAGTGTTTGACAAGTGTGACCAACTTTTTACTATTGATGCCGCCTATGCCGCATCAATAGTAAAAAGATCTAATGTAAAAATAATAAAAAAAATAATAAATCGTGCTATTCTCACCTTCCGGCGGCCCCCGCAGCTTTCCCGCCTCTCAGCGACGCTCCGGGCCAATCGCGTTCCCAGTAATGCAAAGCGACAATGCCCCCAAATTACGTAGCATCACGCGAGACCGCTATGTCATCGGGGGGATTCTCGCAATGCATTACTGGGAACGGGATTGGCCGGGAGCGTCGCTGAATGGCGGGAAACCTGCGGGGGCCGCCGGAAGGTGAGAATATCATTATTTTTTATTTTATAATTATTGTTTTCACAGGGATATGGTACCCAGGGACTGGAGGAGAGTCTCCGCTCCTCCAGACCCTAGGTACCATCCGCATATGAACCGCTTACTTTGCGCATGGTGGGCATAGCCACATGCGGAAAGTAAGCAGTTCAATGCATTCCTATGGCGACGGAATCACCGCGATTCCGGAAAAAGAATGAACATGCTGCTTTTTTTTCCGCGATGCGATTGCACCGCGGAAAAAAGCGCAGCATGTGCACATCATTGCGGAATCCTATAGGATAGAATGAGTTGCGTTGGGTAAGCGTTTTTGCCGCATTTTTCGCCGCGAAAAACTGCGGCAAAAACGCTAAGAATCCTCAACGTGTGCATTTAGCCTTACACTTTTATGATTGATGTACAGGGTGAGCCATTTATATGGATACACCTAAATAAAATGGGAATGGTTGGTGATATCAACTTCCTGTTTGTGGCACATTAGTATATGGGAGGGAAAACTTTTCAAGATGGGTGGTCACCATGGTGGCCATTTTGAAGTCTGCCATTTTGGATCCAACTTTATTTTTTCCAATGGGAAGAGGGTCATGTGACACATCAAACTTATTGAGAATTTCACAAGAAAAACAATGGCGTGCTTGGTTTTAACATAACTTTATTCTTTCATGAGTTATTTACAAGTTTAAGACCACTTATAAAATGTGTTCAAAGTGCTGCCCGTTGAGTTGGACTGTCCATGCAACCCTCTTCTCCCACTCGTGACACACTGATAGCAACACCACAGAAGAAATGCTAGCACAGGCTTCCAGTATCCGTTCTTTCAGATGCTGCACATCTTGTATCTGAAGGCAATTGTCTATGCTGTGAAGATAAATCAGAATAGCTGTCAAAGTCAATAATTATTTATATAAATAGGATCCTTATCACAACCTCTTTCAATTAATAAAAGAAATAGAAAACTTATTTATATAAAGTGCAGGTGCAAAAGGTGGCCAAATCAGACCTACAGATAATTACATAGTATAAAGGAAAGAGCTATGTCAGGATCCAATTTATTGCACATAGGGCCCCATATAGCAAACATAAATGATTGCTAACAATGGATATATATGTCACATAATCAACAAAGTGTTAAAGATAATAAAAAAACAACCTAGTAAAGGGAAGTGGAAGGGAAGACCCCAACGCACGTTTCGCAGCTTTGCTTCTTCGGGGGGGCGTGGTGTCTAAGGCTGGGTTCACATAGCGTTAATGCAGTCCGTTCAATGCATGCGTTAAACGGACTGGGCTAACGCTACCTCTTTATTCTGATCGCGTTTGCGATCGCGCTAGCGCAGATGCTCCATCTGCGCTAGCTGTGACGAACCCTCGAACGCTGCAGACCCCGTCCGAGGGTCCATCACAGAATTATAACATGTGTTAGAGATGCGCTCGTTATGGCAGTCTACGACAGCATTAACGGATGCGTTACATCGCGTTAATGCCGTTTTGTAACGCAATCCGTTAAACGGGCTGCCATAACACTATGTGAGCCCAGCCTAAGTAAATGCAGCAGGTATATATATTATAAATACTGGAAGTCCAATACACGCGGTTTGTGTACGGCGCTTCTAGCAGCACAGCAGAAAACCAGAAGTCAAGGCCCCAGCGTCCGACATCACAGATCCCAACCCACCGCGTCAGCAATATGGGTGTGGAATCCTCGACGTGATATGGACGCCTCACCACGGCAACGGCTGACGCCGGCCGAAGGAAGCGCACACCACAGCAGATCCGGATATAATTGTAATATACCCTTTGGTATTAGGGTAGGTCTGATTTGGCCACCTTCTGCACTTGCACTTTATATAAATGTGTTTTTCTATATGAATATTTATTAATTGAAAGAGGTTGTGATAAGGATCCTATTTATATAAATAATTATTGATTTTTATACTCTTTTGGATATATCTGTTTAATTATATAACAACCAACCTGGATGTGGCACTTAGGTGTTGTTATAGTCTCTATCTCCCATTGTTTTATTGTTATGAATTTTTTTATCTTGTAATTGTTTATTGATTTGTTAATAAAATTGGATACATTTATTTTTTCCAATATTTGCTCTTATGTCCATTTTTTGTCGGGTAATTTTATAACAAATAGTATCATTTACACAAGCCCCACAATTCAAGTGTAAAAGCACCACTTACACACACATTCCCAGTGTTTTAAAGAATAAAATAAAAATGGCCCATTTGTCAAGAAGACGCTATTCACGAGAGGAGGAATACACTTTCCTTGCCTCAGAAACAGATTCAGCCAGAAGGGAAAATCCCACATTCTTCTATTCCTCTTCCTCCTCCTCATCTCCTGAGGAGGGACCCCAGCAAGGTGTCCTAGGATCCAGGCAACCCCTACGGCAATCGATCCCATACGGACTTCACCCCTTGAAAAGTATGAGGGTATGTTTCCACGTTCAGGAAACAGTCCGGATTAGCTGCGTGTTTGACGCTGTGCGTTGGCGCAGCGTCAAACACGCAGCGTCCAGATGTTACAGCATAGTGGAGGGGATTTCAAGAAATCACGTCTCCACTATGCTGCAAAACACACAGGCGGAAGACCTGCGTTTCCGGACATGCGGCGCATCTTTTTAGACCACAGCATGTCCTATTCCCTTGCGGCGACGCTGCGTCGCCGCAAGGGAAATAACACAGGGCTATGTAGCCCTACGGTCATTCCGGATGTGTTCCGGATGTGTTCCATGAACACATCCGGATTGACCGCGCGTTCAAAAGGGGGCGGGGCTTTGGGCAGAGCGGACTTTCCGCTCCGTCCAAAGCGCTGTGTTTCCGGACCATGGAAACACAGCCAAAGCCTGTTATTCAGGATTTTATGGGCAGCTCAGGGATCCAATTTCATGTTACAAGCCTCACTGAAATTAACTTTTCAAAATCTTTTTTAGCGAGCAAATAATAAATCCTATGGTGGCCCAGACAAATTTGCATGCCCATTAATGTTTAACACAAAATCGCATGTCATCATTCACTAGATTGACCACTGTAAATGCAGCATTGTGCTGCATATGGTCATTGTCATAAATCCAGAGCTTTAGCAATACTGGAGTACAGATATACTCTACGGCACACCGATATTCCATATACCCATGACATCGACATGTTTTGAAGCGATCCAAAACATTTTGCATTTAGTGATAATGCACAGTGTCCTCCTTAAGACGATCCTAACTTTGATTGTCTAAATAATATTCAACCAGTAGTTGATCACTTCAGCAGAACATTTGCTGAGGCGTAGAGCTCCCAAAGGGACATCTGTATACATGAATCTCTGGTTCATTACAAAGGGAGGCTAAAATTCTGACAATATTTGCCCAGTAAGAGGGCCAAGTACAGAATTAAACTGTACAAGCTGTGCAAAAGTGACTCAGTGTACACCCACAGATTTAGGGTCTATGCAGGCAAGGACACCCAGATGGAACCCCCTGAATGCCCCCCCAGTCCTGGAGGTGAGTGGGAAAATTGTATGGGAATTGCTTCACCAACTGCTGGATAAAGGTTATCACCTCTACATAGATAACTTTTACACCAGCATCCCACTCTTTGAGACCCACTCTATCAGAGGTACAGTTTCATGCAGCGCAATGCAAAAAAAATCAAAAGCCTTCCTAAGCCGTTAAATGGGCAACTACTGACAAAGGGCGACAGCGACAACATGCTGGTGGTCAAGTATGAGGACAAGAGGGATGTCCTTATCTTGACCACCATACACCATGACAACAGTTTCCTTGTCACTGTCCGAGGTACCACAGCACACATCACAAAGCCAGATTTTATCTTGGATTATAATAACTACATGGGGGGTGTGGATCTCTCACATCAGGTCCTCAAACCATACAGTGCCACATGAAAAGCTATAGTGTGGTACAAAAAATTGGCCATGCACATTGTACAGATGGCACTGTACAATGTTATGATTTGGTAACTGAGGAGAGCAGGCAAAAAAGGAAATACACCAGAGCAGTTGGAAACTATGAGATTGCAGTACCCTGACTAACCACCACAACTAGAGGCAGCCGTGGAGCGTTCCTACGTTGGTCCTAGACGCCTCGTCACAGACTGAGAAACTAACTACACCTAAAGATAGAAAGAGGAAAGCTATCTGCCCCAGGGCAGATCCCCAAAGAACATAGAAAGCCCCCAAACATGTAATGGCGGTTAGACAAGAAGAAATACTGACACAGACAGAAAATAGTATGAGCAAACGTTGGGGCCCAAACTTACTAAATAGAAAAGGATAGGAAGGGCACTTACTGCAATCCCAAAAAACCCTGAAAAGCACCAACTCTACTAATTTCAAAAACACACACACCTGAGATCACACGACCTCTACCACCTAAATTAGTTCTCTGGTGTGACCAAAAACAAAACAGCAGCCACTGGAAAAAGCAAATGTACAAACAACAGTGGCTGAACTGAACTGAGAGGCAAAAGCCCCCAGAGGGGACCCTGAAGGCCCCCACAGAAGTGCAGGACAAAATGCAAAAATCAAGCACAAAAACAAAAAGAAAATGTCTTATCTGTTAGCAGGAGATTCAGACACGACACAGCAGGCTACCAAGGAAACAGGAATCAAAGATTGAGACCAGAACAATTGATCGCCGGCAACCCTGATGGGAAGGCGACTCCCTTATATAAGACCAGTCAGTAACACCTGATTCCCAATCCTCACAATCTTCACTGGACAGTCCAGTACCGTTTGTAACCACCAGAGGGAGCTTCTGCTCAGAACTCATTTCCAGCCTATTCACAACAGTACCCCCCCTTGAGGAGGGGTCACCGAACCCTCATTTGAGCAACCAGGTCGGTCAGGATGAGTTCTATGATATGCACGGATGAGTCTCCTAGCATGGATGTCCGAAGCAAACACCCAAGAATTGTCTTCCTGACCATAACCTCTCCATTTAACCAAATACTGGAGTTTCCGTCTAGAAAAACGAGAATTCAATATTTTCTCAACCACATACTCCAGATTGCCCTCAACCAAAACAGGGTCAGGAGGCACAGTAGTAGGAACCACTGGCTCAACAAACCTCTTCAACAAGGACTTGTGGAACACGTTATGGATCTTAAATGTCCCTGGAAGAAGCAAACGAAAAGAAACAGGATTAAGAATCTCCATGATCTTATAAGGTCCAATGAACCTAGGCTTAAATTTAGGAGATGCCACTCTCATAGGAATATTTCTTGAGGACAACCAGACCAAGTCCCCCACTTTAAACCGAGGACCATCAGTCCTATGCCGGTTAGCAAACCGCTGGGCCCTCTCCTGAGAGAGGGACAACCTCTCCACTACCTGGTCCCAAATCTGTTGCATACGCTCCACAACAGAGTCAACACCTGGGCAGACAGAAGCCTCCGTCTGTCCAGAAGAAAATCGAGGGTGAAACCCAGAATTACAGAAAAATGGAGACATCAAAGTGGCAGAGCTAGCCCTATTATTAAGAGCAAACTCAGCCAAAGGCAAAAAAGAGACCCAGTCATCCTGATCAGCAGACACAAAGCATCTTAGATAAGTCTCCAATGTCTGGTTTGTTCTCTCAGTTTGACCATTGGTCTGAGGATGAAACGCCGAGGAGAAAGACAATTGAACACCAATTTTAGAACAAAAGGTCCTCCAAAATCTGGAAACAAACTGGACTCCTCTGTCAGACACAATGTTCTCAGGAATGCCGTGTAAACGAACCACGTGCTGAAGGAACAAAGGCACCAATTCAGAGGAGGAAGGCAACTTAGGTAATGGCACAAGATGTATCATCTTGGAAAACCTATCGCAAATCACCCAGATGACGGTCATTCTCTGAGAAACAGGGAGGTCGGAAATTAAATCCATAGAGATATGGGTCCATGGTCTCTTGGGCACAGGTAATGGCATCAACAAACCACTAGAACGAGAGCAATGCTCGGAGCGAGAGCAAGTCCCGCAGGACTGCACAAACTCCCTGACATCACGAGACAAGGTAGGCCACCAAAAGGACCGACTAACCAAGTCTCTGGTACCAAAAATTCCGGGATGACCGGTCAACGCGGAACAATGAATCTCAGACATTACACTCTTTTTCCACTGGTCCGGGACAAACAATTTCCCAACAGGGCAGCGCTCGGGCTAATCCTCCTGACACCCCTCCAGAGCCAGTCTCAAATTGGGCGAGATGGCGGAAAGAACTACACCCTCTTTCAAAATACAGAAGGATCAGATAACTCAGGAGAGTCCGCCAGGAAACTCCTCGAGAGGGCATCCGCCTTAACATTTTTAGTGCCAGGAAGAAATGAAACCACAAAATTAAAACGTGTGAAAAACAAGGCCCACCTGGCCTGTCTAGGATTAAGTCGCTTGGCAGATTCCAGATAAACTAGATTCTTATGGTCCGTAAGGACCACCACCTGATGTTTGGCTCCCTCCAGCCAATGTCTCCACTCTTCAAAAGCCCACTTCATGGCTAATAACTCCCGATTACCCACGTCATAATTACGTTCAGTGGGAGAAAATTTTCGAGAGAAAAAGGCACAAGGGTTACTTTTAGAGGTCTCTGGATCTCTTTGGGACAAAACGGCACCTGCCCCAATTTCAGAGGCATCAACCTCCACCTGAAATGGTAGAGAAACATCAGGCTGCCGTAGAGCAGGAGCAGAAGTGAATCTCTGCTTAAGTTCCTGAAATGCAGAGATTGCCTCAGGAGGCCAATTCACCACATCAGAACCCTTCTTGGTCAAATCAGTTAATGGTTTAACAATAACAGAGAAATTACCAATAAATTTACGATAAAAATTGGCAAAACCCAAGAATCTTTGAAGAGCCTTTAATGAAGTAGGTTGGACCCAATCACAGATAGCCTGAACTTTGACCGGGTCCATTTCAATAACAGATGGGGACAAAATGAATCCAGAAATGAGATCCTCTGAACGCCAAAAAGACACTTTGATCCCTTCACATACAGAGCATTCTCTCTCAAAATCTGGAACACAGTCCGAACATGTTTTACATGAGAGTCCCAGTCATTGGAAAAAATCAAGATATCATCCAAATAAACAATCAGAAATTTATCCACAAAATCCCTGAAAATGTCATTCATGAAGGACTGGAAGACAGAAGGAGCATTAGTGAGCCCAAAGGGCATCACAAGGTACTCAAAATGCCCTTCAGGGGTATTAAATGCCGTCTTCCATTCATCCCCGTGCTTAATGCGAATAAGGTTATATGCCCCCCTGAGGTCAAGCTTGGTAAACCAAGTAGCGTTTTTCACCCTGGAAAACAGATCAGAGATCAAGGGTAACGGATATTGATATTTCACAGTAATATTGTTCAAGAGACGATAATCAATACACGGCCTTAATGAACCATCCTTTTTGGCCACAAAGAAAAAACCGGCACCTAAGGGTGAAGAGGATGGTCTGATATGACCCTTCTCCAATGACTCCTTGATATAAGACCGCATAGCGTCATGTTCAGGTACAGACAAGTTAAAAAGGCGACCTTTAGGGAATTTACTACCAGGCACTAATTCAATAGCGCAGTCATAGCTCCTATGGGGAGGTAAGGATGCAGATTTACTTTCACTAAACACATCAGAAAAATCAATCAAAAAGTCAGGAACATCCTGAGCCTGGGGGGAGGCAGAAAAAACAGGAGTGTTGGTGTTAACACATTGGCAGCCCCAACTGGTAACAGACACAGATTTCCAATCCAAAACAGGATTATGAGACTGTAACCAAGGGAAACCCAGTACGATAATGTCATGCAGATTATACAGAACCAAAAATTTGCAACTCTCCTGATGATCAGGTTCTACCCTCATTATCACCTGAGTAGAGAACTGAGGTTTATTCTCAGCCAAAGGGGTAGAATCGATCCCCAGTAGGGGAATAGACTTCCGTAGGGGTATCAAGGGAAACCCACAACGTTTAGCAAAATCAAAATCCATCAGGTTAATAGCTGCTCCAGAATCAACAAAAGCCTGAGCAGAAAATGAGGACAGAGAGAATATCAGGGTAACAGTTAATAAAAACTTAGTCTGAACACTACCCAAGACAACTGAGCGAGCAAAACGTCTTCCCCGCTTAGGGCAGACAGAAATAGCATGAGAGGCATCACCACAGTAGAAACATAACCCATTGCGCTTTCGAAATTCATGACGCTGTGTCCCAGAAACCACTCTATCACACTGCATGGATTCAGAAGCAGGTTCACAAGGCAACATTATTCCACGCATACCTTTCGCTCACGCAAACGTCTGTCAATTTGAATCGCTAATGACATAGAATCATTGAGACCAGAGGGAACAGGGAATCCCACCATAACATCCTTTACTTTATCTGACAGTCCCTTCCGAAAAAGAGCTGCCAAAGCGTCGTCATTCCATTTGGTCAGGACTGCCCACCTACGGAATCTCTGACAGTATAACTCAGCGTCCTCAAGCCCCTGACTTAATGCCAACAAAGTTTTTTCAGCTTGATCAGTGACATTAGGCTCATCGTACAATAACCCCAAAGCCTGAAAAAACGCATCAACATCACTCAAAACAGGATCCCCAGGTGTCAGGGAAAAAGCCCAATCCTGAGGGTCGCCGCGCAGGAGAGAGATGACAATTTGAACCTGCTGCGCTGCGTTCCCTGAGGACTTAGATTTTAAGGCAAAAAACAATTTACAGTTATTTTTGAAATTCAGAAACTTAGCTCGATCCCCTAAAAACAAATCTGGCATGGGAATCCTAGGTTCCACAACAGGGAACCTAGCAAGATAGGTAGCAATACTCTGAACCTCAGTGGCAAGCCGATCCACACGGCCAGACAACTGCGCAAACTCCATTGAGAGAAAAAAAAAAAATCCTCCTCAGCACCCAGAGATACAGAGGGGAAAAAAAAATGCAACAAACAGAAAAAAAAAAAAAAATCTCTGACAACTCTGACAACTTTTTTTTTCTTTCCACAATATTTTTCCCTTTCTGTGAGTACCATATAATTTTCAGTTTTGGGCCGGTGATACTGTTATGATTTGGTAACTGAGGAGAGCAGGCAAAAAAGGAAATACACCAGAGCAGTTGGAAACTATGAGATTGCAGTACCCTGACTAACCACCACAACTAGAGGCAGCCGTGGAGCGTTCCTACGTTGGTCCTAGACGCCTCGTCACAGCCTGAGAAACTAACTACACCTAAAGATAGAAAGAGGAAAGCTATCTGCCCCGGAGCAGATCCCCAAAGAACATAGAATGCCCCCAAACATGTAATGGCGGTTAGACAAGAAGAAATACTGACACAGACAGAAAATAGTATGAGCAAACGTTGGGGCCCAAACTTACTAAATAGAAAAGGATAGGAAGGGCACTTACTGCAATCCCAAAAAACCCTGAAAAGCACCAACTCTACTAATTTCAAAAACACCTGAGATCACACGACCTCTACCACCTAAATTAGTTCTCTGGTGTAACCAAAAACAAAACAGCAGCCACTGAAAAAACTGGAAAAAGCAAATGTACAAACAACAGTGGCTGAACTGAACTGAGAGGCAAAACCCCCCAGAGGGGACCCTGAAGGCCCCCACAGAAGTGCAGGACAAAATGCAAAAATCAAGCACAAAAACAAAAAGAAGAAAATGTCTTATCTGTTAGCAGGAGATTCAGACACGACACAGCAGGCTACCAAGGAAACAGGAATCAAGGATTGAGACCAGAACAATTGATCACCAGCAACCCTGATGGGAAGGCGACTCCCTTATATAAGACCAGTCAGTAACACCTGATTCCCAATCCTCACAATCTTCACTGGACAGTCCAGTACCGTTTGTAACCACCAGAGGGAGCTTCTGCTCAGAACTCATTTCCAGCCTATTCACAACAGTACAATGCTTTTGCGCTGTTTCGATCAGCAGGAAATACCGTGACCTTCCTTCAGTTTCAGAAGGTAATCATCAAGACCCTAATGTGTGGCATTCAGGAAGTTGAGTGTCCCAGTACTTCTGAAACTGATAGTGCTTGTATCGTCCGAGGTTAACATTTTCCAGCAGAAGATCCCCAAACAGCGAAAAAGGGAAGAACACAAAAAAGGTGCAGAGTATGCTCCAAGAGGGGAATCCGAAAAGACACAATTTACCATTGTGAAACCTGCACTGAGAAACATGGCCTTGCATTAAGGGTTGTTTCAAAGAGTACCACAAGTCCGCATACTCATTTGTTTTTACCCTGTTGACACAACACACTTTTATAATCTGATGTAATCTGCACAATTTACACATAACACCACATTTTTAATTCATACATCAGTAAAACCAAAAGCATTATTATCATTACTATAACTATGCCTCTAGTTAAAATCCTTGAGGGGAGTATTTTCCTAATCGGGGTCACTTGTGGTTGATTTCCATTGTTTAGGCACATCAAGGGCTCTCCAAACATGACATGGTGCGCGCAGATTATTCCATCAAAGTCTGCGCTCCAGACCATCACTCCTTTCCTTCCAAGATCTGCTGTGCGCCCAAACAGTAGTTTTCCCCCACATATCGAGTATTGGTGTACTTAGGAGTAATTGCAAATCACGGGTTTACCATGACAAAGAGATGCCAGAATACTGATTTCTCTTACTCCTGCACTGTTTAGAAGCACTTCACCTTCATATTAAATGGTGCAGGTTTATTTTAGCAGTGCAGGCGTTAATCTGCTCAGCTGAGCACTCTTTGAAGCTTTCCTGCATTAGGGCTCTCAGCTGTTCACTGTTGGCCACTCCCCTGTCCTATATATTCTGGGCCCTGGCTAGCACTCATTAACAGAGATAGCTTCATGCTGCATAGTTAGGAGATGGTGGTTTGTAGTTGTTTGAGAAGGCGTTTGGTGGATTTATCTAAGACTGTTGCTAAGTTTTGGGAAGGTGCTAATTCCCCTCCTCCTACTTTGGTTTTACCCAATCCTACTCTCCCTGATGTTTACCTCTGTTGATTGTGTGAGTCTATTTGCATGATTGGTATTTTCATTTTTCCCTGTTTGTATTAACTTGTTAGCCTGGATGGTGTATTGCGGTACACTACTTCTACCCTCTTCCCTGGGTGGGGGAAGGGTACAGACTGAGGGCAGATTCATGAGCTAAGGGAAGGTTTGTGGCCCTGGCATCTTCACCATCAGAAGTAATCCGGCAAACAAGGCGAGCTAGGGCTCCCCTAGCGATTAGGGACAGGGAAGGAGCACCTCGTCCCAGGACACCCAACAACAGAGTCGTGACATTAGCTCTGGCCAAAACCATTTTATGATCCATTACGGATCCTACCACTGCTTTGATAAGGCAACTGCAGCAACTCAGCCTGGAGGTGGAAGATCTATGCACTGTCATTTTGCAGCACTTCAACACACCAGGTTTGGGGACTGTGATTCCCAGGCAACCCTCAGTGGAGCCTAAGATCGCTTTGCCCGACAGGTAATCTGGGGTGAGTGACAAGTTTGCTGTTTTCAGGGAGGCCTGTAAGCTAAACTTCAGGTTACGTCCTTGTTCCTCTGGAAACAAGGAGCAATGGGTGGGGATAATAATCTCTCTCCTACAGGGTGACGCCCAAGCATGGGCATTCTCTCTCCCATCTGACTCCCAGTCGCTCCAGACGGTGGAGGAATTTTTTCTAGCGCTTCGTCATATACACGATGATCCCGACCACGTCTCCTTGGCTGAGCCCACACTACGTCAACTTCGGCAGGGAAACCAGCCGGTGGTGGAGCATTGCTCTGAGTTTCAGATGTGGTCCACTGACACTAAGCGGAACGACCCCGAGCTCCGTAGCTAGTTCTCTCAGGGGCTATCAGTAAGGGTGAAGGATGCCTTAGTCCTGTATGAGCTTTCAGTTTCCTTTGAGGCGGCCATGTCTCTCGATATTCGAGTAGATCACTGTCTTTGCCAGAGACATAAAGAGACACCCCAATGTGCGGGAGGTCTGGGGCCAAGGGAAACCTGGTCCAAGTCATCTGAGGAACCCATGCTATTCTGTCCTCATGCACGTTAGCAGGGTGTGCGATGAGACATGTAGCTAAACCCCTGTCTTCTTTAAGAAAAAGAGGCTGTAAAATTGTAACCTTCTTTTATTGATTGCAGATGTGACAGGAAAGGGTAAAACTATAGAATGCAATAATAAGAGCATTTCAGAATATATAACTGTACAGAGCATGAAACAGAAATAGTTTACAATATACAGAATACACAAACTGATTATTACCTACTTAGTACAACAAACGTACCGATAAACACAGGATTATAAACACAGATAGTGCTTACCGACTATGCTTAGAGCAGGCTGTTTAAGAAACATGAAGAACACGAGTGATGTAGTTTCTCTTAAGGCACATGGAGGAATAATGGCTGCTGTCCTCCTTCAGTGTGATACACAAGACCATAATGCAACAGGAACAATCCCACAATGCTCTTGGAATTTCCCACAAGACATCACAAATTAAACTAGAATCTATGCATCAAACAGCCAGCAGGTGGCGCTGTTACCTTACAACATAAAATGTATGAAAGAGCAATACATTCAAAAATTGCAATGTCTATAACAATTGGAGATATAAAAAAAATGACTAGACTTTCTAGACAGCAATTATATGGCTGGACAGAACACTCCCCGCTTGACGTCAGCCGACGTCACTATTGTGTTTATTGGACGAGAACAGCAGAACGAGTTCCCCTACTGGCCTGAGGAACAATTTGGTCTCGCTTTCTTTCCCTATTTTTACTTCCACCTTACGTACGATTCCATCCTTACTTGGGAATGTCTGAGTAATAAGACCTAATGGCCATTCATTTCTCCGAGACTGACAGTCTTTCATTAGTACAACATCGCCAGGCTGGAGGTTAGGCTTGCTGGTTTGCCACTTTTTCCTCTGCTGCAGGGTAGGCAGGTACTGTTTTTTCCACTTGTCCCAAAAAGCATTGGAGAGACTCTGCACTTGTCTCCATCGACTCCTGTGACGGTCCTTGTAAGACTGAGCTATGTGGGTCAGGCAGGCGATAGCACGAACAAGTGAATTCCAAGTAGAGAACCTACTGAATCGCTGAGATCCCAGGTGGCGCTTCAAAGTTTCAGTATGTAATGCAGACACTTGAGGGCGAATTTCAACGTCAGCATTTGGCTCCGCTGCATCGGTAGGGAGTCTATGCCTAGATCTAAATTCTTCAAGTCACTTGAATGATCCTCAGGAGGGAAGGCTTCCATCACTTCCTTGCTGTTAGAAGCGATCTTGTGCAACCTCAGGTTAGATACAGCGAGCATGTCCTTGGCTCTTTTTAGAAGACTAATCGCGGTCTCATTTGTTGGCATCGATTTCAAACAGTCATCCACATAGAAATCTTTCTCTATAAACAGTCTGGCATCCGTTCCGTAGTCTGCTTCAACCTCTTGAGCCGCGCGTCTCAGCCCATAGATGGCTACTGCAGGAGGGACTATTACCAAAATATGTACCTTCATACGATACTCCGTAATCTCTTTGGAAGGATCGTTATCCTTGAACCACAAGAATCTCAAGAAATTTCTATTTTCTTCTTTAACAAAGAAGCAGTGGAACATCTGTTGGATGTCTGCTGTGAATGCAATGGAGTCTCTACGAAAACGGATAAGCACTCCTAAAAGTTTGTTGTTCAGATCCGGGCCTGATAACAAGACATCATTCAATGAAACACCTTCATACTTAGCACTCGAATAAAATACTACTCTGATTTGACCTGGCTTTTTCGGGTGATACACTCCAAACAGAGGCAGGTACCAACGTTCTTCAGCGTCTTGAAGTGTAGGTGCTAACTCTGCATGACCGTTTTTAAATATTTTCTCCATGAAGGTAAAGAAATGACCTTTCATCTCTGGTTTATTATGGAAGCTGTGCCTGAGGGAGACAAATCGTTTGTAAACTTGTTCTCTGTTGTTAGGCAAGCGTTGTCTTTGAGGCTTGAAGGGTAGAGGTGCAATCCAGTTCTTCGTTTTGTCCTGCACCATTCCTTGCTCCATCATCTCTAGGAACAGTTTATCTTCAAATGACATTGCTATACGATTATCTTCTTTGGTTTTGTGGAAGACTGTACACCCAAGTTGATCTTGGTCCCAATTCTGAATGCAATCATCATTGGCACTACTCGCTAAGATACTTGGTGCTGAAGTACTGTGTAGTGATTTTCACATGGTTGAAGGAGAGATGGACGTCCATTCTCGAGAGTCCTGGTAAACATGTTGTTAACTACTGTCGGTTTGTGTGTACCTCCTAAACAGACCTCTCCTACAATGACCCACCCAAGGTCGAGTCTCTGAGCATATGGAGCATTGTGAGAGCCATTGATCTGTTGTCTAACCTTGTGAACTTGTAGAATATCTCTCCCTAAGAGCAAGATTATTTGAGCCTCTGGGTCAAGGTTAGGAATCAGGTGTTCTATACGCTTCAGATGAGGATGGTACGATACCACTTCAGGCGTAGGTATCTCTGACCTGTTGTCAGGAATCTGGTTACATTCCAATATGGTTGGTAAGGGCAGACACATTTGGCCATCTATAGACTCGACTACGTATCCTGTTGCTCTCCTACCAGCTGTCTCTGTTATACCGGCACAGGTTTTTAAAGAGTAGGGGGCGCTGGGTCCTCTGACGTTAAAGCTATCAAAGAAGGCAGACTTGGCTAGTGACCTATTACTCTGATCATCTAAAATCGCGTATACTTTGATGGCTTTCTCCTTTTCGTCTGCCGGGTAGACTCTCACTAGGGAAATTTTAGAGCAAGACTTGCCTCCATGAGATTTCCACAAACTTCTGTACACTTAGAAGTAATGGCTGGAGTGTCAGTATTTGAGTCATTCAGCTCCCCGCTATGCTCTTGGGGCAAAGTATCTGATGGTGATCCAGGGTGTAGAACTGAGTTATGTTCGGTGCTGTCACATTCGGTACACCTTGCACTAACCTCACAGTCCCTGGCAAAGTGGGATGTTGAAGAGCAGCATTTGTAGCAGATGCGATTCTCCTTAAGGCCTTCCTTTCCTCAAATGACTTTTCTCTGAAAGCTCTGCACTTAAGTAAGGAATGTGGCTTCTTGTGTAAGGGACACTGCCTGATTGGATCCTTGGATTTGTCTTCTCCTTGACCGGAGCTGAACTCTTTGTGAACTGGACCTGTGGGAGAAATGTTAGTTTTGTGGACCTCTACAGTTGTTCTACGAGGTTTGCTAACAGAGTTATTGGCACATGACGACATGAAATCAAAGCTAGGGTCATTTCTAATTTTTGCTTGTTCTGAGACAAAATCTACAAACACATCGAATGGAGGAAACGGTACATTGTAAGTCTGTTTATACCTAGATCCATATGTAACCCATTTGTCTTGCAGGTTATATGGGAGTTTCTGAACTATGGGGTTCACACCTCTAGCAGTGTCGAGATATGTCAACCCCACAAGATCTCCTTCTGCTTTTGCTACACACAACTCCATTAACAAGTCAGTTAATTCTCTGAGCTTTGAATAATCCTTGTTTGCTATTCTAGGAAAATCCTCTATTCTTTTAAACAAGGCATTTTCTATAACCTCTACTGAGCCATAGCATTCATCAAGTCTATTCCAAATTCTTTTGAGGCCGACATCTGGATAATTTATATTAATGTCTCTGATTCTCTTTGCGTGTTCGGCGGACTCACTTCCTAGCCATTTTACCAAGAGATCCACTTCTTCACTACATGATAGACCTATGTCTCTTATGGTATTTTTGAAGGAGGCTCGCCAAGCCCTGTAATTTTCAGCGCGATCGCTGAACTTTACAAGTCCCTTTGTGACCAACTCACGTCGAGCAAGGAACTTAGCAAAGTCCATTGTGGCTTGATTGGCACTGATGCCAGCTGATGGAGTGTTGTCAGAGTACATGTGTGCTGTGCGATCATACCTGTTAGGTGGCTCTGGTTTCGTCCAACTGCTGTAGTATCTTTCTGAAGCGAAGGGATTCTCTTTAAACCGGGACAGATTTCGGACCTTCTGCTCTGGAGAAAGATTATTGTAGTCAGTATCATCCCAATGTGTATCTCCTTGCTTTCAGTAGGGACACTGATAGTTGGCTTTCTGGGGGTCCGAATTATCTGGTTGGCTTGGCTTGTTGACAAAATGCTCTGTCTTCGCCTGTGGGTCTGGATCGTCATTTGGTTTGGAATGTCGATGGACGTACTCTGCAGTACACTGCAATGGATCGTGAGTAACTCGTTGTAGACCTAGCACACTGCTGTGTCTGCTGTGTTCACCGTCTGAATATACGGCAGTTTCTAGGGCTTCTGCTATGGCAGCTGCTGTTTCTTTTTCAATAGCAAGTTTCTGTAATGTTGCTTCAAGGCGCGCTTTCTCTGCGTCCAGGCAGGCTTGTTGGCGTGCCTTTTCTGCATCCAGGCATGCTTGTTGTAGTTTCAATTCTATCTCCTGCTCAGCAAAGGTGCTTCTTGCTTTTGCCGCTTCAGCCTTTGCGCGGGCAATAGCGGCGGCATTGCTGACGGAGGATGTCTTGGAGGAACCAACTCGTGATGTCGTCTTGAAAGAGGATGCTCGTCCTTGAGACATGATTCGACAGTTGGGCTAACCGCTGTGATATCCCTTTGTCGGCTCTGCGTGGATAATGGCGGGCTCTGTATGGTCCGATTATTCGGTCCGACCGTTAAGAGGTTGCTGCAATATCCGCATGCAATAACCGTATGCTTGGATAATGGGGGTTCTGTATGTCTGATCTTCTGAGCTTGTTCTCAGCAGTCGTTTTACTATTCTGTCCTCATGCACGTTAGCAGGGTGTACGATGAGACATGTAGCTAAACCCCCTGTCTTCTTTAAGAAAAAGAGGCTGTAAAATTGTAACCTTTTATTGATTGCAGATGTGACAGGAAAGGGTAAAACTATAGAATGCAATAATAAGAGCATTTCAGAATATATAACTGTACAGAGCATGAAACAGAAATAGTTTACAATATACAGAATACACAAACTGATTATTACCTACTTAGTACAACAAACGTACTGATAAACACAGGATTATAAACACAGATAGTGCTTACCGACTATGCTTAGAGCAGGCTGTTTAAGAAACATGAAGAACACGAGTGATGTAGTTTCTCTTATAGCACATGGAGGAATAATGGCTGCTGTCCTCCTTCAGTGTGATACACTAGACCATAATGCAACAGGAACAATCCCACAATGCTCTTGGAATTTCCCACAAGACATCACAAATTAAACTAGAATCTATGCATCAAACAGCCAGCAGGTGGCGCTGTTACCTTACAACATAAAATGTATGAAAGAGCAATACATTCAAAAATTGCAATGTCTATAACAATTGGAGACATAAAAAAATGACTAGACTTTCTAGACAGCAATTATATGGCTGGACAGAACACATGCAGTTGGGTGGAGTGACACGTTCTGGAAATCAAACTGTAGTTCGGCATAAAGAGGAGTGTGTTTTTACTGTAGAAAAAAGGTCCATTTCGTGGGTGCATGCCCTTCACTACCACACTACAGCAGCTGGAAAGCTAAGGAGCCCGGTTTGTGGGGAGGTTAGTAACACGGGTGTACATATCTCCTCCGTGCTTAGGACACAATTTTTTCTATCTGCTGAAATCCATCAGGACAAAAATAAGGTGGTTATTTCTGCCTTTCTGGACAGTGGGGAGGGTTTAATTTGATTGACGCTAGGTTCATCTAGGTCCTGAGCCTCAAACCACATAGTTTCCAGACCCATACCCATAATAGCCATTGACTCCGCACCCTTGAGACAAGGGTATTTTACTTTAATCGTCCGAGGGTTACATCTACAGGTAGGGGCCATGCACTCAGAAGGTACTGACTATGTATTAGAGGATGTGCCCTCTCCTGTGGTTCTTGGACTACCTTGGCTCACTCTGCACAACCCTGTGGTAGACTGGCAGACTCGGGAGGTGGTAAAGTGGAGTGAGCATTGTCAAGGACACTGTTTGGACACCAGACATGCAAGGGTGGATACCCAGTCTGTGCCTAAATACCTGTTTGACTATGGGGATGAGTTTTTGGAGCAGGAGTGCCAAGAACTTCCCCCCATTGTCTTTATGACTGCGCCGTTAATTTTGTCCTGGGGCCAAGCTACCAAAGAGCAGACTTTATATATACTGTAATATCTCTGGTCCAGAGAGGCAGGTCATGAAGGACTATATTGCGGAAAGTTTGGCAAAGGGTCATATCAGACCATCCTCATCCCCCATTGCAGCAGGGATTTTCTTTGTAAAAAAGAAAGACGGGGGGGTTATGCCCATCTAGATTTAAGCGTACTCCATCAGATCAGGGTCCGAGATCCGTATCCGCTTCCTCTCGACCCAGAAATCTTTAATCAGACTGTAGGAGCAAAATGGTTTTCTAAACTGGATCTCAGGGAGGCATATAATCTAATTAGTATTAACCCCTTCCCGACCTTTGACACAGCGTATGCGTCATGAAAGTCGGTGCCAATCCGACCTGTGACGCATATACTGTGTCATGAAAGGATCGCGTTCCTGCGGGTCAGGTGACCGGGGTCACTGAAAGGTCACCCGACCCGCAGGCACAAGACCCTTTGTGCTTCACCACAGGGGGGTTGGCTTAACCCCCACGTGGCTACGATCGCTCTGATTGGCTGTTAAAAGTGAAACAGTCAATCAGAGCGATTTGTAATATTTCACCAATGAAATTTGGTGAAATATTACAATCCAGCCATGGCCGATGCTGCAATAGCATCTGCCATGACTGGACACAGAGATCCGACCCCCTTCCCCACCACACCGAGTGACGGTGGCGATCGGTCACTGCCGTCACTACCTGCTCCCCTCCGCTCCGGTTTGCTCCCCCTGCCTTTCGATCCCCCACATCTCCCGGGACCTGCAATATCCCTGTGGCCGTCCCGGTGTCCCTCCGGGATTCTTCATGGGCGCCGCCATCTTGGAAAATGGCGGGCGCATGCGCAGTGCGCCAGCCGGCTGGCAGATTCCATACATTTATTTTGATCACTGTGATACTCTCTCACAGTGATCAAAATAAAAAAAAGTTAATAAACGCCCCCTTTATCACCCCCATAGGTAGGGACAAATAATAAAATAAAGAAAATATTTTTTTTTAATTTTTCTATTAGGGTTAGAACTAGGGTTAGGGTTAGCATTAGGGTTAGAATTAGGGTTAGGCTTTGGGTTAGGGTTGGAATTTGGGTTAGAATTAGGGTTAGGATTAGGTTTGTGGTTAGGGTTAGAGTTAGGATTAGTGTTAGGGGTGTTTTGGGGTTAGGGTTGGGATTAGGGTTAGGCTTGTGGTTAGGGTTATGGTTAGGGTTGGGATTAGGGCTAGGGGTGTGTTGAGGTTAGGGTTATGGATTAGGGTTAGGGGTGTGTAGGGGTTAGGGTTGGGGTTAGGGGTGTGTTGGGGTTAGGGTTGGGGTTAGGGGTGTGTTGGGGTTAGGGTTGGAGTTAGAATTGAGGGGTTTCCACTATTTAGGCACATCAGGGAGTCTCCATATGCGACATGGCACCACCATTGATTCCTGCAAATTTTGCGTTCAAAAAGCCAAACAGTGCTCCCTTTATTCCGAGCCCCGACGTGTGCCCAAACAGTGGTTTACCCCCACATATGGGGTATCAGCGTACTCAGGAAAAATTGCACAACAACTTTGGGGGTCTAATTTCTCCTGTTACCCTTGGAAAAAAAAATTGGGGATTAAAAAAATTATTTTTGTGGAAAAAAAATGATTTTTTTATTTTCATGGCTCTGCGTTATAAACTTCTGTGAAGAACTTGGAGATTCAATGCTCACCACACATCTAGAGAAGTTCCTTGGGGGATCTAGTTTCCAAAATGGGGTCACTTGGGGGGTTTCTACTGTTTAGGCATATCATGGGCTCTGCAAACGTAACATGACGCCCGCAGACCATTCCATCAAGTCGGCATTACAAAACGTCACTACTTCCCTTCCGAGCCCCGATGTGTGCCCAAACAGTGGTTCCCCCCCACATATGGGGTACCAGCGTACTCAGGGCAAACAGGACAACAACTTTTGGGGTCCAATTTCTTCTGTTACCCTTGTGAAAATAAAAAATTGTGGGCTAAAAAATGATTTTTTGAGGAAAAAAAATTATTTTTTATTTTCATGGCTCTAGGTTATAAACTTCTGTGAAGCACTTGGGGGTTCAAAGCGCTCGCTACACATCTAGATAAGTTCCTTGGGTGGTCTAGTTTCCAAAATGGGGTCACTTGGGGGGGTTTCCACTGTTTAGGCACATCAGGGGCTCTGCAAACGTAACATGACGCCCGCAGACCATCCTATCAAGTCGGCATTTCAAAACGTCACTACTTCCCTTCCGAGCCCCGACGTGTGCCATACAGTAGTTTTCTCCCAAAATATGGGATATCAGCGTACTCAGGACAAATTGGACAACTTTTGGGGTCTAATTTCTCCTGTTACCCTTGGGAAAATAAAAAAATTGGGGACTAAAAGATCATGTTTGTGGAAAAAATATGATTTTTTTTATTTTCATGCCCGGGCGTTATAAAGTTCTGTGCAGCCCTTGGGGGTTCAAATTGCTCACCACACATCTAGATAAGTTCCTTGCGGGGTCTAATTTGTAAAATGGGGTCACTTGTGGGGAGGTTTTACTGTTTAGGCACATCAGGGGCTCTGCAAACGTAACAGGACACCCGCAGACCATTCCATCAAAGTCGGCATTTCAAAACGTCACTACTTCCCTTCCGAGCCCCAACGTGTGCCCGAACAGTGGTTCCCCCCACATATGGGGTACCAGTGTACTCAGGACAAACTGTACAACAACTTTTGGGGTCCAATTTCTCCTGTTACCCTTGTGAAAATAAAAAATTGCGGGTTAAAAAAATCAGTTTTTGAGGAAAAAAATGATTTTTTTTATTTTCACGGCTCTGCATTATATACTTCTGTGAAGCACCTGGGGGTTCAAAGTGCTCACTGTGCATCTAGATAAGTTCCTTAGGGGGTCTAGTTTCCAAAATGGGGTCATTTGTGGGGGAGCTCCAAAGTTAAGGCACACAGGGGCTCTACAAACACGACATGGTGTCCGCTAACATTGGAGCTAATTTTCCATTCAAAAAGTCAAATGGCGCTCCTTCCCTTCTGAGTCCTACCAGGCGCCCAAACAGTGGTTCCCCCCCAACATATGGGACCCCAGCGTACTCAGGAAAAACTGGACAACAACTTTTGGGGTCCAATTTATCCTGTTACCCTTGGGAAAATAAAAAATAGCGGGCTAAAAAATGATTTTTGAGAAACAAAAATGATTTTGTTATTTTCACTGCTCTGCATTTATAAACTTCTGTGAAGCACTTGGGGGCTCAAAGTGCTCACTACACATCTAGATAAGCTCCTTGGGGGGGTCTAGTTTCCAAAATGGGGCCACTTGTTGGGGGTTTCTACTGTTTAGGCACATCAGGGGCTCTGCAATCGCAACATGACGCCCGCAGAACATTCCATCAAGTCTGCATTCCAAAATGGCGTTCCTTCCCTTCTGAGCTCTCCCATGTGCCAAAACAGTGGTTCCCCCCGACATATGGGGTGTTGGTGTACTCAGGACAAATTGCACAACAACTTTTATGGTCCAATTTCTCCTGTTACCCTTGTGAAAATAAAAAATAGCGGGCTAAAAAATAATTTTTGCGGAAAAAAAAATGATTTTTTATTTTCACTGCTCTGCGTTATAAACTTCTGTGAAGCACTTGGGGGTTCAGAGTGCTCACAACACATCTAGATAAGTTCCATAAGGGGTCTAGTTTCCAAAATGGTGTCACATATGAGGGTTTGTCACTGTTTAGGCACACAGGGGCTCTCCAAACGCGTCATGGTGTCCGCTAACGATTGGAGCTAATTTTCCATTCAAAAAAACAAATGGCACTTCTTCCCTTCTGGCCCTGCCGTGCGCCCAAACAGTGGTTTATTTATATATCAAAAACTGACCGGCACATCCAAACATAGATCTAGTGTGAACAGGTGCTAAAACCTAGAGTCATCAACTCATGCAAACAGTGGTTTATGACCACATATGAGGTATCTGTGTACTCAGGATAAATTGCCGAACAAATTTTAGGAGCCATTTTATCCGGTTGCCCATGTGAAAATGAAAAAACTGAGGCTAAAAGAAAATTTTTGTGAAAAAAAGTACTTTATTTTTTTTACGGATCAATTTGTGAAGCACCTGGGGGTTCAAAGTGCTCACTATGCATCTAGATAAGTTCCTTGGGGGGGTATAGTTTCCAAAATGGTGTCACTTGTGGGGGAGCTTCAATGTTTAGGCACACAGGGAGTCTCCAAATGCGACATGGCAACCGCTAAATATTCCAGCATATTTTCAATTCAAAAAGTCAAATTGCGCTCCTTCCCTTCTGAGCCCTGCCGTGCGCCCAAACAGTGGTTTATGACCACATATGAGGTATCGGTGTACTCAGGAGAAATTGCCCAACAAATTTTAGGATCCATTTTATCCTGTTGCCCATGTAAAAATGAAAAAATTGATGGTAAAATAAAATTTTTGTTGGAAAAATTAAAATCTCCATTTTTTCCTTCCACGTTGCTTTAGTTCCTGTGAAGCACCTGAAGGGTTAATAATCTTCTTGAATGTAGTTTTGAGTAGCTTGAGGAGTGCAGTTTTTATAATGGTGTCACTTTTGGGTATTTTCTGCCATATAGACCCCTCAAAGTGACTTCAAATGTGAGGTGGTCCTTAAAAAATGATTTTGTAAATTTTGTTGTAAAAATGAGAAATCGCTGGTCAACTTTTAACCCTTATAACTTCCTAACAAAAAAAAAATTGTTTCCAAAATTGTGCTGATGTAAAGTAGACATGTGGGAAATGTTATTTATTAACTATTTTGTGTCACATAGCTCTCTGGTTTAACAGAATAAAAATTCAAAATTTGAAAATTGTGAAATTTTCAAAATTTTCGCCAAATTTCCATTTTTTTCTCAAATAAACGCAAAAATTATCGACCTAAATTTACCACTAACATGAAGCCCAATAATTCATGAAAAAACAGTCTCAGAACCGCTAGGATCCGTTGAAGCGTTCCTGAGTTATTACCTCATAAAGGGACACTGGTCAGAATTGCAAAAAAACAGCAAGGTCTTTATGATCAAAATAGGCTGGGTCATGAAGGGGTTAAAGATGGGGATGAGAGGAAAACAACTTTCAATAGGCCTGAGGGACACTATGAGAACCTTGTGATGCAATTTGGGTTGATTAATGCTCCCGCCGTCTTTCGCAGTTTGTAAACATCTTTAGATTTTTAGTCACTTGTTTTGTTGTAATATATCTTTATGACATTAATTTATTCACCTGACCTTGAGTCAGATCAGGTACATGTCGGCCACATCTTATAGATACTCAGAGACAATAAAGTATTTGTCAAACCAGAGAAATGTAAGTTCTCGGTTGAGGAGATCCCTTTTTAGGATATATTTCATTGTCCACTGGTTTTCGCATGGATCCAGCGAAAGTCTAGGCGGAAGTGGATTGGGATTGTCCTGAGGATTTGAAGGACTTACAAAGGTTTTTGTGTTTTGCCATCTACTATCGTAAGTTCATCAAAAACTTTTCGGTAATGGCTAAACCTCTGACGGATATGACCAGGAAAGGGACAGACTTTTCCAAATGGTCCAGTTCAGCCAGGGAGGCATTTCATATCTTGAAGGAGTTTTGCATCTGAGCCGATTCTCATACAGCCTGATATCACTCAGCCATGTATTGTAAAAACCAACACGAGAAATCTCAAAAAACTGCGATAAAACCGTCCAGTACATGATAAAAAATCACTTTATTGTACAAAATACATAACAATTGGTAGTACAAAAATAGAGGGCAGAGATAAAAAGGTCAAGGGGAAAAATGGAGTGCAAGCTCTTGCATTGCAATCAGACCAATATGGAAAGAGGGGGGGGATGTTTCAAAGGGACAGTCCCAGAGTAGTATATATAGTGAACCAATATCCAGGTATATCAGAATATATCACAAAAAGCTCACCCACAAAGGTCACATTCCAATCATTAGTGGTTGAATATATATACCCAATGCCATGGTACTGAAAGGTCATATATTGCAGCGGGCATTTAAATATTAGATCATCGTCCAGGGGGATATCAGAAATAAGCAACACCGATTAAGAAATATAATAACATACTCACATTCAAGTTACGCACTATGCATACTGCACAGTACATAGTGAATCACATATATAGCAGAGCATATTGCAGCGGTTGATATACCTTATAATAGAAGGGGAGCAGGGACTGTGCCAGTGACCGACCCAAAGGCCCGACGCGCGTTTCGGAGAGAACTCCTTCTTCGGGGGCACTCTCTCCGAAACGCGCGTCGGGCCTGGGGGTCGGTCACTGGCACAGTCCCTGCTCCCCTTCTATTATAAGGTATATCAACCGCTGCAATATGCTCTGCTTATATATGTGATTCACTATGTACTGTGCAGTATGCATAGCGCGGTAACCTTGAATGTGTAGTATGTTAGTTATATTTCTTAATCTGGTGGTTGCTTATTTCTGATATCCCCTGGACCGGATGATCTAATATTTAAATGCCCGCTGCAATATATGACCTTTCAGTACCATGGCATTGGGTATTATATTCAACCACTAATAATTGGAATGTGACCTTTGTGGGTGAGCTTTTTGTGATATATTCTGATATACCTGGATATTGGTTCACTATATATACTACTCTGGGACTGTCCCTTTGACCCATCCCCCCCTCTTTCCATATTGGTCTGATTGCGATGCAAGAGCTTGCACTCCATTTTTCCCCTTGACCTTTTTATCTCTGCCCTCTATTTTTGTACTACCAATTGTTATGTATTTTGTACAATAAAGTGATTTTTTATCATGTACTGGACGGTTTTATCGCAGTTTTTTGAGATTTCTTATGTGTTGGTTTGTGTGTGCGATAGTCCCAATTTCTCATAGGATTTATATCAGCAATTATTATGTATATGATGTTTCCATAGTGAAAAATGTATAATTATATGCTGATTCTGCTATTTAGCGGCTTAATTCTATGTATTGTAGAAGCTGACACATCAGAAGTGAAGGTGGGGGCTGTATTATCGCAGGATGCATCGCCTGGTAAATGGTGTCCATGTGCAAACTTTTCTAGAAAACTATCAATTGAGGATAAGAATTATGACATTGGTAACATGGAACTCTTGGCAATCAAGAGGGCCTTTGAAAAGTGGCATCATTTTCTGGAGAGGGGCAGTTCATACGGTTATGGTAATCATAAGAATCTGGTATATCTTGGGTCTGTGAAACCTCTAACGTCTAGACAGGCAAGATGGGCATTGTTCTTCACCAGGTTTAAGTTTTTTGTTATATGTAGGCCAGGGAACAAGATCTCGTTGTTTCCCTGGGGGGTGGAGATAATTGTGAACTTCTTCCTATACTACAAAAAGGGGTGTTTTTTGTATCTGTATGCGCCGATCTTGAGAAAGTGGAGGTTAACATCAAGATGTTCGGGGGTATGTAGCCGCTTGCAGTGTCTGTGAGCATTCTAAGGCTGGTTTCACATTAGCGTTGCACTGACCTGCGTCGGTCAGCGCACAGCCGCCGCTAAGCTCCGTCCCGGCCGCGCCTCCTTCCAATCACTCCGCCTATGGGTGCATGATGCCGCATGCGACCTGCGCACTCAATCGTTAGCATGTTGTGCGCAGGTATGCGTTTGCCGGAGCATGCGTCCTTTTGATGGTGCGCCGACCTGCGCCCAATGCACCGTGTTGCATTTTGGTGCGTTCGGTGCACCTTTAAAAGGACGCTTGCGCCGGCAAACGCATACCTGCGCACGACCTGCGCACCCAATGCTAAGGATAGGGTATGCAGGACGCATGCAGTGTCATGCGTCCATAGGCGGAGCGATCGGGAGGAGGCGTGGCCAGAGGCGGAGCTTATAGGCGGCCGTGCGCTGACCGACGCAGGTCAGTGCAACGCTAGTGTGAAACTAGCCTAAAACCTCTCATACTCATTCGTCTGGGTCACTCCAACCATTGGCGATTCCCAGAAGACCTTGGAATCATTTATCAGTCGATTTTATCACTGATATACCCATGTCGGCAGTTAATACTGTCATTTTGATGGTAGTGGACAGATTTAGTAATATTTCATTGTACTACTTGCTTTGTATCAGAGAATCAGCAGGATTTGGTTACCTAGTTACCTATAGCTGAATTTGTGGTAAATAATCATTTTCATGAGTCTAGAAATTGATTTCATGAGTCTACAGGTAAATCCCCATTCTTCAGAGCATACAGGTTTCATCCTCAGTTCAGCTCATTTAATAGGAATCGTTCTTCTACAGTAGAATACCAGAATGAGAACGGTTTTCATCATCAATTATGTCTGTGGCAAGGGATTATTCATAATTTCAGGTAGATTGGGTCCAAATATAAGAGTGTGGCTGATCGGAGACGTTTGGTGTGTCCGGACTTGGTCCTTATAAGATTGTGACTGTCGTCAATCCTGCAGCATTCTGCCTTGCCGCTCAAATTTATGATTCAAAATGTGTTTCATCGATCTCTACTCAAAAAATATGTGGCATCCTCTGTACCATCACCGCTACCGACATCTCCGGTCATTGTGGATGGAAACTTCTAATTTCAAATAGCTAATATTGTTGATTCACGCTTAGTTCGTTGGTCACTTCAGTATCTGGTATACTGGAAGAGATACGGTCCTGAAGAGCGGATGTGGGTATGAGTAGATCTATGCAGCCAGGTGGATCGGGTCTTTTCACGTGCCAGGCCTTGATAAACCTGGTTCTGAGGTTCTTCATAGAAAGGGGGGTTATTGGTTTACCGCGACAGAGAAGAGCTAGAAGACCGCAGCATATGATTTCTCCTACTCCTACACTGTTTAGAAGCACTTCAACTTCATATTAAACGGTGCATGCTTCTTTTAGCAGTGAAGGGGTTAATCTGCTCAGTTGACTGCTCTTAGAATCTTTCCTGCATTAAGACTCTCAGCTGTTCACTGTTGGCCACTCCCCTCCTATATATTTTGGGCCCTGGCTAGCACTCATAGACAGAGATAGCTTCATGCTGCATGGTTAGGAGATGGTGGTCTGTGGTTGTTTGAGAAGGCATTTGATGGATTTATCTGAGACTGTTGTTAGATTTGGGGTGTACAGTAATTCCCCCCTTCTCCTACTTTGGTTTTACCCCATCCTCCACTTTCCGGTGTTTACATCTGCTGTTTGTGTGAGTATATTTTTATGATTGGCATTTTCCTTTATCCTGGAATGTATTACCGTACACTACTACTCCACTCTTCCCTGGTTGGTGAACAAGTACAGACTGAGAGCGGATTCGGGAGCTAAGGCTAGGTACATAGCCCCGGCGTCTTCACCAACAGAAGTAATCTGTGGAACAGGGTGAGCTAGGATGCCCCTAGCGTTAGGGACAGGGAAGTTGTCCCGGGACACCCCACAACAGAGCTGTGACATTGCACACACACATTTGGGTCCATTTTTTCCGGTTTCCCTTGTGAAAATAAAAAAATTTGGCTAAAAGATCATTTTTGTGGGAAAAATTTAATTTGTCTATTTTCACGGCTCGTCATGTCTGTGATGCACCTGGGGATTCAAGATGCTCACCACACATCTAGAAAAGTTCCTTGAGGGGTCTAGTTTCCAAAATGGGGTCACTTGTGGGGGTTTCCACTCTTTAGGCACATCAGGGGCTCCCCAAATGGGACATGGCGTCCGCTCTTGCTTCAAGGTAATTTTGGGTTAAAAAACTCAAACTGTGCTCCTTCTCTTCTGAGAGCTGCAGTACATCCAGTGGTTTTCCTCCACATGTGGGGTATTGACATACTCAGGAGACATTGCAGAACAAATTTTGGTGTCCATTTTCTCCTGTTATACTTGTGAAAATAAAAATGTTAATTTTTTCATTCCACATTCCATTAATTACTGTAAAGTACCTGAAGGTTAATAAACATCTTCATTGTGGTTTTGAGGGGTGTACTTTTTAGAATGTTGTCCCTTTTGGGCATTTTGATAATATTAATGTTTATTTTTATATAGCGCTAACATATTCCGCGGCGCTTTACAATTTGTAAACATTATCATCGCTCTCCACGATGGGGCTCACAATCTAAATTCCCTATCAGTATGTCTTTGGAGTGTGGGAGAAAACCGGAGAACCCAGAGGAAACCCATGCAAACACGGGGAGAACATACAAACTCCTTGCAGATGTCCTTGGTGGAATTTGAACCCAGGACTCCAGCGCTGCAAGGCTGCAGTGCTAACCACTGAGCCACCATGCTGCCCTATTGTCATATAAACCCCTCAAAGTGAATTCAAATGTGATGTGGTCCCTAAAAAATGGTTTTGTAAATTTTGTTCGAAAAATGAGAACTCGCTGGTTAACTTTTAACTCATAACTTCCTAACAAAAAAAAATATGTTTCAAAAAGTGTGCTGATGTAAAGTCAGGAAAGAAATAAAATTGATCCAGCTTCTGATAAGTTACAGATAAAATCCAAGACTTATTCTTTCTTATTCATTTAAAAAAAGAAATATCCAAAAAACATTTGCCAAAGGATATCTGGAAAAGGGGGGAAGGGTGGAAACCTAGGAGGAAAAAAGAACTATATCAACAAGCAGTGGGATGTGTTTTGCCCAAAATAATAGTTTTATGTAATTAAGCAGTTTGAGGAATAAATATAAACATAAAATATAACCTTTATTTGAATATTAACCCCTTAATGTCCACTGACGTGCAGAGTCCGTCATGGCAAGGTGCCAGTTCCGGCACCAGGACGGACTCTGCACGTCATGCCTTTGATCTACCACTGCGTGTAAACACGCAGTGGTAGATCAGTGCCGACAGCTGTCACAGACAGCTGACAGGCACGGCAAGCGGTGCGGGGACCTTTGCCGTTGGTCCCCGCACTCACAGCGCTGTGATTGGTCAGTCAATCTGACTGACCAAACACAGCAGCGATCGCGCAGGAGAAGCTGAAATTTCAGCTTCCCCAGCGCGATCAGTGCAGGAGCCGGCGCTGCAGTGGCCAGGCTTCCTGCACTGACAGCCAGGAGCGGAGCCCCCACCGCCCCTGGCTGTTAACCCCCTGACTGCTGCGATCCAGCGCGATCGCAGAGCTCGGGGGGGAGGCAGAGGGTCGGGAGCTCCCTCTGCCTCACATCGGCACCCTGCACTGTATTTGCAGGGGCCGATGTCTGCCTTGATGACCCGGGGGTTGTCATGACAACCTCCGGGTCATTTAGCTACGGGAAGCTGCTGTGATCATGTCACAGCAGCTTCCACTATAGTTGCCAATGGCATTGCAATGCATTGTAACTGCAATCAAAAGTAAAAAAAGTGAAAGTCCCATAAAGGGACAAGTTGAAAAAAATCATTTTTTAAAAAATTTTTAAAAAAAATATTAAAAAATAATTTAAAAAAATCCCCTAAAAAATACACATTTTTATGTAATAAAAAAAAATAAAAAACAAAAAAAATACACGTTAGGTATCGCCACGTCCGTAAAAATCCCATCTATAAAAGCATAACCCTAGTTAACCCCTTCAGTGAAAGCCGTAAAAAAAACACACAAAAAAGTAGTAAATTATACTTTTTCCAAGCGGTATCATTATACCGCTTGGAAAAAGTGCAATAACACGCGATCAAAAAGTCAGATATAAATAATCATGGTACCGATGAAAACGTCATCTTGTCCCGCAAAAAACAAGCCACTATATAGCATCATCAGCGAAAAAATAAAAAAGTTATAGCTCGCGGAATAAACTGATGCAAAAATAATTATTTTTTCTATAAAATTCTTTATTGTGTAAAAAACGCCAAAACATAACAAAAATATATAAATGAGGTATCGCTGTAACCGTAGTGACCCGAAGAATAAAGCTGCTTTATCAATTTTACCACACGCGGAACGGGGGAAAAAAATTAAAAAAAAAACAATTCCTGAATTGCTGGTTTTTGTTCATTCTGCTTCCACAAAAATCGGAATAGGAAGCGATCAAAAAACGTTATGTGCCCGAAATATGGTACCAATAAATACGTCAGCTCGTCCCGCAAAAAATAAGCCCACAGATAACTCTGTCGGCCAAAATATGGAAAAATTATAGCTCTCAAAATACGGCGATGCAAAAAATTATTCCCAAAAAATTATTCCAAAAAAAAGCATCTTTTAGTGTGTGACAGAAGCTAAACATGAAAAAAGGGTATAAATCTGGTATCGCTGTAATCGCACCGATCCGAGGAATAAAGTCGCCTAATCACTAATATCGCACGAGGAACGGCGTAAAAAAGAAAACCAATTCTTCACCTTTGGTAGATTTGTTCATTGTGCCTCCCAAAGATCGCAGTAAGGCGATCACAGTGGTTCCCCCCCGCATATGGGGTATCAGCGTACTCAGGACAAAATGCACAATAGCTTTTGGGGTCCTATTTCTCCTGTTACCCTTATAAAAATAAAAATTTGGGGGCAAAAAGGTCATTTTTGTGGAAAAAAATATGATTTTTTTTATTTTCACGGCTCTACGTTATAAACTTCTGTGAAGGCCTTGGGGGTTCAAAGTGCTGACCACACATCTAGATAAGTTCCTTGGGGGGTCTATTTGTAAAATGGGGTCATTTGTGGGGGGTTTCTACTGTTTAGGCACATCAGGGGCTCTCCAAGCGCGACATGACACCCGCAGACCATTCCATCAAAGTCTGCATTTAAAAACAGTGCTCCTTCCTTCCGATCTCTGCCATGCGTCAAAATAGTGGTTCCCCCCCACATATGGGATATCAGCGTACTCAGGACAAATTGCACAGTAGCTTTTGGGGTCCTATTTCTCCTGTTACCATTATAAAATAAAAATTTGGGGCAAAAAGGTCATTTTTGTGGAAAAAAATATGATTTTTTTATTTTCACGGCTCTACGTTATAAACTTCTGTGAAGCACTTGGGGGTTCAAAGTGCTCACCACACATCTAGAAAAGTTCCTTGGGGGGTCTAGTTTCCAAAATGGAGTCACTTGTGGGGGGTTTCTACTGTTTAGGCACATCAGGGGCTATCCAAACGTGACATGACACCCACAGACCATTCCATCAAAGTCTGCATTTGAAAAAGGCGCTACTTCCCTTTCGAGCTCTGCCATGCGTCAAAATAGTGGTTTCCCCCCACATATGGGGTATCAGCGTACTCAGGACAAATTGCACAATAACTTTTGGGGTCCTGTTACCCTTTGGAAAATAACAATTGGGGGTGGAAAGATCATTTTTGTGGAAAAGATATGATTTTTTAATTTTACTGCTCTACGTTATAACCTTCTGTGAAGCCCTTGGGGGTTCAAAGCTCTCACTACACATCTAGATAAGTTCCTTGGGGGGTCTAGTTTCCAAAATGGGGTCACTTGTGGGGGGGTTTCCACTGTTTAGGCACACAGGGACTCTCCAAATGCGACATGGCGTCCAATCTCAATTCCAGCCAAAAAAGTCAAATGGCGCTGCTTCCCTTCCGAGCTCTGCCATGCGCCCAAATAGTGGTTTACCCCCACATATGGGGTATCAGCGTACTCAGGACTAATTGCCCAATAACTTTTGGGGTCCTTTTATCCTTTGGAAAATAATAATTGGGATGAAAAGATCATTTTTGTGGAAAAAATATGATTTTTTAATTTTACGGCTCTACGTTATAACCTTCTGTGAAGCCCTTGGGGGTTAAAAGCTCTCACAACACATTTAGATGAGTTCCTTGAGGGGTCCAGTTTCCAAAATGGGGTCACTTGTGGGGGGTTTCCACTGTTTAGGCACACAGGGACTCTCCAAATGCGACATGGCGTCCAATCTCAATTCCAGCCAAAAAAGTCAAATGGCGCTGCTTCCATTCCGAGCTCTGCCATGCGCCCAAATAGTGGTTTACCCCCACACATGGTATATCGGTGTACTCTGGAGAAATTGTACAACAAATATTGTGGTTCATTTTCTCCTGATACCCTTGACAAAATTTAAAAAAATTGTGTCGAAAGAAAAATTTTGGGAAAAAAAGTTAAATGTTCATTTTTTCCTTCCACATTGCTTCAATTCTTGTGAAGTACCTAAAGGGTTAATAAACTTCTTGAATGTGGCTTTGAACACGTTGAGGGGGGCAGTTTTTAGAATGGTGTCACTTTTGGGTATTTTCTGTCATATTGACCCCTCAAATTCACTTCAAATGAGAGGTGGTCCCTAAAAAAATGGTTTTGTAAATTTTGTTGGAAAAATGAGAAATTGCTGGTCAACTTTTAACACTTATAACTTCGTAACAAAAAAAAATTTTGGTTCCAAAATTGTGCTGATGTAAAGTAGACATGTGGGAAATGTTATTTATTAACTAATTTTTGTGACATATCTCTCTGATTTAATGGCATAAAAATTAAAAGTTTGAAAATTGCAACATTTTCAAAATTTTTGCCATATTTCCATTTTTTTCATAAAAAAACGCAAGTTATATTGAAGAAATTTTACCACTATCATGAAGTACAATATGTCACAAGAAAACAATCTCAGAATCGCCAAGATCCGTAGAAGCGTTCCAGAGTTATAACCTCATAAGAGACAGTGGTCAGAATTGTAAAAATTGGCCTGTCATTTAACCTACAAAATGGCTTGGTCATTAAGGGGTTAATTCAATATTCAAATAAAGGTTAGATTTTATATTTATTCCCCAAACTGCTTAATTACATGAGGAAAAAAGAACACCTACATCAATGTACAGTCGACATGTGGGAATTGTTATTTAGTTACTATTTTGTGTGCCATAACTTTCTGCTTTAAGAGTATACGTTCGAAAATTGCAACAGTTCCAAATATTGCCAAATTTCCGATTTTTTTTTTACAAATAAACACAAGTCATATCGAACAAATGTTACCACTATCATGAAGTACAATATGTCACGAGAAAATCTCAGAATCGCGAAGATCCGTTATAGCTTTCCAGAGTTATTACCTCATAGTGACAGTGGTCAGGAAGATGCAAACAGGCCCGGGGTGAAGGGGTTAACTGATGAAACCTAAACACTCCTGAAACCTGAGCGCGTGTATGCCATGTTTAACCCTTTCAGGACAGAATGAATGGCGGAGACTGTGGGTCACAGTGGTGTCCTGACAGGAGTGACATGGCTCCATACAAGTAGCATGTATGCTCCACTACAGGCTGAGATAAGCAGGGCACTCGGTGCAGCGCATGTGCTGCACACGTCCCAGTGACACGGATTCGAAGCTTGGCTGAAGCAGCTGCAGCATTTCCCGCGCTTTCCACATTACCGCTCGTCTCATGACACAGACGCTTCCAGCATCCCGTGGTCAGGATTACGTCATCGGCTGACAGTCTCTCGTGGACACACCCCCTGATCTACCAGCTGCTCCACCAAGAACCAATCAGCTGCCTTTTCCAAACCGTCTCCCCGGCTGCGCCAAAAGCCTCCTGCCGGCTTCACACGCCATAGACTCCGCCCCCTGCCAATCTAGCCCAATGGCGTGCCAGAGAATGTCCGGCGTGCTGGGCGTGTGAGGTCAGAGCGCGGCCTGGCCAGTGTCCCTCCTCCGTGGCCCCGCCCCCCGGCAGGCAGCTCTCCGGCCCGCGCTCAGTGTCGCGCCCTCTCTCTTGCTCTCTCCCTGTGTGTAGAGCTGCAGACATGGCGGCCGAGCAGCAGCAATTCTACCTGCTTCTCCAGAACCTGCTGAGCCCCGACAACGGCACCAGGAAGCAGGCCGAGGTGAGCGGGGCCGGGGGGAGGATGAGTGCGGCGGTGCGGCTCCGTGCTGGTCTCCGTCTCCTCATGTCCCGGATGCGGCCCACGTGTTAGTAGAGCAGCGCTCCACGCCGGCTCCTCTCGTGACTAATGACACATTGCTCCGGCCGGTCGCCATAAACTTCCCATGCACTGGCTGCTGGCACGTCTGTGGCCTCCTGCCCCTCACTGGTCCTCGTACAGGACTGCCAAGTGCCGGGAAAAGTTCTTCTAGTGACCCAGTGACTCCTGCTGCTGGGCGACTCCATCCCCGGCTACAGCAGACGCTGTGATTGCGCAGTCCCCATGGTAGTGATCAGGACCCAGTGACTCCTGCTGCTGGCTGACTCCATCCCCGGCCACAGCAGACGCTGTGATTGCGCAGTCCCCATGGTAGTGATCAGGACCCAGAGACACCTTCTGGCTGCTCCATCCCCGGCTACAGCAGACCTGTGATGCGCAGTCCCATGAGTGATCAGGACCAGTGACTCCCCATGCTGGCTGCTCTCCGGAGCAGACGCTGTGATTGCGCAGTCCCCATGGTAGTGATCAGGACCCAGAGACACCTGCTCCTGGCTGACTCCATCCCCGGCTACAGCAGACGCTGTGATTGCGCAGTCCCATGGTAGTGATCAGGACCCAGAGACACCTGCTGCTGGCTGACTCCATCCCCGGCTACAGCAGACGCTGTGATTGCGCAGTCCCCATGGTAGTGATCAGGACCCAGAGACACCTGCTGCTGGCTGACTCCATCCCGGCTACAGCAGACGCTGTGATTGCGCAGTCCCCATGGTAGTGATCAGGACCCAGAGACACCTGCTGCTGGCTGACTCCATCCCCGGCCACAGCAGACGCTGTGATTGCGCAGTCCCCATGGTAGTGATCAGGACCCAGAGACACCTTCTGCTGGCTGACTCCATCCCCGGCTACAGCAGACGCTGTGATTGCGCAGTCCCCATGGTAGTGATCAGGACCCAGTGACTCCTGCTGCTGGGCGACTCCATCCACGGCTACAGCAGACGCTGTGATTGCGCAGTCCCCATGGTAGTGATCAGGACCCAGAGACACCTGCTGCTGGCTGACTCCATCCCCGGCTACAGCAGACGCTGTGATTGCGCAGTCCCCATGGTAGTGATCAGGACCCAGAGACACCTGCTGCTGGCTGACTCCATCCCCGGCCACAGCAGACGCTGTGATTGCGCAGTCCCCATGGTAGTGATCAGGACCCAGAGACACCTGCTGCTGGCTGACTCCATCCCGGCTACAGCAGACGCTGTTATTGCGCAGTCCCCATGGTAGTGATCAGGACCCAGTGACTCCTGCTGCTGGGCGACTCCATCCACGGCTACAGCAGACGCTGTGATTGCGCAGTCCCCATGGTAGTGATCAGAACCCAGTGACTCCTGCTGCTGGCTGACTCCATCCCCGGCTACAGCAGAAGCTGGGATTGCGCAGTCCCCATGGTAGTCTTCAGGACCCAGTGACTCCTGCTGCTGGCTGACTCCATCCCCGGCTGCAGCAGAAGCTGGGATTGCGCAGTCCCCATGGTAGTGATCAGGACCCAGTGACTCCTGCTGCTGGCTGACTCCATCCCCGGCTACAGCAGACGCTGTGATTGCGCAGTCCCCATGGTAGTGATCAGGACCCAGTGACTCCTGCTGCTGGGCGACTCCATCCCCGGCTGCAGCAGAAGCTGGGATTACGCAGTCCCCATGGTAGTGATCAGGACCCAGTGATTCTTGCTGCTGGGCGACTCCATCCCCGACTGCAGCAGAAGCTGGATTGCGCAGTCCCCATGGTAGTGATCAGGACCCAGTGACTCCTGCTGCTGGGCGACTCCATCCCCGGCTACAGCAGACGCTGTGATTGCGCAGTCCCCATGGTAGTGATCAGGACCAGTGGCTCCTGCTCCTGGCTGACTCCATCCCCGGCTACAGCAGACGCTGTGATTGCGCAGTCCCATGGTAGTGATCAGGACCTGAGCGCCACGTCCCCTACATTGTGATTATCCGGATTCCCAATATCAGGAAACTATTGGAAGGCGATCATGACACCTGCCAGGATTAGCGCGAGCCGCTGTGCACCGTGACGGGCCATCGCTGTAATAACGGGGCAGATCTGGGTTGGGAGATCTTCTGCTATAGTTAATGGGCACGATGTCCACAGGGCAGTTGACAGGTGGATCTCTATTTCCAAGCAGAAGGCAAAAAATAAATCCTAAAATTCAGCTTTTGCTTTCCCCTGTGCCCAGAAGAGCGATTATTAATACTGATGACCATACACATTACACCGCACATGTTGGGGGCCTAAAGATTCAAGTCCCATCAGTCCCAACCTGCTCATAAGTAGTTTTTGTCCAGATTTAGGACAACGTTCCATCTTTGTGAGCCGCTTCTGAAGATGTTAGACTCGTGTTACTTAGAATGAATCTCTACAGTACAATGTCAAGTTTTGGTATGAAGCCCCATTCACGTTCCATTTACTCTTTGTTTGTGGTTTCCCCAAAAAATATTTGCCTTCTGAAATGCTGAATAAAATTGGACATTGATGGGTACACTGTTCCCTCCATTCATCGAATAGCCATAGATGACAGTTTGTGTTTTAGAGGCTTTGTGGTGATTATAAAAATAAATTACATTGTAGTTATTTGTCATGGGATTTCCATATTGTGCTAGAGAAGAAAATCAAGAACAGTGTCGCCTGTCCTGGCTTCCATGTGTTAGAGGTGACCATTTTATTGGAATCCGCCAAAGCAGTTGAGTCTTCGGAGT
Source organism: Oophaga sylvatica (assembly GCA_033576555.1). Lineage (NCBI taxonomy): Eukaryota > Metazoa > Chordata > Amphibia > Anura > Dendrobatidae > Oophaga > Oophaga sylvatica. The sequence continues at coordinate 201,564,836 of JARQOD010000002.1, forward strand.
CCTAACAGCAGAACGCTGCATACGTGTTGCAACTACAGAAGAACTTCTTTTTTTCTTTCTTGTAAAAGATGTGCGTGAATTCAAAGACCTCACTAGGACCGCACAGTCTCCTAATAATCATGCAATGTGAACTGGACATGTTATGCTGAGATCAATGGCGGCCTATACACACAGGGCAATCTATTAGGGTATGTGCCCACAATCCGGAGTTGCTGTGGGTTTGACGCTGCATCAAACCCCGCAGCGGCCGCCTGTGACAGCGCATAGTGGATAGATGCCCACAGATCACCGGTGGAGACTGACATGCGGCGCGTCTTTCCAGACTGCAGGATGTTAATTTCTCTTGTGGAGATCAATCAATAGAATGTATTGGATGCGGTGATCCGCACAGTTCTATGAACGCCTGTGGATTCACCTGCGTTCAGTAGAAGGCAGCACTTTGGATGCAGGAACATATGCTGTGTCCAAAGCACTTCTATTTCCGGATCGTGTGCACCCAGCTGTTGCGTTCGGCCTGTGTATGGGTTAAGACTGTCCATTGGCAAACATTTAGCTGATTGGCTGTCATTTAATGTCTTTAGGTTGCACTGCATTGTTACCCTATGGGCAACACCCACTTTCTAAAGACCGCAATAATTTGCACTAAACATTGGCGAATTAAAATAAAATGTACTCAAGGGGTTAACGGGAATAAAATAAGAGCAATAACTGGCCTTTTTAAAGGGGTTATCCATGACTATTTTCTTTTCTTTACTATGGGCCTAAGAACTAACAAGCAGGTAGTTGCTAACTACCTGCCTGTACTACCCAGCACCAGCTCAGAGAGGTAGCAAACCACTCCTACCTGCGATTCTGCTGTCACATCAACAGAGCAGCTTTTATTTTTCCGGTTCACGAGGCGTGTCATTCTGCTTGTCAGCCAGCTCCTCTGCAGTCAGGAAGTGGGGAGATGGCTGTCAATCAGAATGACATAGGCAGTCACGCCCCATCAACAGAGCAGAAGAGAAGCAGATGCTCTTTAGATGTGACCTTGGCGGAAGCTTCAGATCATTGGCAGAGATTTATGGTGGGAAGGGTAGGCAGGTCGTTCTTAAATACATAGTAAAAAAAGAAAGTCAGATAATCAATTTAAATGTTTTATAAATGCATGTCCCAACTTTCGGGACAATACTAACGTTGAGAACTGCCATTTCCTGCGGCTACTTATGTATTCATTCTCTGGATGTGACTAGCCACATCACTGGGTGGATCAGTGGTCAGCCTTACTCGTTATCTACCACTACACATTCTGGTTGTGATGTAGATATCTGTCAAGGGAATGCCCCATTAAAAGGAATTCAGCTGGTTTTTGCTATGTAATCTGAACAGATTTCAGCCATGCCGTTTATCAAGCTTCATAGTTTTGTTTGCTTACTATGATTGTTTTAGCACCAGGAGCTTATCATTGCTGGGACACAGCAACACAATCAGATGTATACCGTATTTTTCGGACTATAAAGCCCTCCCCCCACCCCCCCCGTCACACATAGCGAGATCGCTGCTGAGTCACTAGTTTTGTGACGCAACAGCGATCTCCCCAGTGACATCCCTGTGTGTGACATTCAGCGACGATCAGCCCCCCTGCCGGGTATCGCTGATCGTCGCTGAATGTCCTGGACATTTTTTTGATCGTTGGTCTCCCGCTGGCCAGCATGCATCGCTGCGTGTGGCAGGCAGGAGACCAGCAATCAGCTGGTAACCAAGGTACACATCTGGTGTACGTTGGATACCAGCGCGCTGCTGCAGGGGAGCTGGTAACCAAGGTACACATCAGGTTACCAGTCGCCGCGCGGTGCCTAGAAACCCGATGTGTACCTTGGTTACCAGCTCCCTGCACCATTGGGCTGGTATCCAACATACACTGTGGGTAATTAAGCGACGTTACCCGCAGTGTCGCTGTCCTGATCGCTGCCTGAGCTGCCTGTTTGGCAGCTCAGCAGCGATCATGTAGCGACACACCAGCGATCCTGACAAGTGCATATCGTTGTCGGGATCGCTGGTGTGTCGCTATGTGTGCGGGGCCCTAAGATGCACTTTTTTCCTCCAAAAATGTGGAAGAAAATGAGGAGTGCATCTTATAGTCCGGATGTACCGCCTCTGGAAGTGGGGGAGCCGTATCTGCGGAGCAGCGGGTCACAGAGGCAGGAGCTGGCAGCTCCAGCTAACTCCTGTGCCCACTGCTAAAGAGTAATCAATATTCTCTGCATTCCACTCCCATGGGCGTGGAGGGCAATGAATATTCATTTCTCTTTAGTAGCATCTTGGTATGATTAGCCCCCAACCCCGGTCCTGGTATACATGGCTCCATCTTTATGATTGGCCAGAAAACATAAAAAAAAATTGCTTACCTTCCCGGCATCATCTTGTTCCGACGCCAGAAGCTGCTTTATGCTTGTAAGCAGGGCATGGCAGAGACGTAACGCTCTACTTGCAAGCCGCAGGGCAGCTGCCGGAATACTCACGTGCACGCTGGGACTGTGTGCGTGAGGCTCGGTGAGTATTCATTGCTCTTCAGTGGTGCACAGTGTCAGCAGGAGCCTTCCTGCTGCTGCCGGGCAGTCATATGTGCTGCTACATAAGAGAAATGAATATTCACCTCTCTTAAGTAGCCGCACACGTGACCGCCCGGCACCTGCAGGAAGGCTCCGGTTGACACTGCGCACCACTGAAGAGCAATGAATACTATTCCGGAAGCTGCCCTTCAGCTTGCCAGCAGCGCGTTATGTCCCTGCCATGCGCTGTTTAGGAGCATAAAGCAGCTGCTGGCGTTGGAACAAGATGGTGCAAGGGAGCGCCGGGAAGGTAAGTGTAATGTATTTTTTTTTGTTTTTTCTGATGGGGTCATGCATACCAGGATGGGGGTGGGGGAACAGTCATAAGGATGGGGGCCAATCATACCAGATTAGGGATGGGGCCATGCATACTATGACGAGATGTGGGGCCCTGCATATCAGAATAGGGATGGAGGCATGCATACTAGGAAGAGATGGGGGGCCCTGCATACCAGGATAAGGATGGGGGCTCTGCATACCAAGATGGGGAAAGGGGGCCATGTGTATCAGGATGGGGATGAGGTGACCATACCGTATATACCAGGATATGGGATATTAAGTACAGAATTGACCACAGTCACAATCTGTAGTTTTTAGAAAAAAACGGATCCAGCGCTGGATCCATTTTTTTTCTCATAGACTTATATTAGCGACGGATTGTGATGGATGGCCGCACGTTTCGTTCGACTGATCCGTCGGAAAATCTTTGTCACACGGAGGCAACGGACATAGGAAAAGTCAGACAGCGACGGATCTAGTGCCGTCCGTCGTTGGCTACAATGGAAGCCTATGGGCGCAATAGACGGAATCCAGCGACGTAGTCCGTTTTTGAAGGATATCTGCAGTTTTCCATTCAGTCATATTCTCTGTCGCTCTCTCTCTCTCCAACGGATCCGTCAAAAACACTGATCCTTGCATCGTTTTTTTACAATCTACACAGGATCCGTTTTTTTCACACTTTGACGGATTACAACTGATTGTAAAAGACTGATGTGTGAAAGAGGTCTTATAGTCCGAAAAATACGGTACATCAGGCTGCTCTCAGAAGAGGTAGCAAAAACTGCAGAGATTCCCTTTATAAAATGTGAAATTCAGAGAAAAATACTGCGCTTTTGGGCAGTATTAATATTACTATTAGTACTAGATGGGGAAGTCCACATGGGATAATGAATCCAGCAGAATGTAAATTCAATAGGTAGTATTTTTTTTTTTTTTTTTTTTAAAACTAGCATTCATAAAATTAGTGGTATAAGGCCCATGCAACATGCGTCCCCTCTAGACTAGTGTAATCGGACGTCCAGATGTTTTTTTGCATGGATGCTCAAACATCACACATGCTCTTCCACATCCACCACCCCTCAGTGTTGTGCCTGTGCACTGTCCAACTCTTTAAAGCCTGAGTCTCACATAGCGATACACCAGCGATCCCGACAACGATATGCACTTGTCAGGATCGCTGGTGTATCGCTACATGATCGCTGCTGAGCTGCCAAACAGGCAGCTCAGGGCAGTGATCAGCACAGCGACACTGCGGGTAACATCGCTTAGTTACCCGCAGTGTACCTTGGATACCAGCGCCCTGATGCAGGGAGCTGGTAACCAAGGTACACATCGGGTTTCCAGGCGCTGCACGGTGCCTGGAAACCCGCTGTGTACCTTGGTTACCAGCTCCCTGCATCAGGGCGCTGGTATCCAAGGTACACAGCGGGTTTCTAGGCACAGCCCCGCGCCTGGAAACCCGCTGTGTACCTTGGTTACCAGCGGATCGCTGGTCTCCCGCCTGTCACACGCAGCGATGCGTGCCTGTCAGCGGGAGACCAGCGATCAAAAAAATGTCCAGGACATTCAGCGACGATCAGCGATACCCAGCAGGGGGGCTGATCGTCGCTGAATGTCACACACCGCGATATCGCTGGGGAGCTGCTTCTGCGTCACAAAATTAGTGACTCAGCAGCGATCTCGCTAGCGAGATCGTTGTGTGAGACGGGGGATTAAGGTGAACTGCTCTGCGGTGGGTTAGTATTACCCTGAGATTACAAACCAATCTGTTATTGAATTAGGACGATTTTTTCAAAACTAAAAATGTACTATAAATTAAAGTAGCTCCAGAAATCAGGGTTGTGGAGTCGGTAAGCCAAACCTCCGACTCGGACTCCAACTCCTCACTTTCCATGACACCGACTCCAACTCCACCAAAATGGGCTCCGACTCCACAGCCCTGCCAGAAATGGGGTTATGCAGCTGTTAAATATTGATAAGCGATCAGTATTAGAAGTGTTAAGGGTCTGAATGTTGGGCCGCACAAGTGCAATAGATTGTTGTGAACCTGGGAGTATAAATACAATTTACTATCCCATTGACTAATCACTCACTATTCTCAGCTGAAATATCCCACAGGGAGCTTAGGTCTTTGTTACTGTGAACATGACTTAATCCTTCCTCAGCAGGACACATTGTGATGCTTGGAGGGGAATCTGTCCTGGCACAGTCTCATTGGTGGGTAGTTTTATCATTGACATTATTGAATAGCACAGTTCAGCACTTTCTTTCTCAATTGTCACCAGAAAGAAAGGCCTGCGGTTTCAGTTAATTTCTGTCTATTCAAAGACTTTATCCATTGTTATCCATACAGGATATTGTATTGGATAGGGACACATAAATGTCTGTAATTGTCATTTCAATTCAGTGGCACTTACCTGTGCATGCTCATCTCATCAGTCATATTAACTGTATGCTATGTTTGCAGAATGCAGGATGGTCTGACTCCTCTAAAGGTACTGCCACACTACACGATCCCTCTAACGATCTCGTTAGCGTCGCATACTAATGAGATCGCTAGCGGGATCGTTTTAATATTGCTAGTAGTGGCCTAATTTAGCGATGTCGTTAAGGACGCTATCGCGGTTAGCGATCTCCTTAACGACTTTAGCGGTACAAAATACCGCTAAATCGCTAAAAAAAAGGTGCCACTCTCAGCGATATATACTTACCAGCGGGACGCCGGCGATAAAAATAGGGTCCGGAACGATCGCTGAGATGAACGAGATCACAGCAGGATCTCAGCAGGGGCCACGTCGTCGCTAGATGCCACACATAACAACGTCACTAACGAGATCGCTAAATAGTGACGTTTTTAGCGATCTTGTTAGCGACGTTGTTTAGTGTGGCATACCCTTAAGCTTTAGGAGCCAGTTAGAGATCTCTTGGAGTCTGGAGCCATTTAGACCTCTCTTGGAGTCGGTTTGGAACACTTTTGGACTGTAGTGGAAAGCACAGATTGAACTCTGCATCGTGGTAAATTCATGTTGCAGTATATACTTGCCATATTGTACCAATGGGGTACCTTTGATCTCAGTCTTACTATTGTATACCTTTTTCCTACTTTATAAAACTGTAATACAGTAGCAATCAAACGTTTTGCATTATTTCTTTTAAAAATGTGATTACTTCTGTCTGGTTGTTGTGATGCCATTTTCCTTGTGATGAATTTAAAGTGCATGAAGTTGTCATCATGCAAGACCTCAATTTTAATCAAAATGCTTTAGAAAATACAGTACAGACCAAAAGTTTGGACACACCTCATTTAAAGATTTTTCTGTATTTTCATGACTATGAAAATTGTACATTCACACTGAAGGCATCAAAACTATGAATTAACACATGTGGAATTATATACTTAACAAAAAAGTGTGAAACAACTGAAAATATGTCTTATATTCTAGGTTCTTTAATGTAGCCACCTTTTGCTTTGATGACTGCTTTGCACACTCTTGGCATTCTCTTGATGAGCTTCAAGAGGTAGTCACCGGAAATGGTTTTCACTTCACAGGTGTGCCTGTTAGGTTTAATAAGTGGGATTTCTGGCCTTAAAAATGGGGTTGGGACCATCAGTTGTGTTGTGCAGAAGTCTGGTGGATACACAGCTGATAGTCCTACTGAATAGACTGTTAGAATTTGTATTATGGCGAGAAAAAAAAGCAGCTAAGTAAAGAAAACGAGTGGCCATCATTACTTGAAGAAATGAAGGTCAGTCAGTCCGAAAAATTGGGAAAACTTTGAAAGTGTCCCCAAGTGCAGTTGCAAAAACCATTAAGCGCTACAAAGAAACTGGCTCACATGAGGACCGCCCCAGGAAAGGAAGACCAAGAATCACCTCTGCTTCTGAGGATAAGTTTATCTGAGTCATCAGCCTCAGAAATCACAGGTTTACAGCAGCTCAGATTAGAGACCAGGTCAATGCCACACAGAGTTCTAGCAGCAGACACATCTCTACAACAACTGTTAAGAGGAGACTTTGTGCAGCAGGCCTTCATGGTAAAATAGCTGCTAGGAAACCACTGCTAAGGACAGGCAACAAGCAGAAGAGACTTGTTTGGGCTAAAGAACACAAGAAATGGACATTGGACCAGTGGAAATCTGTGCTTTGATTTGATGAGTCCAAATTTGAGATCTTTGGTTCCAACCACCGTCTTTGTGCGACACAGAAAAGGTGAACGGATGGACTCTACAGTCATGGCCAAAAGTTTTGAGAATGACACAAAAATTTTTACAAAGTCTACTGCTTCACTTTTTCTAATGGCAATTTGCATATACTCCAGAATGTTATAAAGAGTGATCAGCTTAACAGCAATTACTTGCAAAGTCAATATTTGGCTAGAAAATGAACTTTATCCCTCAAAACACATTTCAACATCATTGCAGCCCTGCCTTAAAAGGACCAGCTAACCTCTTTTCAGTGATTGCTCCATTAACACAGGTGTGAGTGTTGATGAGGACATGGCTGGAGATCAATCTGTCATGATTAAGTAAGAATGACACCACTGGACACTTTAACCCCTTAAGGACAGAGCCATTTTGCAGCTTAATGACCGGGCCAATTTTTACAATTCTGACCACTGTCACTTTATGAGGTTATAACTCTGGAACGCTTTAACGAATCCCGCTGATTCTGAGATTGTTTTTTCGTGACATATTGTACTTCACGTTAGTGGTAAAATTTCTTTGATATGACTTGTGTTTATTTATGAAAAAAACGGAAATATGGCGAAAATTTTGAAAATTTAACAATTTTCAAACTTTAAATTTTTATGCCCTTAAATCAGAGAGATATGTCACACAAATTTCTTAATAAATAACATTTCCCACATGTCTACTTTACATCAGCACAATTTTGGGACCAAAATTTTTTTTTGTTACGAAGTTATAAGGGTTAAAAGTTGACCAGCGATTTCTCATTTTCACAACACCATTTTTTTTTAGGGACCACATCACATTTGAAGTCACTTTGAGGGGTCTATATGATAGAAAATACCCAAAAGTGACACCATTCTAAAAACTGCACCCCTCAAGGTGCTCAAAACCACATTCAAGAAGTTTATTAACCCTTCAAGTGCTTCACAGGAGCTGAAGCAATGTGGAAGGAAAAAATTGACATTTAACTTTTTTTGCAAAAGCTTTACTTCGGAACCAAATTTTTTTATTTTCACAAGTGTTAAAAGAAAAAATGAACCACAAAATTTGTTGTGCAATTTCTTCTGAATACTTCGATACCCCATATGTGGGGATAAACCACTTTTTGGGCGCGTGGCAGAGGTCGCAAGGGAAGGAGCGCCGTTTGACTTTTTCAACGCAGAATTGGCTGAATGCCATGTCGCGTTTAGATAGCCCCTGATGTGCCTAAACAGTGGAAACACACCACAAGTGACCCCATTTTGGATACAAGACCCCTTAAGGAACTTATCTAGATGTGTGGTGAGAACTTTGAACCTCCAAGTGCTTCACACAAGTTTATAACCTAGAGCCGTGAAAAAAAAAAAAAATTTTTTTCCACAAAAATGATCTTTTCACCCCAATTTTTAATTTCCCAACGGTAATAAGAACGCAAAAGTTTGTGCAATTTGTCCTGAGCGTGCTGATACCCCATATGTGGGGGTAAACCACTTTTTGGGCGCACGGCAGAGGTCGCAAGGGAAGGAGCGCTGTTTGACTTTTTCAACGCAGAATTGGCTGGATGCCATGTCGCGTTTAGAGAGCCCCTGATGTGCCTAAACAATGGAAACCCCCAACAAGTGACCCCATTTTGGAAACTAGACCCCCTAAGGAACTTATCTAGATGTGTGGTGAGCACTTTGAACCTCCAAGTGATTCACACAAGTTTATAACGTAGAGCCGTGAAAATAAAAAATCATATTTTTTCCACAAAAATGATCTTTTCACCCCAATTTTTATTTTCCCAAGGGTAACAAGACCCCAAAAGTTTTTGTGCAATTTGTCCTGAGCATGCCAATACCCCATATGTTGGGGTAAACCACTTTTTGGGCGCACGGCAGAGGTCGCAAGGGAAGGAGCTCCGTTTGACTTTTTCAACGCGGAATTGGCTGGACGCCATGTCGCATTTGTAGAGGCCCTGATGTGTCTAAACAGTGGAAACCCCCCACAAGTGACCCCATTTTGGAAACTAGACCCCCTAAGGAACTTATCTAGATGTGTGGTGAGCACTTTGAAGCCCCAAGTGCTTCACAGAAGTTTAACGCCCGGGCGTGAAAATAAAAAATCATATTTTTTCCATAAACCTGATCGTTTAGTCCCCAATTTTTTATTTTCACAAGGGTAACAGGAGAAATTGGACAACAAAAGTTGTTGTACAATTTGTCCTGAGTATGCTGATACCCCATATATGGGGGGGACCACTGTTTGGGCGCACGGCAGGGCTTGGAATGGAAGCAGCACCGTTTGACTTTTTCAAACCAAAATTGGCTGGAATTGAGATTGGACACCATGTCGCGTTTGGAGAGCCCCTGATGCACCTAAACAGTGGAAACCCCCCACAAGTAACACCATTTTGGAAACTAGACCACCTATGGAACTTATCTAGATCCGCTGTGAGCACTTTGAACCCCAAGTGTTTCACAAAAGTTTATAATGCCTGGGTGTGAAAAAAAAAAAAAAACAATTTTCCACAAAAATGATTTTTTAGTCCCAAATTTTTGATTTTTCACAAGGAAATTGGACCCCAAAAGTTGTTGTCCAATTTGTCCGGAGTACGCTGATACCAAATATGTGGGGGGGGGGAACTGTTTTGGCGCACAGCAGGGCTTGGAAAGGAAGCAATAACGTTTTGGAATGCAGACGTTGGTGGGGGTCATGTTCCGTTTGCAGTGCCCCAGATGAGCCTAAACAGTGGAAACCCCCCACAAGTGACCCCATTTTGGAAACTAGACCCCTTAAGGAGCTTATCTAGATGTGTGGTGAGCACTTTGAACCCCCTAGTGCTTCACAGAAATTTATAAACGCAGAGCCGTGAAAATGAAAAATCATTTTTTTTCTCAAAAATGATTTTTTTAGCCAGCTATTTTTTATTTTCCCAAGGGTAATCGGAGAAATTAGAACCCCAAAATTGGTGTGCAATTTGTCCTGAGTACGCTGATACCCCATATGTTGGGGTAAACCACTGTTTGGGCGCACGGCAGGGCTCGGAAGGGAGGGAGCGCCATTTGACTTTTTGAACGCCACATCGTGTTTGGAGACCCCCTGATGTGCCTAAATAGTGGAAATCCCTCAATTCTAGCTCCAACCCTAATCCCAACACACCCCTAACCCTAATCCCAACCCTAATCCTAACCTAAATCCCAACCCTAATTCCAACCCTAATTGTAACCCTAACCTTAATTATAACCTTAATTATAACCCTAACCCTAATTGTAACCCTAACCCTAATTCTAACCCTAATTATAACCCTAAGGCTAGGTTCATTTTGCGTTTTACCAGCCCGTTCAACACATAGCGTTGACGGGCTGGTAATGGTATAGCATAACGCGATCGCATTATGCTATACCCGCTAGCGCAGAGGAATCAGCAGATGATTCATCTGCGCTAGCGGTGACGGAGCCCAAACGCTGCAGCCCGCGTCCGAGGCTCCGTCACTGAATGATGGCACGTCGCAAACGCATGCCGCTTTACGGCATGCGTCGCGATGCACCCTCAAATGGGGGTGAATGGCAGCGTTAACGGACTGCGTTACACCGCGTTATACCGCGGTGTAACGCAGTCCGTCTAACGGACTGCCATAACGCAGTATGAACCCAGCCTAACCCTAACGCTAATTATAACCCTTACCCTAAGGCTGCTTTCACACTTCCGGTGGGCGCTTGTCGGCGCCCCCGGCATTTTGCCGCAGCGCCGCATCAGAAAACCTGATGCACCGCCGGCGGCCGCATGCGGTTTTTTTGCCGGATGGTTTCTGATGCCCGGAGACATCAGAAACCATCCGGCAAAAACAAAAAACGTTACATGCAGCGTTTTGTCCGGCCGCCGCAATGTACATTTGCGCCGCATCCGGACAAAATCGCATGCAACGCATTGACATGCGGCGCCATCCGGCGCTAATGCAAGTCAATGCAAAAAAAACGCATGCGGCGCATCAGATTTTCTGATGCGGCGCTGCGGCTAAATGCCGGGGGCGCCGTCAGGCGCACACCGGATGTGTGAAACCAGCCTAATGCTAACCCTAACCCTAATTATAACCTTAACCCTAATTATAACCCTAACCCTAATTATAACCCTAACAGAAAAATGAAAATAAATATAATTTCTACTTTTTATTATATGTCCCTAACTAAGGGGGTGATAAATGGGGGGGTTATGTACTGTTTTTTTTTATTTTGATCACTGTGATAGTTTATCACAGTGATCAAAATGTACTTTTATGAGAATGAATGAAAAAAAATTTGAATCTGCCGCCAAAGCAGATCGGCGGGCGCACTGCGCATGCGCCCGCCATTTTTTTTTTGCAGGGAGAAGAAGCCGGGATCCTGGGGCCTGCGGGAGGACGGAGGACACCGGTAAGTATATGGGGGGGGGGGCGGGGAGTCGGGGGACCCTCATTTTCTCCCCTCTGATGTGCGATCACATCAGAGGGGAGAGAAATCATTTTTTTGTTTTTTTTTGCGATCGCGGCTATGCTTGCATAGCCGCGATCGCAACACCGGGATCGGTGAATACCGACCCGGATCATGCTCTCTGGGGTCTCGGCTACCCCCGGTAGCCGAGACCCCAGAGAATATTTGCCCATCCCCCCACCAGCACAGCGGCACATAGCGGCGGGCGCACTGGGCATGCGCCCGCCATTGTCTTAACGGCGCCGGCACCGGGGGACCCGGAGGGCGGGGGCCACATGGATCTTATTGGGGGCCACATGGGGGTCCTGGGGACCCTTTTTCTCTGTCCTCTGATGTCCGATGACATCAGAGGACAGAGAAATTAAATGGCACAACTTTTTTTTTTTTTGCGGTCGCCGTTATAGGGTTAATAACGGCGATCGCAACATCGGTGTCGGTAAAAACCGACCCGATTCATGTTCTCTGGGGTCTCTGCTACCCCCGGTAGCCGAGACCCCGGAGAAAATGCGCCTCTGGGGGGCGCTATTCACTTTTTCCACAGCGCCGTTAATTAACGGCGCTGTGGTTTAAGTACCCTTAATGACCGCCGTTAAAAGGCGTATCGGCGGTCGTTAAGGGGTTAAAAGGAGGCTGGTGCTTGGCATCATTGTTTCTCTTCTGTTAACCATGGTTATCTCTAAAGAAACACGTGCAGTCATCATTGCAATGCACAAAAATGGCCTAACAGGGAAGAGTATCGCAGCTAGAAAGATTGCACCTCAGTCAACAATCTATCGCATCATCAAGAACTTCAAGAAGAGAGGTTCCATTGTTGCCAAAAAGGCTTCAGGGCGCCCAAGAAAGACCAGCAAGCGCCAGGACCGTCTCTTAAAAGTGTTTCAACTGCGGGATCGGGCTACCAGCAGTGCAGAGCTTGCTCATCAATGGCAGCAGGCAGGTGTGAGTGCATCTGCACGCACTGTGAGGCGGAGACTCTTGGAGCAAGGCCTGGTCTCAAGGAGGGCAGCAAAGAAGCCACTTATCTCCAGAAAAAACATCATGGACAGACTGATATTCTGCAAAAGGTACAGGCAGTGGACTGCTGAGGACTGGGGTAAAGTTATTTTCTCTGATGAATCCCCTTTTCGATTGTTTGGGACATCAGGAGAACGCCTCATTCGGAGAAGACAAGGTGAGCGCTACCACCAGTCTTGTCTCATGCCAACTGTTAAGCATCCTGAAACCATTCATGTGTGGGGTTGCTTCTCAGCCAAGGGAATCGGCTCTCTCACAGTCTTGCCTAAAAACACAGCCATGAATAAAGAATGGTACCAGAATGTCCTCCAAGAGCAACTTCTCCCATCCCTCCAAGAGCAGTTTGGCGATCAACAATGCCTTTTCCAGCATGATGGAGCACCTTGCCATAAAGCAAAGGTGATAACTAAATGGCTCAGGGAACAAAACATAGAGATTTTGGGTCCATGGCCTGGAAACTCCCCAGATCTTAATCCCATTGAGAACTTGTGGTCAATCATCAAGAGACGGGTGGACAAACAAAAATCTAAAAATTCTGACAAAATGAAAGCATTGATTGTGCAAGAATGGACTGCTATCAGTCAGGATTTGGTCCAGAAGCTGATTGAGAGCATGCCAGGGAGAATTGCAGAGGTCCTGAAGAAGGGTCAACACTGCAAATATTGACTTGCTGCATTAACTCATTCTAACTGTCAATATAAGCTTTTGTTACTCATATGTTTGCAATTATTATATTTGTCTGTGATAAAAAAACATCTGTCAAACACACATAAAAACTAGAGTGCAGCAGATCATGTGAAAATATAATATTTGTGTCATTCTCAAAACTTTTGGCTATGACTGTACATGCCTGGTTCCCACCGTGAAGCATGGAGGAGGAGGTGTGATGGTGTGGGGGTGCTTTGCTGGTGACACTGTTGGGGATTTATTCAAAATTGAAGGCATACTGAACCAGCATGGCTACCACAGCATCTTGCAGCGACATGCTATCCCATCCGGTTTGCGGCTGGGCCGGGGAGGAAGTGGCGTGGCACCCTGATGCAGGCGCTGAATGGGATGCGGCGACTTCCGGTTTTACACCGAAGTGACGTCACACGCCGGGGGAAAGCGGTGCCCTGAACGCTCCTAGAATGGAGTCGATTCAGGAGTGCACACACCGCTCCTATCCCCTATATAAGTGGCCTGGACACCTGGAGGTGGCAGCAGCTCCACAACCGTGAAAATGGCAGACACAGCTGATGAAACGCCGGTGCCTGTCCAGGAAAACCCACCAACGACTGCGGTACCCGAGGGCGGTGGGTGAGTGCCTTTGTAAGGCGAAGAAATGAGACACTCTGGTAACTTGCTGTTTCTTCTGTGTCATATATATTTAGGCAAGGAAAGCTACAGTCAAGCAGAAAAATAAAGCCTGCACTCTGTCAATAATCCCTCCCTAGAGCATATGAAAAATGGCTTTGTTGTAAATGTATAGAAAAAACTGTTGCACAGTAGTCGCCATCTCTACTGCAGAACATCAAAACAATGATTAGGGAAGAAGTAAAAACATCCGTAAAAGAACAAATTAGGCAACAGATGGCACATACTGGTAACCCTCCCCCACCCGCATCTCCACGTAGTTCAGACGTAGAGTCGGGAGACGAACCAGGGGAAATAGTAGCTGCCGATGAATCAGAAAGAGTCCTCGGATGAATACGGTCGCCCTTATTTTTTATCTGAGGATATAGGGAAATTACTTAAGCTGGTTAGGTCAACCATGGGGGTGGAAACACCTAGAGAGCACAGGTCGGTCCAAGACACGATGTTTAGCAATCTGGAGGAGAAAAAGCGGAAAGTTTTTCCGTTCCGCGATAACCTGGTGAATTTAATTAAAAGGGAGTGGAAAAAGCCGAATAAAAAAATGTCGGTTCCACAGGCCCTAAAACGAAAATACCCTTTTGACGATGAAATCTCTGAAAAGTGGGATAAAGCGCAAAAATTAGACGCAGCCATAGCCAGTACTTCCAGGGGAATAGCACTTCCATTTGAGGATATGGGAGCATTAAAAGATCCCCTTGACAAAAAAGCAGATGCTTTTCTAAAGTCAGCCTGGGATGCGTCCGCATGGTCATTTAAACCAGGGGTGGCCGCCACTTGCACAACTCGTGCTATGGTTAAGTGGTTGGAAGAACTAAGCGACCAGATAAGAAACAAATGTCCCGAGGGATACCTTGCTGGAAGCAATACCCTCACTACAAAAAGCTGCAGGATTTCTAGCAGATGCGGCGGTTGATTCAGTTCGTTCTGCGGCCCGTGCATGTGCTCTATCTAATTCTGGACGTAGAACTCTTTGGCTAAAAAACTGGTCAGCAGATGTTCAGTCAAAGATCAAACTCTGCGGTGTTCCCTGTGAAGGGCAATACCTATTCGGGAAAGCCCTAGACGAAATTTTAGAAAAGGCGGCAGACAAAAAGAAACGATTTCCTCCACCTCCTCATCTAAACGGCGCTGGTGTGACTTACGGCAGTCCTTTCGGGGGTCCAGAAGAGGAGGCCGATCAGATGATAGACCCGTGCGGAGAAATTCTGGAGAGGAAAGGATAGAGGGTTCCTCTTCATTACCTCCTCACAAGCCAGACCCTAAACACCAATGACGCCAGAGGTCCGGTGGGGGGAAGACTCCGGTTCTTTGTCCATCAGTGGGAGGCACTGCCGTCCTCACAATGGATAACCAACCTGAAGGCAAAGGGCGTAAAGTTAAATTTCACCACCCTCCCTCCTCAACGGATGGCAGTCACAAAGGTCTCCAAATCTAATCAAATCATTCTGGAAGGAGAAATTCAGCTCCTTATACAGAAGGAGGTACTTGTAAGAGTCCCACCACACAAGGAAGGGAGAGGCTTTTACAACACCCTGTTTCTAACACCCAAACCGGATGGTTCCAAAAGGGTGATCTGCAATCTGAAGGCCTTGAACCGGTATATCCGGTTAGAAAGGTTCAAAATGGAGACTCTAAAATCGACGGTAAAATTACTGTATCCAGGCTGCTACATGACGGTAATCGATCTCTCAGATGCGTATTATCACGTCCCAATCTATGGGGAGCATCAGCAGTTTCTGAGGGTATTCGTGGAATTTGCGGGGGTTCCCACTCACCTACAGTACCAATGCCTACCCTTCGGGGTTTCAATAGCCCCACGTATCTTTACAAAAATAATCTCAGAAGTGGCATCTTTCCTGAGAAAAGAAAGTATACTTCTAGTACCATATTTAGACGACTTTCTCGTCATAGCGGACAATCAGGAGGTTGGCATAAAAGCTGTAGTAAGGGTACGAGAGGTACTGACCAACCTGGGCTGGATAATAAACCTAAAAAAGTCAAAAATTGTTCCAGTCCAGATACAGGAGTTTCTGGGCATACAGTTAAATTCCCTCACGCAGGAAAGTGTTCTCCCAAACAGAAAGATACTTGTTATCCAACAAAGGATAGACCATATGTAATTAAATCAATCCACTTCACTAAGGGGGGCAATGTCACTCCTAGGTATGCTGACTGCAACAATCCCTGTGGTTCGATGGGCTCAGGTACACACCAGACAGTTACAGTGGCAGATAATAGCCGAGCAAGCGAAACCCCGTCAGTTTAAATCAAAAGATCACGTCTCCACAAGTATGGGACTCGCTAAAATGGTGGCAGGAGACATTGAACCTAAAGAAGGGCGTTCCCTGGTCGATCCAGGACCCAGTAGTACTGACCACAGACGCAGGACCTCTGGGCTGGGGCGCACATCTGTCAAACCATATTTTACAAGGCCAGTGGGGGCCCGTAATGATAGGAGCAACCTCCAATCTCAAAGAATTAACAGCGGTGAGACAGGCAGTCCTTCGGATAACGGAGAATATCAAAGGGAAACACCTTGTGGTACTGTCCGACAACAGCACAGCGGTATCATACATAAACAGACAAGGGGGCACAAGGTCAGAGTCATTGATGGAAGAGGCCAAAAAATTGTTCCTATGGGCAGAGGTAAACATTTTGTCCATATCGAGCACACACCTGAGAGGGTCAGACAACCTTGTAGCAGACTTTCTAAGTCGACATGTGTTACACCAGGGGGAGTGGTCCCTAAACCAAAAAGTATTTGGAGAAATCAGTGCCGGCTGGGGGACTCCGGAAGTGGACCTATTCGCCACAAGGCAAAATCGGAAAGTGGACAGATTCTACTCGCTAAATCCGAGGGAGAGTCCAGAAGGGGTAAATGCTTTGTTACACCAGTGGAACTTCCAACTAGCATATGGGTTCCCCCCGTTCTCACTAATACCAACAGTCCTGAGGAAACTTCGGGACGACGGGGTGCGAATAATTCTGATAGCACCC
Organism: Oophaga sylvatica; assembly: GCA_033576555.1. Lineage (NCBI taxonomy): Eukaryota > Metazoa > Chordata > Amphibia > Anura > Dendrobatidae > Oophaga > Oophaga sylvatica. The sequence continues at coordinate 201,581,691 of JARQOD010000002.1, forward strand.
TTCTGGCCAAAAAGGGCATGGTTCACATGGCTCAGACGCATGTCCGTCTCGGACCCATGGATCTTGCCGGAGCTTCCAGATCTCCTACATCAAGGTCCAGTGCTACACCCTCAAGTTCACAGACTGCATCTCACCGCATGGAACTTGAGAGGGGACTTCTGTTAGGAAAAGGTTTCTCAGAACCATTAGTTACCACCCTGCTTGCAATTAATATACTCAAAACTTGCCCATAAAAAAACATGACTGCTTCTCGGTCATACTAAATCACATCAAAATAGGTATATATTAATATACCCAAAAATGAGAGCAGATAATAATATATACTAAATTATTTTTATTTGTCAAAAACAAAATTGAATTTAATGCGTAACAAAATTAGACAATATTAATTCAAGTAACGGTGCAAGATAAAAGGGGACAAATCGCATCCATAGACTATATATGCTGCATGGTAACGGTTCATGGGTTCCTCATATCTATAGTGGAAAAATGTCCAACAACACGTAGCTGCATGAGGATATAATGATAGTCTGTGCCTATTTGTACTTAACAACCATTTAACAAAGTGACAATTGTCACTAACATTCAAGGTGTAAAACAAAGCGGCCAGACATATACAAAACTATATGAGGACAACCGAAGCCATTACCTGTGTATCAGCAATCAGAGAGAGTAGTTGGAGCTCCTGTCCCTCAGCCCCTGCTTGCAAGCAGAAAGAAAGTATCAAGAGAAAAATACCGGAAGGTCTGGGAGAAATTCTTGGAGTTTTCGGGACGTTCCCCATCAAATACAAGTCAAGAAGTCCCAATAACCGAAGTACTGGAGTTCCTCCAAAAAGGGCTAGAGAAAGCACTATCCACCAGTACTCTAAAAGTACATGTCGCAGCATTAGGTGTGTTTGATCAGAAACTTGCTAACCACCCTTGGGTATACAGGTTCATTAGAGCCTCATTTACATCCAGACCCTTTAAGCCACGATTAAAGGTAGCTCCCTGGGATCTAAATTTAGTACTTAATGCTTTGACTTCACCTCCGTTTGAGCCCATTTCATCCATCTCGATTAAATCCCTAACTTTAAAAACAGTTCTCCTGGTGGCCCTAACGTCACCGCGACGTATTACCGAGTTACAAGCTATCTCTGCTAACCCACCATATACTACCATCCTAGATGATAGGGTGGTTATTAGAACTGACCCAGCCTTCCTCCCGAAGGTAAATTCAAAATTCCACAGAATCCAAGAGATAATCTTACCCTTCTGTGCCAATCCAAAATCCCAGGGAGAAGAAACCTTCCATTGTCTGGATGTTAGACGTTGCCTGCTTCAATATCTAGAAGCAACGGAGCCCTGGCGACAGTCGCCAGCCCTTTTTGTCTCCTTCCAGGGGACAAACGGGGAGGCAAGCCTCAAAATCAACCATTGCACGGTGGCTTCGTATGTCTATCTTTCTTACTCTTCCTTGGGTAGGGTGCCCCAACTAGGAGTAACAGCCCACTCGACGAGCCGTAGCTACATCCTGGGCAGAAAGGGCAAATGCATCTGTGGAACAGATCTGTAATGCAGCAGTATGGTCGTCACCTTCTACTTTCTTTCGTCATTACAGGCTAGACCTAGGGTGTTCAAATCTAGCCTTTGGAAGGAAAGTTATCTGCTGTCGTCCCACCCTAGTAATCTTTCTATTTCTTCCTCTCACATCACGGTGCTGTCATGGGGAAGGGAAAAAATGATAATTACTTACGGGTAATTTGATTTTCCAGATCCATGACAGCACCGCATTATTCCCGCCCTATCTTGGTGATGGTGGTATGATTCACGAGGAACTTTGTATAGATAAGAATATTGCATTAAGTTACCGTTTATGTGCATGAATATTTATGTGTATAGATATGTACATAAAAAAAAAAAATTGACAAAAAAATGAGCAAATTAATCTAAGGCGGTCACCTTACATGCTCTGCAAACAAAACTGAGGAGAGAGGTGCCGCCCCCTTCTTTTATCTCCAACTGCAGGTTTCCTGTTTTCTGGGGGCGGAATCCATCTCACATCACGATGCTGTCATGGATCTGGAAAATCAAATTACTCGTAAGTAATTATCATTTTTTCAGTTGTTTCACACTTTAAGTATATAATTCCACATGTGTTCATAGTTTTGATACCTTCAGTGTGAATGTACAATTTTCATAGTCATGAAAATGCTGAAAAATCTTTAAATGAGGTGTGTCCAAACTTTTGGTAATATAACCCCTTAACGACCGCCAATACGCATTTTAACAGCAGCAGTTACGGGAACTTATTCCTCAGCGCCGCTTTTTAATGGTGCTGAGAAATAAGTGTATAGGTCCCACCTGCGTCGGAAAATGTCCGGGATCTTTGCTAGCGGGGTAGCCGAAGCCCCGGTGAACATGACTCTGGTCGGTTTTTACCGTCCCCAGTTACGTGATTGCTGTTATTCACCGAATAATGGCAATCACAAAAAAAGTCAGATTTTTCCATTCATTTCTCTCTCCTCTGATATGATCTAGCATACCAAAGGACAGCGAAATGGGCCCCCTACCGGTACCTCCGCCATTTCCGGGCCCTCGTGCTCCGTTCCCAAACCCTCCATGTCATCTTCCTGGAAGAAAATTGCAGTTCATGCGGAGTGCGCCAGACGAGATCTGCCTACTGGTACCTGGCAACAATAGGAGATTTTTCCTATTAGTTCATTTTGATCACTGTGATAGACCCTATCACAGAGATCAAAATTAAAATAAAAAAATTGTAAATCAAGCCCCCCCTTTATTATCCCCCTTAGTTAGATAAAAATAATAAAATATTTTTTTTTCATTCTTTGCAGTTAACCCCTTAACCCCCAAGGGTGGTTTGCACGTTAATGACCGGGCCAATTTTAACAATTCTGACCACTGTCTCTTTATGAGGACATATTGTACTTTATGGTAGTGGTAAAATTTCTTCGATATAATTTGCGTTTATGAAAAAAATGGAAATATGGCAAATTTTGAAAATTTGTATTCAACCTTTGAATTTGTATTCCCTTTAAACAGAGAAATATGTCACACAAAATAGTTACTAAATAATATTTCCCACATGTCTACTTTACATCAGCACAATTTTGGAACCAAAATTTTTTTTGTTACGAAGTTATAAGAGTGGGTTAAAAGTTGACCAGGGATTTCTAATTTTTACAACAAATTGTACAAAACCATTTTTTTTTTAGGGACCACCTCACATTTGAAGTCCCTTTCAGGAGTAAATACCCAAAAGTGAAACCATTCTAAAAACTGCACCCCTCAAGGTACTCAAAACCACATTAACCCCTTTCTGCCAGCTGAGGGAATAGTACGTCAGCTGGCAGTACCCCCCGCTTTGAGGTGGGCTCCGGCGGTGAGCCTACCTCAAAGCCGCGACATGTCAGCTTTTATAAACAGCTGACATGTGCCCGCAATAGGCGCGAGCGGAATCGCGATCCGCACGCGCCTATTACCTAGTTAAATCCCGCTGTCAAAGCTGACAGCAGGCATTTAACTAGCGCTTCCGGCCCCCGTGCCGGAAATGAGCGCATCGCCGACCCCGTCACATGATCGGGGGTCGCGCGACGCGTTCCCTTGACAACCAGAGGTCTCTTAGAGACCTCTATGGTTGTTGTCGACACATTGCTCGCGACATGATCACGAAAAATGGAGACGCTACGGGACTCGGAAAATGGCGCAATTTTTTATTTTTAGCAAACTTTGGAATTTTTTTTCACCACTTGGATATAAGAGAACCTAGACATGTTTGGTGTCTATGAACTCGTAATGACACGGAGAATCATAATGGCAGGTCAGTTTTAGCATTTAGTGAACCTAGCAAAAAAGCCAAACAAAAAACAAGGGTAAGATTGTACTTTTTTTGCAATTTCACTGCACTTGGATTTTTTTTCCCCATTTTCGAGTACACTACATGGTAAAACCAATGGTGTTGTTCAAAGGTACAACTTGTCCCGCAAAAAATAAGCCCTCACATTTAGGGTTGAGCATTCCGATACCGAAACCCGGTTCCGATACCTGAAATCCAATGTAAGTCTATGGGAACAAAATATCGGAATATTTTTAATTCCGATATTTTGTTCCCATAGACTTACATTGGATTTCAGGTATCGGAACCGGGTTTCGGTATCGGAATGCTCAACCCTACTCACATTGCCATATTGATGGAAAAATAAAAAAGTTATGGCTCTGGAAAGAAGGGGAGCGAAAAACGCAAAACCGAAAAAAGCTTTGGGGTTAAGGGGTTAAAGAAGTTTATTAACCCTTCAGGTGCTTCACAGGAGCTGAAGCAACTTGGAAGGAAAAAATGGACATTTAACTTTTTAGTCACAAAAATTATCTTTTACAAACATTTTTATTTTTTTTATTTTAACAAGGGTAAAAGGAGAAAATGGACAGAAAGTTGTTGTACAATTTCTCCTGAGTACGCAGATACCCCATATGTGGGGGAAAACCACTGTCTGGGCGCACAGCAGCGCTCGGAAGGGAAGGAGCGGCATTTGACTTTTTCAAACCAAAATTGGCTGGAATTGAGATTAGACGCCATGTCGTGTTTGGAGAGCCCCTGATGTGCCTAAACAGTGGAAACCCCCCACAAGTGACACCATTTTGGAAAGTAGACCCCCTAAGGAACTTATCTAGATCTGTTGTGAGCATTTGAACCCCCAAGTGTTTCACTAACGTTTATAATGCCTGGGTGTGAAAAAAAAAAGTTTCCACAAAAGTGATTTTTTTTTTTAGTCCCCAATTTTTGATTTTTCCCAAGGAAATTGGACCCTAAAAGTTGTTGTTCAATTAGTCCTGAGTACGCTGATACCCCATATGTGGGGGTGAAAAACTGTTTGGGTGCACGGCAGGGCTCGGAAAGGAAGTAATGATGTTTTGGAATGCAGACTTTGATGGGTGTCATGTTCAGTTTGCAGAGCCCCTGATGTGCCTAAACAGTGGAAACCCCCCCCCCCACACACACACGTGACTCCTTTTTGGAAACTAGACCCCCTAAGGAACTTATCTAGATCTGTGGTGAGCACTTTGAACCCCCAAGTGCTTCACACAAGTTTATAGTGCCTGGGCATGAAAATAAAAAATCCTATTTTTTTTCCCACAAAAATATTTAAGTCACCAATTTTTTATTTTCCCAAGGGTAACAGAAGAAATTGGACCCCAAAATTTTTTTTCCAATTTGTCCTGAGTACGCTGATACCCCATATGTGGGGGGAACAACTGTTTGGCACACGGCAGAGCTTGGAAGGGAAGGAGCACCATTTGACTTTTTCAAACCAAAATTGGCTGGAATCGAGATTGGACGCCATGTCGCATTTGGATAGCCCCTGATGTGCCTAAACAATAGAAACCCCCTACAAGTGACCCCATTTTGGAAACTAGACCCCCAAAGGAATTTATATGTGTGGTGAGAACTTTGAACCCCCAATTGCTTCACTGAAGTTTATAACGTAGAGCCATAAAAATAAAAAATCATATTTTTTTCCACAATTATATTTTCGCCCCCAATTTTTTATATTACCAAGGGTAACAGAAGAAATTGGATACCAAGAGTTATTGTGCAATTTGTCTTGAGTACGCTGATAACCCATATGTGGGGGTAAACTATTGTTTGGGCGCATGGCAGAGCTCAGAAGGGAAGGAGCACCGTTTGACCTTTTTCAACGCAGAATTGGCTGGAATTGAGATCAGATGCCATGTCACGTTTGGAGAGCCCCTGAAGTGCCTAAACAGTGGAAACCCCCCAATTCTATCTCCAACCCTAATCCCAGCCATAACCCTAAGCACAAACCTAACCCTAATCCCAACCCTAAACCTAATGGGAAAATGGAAATAAATACATTTTTTAAATTTTATTTTTCCCTAACTAAGGTGGTGATAAAGAGGGGTTTGATTTACTATTTATAGCGGGTTTTTATGTTTGGCAGCTGTTACACGCTAAAAGACGCTTTTTATTGCAAAAATAATAGTTTTTGGATTATCACATTTTGAGCTATAATTTTTTCTTATTTTGGCCCACCGAGTCGTGTGAGGTCTTAATTTTTGCGGGACGAGTTGACGTTTTTATTGGTACCATTTTTGGGTAACATGAAATTTTTTGATCGCATTTTATTACGATTTTTGGGAGGCAGAATGAACAAAAACTAGCAATTCATTAATTTTTTTTTTGGGGGGGGGGGCGTTTATACCGTTCCACGTGTGGTAAAATTGATAAAGCAGTTTTATTCTTCGGGTTAGTACAATTATAGCGATACCTCATTTATATCTTTTTTTTATATTTTGGTGCTTTTATACAATAGGAACAATTATATATAAAAAATTATTTTGCATCACTTTATTCTGCGAGCTATAACGTTTTTATTTTTTCGCTGATGATGCTGTATGGCGGCTCGTATTTTGCGGGACAAGATGACTTTTTCAGCGGTACCATGTTTATACGATACGATACACTTTATTGATCCCGGGAGGAAATTACAGTATTACAGCAGCAATACAAACAGCAGTACATAAAATATTAGGACACAAATCTTGCACAGGTATACCAACATTACATAATAAATAAAAGTGGGTAGTTCAGGTGTATATAAGTCACTGTTAATTGACATTAGTACACCAGCCATCAGTCATTATTTTCTACCACCCTTAGGAAATTATTATACATCCCCATAGCAGTACGTACAAACGATATCCTGAATTTCTCCTTCTTGCACCTTAGTAGGATTAGACGGCTGCTGAATGTGCTCTTCTGCTTCAAGAACAGCTCGTATAGTGGCTGTGTATTATTGTTCATTATAGCCTTACACTTCTTCTGAATTCTATCCTCCAATGCCTCCTCAAGAGTCCAGATGGAGGCCAACTTCTGCCCTTGCCTTCTTGATAAGTTTTTTGAGTTTATTAGCGTCAGCTACTCGCACACTACTGCCCCAGCAAATGATAGCAAAAAAGATGGTGCTTGCTACAACGGACTGGTAGAGCATCTCCAGCATTTTACTGCACACATTGAACGACCTGAGCTTCCGCAGAAAGTAGTCTGCTCATTCCCTTCTTGTAAACCTTTTCTGTATGTCACCTCCAATCAGGTTTACTGTCAAGGTGAACCCCCAAATATTTGTAGCTCTCAACAATCTCAACCTCCTGGCCAGCAATATTGATTGGTAAGTAATCCTCCTTTTCAGCAGCAGATGAAGGAAGGGAGACACACTAGTCATTACTAGTGGGTAGGCGGAGCCCACATAGGATAGAAACACCTCAGATTAAAAAAGTGTTGACCGGCCCCTCCAGCTTATGGGGCTCCTCCTACTCCAGCTCTCCAGTCTAAAATTTGAGGTCACAGAGGATAGTCGCTGTGGAAGCAGCTCCTCAGAAATTTTTTTTATTTTAGTCGGACAGAGACTTGGACCGCCAGTGGTCTAGAGGTTTCAAGGATCTCAGCGCTGCTGGACCCCCACCTCTCCCTTGGCGGATCTGTATTACCCTGTAAGGTGGTCCCTGCAGAACCCTGCCGGCCCTGGGGGATGAGGATTGCTTCCCTGGCGGGGACGCAAACCGCGCTTCTGGGGTCACTGCGTTCCCCACCCTGGGGGGAAGCTACGGGCACAGCGCCACAAATCTCTGAGGGGTCCCTGTGGCGCTCAGCGGGGTGAGTACTCCACATTTTAATGTGTTTGAGTGCTTCAGCGACTGCTGCGGCAGCCGCTGTTGACATGTGACATGTTGGTGACTAGTGTCTTTTGTCCGCAGGTGGATGCCTGCAGGACATGGAGAGCGGAGGAGTCGCGCGCCCTTTTTTTGAATTTTCGCAGCGCTCTGAGCGCGTGCTTTACTACTGTCTTCTTCCGGCTTCTCTCTCAGAAGCACAGCGCGGCGGCCATTACTGGAAGCGAAGGCTTCCTTCCTCACTCTCCTCTCCTCCCGACAATCGAAGACGCTACACCGCGGCCAGCTGGGTGAGTCGCTTCTGCCTGTCAGGGCAGAAGCTTAACCCCCTCACCCCCACAGCGCAGGATACTGAACGCTACCGCTAACGATCATTATAACGACACATACTAATGCGATCGTTTTTTGTGATCGTTTTAATGTCGCTAGTAGCTGCCACAGTGGGCGATCTCATTGACGACGCATAAGTGGTTAGCGATCCCCTTAGCGACTTTGGCGGTCATTGCGATGTACAAATCAGTGCAATTTTTTAGCGTTCTTGTTTAGTGTACAAAGGCAAAAGAAGCATACCTTTGAGAGCACTGTCCTGCAGCTGTTACCTCATAAGAGGCACCTGGGGCTCGCACACCCTTTTCATTAAACAAGGGTTGTGGGGAGTCTGCGACATTAACCCCTTCTTTGGCGGTTAACCCTTTATTGGGGGACAGCTGGGGTAGCTCTCTCTTTAAGAAACCACACTGTCCTAGTTACTGACAGGTTTAACCTGCCATATACTGTGTGAGGACATGTCAGATCAGGGTCCAGGAGGTGCGGACCGTCTCCCAGATCCGCTACAGGGATCAGTATCGCGTATCTGACACGCAGACCTCAACGGCGTCAGGCGCAGCGGTCAGAGGTTTTCAGTGATGTCAAAATGGAGGCCCTCGCTCGATGGCCTGTCTGACCTTCTAGGTTATTGGGTGTCAGCTAGATCCTCTCAGAGGAAGCGACACAGGCCGGTGCCTTCATTCCCGCGCAGCGACTAGGACCGATTCGGATAAGGAGGATCGGCAGGGACTCTCTGCTTCTCTTTTGGGTCGTACAGAGGCTTTTATTGGAAGCCATGAGAGAGGCGTTACAGTTACCGGAGGAGGTAACTAGACGTCCTAGTAATTCGGCCCGGATGTTTTCAGGAGTCGCATAGGTCGCGATCAGCATTACCACCCTGAACACGCCCGATCTCATCTGATCTTGGAAGCTAAGCAGGGTTGGGCCTGGTTAGTACTTGGATGGGAGACCGCCTGGGAATTCCAGGTGCTGTAGGCTTAAAGGAACGCCTGTTCCAGATGAGTGTTTTCAGCTGTATCCGTGTACGTGCCGGTAGTAGACGGAATTGATTGATAATTGGATTCCTTCTCCTGAAGTGGATGTCCCTTTATCCCAGCTTAGCAAGTCCTCATTACTTCCTGTTAAAAGGGAAGGTGAGTTTGCAGAATCCGCTGGACAGAAAAACGGAGATGGCGGCGAAATCCATCTACGAGGCCGTGGGTCATGGATTCAGAGCATGTGTGCTTGTAAAGCTTCTCTAAGCTGGTTAGACCGTCTACGGACGGCGTGGTAAGATAGATCCCCTCTATCCGAGGTAGATGGGCTTTTTAAGTTGGAGGATGCAGCCCGATATGACAGTGATGCAGGTTGGATACTGCGTAACTGCTGTCCAGGGCGCAATCCTAGGCAATCACAGTCAGGAGAGCACTGTGGCTTAGACAGTGGACCGGAGACGCGGTTTCCAAGCAAGGTTTGCTATCCTTAGCTTACAAGGGTGGTCAGCTATTTGGATCTGACCTCACGGAGCTGATTGCCAAGGCAAAGGCAAAAGAAACGGCTTTACCGCAGCGAAGAGCTGTGACTTCTGCGTCTGGCAGGCATAGTGCCGGTAGTAGTCGGCGGTCCTTTCCGTCCAGGGGACGGTTCGGTCAGCCCTCTTGGGGATCGGGTCGTCCCTCTTTTTTCGGGAAAAAAGAACGCTCAGAAATCCCGCACTCCCTGGAAACAGAGCTTCCGCCAAGACAAGTGGGAAGCTGACAAAAAGCCCGCTAAGGCAGACTGACGCCAGGGTCTCACTCGAGGGCTCTCGAGTGGGAGGTCACCTGCTCCAATTCAAACCGACTTGAGCTTCCCGCGTGTCGGACGCCTGGGTGACGCGGGTTGTGTCGGCAGGCTACTTCGTAGAGTTTTTTTTTTTTTTCTTGACTCCCAGACAGTTTTTGCCACTCTCGCATTCCGTCAGAGCCCGAGCTATTTGCCGCTCTACTGCGGGAGGTCGATTCCCTTCTGCAGAAGGGTGTGGTAGTACCGATTCCGCGGAGGGCCGGGGAAGAGGGTTTTATTCCAACCTCTTTGTGGTCCCCAAAAAGGAGGACAAATTTCGCCCCTTTCTGGATCTCAAAAGATTGAATTGGCATGTCCGTACCCGGAAATTCCGCATGGAGTCACTTCGCTCCGTTGTGGTGGCCCTGTCGCATAACGAATCGACATTCGGGACGCTTTTTTGCATGTTCCCGTCGGAAGGGCCCACCAACGCTTCCTTCGTTTTGCCATAGGCCAGGACCATTACCAGTTTGTGGCCTTGCCATTCGGGTTGGCCTCAGCACCCGGAGTTTTTACGAAAATTCTGGCACCTCTCATGGCGATTCTGCGAAGACGGGGTTACGATTCTTCCCTATCTGGACGACCTTTTGATTGTGGCGTCCTCAAAGGAGGAGGCGGTGACGGCTCGCAATCTATCCCTTCAGCTCCTGAGGACTTCGGGTGGCTGATCAATTGGGAGAAGTCATCTCTGGAACCGTCACAGTCAATCCTGTTTTTGGGAACGCATTCGACACGGTACGAGCAGTGGTGTCTCTGCCTCCAGACAAGCAAGCGAATCTTCTTTGACATGTAATGAAGTCTTCGACAGCAATGTCCCTTCGAAGGTGTATGCGCCTTCTGGGTTTGACGGTGGCGTCGATGGAGGCAATTCCGTTTTCCCAATTTCATTACAGGGCTCTCCAAATGCTCATTTTCAACCGTTGGGATCGATCGCAGTTTTCACTGGATTGCAGTGTCATCATCTCCCACAGGGTGCGAGAGTCTCTAGGATGGTGGTTACGTCCGGAAGTGTTATCCCTGGGGAAGTCCTTCCTCCCTCCGAGGTGGTCGATCGTAACCACCGATGCCAGCCTGACGGGCTGGGGGGGTGTCTGGAACGATCTCTGGATTCAGGGAGTATGGTCGTTGGAAGAGTCTGTCCTGCCGATCAACATCCTGGAATTGAGGGCAATTTTCCTTTGCCTCCAACACTGGACGGTCCCTTTAAGCGGTCTACCAGTCCGAGTGCAGACAAACAACGCGACGGCGGTCGCGTATATTAATCATCAAGGTGGGACGAGGAGCTTCAGGCTCATGATGGAAGTGTCTTGAATTCTGGTATGGGCCGAAGCCAGAGTGCCAGCCATCTCTGCGATTCACATTCCAGGAGTTCAGAGTATCACAGCGGACTTCCTCAGTCGCGAAAAGATGGATTCCGGAGAATGGAGTCTTCATCCGAAAATTTTTGCACTGCTGTGCTCCGGTTGGGGAACTCCCCAAGTGGATTTGATGGCATCCAGGTTCAATGCCAAGTTACCGACGTTCATGTCCAGGTACAAGGAACCGAAGGCTGTGGCGGTGGATGCTCTGGTGGCTCCTTGGGACCAATTTGAGCTAAATCTGTGTTCCCGCCGATATCCTTACTTCCTCTGGTGTTGCGTCGGATCAGACTGGAGAGAGTCCCGGCTATATTGATAGCCCCAGATTGGCCAAGGAGGACGTGGTTCTCGACACTGGTGTCGCTTTTGGCAGCGCCTCCACTTCCACTCCCTCTTCGCCCGGACCTGTTAACCCAAGGGCTCGTTCGTCACCCGGACCTGAAGTCTCTACGTTTGACGGCGTGGCTCTTGAGACCGAAATCTTGACCCGTCAAGGTTTTTTCAGCCGAAGTCATTGCCACTCTGCGAGCTGCCAGAGGTCCGGCTACTACTAGGATTTATCACAAGACTTGGGAAGCCTTCTTTTCGTGGTGTTCGGGTTCTTCTAGGAACCCGAGGATTTTTTTTCCATTCCCAATTTGTTGGCCTTTTTGCAGTACGGGCTGGACAAAGGGTTTGGCAGTTAGCACTCTGAAAGGACAGGTTTTCTGCTCTGTCCTTGCTGTTTCGAAGGCTATCGCCTCGCGTAGGGACGTACGTTCCTTTTTTCACGGGGTAACCCGTCAATTTCCGCCGCTGAAGGCGCCTGTGTCTCCTTGGCGGATCAATCTTGTCTTGGAGGCTCTTCAACATGGGCCTTTTGAGCCTATGGACTCTGTTAATCTTTCCTTTCTCTCTTGGAAGGTTGCCTTCCTAGTGGCGGTCACTTCTTTGAGAAGGGTTTCTGAGTTGGCGGCTCTTTCTTGCTCGCCTCCTTTTCTGGAGTTTCACCCAGATCGCGTAGTGCTTCGCACACGGGGCGACTTTCTACCTAAAGTGGTGTCACAGTTTCATGTTAACCAGGATATTGTGTTGCCCTCGCTTTGTCCGGAGCCAAGGAATGCGAAGGAACGGACCTTGCACACATTGGATTTGGTGCGGGCTTTGAAGTTCTATTTGTCTATTACTCAAAGTTTTCGGAAGTCGGATTCTCTGTTTGTGATTCCAGCAGGTCGTCGACGTGGGCAACGAGCTTCCAAGGATTCTATAGCTCGTTGGATTCGGTCGGCCATTTTAGAGGCTTACCGACTTAAGGGCGAACCTTGCCCGATTAAGATTCGAGCTCACTCCACAAGGGCTGTGGGTTCATCGTGGGCTTTTCATCAAGGAGCCTCGGCAGCTCAGCTCTGCCGGGCGGCGATCTGGCGCTCCGTCCACACATTTACAAAATTTTATAAGGTGGACGTCAGTGCTTCCGCTGATGCGGCCTTAGGACGTAGGGTCCTGCAGGCGGCTGTAGTTTAAAGTTCTTGTGAACTTGTAGTTAGCGCTAGTTGCGCATTTATTTAGGTTGTTGGGTATCTGCCTCTTTTGGTTTTTTTGCCCACCCTTATTTTTGGACTGCTTTGGGACGTCCCACTAGTAATGACTGTGTCTGCCTTCCTTCATCTGCTGCTGAAACACGGATTTTGGTAAGAACTTACCTGTAAAATCCTTTTCAGCGAAGAAGGAAGGGAGACACACATCCCTCCCATGGCAGAAGTGTGTTGTGTTTTCAGATGCGGCGTGACCCTTCTCTGATAGCGATTATCTGGGCTGAGGTCGGCGCGCTAAGGCTCTGTTCCAGCATTGCCAGCTCATCGCAGTGGTCAGGTTCAGTGAGTAGTACCTGGACACTGGTTGTTTCGGCTATATGCATAACCTGTCTTCTTGTTTTTTTCTCTGAAGTCCTTCAGAAGGGGTTATGTTGCTACGCTGGTGATATTTGCTCTTCCTTAGCTTGTGTACGACTGGAGAGCTGGAGTAGGAGGAGCCCTAGCTGGAGGGGCCGGTCAACACTTTTTTAATCTGAGGTGTTTCTATCCTATGTGGGCTCCGCCTACCCACTAGTAATGACTAGTGTGTCTCCCTTCCTTCTTCGCTGAAAAGGATTTTACAGGTAAGTTCTTACCAAAATCCGTGTTTTCCTTCTATAACTCACCACCATCTCCTTGGTTTTCTTTACATTTAGTTCAAGACAGTTAGTCTGACACCAATCCACAAAGTCAGAAACCACCCTTCTATATTCCCCCCCCCCCCCCAGCACCCCACAATGCCCCCTACAATCACGGAGTCATCTGAGAATTTTTGGAGGTGACAAAAATCAGAATTATACTGAAAGTCAGCTGTATACAATGTGAAGAGGAAGGTGTGACCGCACTGTACCCTGAGGGGCTCCAACACTGCTCCGTACACTGCCAGATACCACCTCCCCCATCCTTACAAACTGCGGCCTGTCTGTCAGGTAGTCACTTATCCTGTTCACCATCCCCTCATCTACCTCCAGCGTTTTTTATTTACACCATGTTCCAAATTTTTATGCAAATTGGTTTTAAGTGTCATAGCGTTTTTTTTTTTTTTTGTAAATGAAACCCATTGATGGTATTGTGTCTCGGGGTTCTTTGGATCACTGAAATCAGTCTCAGATTACTGTGATAAATAGTTTGCCATGTGAACCCAGTAAAAGGAAAACTGGATGTTCCACACTATTAAGCAGGCCAGAGTTTTCAAGTAACATGGGAAAGAAAAAGGATCTCTCTGCTGCTGAAAAGCTTCAAATAGTGCAATGCCTTGGTCAAGGGATGAAAACATTAGATATTTCCGAAAACTTAACGTGATCATCGTACTGTTAAGAGATTTGTGACTGATTCTGAGCACAGACGTGTTCGTGCTGATAAAGGCAGAATGAGGAAGGTTTCTGCCAGGCAAGTTCATCGGATTAAGAGAGCAGCTGCTAAAAAGCCATTAAAAACCAGCAAACAGATATTTGAAGCTGCTGGTGCCTATGGAGTCCCTCGAACCTCAAGGTGTAGGATCCTTCAAAGGCTTGCTGTGGTGCATAAACCTACTATTCGGCCACCCTTAAACAGTGCTCACAAGCCGAAACTGTTGCAGTGGGCCCAGACATACATGAAGACTAATTTTCAAACAGCCTTGTTTATTGATGAGTGTCGAGCAACCCTGGATGGTCCAGACGGATGGAGTAGAGGATGGTTGGTGGATGGCCACCATGTCCCAACAAGGCTGCAACGTCAGCAAGGAGGTGGAGGAGTCATGGTTTGGGCCAGAATCATGGGGAAACAGCTGGTTAGGGCCCTTTAAAGTTCCTGAAGGTGTGAAAATGACATCTGCAAAGTATATAGAGTTTCTGACTGACAACTTTCTTCCATGGTATATAAAGCAGAAACGTGCCTTCAGAATCAGTCATCTTCATGCATGACAATGCACCATCTTATGCTGCAAAGAATACCTCTGAGTCATTGACTGCTATGGGCATAAAAGGAGATAAACTCATGGTGTGGCCACAATATTCCCCTGACCTCAACCCTATAGAGAACCTTTGGAGTATCATCAAGCAAAAGATCTGAGGGTGGGAGGCAGTTCACATCAAACCAGCAGCTTTGGGAGGCTTCATGCAAAGAAATACAAGCAGAAACTCTCCAAAAACTCACAAGTTAAATGGATGCAAGAATTGTGAAGGTGATATCAAAGAAGGGTTCCTATGTTAACATGTAACTTGGCCTGTTATGATGTTTTGGAGTTAAATAGCTTTTTTGTTCGGTGAATGTGACCTCCTAATGCTTCAAATTCCACAAATGAGCATTTTCAGTTCTTTAAAACATATCTAATGTTTAGAAATTCTACTGTGCCTAATAATTTGGAACAATGCATTTTGAGTTTTTATTCATTTTGGAGATTACCGTATTTTTCGGACCATAGGATGCACTTTTTTCCTCAAAAATTTTGGAAAATGGGGGTGCGTCTTATGGTCGCAATATACCTACAAAACCGGTGGCGGCGGCGGTCCCGATGTAGCCTCCCTGTGCTGTGTGGTGCGGTAGTGTCGGGGCTCTGTAATGTGGCGGCAGCGGGGCTCTGCTGCGTTGGGGGCTCCGCCGGCATTTCGTCAAAGCCCGAAAAACCCCCGCAGCTCCGCTGCTGCAACGCGGTGGCCTCCTGAAATATGGCCGCCAGGGGCCTCCGGAAAGATGGCCGCCGCATACTCAAATTCAAATCTTGGCAATGAGATCTCTTCCCGAGATCTCGCTGCGGAGATCTGTATCTGAGCATGCTCCGCCTCCAGCGGCCATCTTTCCGAAGGCCCCTGGTGGCCATGTTTTAGGAGGCCTCGGCGTCGCAGCAACAGAGCTGCGGGGGGCTTTCGGGCTATGACGAAATGCCGGCAGAGCCCCGTTGCCGCCACATCAAGCCCCGACACCACCGCACCACAGAGCACAGGAGACTGCATTGGGACCACCACCACGAGATTTGTAAGTATATTGCGACTCCACAGAGCACAGACACCAAGCAGAGCACCTCTGCAACACAGAGCACAGCCACTGCACGACCCCTGTGAACACTCCTCTACCTGTGCTGATCCCTTCGCTGGTAAGCTGAATTCGGACTGTAAGGCCGGCGTCACACTCAACGCAGAATAAAACGGACCGTATTGTACGGCCGTATTACGCAGAAATGTTGCCGGCACATTTATCCGTATTTCATCCGTTGTCAAGGTGTGGCTGCGTATTTTGCGCATGTAAGCATCCGTATGGCATCCGTACGGCGAGAATTTCTCGCCGGCTTGCAAAACCGACATATAATGGATCCCAATGACAGTTTTTACATCACAAAAGAAGAATAGATATATACACATAGATTACATATATATATATATATATATATATATATATATATATAATATATATATATATATACATGTCATTAAGATATATATATATCTATATATAGATATATATCTATATATATAGATATATATATATTTATAGTTCATGCACTTCTACATAGTATAATAGCCGCTAATTCAATTGCCGGCTTTTGTAAAATTACAGAACCCGACATGAAATGACACATGGTTTACATATGGTTAATCATGTAATTTCATGTAATTTGATATATGGTTTTCACTAACAATTACATGAGTGTATGTGTGCTAAATTTCAGACATGTAGGGGTTAATTAAATGTGTAAAATTGTTGGAAAAAAATGCGTGGGCTCCCGCGGTATTTTGTCCACCAGACAGGGAAAGCCAGCGAGTGGGGGCAGATAATAGCCTAGGGAGGGTGCATTTTTTTTTGTGCCCCCCCTGGCTACTAAGATCTGCCCCCAGCCACCCCAGAAAAAGCACATCTATGAGTAGATGCCCCTTTTCTGGCACTTAGCCCGTCTATTCCCATTGCCCTGTAGCGGTGGCTAATGGGTTAATAATGGGTTAAGGCCACCTTGCTATTGGAAGGTGACTTTAAGCCAGGTTAATAATTGAGTTGTCAATTAGACAACTATCAATTATTAATCCTACTGTATTAAATGTTTACAAAAAACACATTAACCCCTTCATGACCTGCCATTTTTTGAAATTCTGACCAGTGTCCCTTTTTGAGGTAATAACTCAGGAACGCTTCAACGGATCCTGAGAACGTTTTTTCGTGACATATTGGGCTTCATGTTAGTGGTAAATTTAGGTCGATAATTTTTGCATTTATTTGTGAAAAAAATGGAAATTTGGCGAAAATTTTGAAAATTTCGCAATTTTCAAATTTTGAATTTTTGTTCTGTTAAACCAGAGAGTTATGTGACACAAAATAGTTAATAAATAACATTTCCCACTTGTCTTCTTTGCATCAGCACAATTTTGGAAGCAAAAATTTTTTTTTTTTAGGAAGTTATAAGGGTTAAAATTGACCAGTGATTTCTCATTTTTACAGCAAAATTTACAAAACCATTTTTTTAGGGACCACCTCACATTTGAAGACACTTTGAGGGGTCTATATGGTAGAAAATACCCAAAAGTGACACCATTATAAAAACTGCACCCCTCAAGCTACTCAAAACTACATTCAAGAAGATTATTAACCCTTCAGGTGCTTCACAGGAACTAAAGCAACGTGGAAGGAAAAAATGGACATTTTAATTTTTCCAACAAAAATTTTATTTTAGCAGCAATTTTTTGATTTTTGCATGGGCAACAGGATAAAATGGATCCTAAAATTTGTTGGGCAAATTACCTCATATGTGGTCATAAACCACTGTTTGGGCGCTCGGCAGGGATCAGAAGGGAAGGAGCACCATTTGACTTTTTGAATGGAAAATTA
Source organism: Oophaga sylvatica (assembly GCA_033576555.1). Classification (NCBI taxonomy): domain Eukaryota; kingdom Metazoa; phylum Chordata; class Amphibia; order Anura; family Dendrobatidae; genus Oophaga; species Oophaga sylvatica. The sequence goes on from JARQOD010000002.1 coordinate 201,599,214, forward strand.
GCTCCAATCATTAGCGGACACCATGACGCGTTTGGAGAGCCCCTGTGTGCCTAAACAATGAAAAAACCCCACATGTGACACCATTTTGGAAACTAGACCTCTTATGGAACTTATCTAGATGTGTTGTGAGCACTCTGAACCCCCAAGTGCTTCACAGAAGTTTATAACGCAGAGCAGTGAAAATAAAAAAAATCATTTTTTTCCTCAAAAATGATTTTTTAGCCCGCTATTTTTTATTTTCACAAGGGTAACAGGAGAAATTGGACCACAAAAGTTGTTGTGCAATTTGTCCTGAGTACACCAATACCCCATATGTGGGGGGTAACCACTGTTTTGGCGCATGGGAGAGCTCAGAAGGGAAGGAGCGCCATTTTGGAATGCAGACTTGATGGAATGTTCTGCGGGCGTCATGTTGCGTTTGCAGAGCCCCTGATGTGCCTAAACAGTAGAAACCCCCCACAAGTGACCCCATTTTGGAAACTAGATCCCCCAAGGAACACCTCTAGATGTGTGGTGAGCACTTTGAACCCCCAAGTTCTTCACAGAAGTTTATAAACGCAGAGCAGTGAAAATAAGTCATTTTTGTTTCTCAAAAATGATTTTTTAGCCTATTTTTTATTTTCCCAAGGGTAACAGGATAAATTGGACACCAAAAGTTGTTGTCCAGTTTTTCCGGAGTACGCTGGTGTCCAATATGAGGGGGGAACCACTGTTTGGGTGCACAGCAGGGCTCAGAAGGGAAGGAGCGCCATTTGACTTTAATGGAAAATTAGCTCCAATCGTTAGCGGACACCATGTCGTGTTTGGAGAGCCCCTGTGTGCCTAAACTTTGGAGCTCCCCCACAAATGACCCCATTTTGGAAACAAGACCCCCTAAGGAACTTATTTAGATGCACAGTGAGCACTTTGAACCCCCAGGTGCTATACAGAAGTTTATAACGCACAGCCTTGAAAATAAAAAATCATTTTTTTTCTCAAAAAATGATTTTTTTTAACCTACAATTTTTTATTTTCACAAGGGTAACAGGAGAAATTGGACCCCAAAAGTTGTTGTACAGTTTGTCCTGAGTACACTGGTACCCCATATGTGGGAGAAAACTACTGTATGGGCACACGTCGGGGCTCGGAAGGGAAGTAGTGATGTTTTGAAATGCCGACATGATGGAATGGTCTGCGGGCGTCATGTTACGTTTGCAGAGCTCATGATGTGCCTAAACAGTAGAAACCCCCCCAAGTGACCCCATTTTGGAAACTAGATCCCCCAAGGAACACCTCTAGATGTGTGGTGAGCACTTTGAATTTCCAAGTTCTTCACAGAAGTTTATAACGCAGAGCTGTGAAAATAAAAAATCATTTTTTTTCCACAAAAATCATTTTTTTAGTCCCCAATTTTTTTCCCAAGAGTAACAGGAGAAATTAGACCCCCAAAGTTGTTGTGCAATTTTTACTGAGTATGCTGATACCCCATATGTGGGGGTAAACCACTGTTTGGGCACACGTCGGGGCTCGGAATAAAGGGAGCACTGTTTCACTTTTAACAGCCAATCAGAGCGATCGTAGCCACGTAGGGGTTAAGCCAACCCCCCTGTGGTGAAGCACAAAGGGTCTTGTGCCTGCGTGTTGGGTGACCTTTCAGTGACCCCGGTCACCCGACCCGCAGGAACGTGATCCTTTCATGACACATATGCTGTGTCACAGGTCATGAAGGGGTTAATTAAAAATTATTTTAATGAAATAGACAGTTTTTGACCATATTTTATTTAACTGGTACTCCATCCGATTTCCTTGCTCTCCTGTAATAAAAATAACATAATAAAGCAACATTATTCTTACCTATCCGGCGCTCAGTCAGGTCCCACGCTGTAATCCTTCTGAAAGGGTTAACATGTTTACTGCGGGGACCGGAGCTAATGCTCCAGCGTCGCTGTAAACCCCAGAATGAATGAGTTCCTCTCCCGGCTGACAGGAGAGGAAGTAATTAGCTGGGAAGCTTAATTGATTGAATCCCCGGCTAACCTGAAGTGAACTGATTACTGTGGGAAACATTCAATTAAGCTTCCCAGCTAATCAGCTCACCTCCTGTCAGCCTGGAGAGGAACTCATTCATTCGGGGGCTTACAGCGAGGCAGCCAGCATTAGCTGCGCTGCTTGTTGTAAACCTGTTAACCTTTTGTGAAGGATTACAGCGTGGGTCCTGACTGAGTGCCGTAGAGGTAAGAATAAGCTTGCTTTATTATTTTCGTTTTAATACAGGAGAACAAGGGCTTCGCAAGGATTACCAGTTTAATAAAATATGGTCAAAAGCTGTGTATTTCATTAAAATGATTTTTAATTAATGTGTGTTTTTTTCATTTAATACAATAGGATTAATAATTGATAGTTGTCTAATTGACAACTCAATTATTAACCTGGCTTAAAGTCACCTATCAGTAGCAAGGTGGCCTTAACCCATTAGCCACCGCTACAGGGCAATGGTAATAGATGTGCCTTTTCTGAGGTGGCTGGGGGCAGATGTTAGTAGCCAGGGGGCACAAAAATAATGGTCCCGCTCTGGGCTACTAATACCTGTCTTCAGTACTGGCTTTCCCTGTCTGGTTGAGAAAATACCGCGGGAGCCCACACATTTTTTTACAATGAATTTACACATTTAATTAACCCCTACATGTATGAAATTTGGCACACATACACTCATGTAATTTATTGAAAACCATATATCAAAGTACATGAAATGACATGGTTAACTGTATGTAAACCATGTGTCATTTCATGTCGGGTTCAGTAATTTCACAAAAGCCGGCAATTGAATTAGCAGCGGCTATTATACTATGTAGAAGTGTTTGAACTATAAATTGTGTGTGTGTGTGTGTGTATAATATAATATATTAAAATATATATATATATATATATATATATATATATATATATATATATATATAATATATATGTATATATGTGTATATATCTATTCTTTCTATTTTTATTAAACCTGTCAGTGTGATTTTACAGTATAGCTGGGGATGAATTGCCGGCTTTTCTAGAGGACACTGGTGGGTATTTCTCGCTAGTCACACGTGTGGTCCGTGTGTAATCCGTTGTTTTCTCGCACCCATAGACTTTCATTGGCGTACAACGGGCATAATACGCTGACAATTGCAGCATGCTGCGGGTGTCTCGCACCGTAACATACGGCCGAGAAAAATACACATGATCAGAGCTGCCCCATAGAGAAATATTTGTCCGAGTGTAATGCGTGATTTTCATGCCTCTCACTCGTCCGTATTCCTCCTTATTGTGACGCCGGCCTAAGACGGACCCCCATTTGACAAATTTTTTTTTTTCACTATTTCTATTTATTTGGGGTGCGTCTTATGGTCCGGTGCGTCTTATAGTCCGAATAAAACGGTATACTGTTATAATTGGGAGGTTTCTTCAATAAAATTTGATGTGTACTCTAACGGGTGATGACTTTTATTAGACTGACTGTCATTTGCACCGACCACTTAAAAAAATCATAGAAAAATATAATTTGCATATTAATTTGGAACACTGTGTATATCCGTCTTTTTGATCGCATGTTATTCCTCTCTTTGTTCGGCGGTATGATGATAAATCATTGTATTTTTGCTTTTTTTTTTTTAAGGGGTCCACTAAAGGGGTTAACTAGTGGGACAGTTTTAGAGGGCGGGTCGTTACGGACGCGGCGATACTAAATGTGTACTATTATTTTTTTTTATTTACATAAAAAAATTTATTGGGGAATTATTTTTTTTATTCTTTAGGATTTTTTTTTTTTACACGTTATTATTTTTTTTTACTTATTTACTTTGTCCCAGGGTGGGACATCACTGTATAGTGTCAGATCGCTGATCTGACAAGCAGTGTAGGAAGCTTTCTCAGCGCCTGCTCTCAGCAGTCACTGAGGAAGCCGCCTCCCTGCAGGACCCGGAAGGACCCTGTGGCCATCTTGGAGCCGGGGTCCTTCATAAGGGAGGCCCTGGGAACAGCGCGATCACATTGTCTCAGGGAAGCACGCAGGGAGCCACCCTCCCTGCGCGATGCTTCCCTATACAGCCGGAACACTGCGATCATGTTTGATCGCAGTGTGCCAGGGGGTTAATGTGTCGGGAGCGGTCAGTGACAGCTCCTGGCACATAGTGCCGGGTGTCAGCTGCGATAATCAGCTGTCACCTGGCCGCGATCAGCTGCGCTCTTCCCTGATCGCATATGACGTACTATTCCGTCCTTCGGAATTACCGTATTTACTCGTGTATAAGCCGACCCGTGTATAAGCCGACCCCCCTAATTTTGCCACAAAAAACTGGGAAAAATTATTGACTCGTGTATAAGCCGGGTGTATAAACTGCCCTCCTGCTCTGTGCTGCCCCCGTCCTGCTCCTTGCTTCCCCATCCAGCTCTGTGCTCCCTCATTCTCCTCTGTACTCCCCCTCCCCCCCCTCTCGTCCTCCGCTGTGCTCCCCCATTCCTTCTCCGCCCCCCGTCCTGCTCCGTGCTCCTCTGTGCCCTCCATTCTCCCCTGTCCTGCTCCATGCTTCCCCGTCCTCCACGCTTCCCCCGTCCACCGATCTCCCCCCGTCCTGCTCCATGCTTCCCCGTCCTCCTCCATGCTTCCCCCGTCCTCCTCCATGCTTCCCGTCCTCATGCTTCCCCCGTCCTCCTCCATGCTTCCCCCGTCCTCCATGCTTCCCCGTCCTGCTCCAGCTTCCCCGTCCACCGTTCTCCCTCCCGTCCTCTATGCTTCCCCCGTCCACCGTTCTCCCCCCCCGTCCTGTTCCGTGCTCCTTGTCCTCTCCTCCATCATACTCACCCCTCCCCGTGCCATCGCTGAGCGTCCCTGCAATCCTGCGTTCTCCCCGTCTTCCTGCAGCTCTCCAGCACTGAGCGGTGATGTAATACCGCTCATTAAGGCCATGAATATGGAGGCCACGCCTATGGGAGTGGCGTCGCGTCCATATTACATGACCTTAATGAGCGGGTATTACATCACCGCTCAGTGCTGAAGAGCTGCAGGAAGCTGGGGAGAGCTGCAGGAAGCCGGGGAGAACGCAGGATTGCAGGGACGCTCAGCGATGGCACGGGGAGGGGTGAGTATGATCCCAGCCACCGGCTCCTGCCGCGGCATCCCCTCCCCCGCTGGTTTCTGCCCTATGACTCGTGTATAAGCCGAGGGGGCATTTTCAGCATGAAAAAAGGTGCTGAAAATCTCGGCTTATACACGAGTATATACGGTAAGTCCCAGGGCACATGGACGGAATAGTACGTCTGATGGCAGAAAGGGGTTAAAGTTGGGGTTAGTGTTGGAGTTAGAGCTGGGGTTGGGGTTAAGGGTGTGTTAGGGTTAGTTAGAATTGGGGGGTTTCCACTGTTTAGGCACATCAGGGGCTCTCTAAACGAGACATGGCGCCTGCCATTGTTTCCAGTCAATTTTGTGTTCAAAAAGTCAAACGGTGCTCCCTTCCTTCTGAGCCCTGCCATGCACCCAAACAGTGGCTTTTCCCCACATACGGGGTATCTGCTTACTCGGGAGAAATTGCTCAACAAATGTTGTGGTCTGTTTTATCTTGTTACCCTTGTAAAAAATAAAAAAAAGTTTGGGTCTAAAGTAAATTTTTTGTGAAAAAAGTAAAATGTTCATTTTTTCCTTCCACATTGCTTTAGTTCTCGTGAAGCACCTGAAGGGTTAATAAACTTCTTGAATGTGGTTTTGTGCACCTTGAGGGATGCAGTTTTTAGAATGGTGTCACTTTTGGGTGTCTTCTGACATATTGACCCCCCAAAGTCACTTCAAATGTGAGGTGGTCCCTAAAAAAAAAGTTTTGTAAATTTTGTTGAAAAAAATGAGATCGCTGGTCAATTTTTAACCTTTTATAACGTCCTAAAAAAAATAAATTGTTTCCAAAATTGTGCTGAGCCCTCACGGGCAGGGTCCTCTTTCCTTCTGTACTTGTGTGTCCCTTGTCTAGCACACGTTTATTGTACCTGTCTATATTTTCCCTTTTCATATGTAAAGCGCCATGGAATAAATGGCGCTATATAAATGTGTAGTAATAATAATAATGTAAAGTTGACATGTCAGAAATGTTATTTATCAACTGTTTTGTGTGACATGACTCTGATTTACGGGCGCAAAAATTAAAAGTTTGAAAATTGCAGAATTTTAAATTTTTTTGCCAAATTTAGTTTTTTCATAAACGCAAGTCATAATGAATATATTTTACCACTAACATGAAGTACAATATGTCACGAAAAAAAAATATCTCAGAATCAGTGGAATCCGTTGAAGTGTTCCTGAGCTATAACCTCAGTGACAGTGGTCAGAATTGTAAAAATTGGCTCAGTCAATAAGGGGTTAAAGAAAACTGCCAAAAGTTCTGCATATACTATTTATTGATCACAATATAGAGAGTAATTCAATGTTTACAATTCTATAACTTAGTATTTTGTAACATAACCTCTTGCTTTAATTACTGCACCACACCGACGGGGCATCGAAGCCACTAGTGCATTCAACACATCCTAAAGTAACTTGCTCCATTCCATTTGCAACTGTGTAAACAATTCATTTTTATTGCTATGGGTATATGCCCTAATTGGCTTGGCCATTGTAACAGGTGAACATTTTTCTTTGCTAATCAATTTTTAACTAAATTGGATATTTGTTTGCTATCATTGTCTTGCTGGAATTTTCAGCCACTGCCTACTTTGGTTTTACCATGTGGCAGCATTACATTCTCCATTATATCCTTGTACAGGGTAGTATTCATATTTCCATTAATTCTATACAGAGGGCCAATGGCAGATGCAGAAAAGCATCCCCAAATCATGACATTGCCACCACCACATTTCACTGTAGGCTTTTGGTATTTGTCCTCATTATGTTATCCAATTGGGCGGTAAATACAGTGCTTGCCATCAGTACCATACAGGTTAAACTTGGATTCATTCGACGACAACACCTTAAACAAATCTGTCTCTTTCCAATGGCTTACCATACAGGTTAAACTTGGATTCATTCGACGACAACACCTTAAACAAATCTGTCTCTTTCCAATGGCTGTGTTCTTTGGCAAACTCAAGTTGGACCTTCCGGTTCTTTGCAGAGATGAAAGGCTTCTTGACTGGAACTTGTGCATTCAACTCTATTGATCTTTGCCATCGCCCCACAGTTTGGCGACTCACTTTGACCCCATATTCTTCATTCATTTCATGCAAAATCTGTACAGCACTTTTACGGACATCAGATACTGAGCTTTTCTTAATAATTTGATCAACTTTGGAGGAAGTTTTCTGAGGTTGTCCACTTCTAGGTTTGTCAGCTGTTTCATTTGGATAGATAAGCATGTGCACAGCTTTAGTAGGTGCCAGAGTAAGTTCCCACACCATTAACCCCTTCCCGACCCATGACGCCGACGTCGGCGTCATGAAAACCTGTGCCATCCCGACCCATGACGCCGACGTAGGCGTCGTGCTATAAATCATGTTACTGCGGGTCGGGGGTCCGGGGTCACTGAAAGGTCACCCGACCCGCAGTAACAGGACCCTTACTGCATCACCACAGGGGGGTTGGCTTAACCCCCACGTGGCCACGATCGCTCTGATTGGCTGTTAAAAGTGAAACTGCCAATCAGAGCGATTTGTAATATTTCACCAATGAAACTGGTGAAATATTACAATCCAGCCATGGCCGATGCTGCAATAGCATCTGCCATGGCTGGAGACCGCGATCAGACCCCCCCACACCATGTCACGGCGGTGATCGGCCGCCGCCATCGAAAGATGGCAGCGATCGGTCACCGCCGTCGCTATCTGCTCCCCTGCTCCTGCGATCACCACCCCTCACCTTCCGATCCCCCCCCCCCCTCACCTTCCGACGTCCCCTACTCACCTCTCCCGGTCCACCGATGTCCCTGGATCCGTCCCGGCGGCTGCCCGGGATTCTTCATGGGCGCCGCCATCTTGGAAAATGGCGGGCGCATGCGCAGTGCGCCCTCCATTGTAAAAAAAATTTATTTTGATCACTGTGATAAACTGTCACAGTGATCAAAATAAAAAAAAAGTAAATGAACCCCCCCCCATCATAGGTAGGGACAAATAATAAAAAAAATAATTTTTTTTTTTTTTCCTAGCGGATTTTGCTGCTGATCCGCAGCTGATTTTGCTGCGGATCCGCGGCGGATATCGCGGCGGATCCGCGGCTAATTTCGCTGCTGATTCGCGCGGATTTCGCTGCGGATCCGCGGCGGATATCGCTGCTGATCCGCGCTGATTTCGCTGCTGATCCGCGGCTAATTTCGCTGCTGATCCGCGGCGGATTTCGCTGCGGATCCGCGGCGGATTTCGCTGAGATCCGCGGCGATATCGCTGCTGATCCGCGGCTGATTTCGCTGCTGATCCGCGGCGGATTTCGCTGCGGATCCGCGGCGGATTTCGCTGAGGATCCGCGGCGGATATCGCTGCTGATCCGCGGCTGATTTCGCTGCTGATCCGCGGCGGATTTCGCTGCTGATCCGCGGCGGATTTCGCTGCTGATCCGCGGCGGATTTCGCTGAGGATCCGCGGCGGATATCGCTGCTGATCCGCGGCTGATTTCGCTGCTGATCCGCGGCGATTTCGCTGCGGATCCGCGCGGATTTCGCTGCGGATCCGCGGCGGATTTCGCTGAGGATCCGCGGCGGATATCGCTGCTGATCCGCGGCTGATTTCGCTGCTGATCCGCGGCGGATTTCGCTGCGGATCCGCGGCGGATTTCGCTGAGGATCCGCGGCGGATATCGCTGCTGATCCGCGGCTGATTTCGCTGCTGATCCGCGGCTAATTTCGCTGCTGATCCGCGGCGGATTTCGCTGCGGATCCGCGGCGGATTTCGCTGAGGATCCGCGGCGGATATCGCTGCTGATCCGCGGCTGATTTCGCTGCTGATCCACGGCGGATTTCGCTGCGGATCCGCGGCGGATTTCGCTGAGGATCCGCGGCGGATATCGCTGCTGATCCGCGGCTGATTTAGCTGCGGATCCGCGACTAATTTAGCTGCGGATCCGCGACTGATTTCGCTGCGGATCCGCGACTGATTTCGCTGCGGATCCGCGGCGGATTTCGCTGCTGATCCGCGGCGGATTTTGCTGCTGATCCGCGACTGATTTTGCTGCTGATTCGCTGCGGATCCGCGGCGATTTCGCTGCTGATTCGTGGCTGATTTCGCTGCTGATTCGCGGCTGATTTCGCTGCTGATTCGCGGCTGATTTCGCTGCTGATCCGCGGCTGATTTCGCTGCTGATCCGCGGCTGATTTCGCTGCTGATCCGCGGCTGATTTCGCTGCTGATCCGCGGCGGATTTCGCAGCTGATCCGCGGCGGATTTCGCCGCTGATCCGCGGCGGATTTCGCCGCTGATCCGCGGCTGATTTCGCCGCTGATCCGCGGCGGATTTCGCTGCTGATCCGCGCGGATTTTGCTGCTGATCCGCGACTGATTTTGCTGCGGATCCGCGGCTGATTATCTGCTGATTCATCTGCGCTAGCGGGTATAGCATAATGCGATCGCGTTATGCTATACCGTTACCAGCCGGTCAATGCTACGTGTTGAACGGGCTGGTAAAACGCAATATGAACCCAGCCTTAGGGTTAGAACTAGGGTTAGGGTTAGCATTAGGGTTAAGGTTAGAATTACGGTTGGGGTTGGAATTTGAGTTAGGGTTGGAATTAGGGTTAGGGTTGGAATTAGGGTTAGGCTTGTAGTTAGGTTTATGGTTAGAGTTGGGATTAGGGTTAGGGGTGTGTTGGGGTTAGGGTTATGATTAGGGTTTGTATTAGAGTTAGGTGTGTGTAGGGGTTAGGCTTGGGGTTAGGGGTGTGTTGGGGTTAGTGTTGGAGTTAGAATTGAGGGGTTTCCACTATTTAGGCACATCAGGGGTCTCCATACGCGACATGGCGCCACCATTGATTCCTGCAAATTTTGCGTTCAAAAAGTCAAACAGTGCTCCCTTTATTCCAAGCCCCGACGTATGCCCAAACAGTGGTTTATCCCCACATATGAGGTATCAGCGTACTCGGGAAAAATTGCACAACAATTTTGGGGGTTCTAATTCTCCTGTTAACATTGGGAAAAAAAATTGGGGACTAAAAATTATTTTTGTGGAAAAAAAATGATTTTATATTTTCACGGCTCTGCGTTATAAACTTCTGTGAAGGACTTGGAGATTCAAAGTGCTTATCACACATCTATAGGAGTTCCTTGGGGGATCTAGTTTCCAAAATGGGGTCACTTGTGGGGAGTTTCTACTGTTTAGGCACATCAGGGACTCTGCAAACGTAACATGACGCCCGAAGACCATTCCATCAAGTGGGCATTTCAAAACGTCACTACTTCCCATCCGAGCCCCGACGTGTGCCCATACAGTAGTTTTCTCCCACATATGGGATATCAGCATACTCAGGACAAATTGGACAACAACTTTTGGGGTCTAATTTCTCATGTTACCCTTGGGAAAATAAAAAAATTGGGGACTAAAAGATCCTGATTGTGGAAAAAATGATTTTTTTATTTTCATGCCCGGGTGTTATAAACTTCTGTGTAGCCCTTGGGGGTTCAAAGTGCTCACCACACATCTAGATAAGTTCCTTGGGGGGTCTAGTTTCCAAAATGGGGTCACTTGTGGGGGGTTTCCACTGTTTAGGCACACAGGGGCTCTCCAAATACGACATGGCGTCCAATCTCAATTCCAGCCAAAAAAGTCAAATGGCGCTGCTTCCCTTCCGAGCTCTGCCATGCGCCCAAATAGTGGTTTACCCCCACATATGGGGTATCAGCGTACTCAGGACTAATTGCACAATAACTTTTGGGGTCCTTTTATCCTTTGGAAAATAAAAATTGGGATGAAAAGATCATTTTTGTGGAAAAAATATGATTTTTTAATTTTACGGCTCTACGTTATAACCTTTTGTGAAGCCCTTGGGGGTTAAAAGCTCTCACAACACATTTAGATAAGGTCCTTGGGGGGGTCCAGTTTCCAAAATGGTGTCACTTGTGGGGGTTTGGACTGTTTAGGCACACAGGGACTCTCCAAATGCGACATGGCGTCCAATCTCAATTCCCGCCAAAAAAGTCAAATGGCGCTGCTTCCCTTCCGAGCTCTGCCATGCGCCCAAATAGTGGTTTAACCCCCACACATGGGGTATAGGTGTACTCTGGTGAAATTGTACAACAAATATTGTGGTTCATTTTCTCCTGATACCCTTGACAAAATTTAAAAAAATTGTGTCGAAAGAAAAATTTTGTGAAAAAAAGTTAAATGTTCATTTTTTCCTTCCACATTGCTTCAATTCTTGTGAAGTACCTAAAGGGTTAATAAACTTCTTGAATGTGGCTTTGAACACGTTGAGGGGTGCAGTTTTTAGAATGGTGTCACTTTTGGGTATTTTCTGTCATATTGACCCCTCAAATTCACTTCAAATGTGAGGTGGCCCCTAAAAAAAATGGTTTTGTAAATTTTGTTGGAAAAATGAGAAATTGCTGGTCAACTTTTAACACTTATAACTTCCTAACAAAAAAAAATTTTGGTTCCAAAATTGTGCTGATGTAAAGTAGACATGTGGGAAATGTTATTTATTAACTAATTTTTGTGACATATCTCTCTGATTTAATGGCATAAAAATTAAAAGTTTGAAAATTGCAAAATTTTCAACATTTTTGCCATATTTCTGTTTTTTTCATAAATAAACTCAAGTTATATTGAAGAAATTTTACCACTATCATGAAGTACAATATGTCACGAGAAAACAATCCTGTAGAATGTAAGCCCGAAAGGGCAGGGTCCTCTCCCCTCTGTATCAGTCTGTCATTGTTAGTTTGTTTACTGTAAGTGATACCTGTAATTTGTATGTAACCCCTTCTCATGTACAGCACCATGGAATCAATGGTGCTATAGAAATAAATAATAATAATAATAATAATCGCCAAGATCCGTTGAAGCGTTCCAGAGTTATAACCTTATAAAGAGACAGTGGTCAGAATTGTAAAAATTGGCCTGGTCTTTAACCTACAAAATGGCTTGGTCGTTAAGGGGTTAACAAGGGTAAAAGGAGAAAATGGACAAATAAAGTTGTTGTGCAATTTCTCCTGAGTACGCCAATACCCCATATGTGGGGGAAAACCACTGTTTGGGCACACGGCAGAGCTCGTAAGGGAATGAGCGCCGTTTGACTTTTTCCAACCAAGATTGGCTGGAATTGAGATTGGATGCCATGTTGCATTTGGAGAGCCCCTGATGTGCCTAAACAGTGGAAATCCCCCACAAGTGACACCATTTTGGAAACTAGACCCCCTAAGGAACTTATCTAGATCTGTGGTGAGCAATTTGAACCCCCAAGTGCTTCACAAGTTTATAACGTAGAGCCGTAAAATTAAAAAATCATATTTTTTCCACAAAAATGATCTTTACACACCAATTTTTATATTCCCAAAGGGTTACAAGACCCCAAAAGTTATTATACAATTTGTCCTGAGTACGCTGATACCCCATTTGTGGGGATAAACCACTGTTTGGGTGCGTGGCAGAGCTCGGAAGGGAAGGAGCGCCGTTTGACTGTTTCAACGCAGAATTGGCTGGACGCCATGTCGCGTTTGAAGAGCCACTGATGTGCCTAAACAGTGGAAACCCCACACAAATGAAACCATTTTGGAAACTAGACCCCTCAACGAATTTACCTAGATGTGTGGTGAGAACTTTGAACCCCCAGGTGTTTCACTAAAGTTTATAACGCCCTAGCATGAAAATAAAAATATCATATTTTTTCCACAAACATGATTTTTTTAGTCCCCAACTTTTTATTTTCCCAAGGTTAACAGGAGAAATTGGACCCCAAAAGTTTTTCCAATTTGTCCTGAGTACGCTGATACCCCATATGTAGGAGAAAGCTACTGTATGGGCAAACGTCGGGGCTCGGAAGGGAAGTAGTAAAGTTTTGGATTGCAGACTTTGATGGAATGGTCTGCGGGCATCATGTCGCGTTTGGAGAGCCCCTGATGTGCCTAAACAGTGAAAACCCCCACAAGTGACCCCATTTTGGATAATAGGCCCCCCAAGGAACTTATCTAGATGTGTGGTGAGCACTTTGAACCCCGAAGTGCTTCACAGAAGTTTATAACGTACAGCCGTAAAAATAAAAAATCTTTTTTTTATTTACAATGATTTTTTCGCACCCAATATTTTATTTTTACATGGGTAACAAAAGAAATTGGACCGCAAAAGTTGTCCAATTTGTCCTGAGTACGCTGATACCCTATATGTGGGAGAAAACTACTGTATGGGCACACTTCGGGGCTCGGAAGGGAAGTAGTGACGTTTTGGATTGCAGACTTTGATGGAATGGTCTGGGGGCGTCATGTCGCATTTGGAGAGCCCCTGATGTGCCTAAACAGTGGAAACCCCCCACAAGTGACCCCATTTTGGAAAATAGACCCCACAAGAATATTATCTAGATGTGTGGTGAGCGCTATGAAGCCTCAAGTGCTTCACAGAAGTTTATAACGTACAGCCGTAAAAGCAAAAAAATTATTTTTTTTTTACAAAAATTATATTTTCGCCCCCAATTTTTTTATTTTCCCAAGGGTAACAGAAGGTATTACACCCCAAGAGATATTGTGCAATTTGTCCTGAGTATGCTGATACCCCATATGTGGGGGTAAACTACTGTTTGGGCACATGGCAGAGCTCAGAAGTGAAGGAGCACCGTTTGACTTTTTCAACGCAGAATTGGCTGGAATTGAGATCAGACGCCATGTCACATTTGGAGAGCCCCTGATGTGCCTAAACAGTGGAAACCCTCGAATTCTTACTCCAACCCTAACCCCAACACACCCCTAACCCTAGTCCCAACCCTAAGCAAAACCCTAACCACAAACCTAACCCTAATGGGAAAAATGGAAATAAATACAATTTTTTAATTTTATTATTTTTCCCTAAATAAGAGGGTGATAAAGGGGGGGTTTGATTTACTATTCATAGCGGGTTTTTATGTTTGGCAGCTGTCACGCTAAGACGCATTTTATTGCAAAAAAAATAGTTTTTGCATCACCACATTTTGAGAGCTATAATTTTTGCATATTTTGGCCCACAGAGTCATGTGAGGTCTTAGTTTTTGTGGGACTAGTTGACGTTTTTATTGGTACCATTTTTTGAGCACATGACATTTTTTGATCGCTTTTTATTTCGATTTTTCGGAGGTTAGAATAAACAAAAAATCAGCAATTCATGAATTTCTTTTGGGGGGGCGTTTATACCGTTCCACGTGTGATAAAATTGATAAAGCAGTTTTATTCTTCGGGTCAGTACGATTACGGCGATACCTCATTTATATCATTTTTTATGTTTTAGTGCTTTTATACAATAAAAACAGTTTTATATAAAAAAATAATTATTTTTGCATCGCTTTTTTCTGCGAGCTATAAATTTTTTATTTTTTCGCTGATGATGCTGTATGGCGGCTTGTTTTTTGCGAGACAAGATGACGTTTTCAGCGGTACCATGGTAATTTATATCCGTCTTTTTGATCGCGTGTTATTCCACTTTTTGTTCGGCGGTATGATGATCTATCATTGTTTTTTTGCTTTTATTTTTTTTTTTATTTATTTTTTTTTTTCTTAGGGGTTCACTAAAGGGGTTAACTAGTGGGACAGTTCTATAGGGCGGGTCGTTACGGACGCGGCGATACCAAATATGTGTACTTCTATTTTGTTTTTTATTTACATGAAGAAATTAATTTATTGGGGAATATTTTTTTCCTTTATTTTGGATTTTTTTTTACACATTTTATTTATTTATTTTTTTTTAACTTTTTTGCTTTGTCCCAGGGTGGGACATCACTGTATAAGGTCAGATAGCAGGTCTGAGAGTGTGCACAGCACTCTGTCAGATCAGCGATGTGACAGGCACTGCTGCAGGCTTTCTCAGCGCCTGCTCTCAGCAGGCACTGAAGAAGCCACCTCCCTGCAGGACCTGGAAGGACCCCGTGGCCATCTTGGATCCGGGGTCCTGCAGGGAGGAAGCCCTCAGAACAGGTCACATTGCGCTGTTCTGAGGGTCTCACGGAAGCACGCAGGGAGCCGCCTCCCTGCGCGATGCTTCCCTGTGCCCCCGCTACACCGTGATCATGTTTGATTGCGGTGTGCCAGGGGTTAATGTGCCGGGAGTGGTCCGTGACTGCTCCTGGCACATAGTGCCGGGTGTCCATGGTCAGATTGGCCCAGGTCACATGAACGGATAGTACGTCCGATGGCAGAAAGGGGTTAAAGGGGTTGTCCACTACTAGGACAACCCTTAACCCCCGGAGCTTTTTTCGTTTTTCGCTCCCCTCCTTCCCAGAGCCATAACTTTTTTATTTTTCCGTCAGTATGGCAATGAGGGCTTATTTTTTGCTGGACGAGTTGTATTTTTGAACGACACCATTGGTTTTACCATGTCGTGTACTAGAGAACGGGAAAAAAATTACAAGTGCCGTGAAATTGCAAAAAAGTGCAATCACACACTAGTTTTTCGTTTTGGCTTTTTTGCTAGGTTCCTTAACCCCTTAATGTCCAATGACGTGCACAGTCCGTCATGGCAAGGTGTCAGTTCCGGCACCAGGACGGACTGTGCACGTCATCCCTTTGATCTACCACTGCGTGTCACAGACAGCTGACAGGCACGGCAAGCGGTGCAGGGACCTTTGCCGTCAGTCCCCGCACCTACAGCGCTGTGCTTGGTCAGTCAATCTGACTGACCAAACACAGCAGCGATCGCGCAGGAGAAGCTGAAATTTCAGCTCCTCCAGCGCGATCAGTGCAGGAGCCGGCGCTGCAATAGCCGAGCTTCCTGCACTGACAGCCAGGAGCGGCGCCCCCACCGCCCCTGGCTGTTCACCCCCTGACTGCTGCGATCGCAGCGCTCAGGGGGGGAGGCAGAGGGTCGGGAGCTCCCTCTGCCTCAGATCGGCGCCCTGCAATGTATTTGCAGGGCCCGATCTCTGCCTTGATGACCCGGGGGTTGTCATGACAACCTCTGGGTCATGTAGCTACGGAAAGCTGGTGTGATCATGCTCACAGCAGCTTTCATCATAGCAGTGGCGTAACTAGAAATGGCGGGGCCCCACAGCAAAATTTTGAATGGGGCCCCCTCTCCCAAACGGGCGGCGGGGGGGGCGGGGTTCTGATAGTGGGCGGAGCCAATAGCAGTGGGCGGAGCAAATCACAGCAATTCTCTAGGCCCAAAAAATACTCTTCAGTCTCATAACGGCCAGCTTTTTGCCCAAATCAGAGCTGTATTTAAAGCAGACATTATGGAAACACAATATAATATAATGGACTGGTAGCAATGCAGCCCCCTTATGCTACCATTACTAGTAACCATGTCCCGCATAACTATTAATGCAGGCACATTATGCCCCCATAACTAGTAATAAGCCCTCTTATTCTCCCATCAGTAGTAATGTGCCCCTCAAGTAGTAATGCAGCCAAGAATGCAGAGTTATCACTCACACAGTATGTGCCCCCGTTAATCTTCGGTGGTATCTTCAGCTCCACAGTGGAGCACACTCACCACCAGTCTTCACCCTTCTGGGCGCCGCCGACGAGTGACGTCAGCAGCGTGATCACATGACATGATCACGCTGCAGACGTCGCTCTGACCCGGCGGTCAGAGCTTCAATTGTACTGGCGTCTGTATAGACACCAGTGCAATTGATTCCTGGGAGACGGCACGCAGCAGCTTCTCTGCGCCGGCTGTCAGCATGACAGCCAGCACAGGGAACCGCCGACTCTCAGGCCATGGGCGGCGGAACACAGCCGCAGGGGAGACAGCTGCAGCAGGGACGGGCCCCCTGCTAGCCCGGGCCCTATGGCAGCTGCTTCCCCTGCTTCCACGATAGTTCCGCCCCTGCATCATAGGTACAATGCATTGCAATGCTGGAGCATTGCAATGCATTGTAACTGCAATAAAAAGTAAAAAAAAGTGAAAGTCCCATAAAGGGACAAGTTAAAAAAAAAAATCATTTTTTAAAAAAAATTGTAAAAAAAAATATTAAAAAATTTTAAAAAAATCCCCTAAAAAATACACATTTTTATGTAATAAAAAAATAAAAAACAAAAAAAATACACATGTCTGGTATCGCCACGTCCGTAAAAATCCCATCTATAAAAGCGTAACCCTAGTTAACCCCTTCAGTGAAAGCCGTAAAAAAAAAAAAAAAAACACAAAAAAGTAGTAAATTATACTTTTTCCAAGCGGTATCATCATACCGCTTGGAAAAAGTGCAATAACACGCGATCAAAAAGTCAGATATAAATAATCATGGTACCGCTGAAAACGTCATCTTGTCCCGCAAAAAACAAGCCGCTATACAGCATCATCAGCGAAAAAATAAAAAAGTTATAGCTCGCGGAATAAAGTGATGCAAAAATAATTATTTTTTCTATAAAATTCTTTATTGTGTAAAAAATGCCAAAACATAAAAAAATATATAAATGAGGTATCGCTGTAATCGCAGTGACCCGAAGAATAAAGCTGCTTTATCAATTTTACCACACACGGAACAGAGGGAAAAAAAAAAAAAAAACAATTCCTGAATTGCTGGTTTTTGTTCATTCTGCTTCCACAAAAATCGGAATAGGAAGCGATCAAAAAACGTTATGTGCCCGAATATGGTACCAATAAAAACGTCAGCTCGTCCCGCAAAAAATAAGCCCACAGATAACGCTGTCGGCCGAAATATGGAAAAATTATAGCTCTCAAAATACGGCGATGCAAACATTTCTTACAAAAAATTATTCCAAAAAAAAAAGCATCTTTTAGTGTGTGACAGAAGCTAAACATGAAAAAAGGGTATAAATCTGGTATCGCTGTAATCGCACCGATCCGAGGAATAAAGTCGCCTAATCACTAATACCGCACGAGGAACGGCGCAAAAAAGAAAACCAATTCTTCACCTTTTGTGGATTTGTTCATTGTGCCTCCCAAAGATCGCAGTAAGGCGATCACAGTGGTTCCCCCCCACATATGGGATATCAGCGTACTCAGGACAAAATGCACATCAACTTTTGGGGCCCTATTTCTCCTGTTACCCTTATAAAAATAAAAATTTGGGGCAAAAAGGTCATTTTTGTGGAAAAAAATGATTTTTTTATTTTCACGGCTCTACGTTATAAACTTCTGTGAAGCCCTTGGGGGTTCAAAGTGCTGACCACACATCTAGATAAGTTCCTTGGGGGGTCTAGTTTGCAAAATGGGGTCATTTGTGGTGGGTTTCTACTGTTTAGGCACATCAGGGGCTCTCCAAGCGCGACATGACACCCGCAGACCATTCCATCAAAGTCTGCATTTAAAAATGGTGCTCCTTCCCTTCCGAGCTCTGCCATGCGTCAAAATAGTGGTTCCCCCCCACATATGGGATATCAGCGTACTCAGGACAAATTGCACAATAGCTTTTGGGGTCCTATTTCTCCTGTAACCCTTATAAAAATAAAAATTTGGGGGCAAAAAGATTATTTTTGTGAAAAAAAATATGATTTTTTTATTTTCACGGCTCTACGTTATAAACTTCTGTGAAGCACTTGGGGTTCAAAGTGCTCACCACACATCTAGATAAGTTCCTTGGGGGGGTCTAGTTTCCAAAATGGAGTCACATGTGGGGGTTTCTACTGTTTAGGCACATCAGGGGCTCTCCAAACATGACAGGACACCCGCAGACCATTCCATCAAAGTCTGCATTTGAAAAAGGCGCTCCTTCCCTTTCGAGCTCTGCCATGCGTCAAAATAATGGTTTACCCCCACATATGGGGTATCAGTGTACTCAGGACAAATTGCACAATAACTTTTGGGGTCCTGTTACCCTTTGGAAAATAACAATTGGGGGTGGAAAGATCATTTTTGTGGAAAAGATATGATTTTTTAATTTTACTGCTCTACGTTATAACCTTCTGTGAAGCCCTTGGGGGTTCAAAGCTCTCACCACACATCTAGATAAGTTCCTTGGGGGGTCTAGTTTCCAAAATGGGGTCACTTGTGGGGGGTTTCCACTGTTTAGGCACACAGGGACTCTCCAAATGCGACATGGCGTCCAATCTCAATTCCAGCCAAAAAAGTCAAATGGCGCTGCTTCCCTTCCAAGCTCTGCCATGTGCCCAAATAGTGGTTTACCCCCACATATGGGGTATCAGCGTACTCAGGACAAATTTCACAATAACTTTTGGGGTCCTGTTACCCTTTGGAAAATAAAAATTGGGGTGGAAAGATAATTTTTGTGGAAAAGATATGATTTTTTAATTTTACAGCTCTACGTTATAACCTTCTGTTAAGCCCTTGGGGGTTCAAAGCTCTCACCACACATCTAGATAAGTTCCTTGGGGGGTCTAGTTTCCAAAATGGGTAACTTGTAGGGGGTTTCAACTGTTTAGGCACACAGGGGCTCTCCAAATACGACATGGCGTCCAATCTCAATTCCAGCCAAAAAAGTCAAATGGCGCTGCTTCCCTTCCGAGCTCTGCCATGCGCCCAAATAGTGGTTTACCCCCACATATGGGTTATCAGCGTACTCAGGACTAATTGCACAATAACTTTTGGGGTCCTTTTACCTTTGGAAAATAAAAATTGGGATAAAAAGATCATTTTTGTGGAAAAAATATGATTTTTTAATTGCACAGCTCTACGTTATAACCTTCTGTGAAGCCCTTGGGGCTTAAAAGCTCTCACAACACATTTAGATAAGTTCCTTGGGGGGTCTAGTTTCCAAAATGGGGTCACTTGTGGGGGATTTCCACTGTTTAGGCACACAGGGACTCTCCAAATGCGACATGGCGTCCAATCTCAATTCCAGCCAAAAAAGTCAAATGGCGCTGCTTCCCTTCCGAGCTCTGCCATGCGCCCAAATAGTGGTTTACCCCCACACATGGGGTATCGGTGTACTCAGGAGAAATTGTACAACAAATATTGTGGTTCATTTTCTCCTGATACCCTTGACAAAATTTAAAAAAATTGTGTCGAAAGAAAAATTTTGTGAAAAAAAGTTAAATGTTCATTTTTTCCTTCCACATTGCTTCAATTCTTGTGAAGTACCTAAAGGGTTAATAAACTTCTTGAATGTGGCTTTGAACACGTTGAGGGGTGCAGTTTTTAGAATGGTGTCACTTTTGGGTATTTTCTGTCATATTGACCCCTCAAATTCACTTCAAATGTGAGGTGGCCCCTAAAAAAAAATGGTTTTGTAAATTTTGTTGGAAAAATGAGAAATTGCTGGTCAACTTTTAACACTTATAACTTCCTAACAAAAAAAATTTTGGTTCCAAAATTGTGCTGATGTAAAGTAGACATGTGGGAAATGTTATTTATTAACTAATTTTTGTGACATATCTCTCTGATTTAATGGCATAAAAATTAAAAGTTTGAAAATTGCAAAATTTTCAACATTTTTGCCATATTTCCGTTTTTTTCATAAATAAACGCAAGTTATATTGAAGAAATTTTACCACTATCATGAAGTACAATATGTCACGAGAAAACAATCTCAGAATCGCCAAGATCCGTTGAAGCGTTCCAGAGTTATAACCTCATAAAGAGACAGTGGTCAGAATTGTAAAAATTGGCCTGGTCTTTAACCTACAAAATGGCTTGGTCGTTAAGGGGTTAAATGCTAAAACTGACCTGTCATTATGATTCTCCAGGTAATTACGAGTTCATGACACCAAACATGTCTAGGTTCTTTTTTTTATGTAAGTGGTGAAAAAACATTCCAAACTTTACTAAAAAAAAAAAAAAAAAAAAAAGTGCCATAATCCGAGACCCGTAGCATCTCCATTTTTCGTGATCTCAGGTCGGGTGAGGGTGTATTTTTTGCGTGCCGAGTTGACATTTTTGATGATACTGTCAGACAGTCAATTTTTAAAATGAACTTTCGTCCGTGGGAAAACCCCTTTAATGTGACCGGCTTCCTCTGCCTGTAGACACGTCGCGCATCTGCCGCCGGGATCAGTCAATATATTCACTGCACCTGCTCGTAATTTGCACAGGCCAAGTAAATCAAACCGCCACCATCTTTGTGCAGACAGATAGCTGCGGTCACATTAAACCTGCGCATGCAGTCCTCCTGTGCAAAGATGGCTGCAGTCAGTGAATCATTCGGCTGCTCCCGGCGGCAGCGTGTTCGCGACGGTGTTCCGCTGGTGGTACCTCGTGATAGGTTGGTACCAGCAGCAGTTTCCATATTGAGACACCCATCACTTGGGTGTTCCAATATGGTGGTCGGTGAACTTCCTCCGCTTGGAATTATGGGTTACGGTGATATCTGAACAGAAAATGAAAACATTACAAGGCAATTATATAAATAGATAATGGAACCTGGTAGCATATTCAGTCCTCCACTAATGCAGGAAAATGTGCTTAAAATAACTGTTAGAATATTCACTGGTTAGTTGAAAAGTGGATCAATGGCAAACTGGATAAAAACCCCATAAAATTTAAATTAGTTTTCATTCAATTGTCTATTCATGCAATAAAAAGATCAGTAATATGAAATGTATTAAGATGCAGGACTTGCTAGTTAGTTCCACCATAGCATTAACCCCTTAACTCCCAAGGGTGGTTTGCACGTTATGACCGGGCCAATTTTTACAATTCTGACCACTGTCTCTTTATGAGGTTATAACTCTGGAACGCTTCAACGGATCTTCACGATTCTGAGATTTTCTCGTGACATATTGTACTTCATGTTAGTGGTAAAATTTCTTCGATATAACTTGCGTTTATTTCTGAAAAAAATGGAAATATGGCGAAAATTTAGCATTTTTCAAACTTTAAATTTTTATTCCCTTAAAACAGAGAAATATGTCACACAAAATAGTTACTAAATAACATGGAACCAAATTATTTTTTTTTGTTAGGACGTTATAAGGGTTAAAAGTTGACCAGCGATTTCTCATTTTTACAACAAAATTTACAAAACCATTTTTTTAGGGACCACATCACATTTGAAGTCACTTTGAGGGGTCTATATGTCAGAAAATACACAAAAGTGACTCCATTCTAAAAACTGCACCCCTCAAGGTACTCAAAACCACATTCGAGAAGTTTATTAACCCTTCAGGTACTTCACACGAGCTGAAGCAACGTGGAAGGAAAAAAATGAACATTTAACTTTTTAGTCACAAAAATGATCTTTTACAAACATTTTTTTTTTATTTTCACAAGGGTAAAAGGAGAAAATGGACAGAAAGTTGTTGTGCAATTTCTCCTGAGTACGCCGATACCCCATATGTAGGGGAAAAAAACACTGGGCGCACGGCAGCGCTCGGACGGGAAGGAGCGCAATTTGACTTTCAAACCAAAATTGGCTGGAATCGAGATTGCACACCACGTCGCGTTTGGAGAGCCCCTGATTTGCCTGAACAGTGGAAACCCCCCACAAGTGACACCATTTTGGAAACTAGACCCCCTAAGGAACTTATCTAGATTTGTTGTGAGCATTTTGAACCCCCAAGTGTTTCACTAAAGTTTATAATGTCTGGGTGTGAAAAATAAAATTTCCCCAAAAATGATTTTTTTTAGTCCCCAATTTTTTATTTTTCTCAAAAAAATTGGACCCCTAAAGTTGTTGTCCAATTTATTCTGAGTACGCTGATACCCCATATGTGGGAGAAAACTACTGTATGGGCACACGTTGGGGCTCGGAAGAGAAGTGACATTTTGGATTGCAGACTTTGATGGAACGGTCTGAGGGCATCATGTCGCGTTTGGAGAGCCCCTGATGTGCCTAAACAATGGAAACCCCTACAAGTGGCCCCATTTTGGAAACTAGACCCCCAAGAAACTTATCTAGATGTGTGGGGTTAACTTTGAACCCCCAAGTGGTTCACAGAAGTTTATTGTAGAGCCATAAAAAAATCATATTTTTTTTCCACAAAAATGATATTTTTGCCCCCAATTTTTTATTTTCCCAAGGGTAACAGAAGAAATTGGACCCCAAGAGTTATTGTGCAATTTGTCCTGAGTATGCTTATACCCCATATGTGGGGGTAAACCACTGTTTGGGCGCATGGCAGAGCTCGGAAGGGAAGGATCGCCGTTTGACTTTTTCAACGCAGAATTGGAATTGAGATCAGACTAAATGTCACGTTTGGAGAGCCCCTGATGTGCCTAAACACTGGAAACCCCCCAATTCTAACTCCATCCCTAACCCCAACACACCCCTAATCCC
Source organism: Oophaga sylvatica (assembly GCA_033576555.1). Lineage (NCBI taxonomy): Eukaryota > Metazoa > Chordata > Amphibia > Anura > Dendrobatidae > Oophaga > Oophaga sylvatica. The sequence goes on from JARQOD010000002.1 coordinate 201,622,443, forward strand.
AACCTTAATCATAACCCTAACCACAAACCTAACCCTAACACACCCCTAACGATAACGGGAAAATAGAAATAAATACATTTTTTAATTTTATTATTTTTCTCAACTAAGGGGTTGATAAAGGGGGGTTTGATTTACTATTTACAGCGGGTTTTTATGTTTGGCAGCTGTCACACGCTAAAAGATGCTTTTTATTGCAAAAAAATAGTTTTTGCATCACCTCATTTTGAGAGCTATAATTTTTCCATATTTTGGCCCACAGAGTCATGTGAGGTCTTGTTTTTTGCGGGACTAGTTGACGTTTTTATTGGTACCATTTTTGGGCACATGACATTTCTTGATCGCTTTTTATTATGATTTTTGGGAGGCAGAATGAACAAAAGCCAGCAATTCATGAATTTCTTTTGGGGGGAGCCCCCTCCCTGCACGATGCTTCAATATGCCACCTGAACACTGCGATCATGTGTCGGGAGCGGTCCCTGACCGTTCCTGGCACATAGTGTCGGGGTGTCAGCTGTGATAATCAGCTGACACATGGCCGTGATCAGCCACGCTCCCCCCGTGAGCACAGCTGATCGCCTATGACATACTATCCCGTCACTGGAACTTAACTGGACGGGATAGTACGTCATACATAAGAAAGGGGTTAATAATTGTTCTGTGCACCTTTCTTTGCCCTAAGTCCTGGTAGGCCTTATGCTGTGCAGGCTCCGTCTGTCTCTAAAGAAGCTATATATGATCATGTATCCTTGGTGAACAGCATCTACTAGAGTGTCACTTTCCTCAGTGGTCCTTATGCCCAATACTGACACACAAGGCATTTATGAAGATTTTACAAACTGTGGGACCCATATGAGATCAATGAACCTCGGAGCAGTAATAGATGGAGTGGAAGTATTCTGATTAGATTCAGTACTGGGTCTCATGATTAGTGCCAACCGAGTGTCTTCAACGTGCTCAAATGTGTTCCAGTCCTCACATCTGCATGTCTTGCGACTGTTTGACAGCCGCAACACATGCAGGGATTGCCTGTTAGTCGAACAGCCGCGAGACATGCAGTTGCTGAGACGCGAACATATTATTTGAGCACTCCGAAGTCATTCAGTTAGCACGCGAGCATACTCCAATAACTTATCAGAGCACGTTTGCTCATCGCTACTCATGATTATTCAGAAACTTAATGAGTAAGCATTTGATAGTATTTCTATGCACTTTTATTGCTTGCAGATGGGTGGAGGTTTGGGGCCTAAGACCACCACCAATTTCTCATAAGATAGCTGAGAAGTGTACAGCTTGATAGGCGGAAGCACACATTTGCCTGAGTGCGCACACAGATGAGAGTATAGATTGAATTAATTCACAGACTTTCTATTTAATCGGTGCTCCACTGTGTGCGTGCTAACTCAGTTGCTGTGCGCTCCTCTTTTGCCTCTGGAGCTGCACACTACTTGCGTGTTTTGAGGCTTTATTTTTGTTTCTGGTTCTTGAGACCGCCTTCAATTTGCAAGCAAAATGCAAAAAAACTAAAGGTTTAGTCATCCTTTTAATTTATAATAACCAGGCCCTGACAATGGCAAAACCCATAGTGAATATTTATTGGCAGCAATTTTACGGATATATGCAGACAAAATTCAGGACAGCTGCAAGAAAATCACAGAAAGGTAGAGTTATCGAATTCTATCATTGCCCCAAATACATAGTAAGGGATGTTTTTAGTGACAACTGCTCTGTAACACTTTCCTAGCATAGCATGAACATGTATGTAATTTGTCAGGTGGAGTGTATGGAGCAGGCTGTAAAACTGATGGCTGTTTTATAGAGCTGATCCTTACCTGCAACTGCCAGTCGCTGCAGTGTAGCCCCATGAATGCTTTAATAGTCTTTCAGCATCTGAGTGGTTAGATGGGAGGCAGATGGACCCTTCCTTGTACCAAAAATTACAGCGCCTGCAAGAAATATAATCTTGCTACTCCTTTGACTGCAGAATAAAGGTTTTTATTTTTTTAAGTAGAAGTATAGAAATTTGCTATAGCCATAATTGATCAGCAGAATAAAGTTAGTTACACAACACAGTGAGCACCTGAAAAAAATAGTCCTAACAATCACAAAATTTCTTTTTGCATTGCACTTCACCTCACAATCAATTTACAGCTGAAAAGTGTAATTAAAAAAGGTAAAATTGCTGCTATAGCAAGAGGATAGTTTTAGTAAATAGCACGGGGAAGCAGGATTTTTTTAAGGACAGTACGGTATTCTTTTCAGAGATCTTCATCATTGTAGATGGAATCTAGCGCACGAATACTATAGAATTGTCATTACCATAATGTCATTGCTGAGCCAAGCTTTGTCTGTATAAAGAAGTGGGGAGAGTGACATGCTTTAAAGCTGATAGTTTCATTGTGGATGACATTGATTTATTGTCCTAATATATAGAAAGCTTCATTTTGGTTGCTCAGTTGTAATTTTCTTCTCCATTTGAGATAGGGCTCTGTAGAGTCAGTGTGCAGCTGCCCTTTGTCTGGATTGCTGGGTGTCCCAGTGGTTGAACCCCCAGTGATCAGTAGGTTATCACCTATTCAATGAGATAATGATCCTTTAGGATATTGACGGCCTGTCCATAGGATAGGTGATTGCTATCAGATCAGTGAGTGAACGTCACCTCTAACTATCAGCAGTTTTTGCTCCTATGGCAGCCGAATGTAATAGCTGATTTTAGCCGAACAGCACAGCTCTCGACACCGTGTAGCTGCCATTTCAAGGTCTTGCAGCTCTGTTTTCATTCACTTCAATTTTGAGTTGATCTACAGTACCTGAGAAGGGTGCACTGCTTACTTGATTGACAAGCATGATACATTTGGAGTATAACATATCATATTGGCAAATACCACTCCAAATATATAAGGACTAATGTAATATGATTCAACTGTAAATAATTCTTAAACAAAACCACCGCTACAACAAACAGTTCCAGAATCAAATTATTGAAGTAAAAGTTAATTTTATTAAATCACAAAAAAGGAGGAAGGAGATCTTACTCCGAAACGTGCGTCGGGGTTACTGGTGATCTCCGGTGGTGCCTCCTTATCCACACCACGGTATGCAGTTATATTTAATCCATTTATTGTTATATAGGCTTTATTTTCATACATCCGTGATGTGTTTTTGATTGCTCCTACATTTACATTTACTGCTATTGTCTCATTGTATTCTTATATATATGCCTGAGCACTCTTGTTTGATCGCTCCTGCATTTACCTAACACATATGGCTGCTATTGTCTCATTAAATCCTTATATATGCCTGAGCATCTAGATATAATATGGGGAGGCAACCACTGGATATCCCAGTGAACGCTTTTGGGTTTACCCTCTTGTGATTTTCTGTGTCCCTACCTTCAATCTCACCTGTGTCTTGTTGTCATTACCATTTTAGCGTTTCTTTTTGTGATTTAATAAAATTAACTTTTACTTCAATAATTTGATTCTGGAACTGTTTGTTGTAGCGGTGGTTTTGTTTAAGGGTGCACTGCTTCAGTACCTGAGAAGACAAGGCTCCGATAACTGTGTATCTTTTTACCGGTCACACACGACCAGAATACATTATAGGGGTTGTCAGTGACTGCAGACTTGTGAATTCTCACATTGCGCCCTCTGCGTGCTGTTAGTATTCTGCATTGTCAGTGCTGGGAACAGTGGTCATGTGGCCACAAGTATGCGATATGCATATTCCCGGGCACAATCTGACTAGAGGTTCGCAGCTACACTCAATGCAAGTGTTGAGCGAGGCTTGAGACAGTCTCGTCGGATTGTGGCCGGAAATATGTATATATAATGTGGGTACCAAAAATTCCCAAGTTGGGCATGAGTATATTGTTTGTCTTCGGATAAGCCCTTTAATTTTGAAAATACTTCAAGCGTGTATTACAGACTGACTCCTTGACCTGCCACAATTATGTTTTTGTTTGAATTCTGAATGAATGAAAACCTGTGTGTGAATGTATAAAAGAGGCATCATGCACCTCATTGGCAGCCGCAGTACAACCTTTACAATATGGAGCTGAGAAATAGCTGTGTGAATGAAACCTTAATAAAAGTCAGAATAATTTGTGAGTCTGACATCTTTAAAATTTTTATATTTTGATAATACCATTGTCTTACTCAGCATTATATTTTTTAGTTGCTAGTACTCCTTTTGTTTTTCAAATATGTTATGATTCACTGGCACTCTAGCCTTATCCAATTTTGTTAATAGCAGGTATGGTAAGGGTATAGGACAAAGTATGCTTGCCTAGCTTTTACGAAAGACACATATAAAGACAGATAATGATTTTATTTTGCAGGAAACCTATGACAGTATCAATGGTCCATCCAAGATCACATTTCTCTTGCAAGCAGTCCGAAATGCTGCAGCTGCTGACGAGGTAAACTTAAACAATAAGTTTGTATTTTACTTTAAAATCTCACTAATTTTCTAATTGTTTTCTTGGATTGAAGCACTTAAAAAAAATTAGGGAGATATATTTCCTCTGACTGCTACCGTCTAGTCACTCATATTTGTATACATGACAGTGTTTTTTGATCACTCTAAGATGTATTTGTGGCTGTGTTTCAGGCCAGGCAGATGGCAGCTGTCCTACTACGACGCCTCTTGTCGTCATCCTTTGAAGAAGTTTATCCATCTCTTCCAGCTGATGTGCAGAATGCCATCAAAAGTGAACTACTACTTGTCATTCAGTTGGAAGCACAGTCCAGCATGAGGAAAAAGATCTGTGATATTGTTGCAGAATTGGCTAGGAACTTGATTGGTAAGATTTTAAGTGAAAACTGTTCTTTCAACTAGGTTTGCATTAACAAACTGTACATGTGACTAAGAAACTTTGTAAAATATCCAGGAATTCTGCACTTTTGAGCCACTCCTGAACTTGTCATCCCCTCTGAAAAACAATTCATCTCTTTCAAAACCAAACAGACTGCTAGCACAGTGAGGTGGCGGGATGCATATATACAGTTGTGCTTAAGTTTACATACCCCAGCAGAATTTTTGCTTTCTTGGCCTTTTTTCAGAGAATATGAATGATAACACCAAAACTTTTTCTCCACTCATGTTGGGTGAAGCCATTTATTGTCAAACTACTGTTTTCTCTTTTTAAATCATAATAACAACCCAAAACATCCAAATGACCCTGATCAAAAGTTTACATACTCCATTTTTTAATACCATGTATTGCCCCCTCTAACATCAGACAGCTTGAAGTCTTTTGTGGTACTTGTGGATGAGGTTCTTCATTTTCTCAGGTGGTAAAGCTGCCCACTCTTCTTTGCAAAAAACCTCCAGTTCCTGTAAATTCCTAGGCTGTCTAGCATTAACTGCGCACTTGAGATCGTCCCAGAGTGGCTCAATGATATTGAGGTCAGGAGACTGAGATGGCCACTCCAAAATCTTCCCTTTGTTCAGGTCGACTTGGCCTTGTGTTTTGGATCATTGTCATGTTTGGAATGTCCAAGTACGTCCCATGTGCAACTTCCGGGCTGATGATTGCAAAAATTTACCTCCAGTATTTCCTGGTAACATGCTGCATTCATCTTTCTCCTTCGTCTCATTGGGGGACACAGGACTGTGGGTGTATGCTACTGCCGCTAGGAGGCTGACACTAAGTAAACATAAAAAAAGGTTAGCTCCTCCTCCGCCGTATACACCTCAGCACTGGCCGCAGGCAAACCCAGTTCTTGCTTAGTGTCTGATGGAGGCACACGTCTGGTTATTTTTCCAGACCATTTTTTTTTTTTTTTCCTTTCCCACGAAGATGAGATAGGGGCGACGGATCCTATTGAAAGGGTCCGATCTCCCCAAACCATCAACGGGCGAGCACGTGGAGTAAAGCCTCCAACGTATCCTCTCCCGCAACGTGGGACATGAATGCCGGACTCAGCCCTGACCACCCTAGGGTATTGAAACCCTAGGCTGTACAGAGGCAAGAGTTAGTCCGTGCGGCCCCCACTGCACCACCAATGCTAGACTGCGGTGCTGCAAGGAGGCGGACGGTCCCTCTCCTCACCCTCTGAAGGGGTGATGGAGTTAGGGTTCCTGCCCCGTCCTACCTTATTTTGTTATGGAGCCCCCATTTTACCAGAGGCGTTAACAGTTCCCTTCTCCTACATGAAGCAGAATTTTATGGGATCACACATCGCCTGAGCGAACGAAGACGGATTTCTTACCTCTCCAAGGGACGTGTGGCCAGGATTACTGGAGCGGGTAGGAACCAGCTGTTCGTTCCCCCTCCTCCACAAGGGGGTATCAAGTCGGCGTCCGCCTCCCGCCTGGACAGCCGCGAGGGTTGCGGCCAGCTCTAGGCCTTTGCCAAATTTAGTCCCCGGCCTTTCCCGGGGACTAGGCCGCGGGCCGGTGTTTACTGTCCGGCGTTAGCCGGAGGGTGGGCCGCGGTCGTGGGGGGGGATCCGCCCCCGGCGGCGTCTCCTTCCAGCGGGCCCGCCCTCTGACTTTGGGGACCTCCTTTCGCCCGGCTTCTGGGCTGCGGTTTTAAAATTTAGTCCCCGGCTTTTTCCGGGGACTGGGCCGCGGGCCGGAATTCTGTGTCCGGCATCAGCCGGGGGTGGGCCGCTGTCGCAAGGGAGATCCGCCCCCGGCGGCGTCTCCTTCCGGTGGGACCGCCCTCCGACTTTAGGGCCTTAGCCGGAAATTTAGGCCGCGGCTTCGGCCGGCGCTAGGCCGCAGCTTCAAATTTAGTCCCCGGCTTTTGCCGGAGACTAGGCCGCGGCCGGAAGTAGGTGGGAGGCGCCTCTTGAGAGGCTCGACTACATGAGCACGCCTCCCTGACAGAGGAGCGCTCCTTTTTGAAAAATTTTGGAGCTCAGTTGTCTTCCTACGCCAATGCTATTTGGACGCTGTTTTTAAGACGCAAGGGATACAGGACTGGGGTAAGTCGACACCGCTCAGGGTTGCTACTACCTCCAGCCTGGTTGTTCCTCTTTACTTCGCACTCTTTTTCGCCTCTCTGCTGACCGTCACATCCAGTTCATTGCGGACTCTGTGACAGATCCAGAATGTCCAGAAGATCTAAAGTTCATACGGTGCTGTATACCGCATGCATTGCCTGTAGGTCCCCTTTTCCGCACGCCCAGACTTCTCGGGTCTGCGAAGCCTGTGACTCTGAACGGGCTCAGGAACCCGCTCCTATAGCTGAGCCTAGTGCGTCAGGTCCCCCTGAGTGGGCCTTGTCCCTGACTCAATCTGTGGCGTCATTAACAAGAGCGATCGAGTCCCTTCAAGCTCCCGATAGGAGCAGGGACAGTGGTTCACCCGTCTTGGCGACGTCTCATGAACCTCCGGCCTGCAGGGGCCGCGCTCTCACCAGGCAGACGCAGGGGAAGCGAACCCACACTGCGTCGCCTTTGCCGTCCGGGTCCTCGGCATCTTTCAGTTCCGTCTCTCGCTCTCCCTCACCTCTGGCAAGTGATCAGTATTCGGATTCTGATTCAGAAGGGTCCCTTAATTTAGAGGCACCAAATTGTCAGGACACAATTGACAGTTTGATTGAAGCTGTCAATCAAACTTTGGGGATAGACGATGAGTCCACCTTGACCTCCGGTCATAAGGTGTCCTTCAAAAGAGCCAGGCAAGCTCATAAGGTTTTTGGGGCTCATCCTGAGTTTGAGGAACTAGTGCAGCGCCACCGAGAGAAACCGGACAAGCGCTTCGCAGGACAAAAGGCTCTCAATACTAGATATCCTTTTGCTCCTGAGCTTCTTAAGAAGTGGGCGGAATCTCCTGCGGTTGATCCTCCTGTGTCGCGTTTGGCGTCTAGGACGCTCCTCTCCCTTCCTAACGGTTCCTCGATCAAGGAACCAACGGATCGTCTGATTGAGAGTTTGGCCCGCTCGGTGTTTGAAGCATCGGGTTCTGCTCTCTCTCCTTCTTTTGCAGCGACTTGGGTTGCTAAGGCCATGATATCCTGGTCGGAGTCTCTAAATAGAGCTCTTCATGGTATAGAGGTACCGTCTGAAGTAACCGAGATTTCTAATCAGATAGCGCTGGCAGGAGACTTCTTTAATAAAGCGTCCATGGATGCGGCAAATTGCTCAGCCCTAGCTGCTGCTAATGCAATTGCCATCAGAAGATCCTTGTGGCTGAGAACCTGGCGAGCAGACTCAATCTCAAAGAAATCGCTTACATCCTTACCATATCAGAGTGGTCGGTTATTTGGCGAAAGGTTGGATCAGCTCATATCTGATGCGACGGGAGGGAAGAGCAGTTTCCTTCCTCAGCAAAAGATTAAGCAGCCTTTTCGCCGACAGCTTCAGCCTCGCTTTAGGGCCTTTCGTAACCCAGGTTGGGCCGCGCCAGCTACCTCCAGCGGTTCAGGTCGGCCTAATCAAGCCAGAGATCGTCAGGTCTCCTACAGGACCAACCCTCTGGGAAGAGGGCGATCTCAACAACCAAGATCTAGAGGGTCCAAACCCCAGAAATATTCGGACAAATGACTGGAGGCAGAATCCGGTCAATTTATCCAGAGTAGGCGGCCGCTTACTCTGGTTTCGCCCCATTTGGCTATCAATTACTCACGACGAGTGGGTCAGAGAGTTAGTCTCCTCGGGGTACAAAATAGAATTTACCAGCCTTCCTTCAAATCGTTTTTTTTGCCTCGCGCCTTCCCAAGGAGGAATCTCGGGTTCGCGCCTTATTCAGGGCGGTCGAGTCTCTTCGGCACAGCGGGGTTGTCGTACCTGTTCCGGAAATCAAAAAAGGTCAGGGGTTTTATTCCAACCTGTTCATTGTACCCAAAAAAGACGGTACCGTAAGACCCATTCTGGATCTAAAGCGACTGAACCGGTTTGTCAGAATTCGTCATTTCCGAATGGAGTCTCTCCGTTCTGTCATTGCAGCCATGGAAAAAGGGGAATTTCTAGCATCAATAGACATTCAGGATGCCTATCTTCACATCCCCATATTTCCTCCTCATCAGAGATTTCTTCGGTTTGCCGTCGGCAAACTTCATCTTCAGTTCGCAGCCTTGCCTTTCGGGCTAGCCACAGCCCCCAGGGTGTTCACAAAGGTCATGGCTGCTGTTGTGTCCATTCTGCACTCCAGGGGGGTAGTCATCCTGCCTTACTTAGACGACCTCCTCATCAAGGGTCCGTCTTTTCAGACCTGCGAGGAAAGTGTCAGCATTAAGTTAGACACCCTTGCTCGCCTGGGGTGGCTGGTGAATATGAAGAAGTCATCTCCGTGCCATCTCGGAAGATCACCTTTTTAGGGATGAATTTCAACACCGCTCAGGGGTTGATAATTCTTCCTCAAGACAAGGCCTTGGTTCTCCGTCAAGAGGTACGGATCCTTCGCCAACCGATTCCTCACACCATCCGGTTTTGCATGAGGGTCCTAGGAAGGATGGTGGCAGCAATCGAGGCTATTCCATTTGCCCAATTTCATCTTCGCCCCCTTCAACATGCACTCTTGGCAGTATGGGACGGGAGCCCTTACTCCCTCAATCTTCGGTGCCGTCTGTCCCTGCAGGTCAGACAGACTCTAATGTGGTGGGCGAAGAGCACCACTCTTCAACAGGGTCTTTTGTTTCCTCCAAATTTCTGGTTGGTTGTCACAACGGACGCCAGCCTGCTCGGATGGGGAGCAGTTTTCGTCACCACACAGCCCAGGGAACTTGGTCTCAGCAGGAATCGACCCTCCCAATCAATATTTTAGAGATCCGAGCTATTCGGCTGGCTCTGAGGCAGTTTCACCAGCATCTGGCGGGCCACCCAGTCAGAATACAATCGGACAATGCCACGGCAGTGGCATACATAAACCATCAGGGAGGTACCCGCAGCAGGGCGGCCATGCACGAGGTAAAACAGATTCTGACCTGGGCAGAGGTAAATCACTCTGTGATTTCAGCGGTCCACATTCCGGGCGAGGAAAACTGGGCAGCGGATTTTCTCAGCCGTCACGGCATAGCGTCAGGGGAATGGTCGCTTCATCCCGAGATTTTTCAGCAGATATGCCGACGCTGGGGAACCCCAGATGTGGACCTGATGGCTTCCAAGATAAATGCCAAGGTGCCCAACTTCGTCTCCCGGTACCGGGATCCGCAGGCATTTGCAGTAGACGCTCTGGTCCTACCATGGAATCAGTTTCATCTTCCATACTTGTTTCCACCAATAGCTCTTCTCCCAAGGGTGATCAGAAAGATCAGGATAGAGGGGGTTCCAGCGATATTAATCGCTCCGGATTGGCCACGTCGCCCATGGTACGCGGAACTGGTACAATTGCTCGCCGACGCACCCTGGCGACTGCCAGAGCGCGTGGACCTTCTCTCCCAGGGCCCAGTTTACCACCAGAACTCAGCGGCCCTGTGTTTGACGGCCTGGCCGTTGAATCTTGGATCCTGACCAGGGCTGGATTCTCTAAAAAGGTCGCTGCAACAATGGCTAACGCCCGAAAGCCCGTTTCGGCTCGCATCTACCACGGTACTTGGAAGGTCTTTTTTGATTGGTGCAGGGAACATGATTGTTCCCCGCTCCTCTTTTCAATTCCAAACATTCTATCTTTTCTCCAGGCAGGCCTAGATTCAGGTCTAGCACCTAGTACTCTTAGACGACAGATATCAGCCTTGTCGGTTCTTTTTCAGCGAAAGATCGCGTCTAATTTTCAGGTTAGGACCTTTATTCAGGGGGTTGTCCATATAGTTCCTCCCTACAAGACTCCCTTAGAGGTTTGGGACCTCAATCTAGTCCTGGGAGTCCTGCAAGAGTTTCCTTTTGAACCTTTGCAGGAGGTTTCTCTGTCATTTCTTTCCTGGAAAGTGGTGTTTTTGGTAGCCATAACATCCATAAGGCGGGTTTCGGAGCTGGCTGCACTGTCTTGTCGAGCTCCATACTTGCTTTTCCATCAGGATAAGGTAGTGCTCAGACCAACACCACCTTTTTTGCCTAAAGTCGTGTCCTCATTTCATATTAATGAGGACATTGTTTTGCCCTCATTTTGCCCAGCTCCGACGCACCGAGTGGAGAAGGCTCTCCATACGCTGGATCTGGTGAGAGCACTCAGGAGATATGTATCTCGGACGGCGTCCTTTCGGCAGACGGACACGCTGTTTGTTCTCCCTGAGGGTCGCAGGAAGGGACTCGCTGCCTCTAAATCAACCTTGGCTAGGTGGATTCGGTTAGCCATTCAGGAGGCTTACCGCATCAGAGGCGCGGTGGTTCCCGCAGGGATCAAGGCTCACTCCACCCGAGCGGTGGGTGCCTCCTGGGCCCTTCGGCATCAGGCTTCGGTGGAACAGGTTTGTAAAGCAGCAACCTGGTCCAGTCTGCATACCTTTTCCAAGCATTATAATGTCCATACCCAGGCTTCTGCGGATGCCAGTCTGGGTAGAAGGATTCTTCAGGGCGCGGTTGCGCACCTATAGGCAATGCC
>JARQOD010000002.1:201633969-201680144 GCA_033576555.1 Oophaga sylvatica
CCCTTTTTTCCTCCCAAGGGATGGGGCCGGTTACGGAGCGGGTGGGAAACCAGCGTTCTTTCCCCCCTTCCCCCACAAGGGGGTTATCAAGTCGCGCCCGCCTCCCGCCGGGAACCGCGGGGTTGCGGCCAGCGCTGGCCTTTGCAAATTTACCCCCCGGCCTTTCCCCGGGGACTAGGCCGGGGGCCGGTTTTTTTACTGTCCGGCGTTGCCGGAGGGGGGGCCCGCGGTTGGGGGGGGGGATCCGCCCCGGCGGCGTCTCCTCCGGCGGGCCCCGCCCTCTTGATTTTGGGGGGACCTCCTTTCGCCGGCTTTGGGCTGCGGTTTTAAAATTTAGCCCCCGGGTTTTTTTCCGGGGGACGGGGCCGGGGGCCGGGAATTCTGGGTCCGTTTTTCACCGGGGGGGGGGCCCGCTGTCGAAGGGAGATCCGCCCCCGGCGGCGCTCCTTCCGGTGGGACCCCCCCCTCCAAATTTTGGGCCTTCCCGGGAAATTTTTTAGCCGCGGCTTGGCCGGCGCTGGGCCCGCAGTTTTCAAATTTAGCCCCCGGCTTTTGGGGGATAGGCCGCGGCCAGTTGGGGAGGCGCCTCTTGAGAGGCTCGACTACTGAGCCGCCCCCGAAGAGGAGCGCCCCTTTTTTTAAAAAATTTTTGGAGCTCGTTGTTTTCCCTACGCCAAGCTATTTGGGGGACCGTTTTTAAGACGCAAGGGTACAGGATGGGGTAAGTCGACACCGCTCAGGGTTGCTACTACCTCCAGCCTGGTTGTTCCTCTTTACTTCGCCCCCTCTTTTTGCCTCTTGTGACCGTCACATCCATTCATTGCGGACCTGTGACAGTCCAGAAGTCAGAAGATCAAAGTTCTACGGGCTGTATACCGCATGCATTGCCTGTGGTCCCCTTTTCCGCCGCCCAGACTTCCGGGTCTGCGAAGCCTGTGATCTGAACGGGCTCGGAAACCCGCCCTTAGCTGAGCCTAGGCGTCAGGTCCCTGAGTGGGCCTTGTCCCTGACTCAATCTGTGGCGTCATTAACAAGAAGCGACGAGTCCCTTCAAGCTCCCATGGGGAAGGGACAGTGGTTCCCACCCCGTCTTTGGCGAACCTCTGAACCTCCGGCCCAGGGGCCGCGCTCTCACCAGGCGAGCAGGGGAAGCAAAACCCACACTGCGTGCCTTTGCCGTCCCGGGTCCCGGCACTTTCAGTTCCGTCTCCCCCCTCCCTCACCTCTGGCAAGTGATCAGTATTCGGTTTGATTAGAGGGTCCCTTAATTTAAGGCCCCAAAAAGTCAGGACAAAATTTTGACAGTTTGATTGAAGCGCATAAAACTTTGGGGATAGACGATGAGTCCCCTTGACCTCCGGTCATAAGGTTCCCTTCAAAAGAGCCAGGGCAAGCCAAAGGTTTTTGGGCTCTCCTAGTTTGAGGAACTATGCAGCGCCACCGAGAGAAACCGGACAACGCTTCGAGGAAAAAGGCTTCAATACTAATATCCTTTTGCTCCTGAGCTTCTTAAGAAGTGGGGGAACTCCTGCGGTTGATCCTCCTGTGTCCTTTTTGGGCTAGGACGCTCCTCCCCCTTTTCCTAACGGTTCCTCGATCAAGGAACCAACGGTCTTGATTGAGAGTTTGGGCCCGCTCGGTGTTTGAAGCATGGTTTGCTCTCTTCCCTTCTTTTGCAGCGACTTGGGTTGCTAAGGCCATGATTCCGGCGGGTCTCTAATAGAGTTTCATGGTATAGAGGTCGTCTGAAGTAACCGAGATTCAATCAGATAGCGCGGCAGGGACTTCTTTAATAAAGGTCCATGGTGCGGCAAATTGCTCAGCCCTACTGTGCTAAGCAATTTGCCATCAAAGATCCTTGTGGCTGGAACCTGGCGAGCAGACTCATCTCAAAGAAACGCTTACACCTTACCATATCGATGGTCGGTTATTTGGCGAAAGGTTGGATCACCTATTGTGCGAGGGAGGGAAAGAGAGTTTCCTTCCTCAGCAAAAGATTAAGCAGCCTTTCGCCGACGCTTCAGCCTCGCTTTGGGCCTTTCGTAACCGGTTGGGCCGCGCCCAGCTCCTCCGCGGTTCAGGTCGGCCTAATCAAGCCAGAGATCGTCAGGTCTCCACAGGACCAACCCCTCTGGGAAGAGGGCGATTCAACAACCAAGACTAAGGGCCAAACCCAGAAATATTCGGACAAAGACTGGAGGCAGAATCCGGTCAATTTATCCGAGTAGGCGCCCCCCCGCTTACTTGGTTTCCCCCCATTTGGTATCAATTACTCACGACGAGGGGTCAGAGAGTTAGTCTCCTCGGGGTACAAAAATTTTGAATTTCCAGCCTTTTCAAAACGTTTTTTGCCCGCGCCTTCCCAAGGAGGAATCTGGGGGTTCGGCTTATTCGGGCGGTCGAGTCTCTTCGGGCACAGCGGGGGGGTTTTGGGACCTGTTTCCGGAAATCCAAAAAGGTCAGGGGTTTTATTCCACCTGTTCATTGTACCAAAAAAACGGTACCGTAAGACCCATTCTGGTCTAAAGCGACTGAACCGGTTTTTTCGAATTCGTCATTTCCGAATGGAGTCTCTCTTTCTGTCATTCAGCCATGGAAAAAGGGGAATTTCTAGCATCAATAGACATTCAGGATGCCTATCTTCCATCCCCAATTTTTCCCCCTCCAGGATTTCTTTCGGTTTGCCGTCGGCAAACTTCTCTTCGTTCGCGCCTTGCCTTTCGGGCTAGCCCAGCCCCAGGGTGTTCACAAAGGTCATGGTGCTGTTGTGTCCATTCGCCTCCGGGGGTAGTATCCGCCCTTACTTAGCGACTCCTCATCAAGGGTCCGTTTTTCAGACCTGGGAGGAAAGTGTCCATTAAGTTAACACCCTTGCTCGCCTGGGGGGCTGGGAATTTGAAAAAAAGTTTCTCCCGTGCCATCTCGGAAGATCACCTTTTTGGGAGAATTTCACACCGCCGGGGGTTTAATTCTTCCTCAAGACAAGGCTTGGTTCTCCGTCAGAGGTCGGATCCTTCGCCAAACGATTCCTCACACCATCCGGTTTGCATGGAGGGTCCTAGGAAGGATGGTGGCAGCAATCGGGCTATTCCATTTGCCCAATTTCACTCGCCCCCTTCAATTGCACTCTTGGAGTATGGGGACGGGAAGCCCTTACTCCCAATTTCGGTGCCGTCGGCCTGCAGGTAGACGCTCTAATGTGGTGGGCGAAGAGCACCACTCTTCAACAGGGTCTTTTGTTTTCCTCCAAATTTCTGGTTGGTTGTCACAACGGACGCCAGCCGCTCGGATGGGGAGCAGTGTTTCGTACCACACAGCCCAGGGAACTGGTCTCAGCAGGAAATGACCTCCCCCAAAAATATTTTAGAGATCCGAGCTATTCGGCTGGCTCTAGGCAGTTTTTCCCCAGTCTGGGGGCCACCCAGTCAGAAAACAATCGGCAATGCCCGGCATGGCTACAAAACCACGGGAGGTACCCCGCAGGGGCCCATGCCAGGTAAAAAAAATCTGACCTGGGCAGGGTAAATCACTCTGTGATTTCGCGGTCCCATTCCGGGCGAGGAAAAATGGGCGCGGTTTTTCAGCCGTCACGGAATGGTCGGGAATGGTGCTTTCATCCCGGATTTTTCAGCGATTGCCGACGCTGGGGAACCCCAATTACCTGATGGCTTCCAAGAAAATGCCAAGGGCCCAACTTCGTCTCCCGGTACCGGGATCCGCAGGCATTTGCAGTAACGCTTGGTCCTCCATGGAATCAGTTTCATTTCCATACTTGTTTCCCCCAATAGCTCTTCTCCCAGGGGGGCAGAAAGATCAGGATAGAGGGGGGGTTCCGCGTATTAATCGTCCGGATTGGCCACGTCGCCCTGGTACCGGAAGGTACAATTGCTCGCCGACGCCCCTGGCGACTGCCAAGCGGTGGACCTTCTCTCCCAGGGCCCAGTTTCCACCAGAATCAGCGGCCTGTGTTTGACGGCCTGGCCGTTGAATCTTGGTTGACCAGGGTGGTTTCCTAAAAAGGTCGCTGCAAACAAGGTAACCCCGAAACCCGTTTCGGCTCGCATCTACAGGTACTTGGAAGGTTTTTTTGTTGGTGCGGGAACATGATTGTTCCCCGCTCCTCTTTTCAATTCCAAAATTCATTTTTTTTCTCCAGGCAGGCTAATTAGGTCTAGCACCTAGTACTCTTAGACGACAATATCAGCCTTTCGTTCTTTTTCAGGAAAGTCGCGTCTAATTTTCAGGTTAGGCCTTTATTCAGGGGGTGTCCATTATTTTCCTCCCTACAAGACTCCCTTAAGGGGGTTTGGGACCTCAATCTAGTCCTGGGAGTCCTTGCAAGATTTTTCCTTTTTTGAACCTTTGCAGAGGTTTCTCTGCATTTCTTTCGGAAAGGGGTGTTTTTGGTGCCATAACATCCATAAAGGCGGGTTTCGGAGCTGGCTGCACTGTCTTGTCGAGCTCCTTACTTGCTTTTCCACAGGTTAAGGTGTGCTGACCAAACCACTTTTTTGCTTAAAGTCGGTCCTCATTTTCTATTAATGAGGACATTGTTTTGCCCCATTTTGCCCAGCTCCGAGCCCGAGTGGAGAAGGCTCTCCATACGTGGATCTGGTGAGAGCACTCGGGAAGTATCTCGGACGGGGGTCCTTTCGGCAGAGGACACGCTGTTTTTTTCTCCTGAGGGTCGCGGAAGGGCTCGCTGCCTCTAAATCAACCTTGGCTGGGTGGATTCGGTACCATTCAGGAGGCTTACCCTCAAGGCGCGGTGGTTCCGCAGGGATCAAGGCCCTCACTCCACCCGAGCGGTTGGGTGCCTCCTGGGCCCTTCGGCATCAGGCTTCGTTGGAACGTTTGTTTTAAAACAGCAACCTGGTCCTTTGATACCTTTTCCAAGCATTATAAGTCCATACCCAGGTTCTGGGATGCCGTCTGGTAGAAGGATTCTCAGGGCCGGTTGGCACCTATAGGCAATGCCTGTTTTTAAAATTACCGTGGAGTCGTTTCCCACCCAAGGACTGCTTTGGGACGTCCCACGTCCTTGTCCCCCATGAGACGAAGGAGAAATACGGATTTTTGTGTTTCACCGTAAAATCCTTTTTCCGAGACGTCATGGGGGAACAGCACCCCCCTAAGAGCCGGCTGGCTTTATTTGGTTAACTCTATTCTCCTTAAGTTTGTATCAGCGTTTTTTCTTCGGATATACTGTTCTGGTTAATCTTGATTTATTTTTTAGCCTCTACCTTTTTGCATAAACTGGGTTTGCCTGCGGCCAGTCTGAGGTTATACGGCGGAGGGGAGCTAACCTTTTTTTTTGTTTACTTAGTGTCAGCCTCCTAGCGGCAGTAGCATACACCCGTCCTGTGTCCCCCAGGGCATTCCCAGAAAAGGATTTTCGGTGAGTAACAAAAAATCCGTATTTCCTTCAGTTTTACCAGTTTCCTGTGCCTTTGTGCTTACACTCCCCAAAAACCCGCTATCCACCAGTGTTTCAATAGGAAGGTGTTTCCTTTCTCATGGCCTTTTGACCTTCTCCAACTTTATCATTTGAAATGCCCGTGAGTCTTTTGACTTAACATTGAAGCCAATCCTCCCTATGGGTGTCAGTATTTTCTACGCCTTCACACACCCGACTGTTCATGGTATGTTATACCCAACAGAAAATTTCACCTGGAATTCTGCAGATTTTCTCTTCCACCTGAGCACCTCCAATGGTGCCTTCGGTGTTTCTGGGCAGGTTCCCTTACACCTAACACTCCAAAAGAGAGCGTGTCCTTTGGGCTCACCTAAATAAAGACTGAGACTTTTAACAATATAGGCCTTACATGGTTGTCCAAAATGCGGCAGGCCCCCTCCTGAACAGTTTGCCCAATATCAATCACAACAGCCTAGCAAAGCCAAAATTGGGAAGATGACTGGCCAGGGGTATGTCCGTGATGGAGGAAGAATATAATTACAAACAAAACTGTAATAAGCAGAGTCGCAGAGAGACTACAAACTGGCCCCATAATGGAGAAAACCCCCAGTAAGTGCCCCAATCTTGCACACTGACGACCTACAAGTTATGTAGGACAGACTTGCCCACACTGTGACCTAAAGGTGTTGGGGGTGGACTCCCTTCCTGCTGCACTGCCCAATTACTCAGTTGTGAGGGACCTGCTTCGGAGATTCCAGTTCTTTTTCCCAGACTTGCGCTCCATGGGGAGGAAGAGAAACACTACGTCCTGGAGGGAAGACGAAAACTAGACATTAGGCGGATGTAGCTCTGCCTAGATGGAAGTATGCAATGGACTTCTGTCCTTTAGTCCTACCCATTATCCCACGTCCTGTTCCCTACTCTACACTTGCTTTGGTCAATGCTAAAATGTATTTTTGCTCCAAAAAAATTTTGACTATACAAATGTAAAACTCTTGAGGTGTTTTGTTTTTTTGTCAGATGATGAGGCAATAATCAGTGGCCTGAAGATTAAAGTTCTTGTTCGACTCTGTGAACTCTCAGGATGTTGGGCTTCGTGAATCTGCATTTGCATATTTTCTGGTACGTCATATTTATCTTTAGGCCACTATTAAGGGAACCTGTAAGGTGTAAGTTTGGCTGTGTGCAAAACATATTATGTAGAAACATATAAATGAACATTTTAGAATTTGCCATCAAAAGATATTGAAATGGTTCTTATCAAATCTAATAGACTGCACATCGATATGGTTTAGCATATTAAAAGTTGGCCTCATGCATTTTACTGGTGTTTGTAGGATATATAGTTGAGAATGTAATCCTGGCAATATTTTCTCAGGAAATTTTCCTGGAATTTTTGGAAATCACAGCAGCATTATCTAGAAGTCATCAAAAGAATGCTTGTGCAATGCATGCAAGACCAGAATCATCCCGAGGTAACTACTGCATCTTCCTTTATGTTCAGATGTTCATACAAGTATAGTCAGCTAAACTCATAGCAGTTCAGTATTACAATTTCTTTCTGAGTTAAATTAGCAATATGAGCTGTTTTTCTTCCCTTTTATATGATAACGCAGTTCTCTAAAGGGCAGCCAATGACACATGTGATGGATGACTGCATTTAAAAACTTGTATTTTTTAAAGTAGTTTTAACAGGAATTCTTTTTGTGCCCCATAACATGCTGTGCCCTGCACCAGTGATTGCTCTTTAATGCTGCTGCCTCTCTTTGTTGACAGCTGTAGAAGTGACGTCACTTCAACAGTGCTGCTGATAATCTCTGTTCTCAATGGCTCTGCAAAGGAAGACAGCACAAGCCATCAAGTCTAGTGATTGGCTGCAGCGCTATTGACTTGATGTCACTGCCTCAGCCTGTTAATAAAGACTGTAAGCAGCACTGAAGGGCTGGCTCCGCAGCAGGGGACGATAAGTAAAGCTCCTTTAGTTTTCTCGCAGACATAGCCTGTAAAGTAAAAGTCAACTTTTTTAAACATGTTTTTCATAAAGGAGTTTTTTATTGTAAATACACTTAGAGCAAGAAAAAGACTATAGTCTCTTCCCACCCCATTGCTGTTCCAGCAATGTTGGTGCTGTCTGACTACTCTAGTAGCATTGGCTGCAGCACTCACGTGGCATTACAATCAGCCGCCCTAATGGCCTGCATCGCGCACATTTTTCTTGCACGAAACTCGGACATCTGGGGGAGATGTGAGCACTGCAGCCCATTAGTGACCGTATAACAAAGTTATGCTAGTGCCGACCTTATTGGAACAGCGCCTTGTCAAGAGGTATTGTTATTTTCAATGTGGACCTGTTTTGTTTATGTAGGGGTTGTGGTTGTCCAAGTAGTCGGCAACCCCCATTAATCTTAACAAAGGTATTGTATGTAACATGTTAATGTAATAAGCAAGAATTAATGAGGTTCTTTAGTTTAACATTCTGATCAGACTGTATGGAGTCCACTGCCACATCATGGTGAACCTTTTGTTGGGTCCCTGACCTAAAAGGAGCAGCACCATGGCTTTCTCCACTGCATACTTTCTATACTGCTAATAGACTCCTAAGGAAGCTATGCATTTTTGCAGTTAATATTATGCTGACCTTTTTTTTCCACTTGTAGATCAGGACATTGTCTTCCAGAGCTGCTGGTGCATTTGTTCTTGCCAATGAACACAATGTTCCATTACTGAAGCACTTTGCTGATTTATTACCTGGCATCCTCCAGGTGAGACCTTGTCTGAAAAATAGACTTTTATCCAAATAATGGTGCATTTTAAATAATTTAAATGTGATTTTCCTCTCATTAATTTTAGTCAGTAAATGAGTCCTGTTACCAGAATGATGACTCCGTCCTGAAGTCTTTGGTTGAAATAGCAGATACAGTTCCAAAATATTTGAGGCCTCACCTAGAAGCAACATTGCAGTTAAGTCTGAAGGTAATCCAATCTCTAAAAAAACATTTTTATTTGCTAAAGCATTGATCTGGTTACTATTATATGTTCTTTTTAGTTGTGTGCAGATACCAACTTGAGCAACATGCAGAGACAATTGGCACTTGAGGTCATTGTCACCCTTTCTGAGACAGCAGCAGCTATGTTAAGGAAACATACCAGTATTGTTGCCCAAGCCAGTAAGTAATCATTTTCTGTCTGTAATTAACCCCTTCATGACCCAGCCTATTTTGACCTAAATGACCTGGCCATTTTTTGCAATTCTGACCAGTGTCCCTTTATGAGGTAACTCAGGAACGCTTCAACGGATCATAGCGATTCTGAGATTGTTTTTTTCGTGACATATTGGGCTTCATGTTAGTGGTAAATTTAGGTCGATAATTTTTGCGTTTATTTGTGAAAAAAATGGAACTTTGGCCAAAATTTTGAAAATTTCGCAATTTTCAAATTTTGAATTTTTATTCTGTTAAACTAGAGAGTTATGTGACACAAAATAGTTAATAAATAACATTTCCCACATGTCTACTTTACATCAGCACAATTTTGGGAACAAGATTTCCAGGACGTCCCTCCTGACAGCACCGCCAGGAGGTTGTCCTTCATATCCTTGATAGGGACAGGAAAAAAAGAAGAGGTTAAATAGCCCCACCTACCTCCACCTTCAGTGTTTTCCTGTCCCTATCAGGGACAGACGCAGGAAGAGGAGCACAGACGTGCAGAAGATTACCTGCCCGGTCGAGCTGGCTGCTCCCGGGGAGAAATGAGTACTCCGTCCCTCCATAGGGGGCTCCGGGGCAGTAGGGGCTCTGAATTCGGGGTCCTCATCGCTGATACCGCGAGAGGTCCTCAGCGGTCCGGTTGAGCTGGGGGCTCCCGGAATCGGCAGCATTCCCATACAGGGACCATGCGCCATAGCTGCTGCAGCGGTGCGCCGGCAACGAGCGGCCACGCGATCCAGATCCAGATGCCGCTGAAAACCATCTCTCTCCTCGAGAGCCGGCGTCTGCTTTCACTTCCTGTGCGCTGGGTCAGTGGAGGCGGGCGGTATGACAGCTTCCGGGAGGGAAGCTGGAGAAGGAGCTTAGGGCTCCCTAAACAACAGAAACGCCCACGGACCCGGCGGTGGACTGCAAAGCCAGTCGTTCCCGCCCAATTAGCGTTCCAAAGGGCGCAGTTGGGGAAACTACAGACGGCAGGTGGAACACCTGCAGCACTTGAATGGGCAGCAGCTGAGCTCGGAAGGAGGATGAATCAGATGTCTTGAAGCCGGGTAAGGCAGACTTCTTAAAGACTGACGCCTGACAGCACACACTGACATAGTGAACATGGAGAGTGCTAGTCGCCCGGACGTCCAATCCTCAGAGCTAACCATGGACCACGTAAGTGGGTAATTAGGGGTCTGTTCAGCTGTGCTAGTTCAATTAGCTACAGGACTTCCCTTTCACATTGCTTTTAGGACAAAGAGACTCCCAAGCAAACCACGTCAGCAGTCAAAAAGAGATATAACAGATGCCCGTTATGCTCGGCTAAAATTCCCGCAACAGACACAAAAACGTTATGCGAGACATGCGTGGCTAAAATACTTAAACAGGAGCAGGACTCTTTATTAGATAATATACGCTCCATGATTAAAGAAGAAGTTCACACGAGCGTATCCTCACTGATGCCACCCCAGCCTCCCTCACCCAAGAGACCTAGATGGGACATGGATCCTAGCTCGGAAGAGGGGAAATGTCGCACTACTCGGACTCCGGGTCAAATGAAGCAGAAGTCCCCTTAAAAATTCCCCTGGAAGAGAAAAAGAGATATTTATTTTCCTCGGAGAATACGGATACCCTATTGCAGGCGGTTAGGGATACCATGAAAGTAGAGGAATCCTCAGAGCCTCTAACCGTCCAGGACGAGATGTTCGGGGTCTGAGGGCTAAAAGAAGCAGGGTGTTTCCCGGTGAATAAACATATCACAGCCATGATACTGGAAGAATGGGAGGATGTTGCGAAAAAGCTTATAATTCCAAAAGAATTTAAGTTTCGCCTCCCGTTGACCCAGACGATACTAAGGTCTGGGAATCCATACCGAAAATAGACATACCTGTAGCTAAAGTATCGAAAAAGACCGCCATTCCATTTGAGGACTCCTCAGGCCTTAAGGACCCAATGGATAGGAAGCGGAAGACCTCCTTAAAAAAAGCATGGGAGGCTTCTGCATCAGTTATGAAGACCAACATAGCGGCAACTTCAGTAGCCAGATCAATAACTCGCTGGTGAAAGATTTGGAAGACCAAATATCCAACAAAACCCCCAGAGAAGAGATCATAAAAACTTTACCATTATTTAAAATGGCAACAGAGTTTATGGCAGATGCTTCGGCCGAGTCAGTCCGTATCGCAGCCAGAAGTAACGCATTATCCAATGCAGTACGACGTGCGCTGTGGTTAAGATCATGGGCAGGTGACACACAGTCAAAAAATAAACTCTGCTCAATACCGTTTTCAGGGCTGCAGGTGTCCGGTCCGGTATTAGATGAATTATTGGACAAAGCGTCCGATAAAAAGAAAGGTTTCCCAGAGCAAAAATAAAAAAGAATGCCAGCCTTTCATAGACCCGATCTCATCCAAGACAGGATTACAGGGGCAAGGGTAAGTCCGGAAGGTGGAGCTACCCAAAAGGCGCAGAGGTAGAGGCTCCTTTCGAGATCAGGGAACCGGGTCAAGCAGACAATGACGCCAGGCAAATCGGGGGGAGACTTCAATACTTCATAGATCAATGAGACAAATCACAAAAAATCAATGGATCCTGAGCACAGTCGCACACGGATACAGGGTGGAATTCACCCAGCCTCCTCCCCGAAGATTTTGCCTAACTCAGAGCCAGTCCCCGGCGGTCCACCAAAGACTGGTCGCGGATATACAGGAGCTCAGAGAGTTAAAAGCCATAATACTGGTGCCTCAATCTCAACAGTTTCAGGGCCATTACTCCAGCCTGTTTTCTATAAAGAAACCCGGAGGAGAATACAGGACAATCATAAATCTGAAACCCCTAAACAGATGGGTGACCTACAAACGTTTCAAAATGGAAACACTTCAGTCGGCCATACCGCTAATAAAAGAAAATTCAGTGATGTGCACACTAGATCTCAAAAGCGCATATTATCATGTGCCCATCCATATAGCACATCAAAAATACCTGAGGTTCGCAATAAAAGACAGAAGAAGGATACGTCACTTCCAATTCTGTTGCCTACCATTCGGCCTCTCTTCAGCACCTCGCATATTTACCAAAATCATAGCAGAGGCAATGGCCTTTCTAAGAACAAAAAACGTCCTCATAATTCTATACCTGGACGACCTGTTAGTGGCGGATTCACACAAACAGATGGAGGATTATCTCAGAGAAACCAGATCTCCTCCTAAAAATCTAGTTGGGTGATAAATCTAAAAAAATCAAGTCTAGAACCAGAAAAAAGGAAAATGTTTCTGGGAGTTATTCTGGACTCAGGCCAAGAAACACTCTTTTCTTCCTCCCCACAAACAGACAACAGTCCAACAGGAAGCCTATATGCTACGGGAACAAAAATACACCACTATCAGGAAGGCCATGAGAGTGCTGGGCCTAATGACTTCATGCATAGCAAGCGTCCAGTGGAGTCAATTTCACTCAAGGACGTTGCAGAGAGAAATCCTCCGGATATGGGACGGAAAGGATACATCATTGGACAACAAAATAAAGTTGTCACCCAGAAGTAAGGCGATCCCTAGCATGTGGACCGACGTATCAAATTTAAAACACGGAAAACCATGGAGAGTATCCCCTGCATAAATATCACCACAGATGCAAGTCTCAGTGGCTGAGGAGCCCATGTGGAGGGACGTTAATCTCCAAGGAACATGGCCCGGTGCGATGCGCAACAGCTCATCAAATTGCAGAGAGCTCAAAGCAGTCTGGGAGACGATCAGCAGATGCCAGAGACAGCTGTACAACCGACACGTCAGAGTATTCTCCGACAATTCAACTACAGTATCCTTTCTATGGCACCAGGGAGGTCCAAGACACCGTCACCTACAGAGTATTTCGGAAGAAATATTCACCTGGGCAGAAATAAATTTAAGATCTTTGACAGCAGTACACCTAAAAGGGGAAAACAATCAGATAGCAGACTTCCTCAGCAGACAAAAAATACAACCAGCGGAATGGGTTCTAAATCAGGAAGTGTTTACACAACTGACCAGAATATGGGGATTTCCCGAGATAGACTTATTCGCCTCAAAAAGAAATACAAAAACAGAGCGATTCTTCTCACTAGATCCAAGAGACAACCCAACAGCGATAGATGCCCTAGCGCAGGACTGGGATACGGAACTCGCGTATGCCTTCCCACCACTACCCTTGATACCAAGAGTACTACGAAAGATTCAAGAGAGTCATACGGCAGTCATTCTAATAGTGCCCTACTGGCCCAAAAGAAGCTGGTTCCCGGTACTAAAGCAGATGGCGTTAGAAGACCCGATTCATCTCCCATTACAGTGGGACCTCTTGACGCAGGGCCCTCTGAAGTTCTTAGCACTTTCAGCCTGGATCCTGAAAAAGAGATCCTGAGATTTAAAGGCTTATCCGAATCAGTTATAGCTACTCTACAGAAAAGCAGAAAGCTCGTTACCTCATCCATATACCTCAAAGTCTGGAAGAAATTTTGCTCACACTGTGCACAACCACTATCCCTTACGAACGACCCAGATATTCCTAAAATCCTGGATTTCCTACAGGCGGGATTCGATAAGGGTCTAAAACCTAGTACATTGAAGGTACAGATCTCAGCACTAGGGTCCTTTCTTGATTACCCACTAGCAGACCATCCTTGGGTGTCAAGATTTATTAGAGCTACGCAACGCATGAGACCCACAATACGTAGTTCTGTTCCACCATGGGACCTCAGTCTAGTACTAAATGAGCTAAGGAAGACCCCTTACGAACCACTAGACCAGGCAGACCTCAGATCAATAACGCTTAAAAAACAGTTTTTCTGGTGGCAATAACCTCAGCCAGACGTATAGGAGAGATCCAGGCTCTCTCCATAAGAGACCCATATCTAAGAATCCAGGAAGACTGTATAATCTTGAAACTAACCCGACCTTTCTTCCTAAGGTGGTAACAGACTTTCACAGAAATCAGGAAATAATACTTCCCACCTTCTGCCAGAACTATAGAAATGAGAAGGAACGCTCGCTCCATTCCTTGGACGTTAGAAGAACAGTTCTACAGTATCTAAAACTGACGGAAGATTGGAGAATAGACTCAAATCTTTTTATACAAATGGCAGGCAAAAATAAAGGGAAGAAAGCGTCAAAAGCCACCTTGGCCAGATGTCTAAAATCAACTATTACTGCGGCATACACCTCGGCAGGAAAGACTCCGCCAGAAGGTCTTAGGGCCCACTCGCTGAGAGCAATCTCGGCGTCTTGGGCAGAGAGAGCAGGAGCTTCTATGGACCAGATTGCAAGGCCGCAACCTGGTCCAACATAAATACGTTTAGTAAACATTATAGATTGGACGTTCTGTCAAATCAACAGACGGCCTATGGGAGAAAAGTTCTCCAAGCAGTAGTCCCACCCTAAAAAGGAGTTATTTGGTACTTCTCCTGGCGGTGCTGTCAGGAGGGACGTCCTGGAAAGTAGGAATTAATCCTACCGGTAATGTTGTTTCCAGGAGTCCATCATGACAGCACCCCTTATATACCCTTCCTTGCATTATTTAACTATGATGTGTCATTAACATTGTAGTGGAGATTTCAATAAAATTGTGTTGCATCCATCCTGGTGTGGTACTTGAAAAATCACTGAAGGGTGGAGGTAGGTGGGGCTATTAACCTCTTCTGTGTTCCTGTCCCTATCAAGGATATGAAGGACAACCTCCTGGCGGTGCTGTCATGATGGACTCCTGGAAACAACATTACCGGTAGGATTAATTCCTACTTTTTTTTGTTAGGAAGTTATAAGGGTTAAAAGTTGACCAGCAATTTCTCATTTTTACAGCAAAATTTACAAAACATTTTTTTTAGGGACCACCTCACATTTGAAGTCACTTTGAGGGGTCTATATGGCAGAAAATACCCAAAAGTGACACCATTATAAAAACTGCACCCCTCAAGCTACTTAAAACTACATTCAAGAAGATTATTAACCCTTCAGTTGCTTCACAGGAACTAAAGCAACATGGAAGAAAAAAATGGACATATTAATTTTTCCAACAAAATTTTTCTTTCAGCTGCAGATGAAGGAAGAGAGCCACAGTAATTCATTACTGATGGGTAGGCGGAGCCCCAGATCAGGATGTTACCTCAGATCAAAAGAGTGATGACTGGCTGGCCCCTCCAGCTCGGGCTCCTCCTACTCAGCTCCAGTCTAAGATTTGAGGTCCAGAGGATGGTCGCTGCTAATGCAGCTCCTCAGAAAATTTTATTATTTTAATATTCGGACAGGAGACTTGGATCACTAGTTGGTCTAGAGGTCTCAGGGGTAATCAGCGCTGCTGTACCCCAACCTCTCCCTTGGCGGATCTGTATTTACTCAAAGTCCCTGCAGAATCCTTGCCGGCCCTGGGGGATGAGGAGAGCTTCTCTGGCGGGAACGCAAACCACACGTGCGGTCACTGCGTTTTTCGCCCTGGAGGGAAGCATGGGCACTGCGCCAGAAACCCCTGAGGGTCCCTGTGGCGCCTTGGCTGGTGAGTACTCCACACAAATTTTAATAATAATTATGTGTGAGTGCTTTAGCGTCTGAATGAGCAGCGCTATTACTAATGTCAGCGTTACTATGTCAGTATGCGTCAGCGCTGCTGTGACAGCGCTAATACATGTAATGTCAGTATGTTTCAGCGCTACTGTGACAGCGCTACTACATGTAATGTCAGTATGCTTCAACGCTGCTGTGACAGCGCTACTACATGTAAAGTCAGTATGCTTCAGCGCTACTGTGACAGCGCTACTACATGTAAATGTCAGTAAGCTTCAGCGCTGCTGTGACAGCGCTACTACATGTAAAGTCAGTATGCTTCAGCGCTGCTGTGACAGCGCTACTACATGAAGATGTGGTGATTTTTTGTCCGCAGGCAGATAGCTGCAGGACAGAGAGGGAGCAGGAGCGGGGAGAGTTCGCGCTCATTATTTGAGCTAGCAGGGGCGTGGCCTAGCGATCCCGGTCTTTTGAGCAGGAAGACGCGCGCTCTGGCTTTTCTCCTGCGACCCCCTCACTGTGGCGGCCATTACTCAGGCTCCTGGGCTCCTCGGACCGCTCCCCTCCTCATATAGACACCACGGCCAGCTGGGTGAGTGTGGATTCCTCACCCCGCAGCGCAGCGATCGCTATCCTGCAGCTGCAGTCTCATCAGAGACATAAAAATTGGCTGGGACTCACAAATATATATATATTTTGGTGAGTTTGCAATATTAACCCCTTTGAGGGTTATTTTTACCTGCTAAATTTGCTGACTGAATACCGCTGGGGTAACTCTGCTTGGTGGAGCGTTAACCCTTCAGCGTTTGAAAAAAAAAAAAAAAAAACCGCATAGTTTTTTGCTGGTATTACCGCTTTGACCTGCTCATACAGATGAGACATGTCTGAACAGAGTTCAGATGCCGCGGATCACGTCCCAGTGCCATTGCGGCAATCAGATACGCAGACCTCCACAGCGTCTAGCGCTGCGGTCGACAGCGGTGGAAAATTGGATGATATCGCTCGATCGATTAATAACTTAACTGACCTTTTAGGTCAATATGTGTCTGCTAATTCCTCTCAGAGGAAGCGACGCAGGCCGTTACCGGCCTCTACACGGAGCGAGTCAGATGTATCTGATATTGGGCAGAGTTCCCCTTTAAATTCGGATGGAGAAATATCCGATTCAGATGCGGACGAGCCGCAGGGGCGTTCCTCTATGGCGAAGCGTACGGAGGCATTAATTGAAGCCATGAGAGATATATTACAGTTACCGGAGGAGGTAACTAGTCGTCCTGGTAAATCAGCACGCATGTTCCAGGAGTCCCGTGCTTCGCGTACAACATTGCCAGCTCTGGATGAGCTTAATAGTGTAATAGAGGAGGAACGTCTATGTCCAGATAAGCGTTTTCATGGAACGCATTTCTTTGATACACTTTATCCTTGCTCTACGGAGTTAAAGGCTAATTGGACCTCTGCTCCTGAAGTGGATGTGTCTTTATCTCAGCTTAATAAATCCTCACTACTCCCTATTAAGGGAAAAGCGAGCTTACAGGAGCCTTTGGATAGAAAGGCAGAATTGGCGGCAAAAGCAAGCTATGAGGCTGCGGGTCATGGATTTCGAGCAGTGCTAGGATCCATGTGTGCTGCTAGAGCTTCTCTAAGCTGGTTGGCACGTCTGAAGACGGAGTTGCAAAATGAATCTCCGTTATCTGAGATACGGGAAACTTGTGAATGGTTAGAAACGGCAGCCTGTTATATCTTTGATGCCGGTCTGGATACGGCATCTCTGCTGGCCAAAGCGCAAGCTTCAGCGGTCACAGTCAGAAGAGCTTTATGGCTCAGACAGTGGGCCGGGGACGCAGTTTCCAAACAAGGGTTGTTGGCATTACCTTACAAGGGTGGCCATCTTTTTGGATCCGACCTCACAGAGCTGATTTCCAAGGCTAAGGCAAAGGAATCAGCATTACCACAGCGAAGGGCCATGGCCTCGGTGTCCAGTAAGCCTGGTGTTTATAGTGGTCGGCGGTCCTTTCGGGGCCGAGGACGATCTAGTCACTCCTCGTGGGGATCGGGTCGTCCTTCTTTCTCAGGAAAGAAATCCTCTCAGAAAACTCGTACTCCCTGGAAGCAGAGTTTCCGCCAGAACAAGCGGGAACTTGACAAGAAAACCGCAAAGTCGGATTGACGCCAGGGGTCCACTCGAGGATTCTCGAGTGGGGGGTCGCCTGCTTCTTTTCAAGGAGACTTGGATGGCTCGCGTTCCAGATTCCTGGGTAACGCGGATAGTGTCGGCAGGCTATTTCATAGAGTTTGCTTCTCAACCCCCAAATGTTTTTTGTCAATCTCGCGTTCCGTCGGAACCCGAGCTTGTTGTCGCTCTACAGCGAGAGGTCGAATCGCTAATACAAAAGGGTGTAGTGATACCGGTTCCGTCAGAGGACCGAGGGAAAGGTTTTTATTCCAACCTTTTTATAGTTCCCAAAAAGGAGAACAAATTTCGCCCGATTCTGGATCTCAAGCGATTAAACCGGCATGTCCATGCCCGGAAATTTCGCATGGAGTCGCTTCGTTCCGTTGTGGCAGCTCTGTCACAGAACGATTTTCTGGTGTCAATCGACATTCGCGACGCCTATTTGCATATTCCCATCGGAAAGGCTCATCAGCGCTTTCTTCGATTTGCCATAGGTCAGAATCATTACCAGTTCGTGGCTCTGCCGTTCGGCTTAGCCTCAGCGCCAAGGGTCTTTTCAAAAGTTCTGGCGCCCCTCATGGCACTCCTTCGAAGACAGGGGATTACGATTCTCCCTTATCTGGACGATCTTTTGATCGTGGCTTCCTCGGAGGAGGAGGCATTGACGGCTCGGGATTTGTCTCTTCAGTTTCTGAAAGACTTCGGTTGGCTGGTCAATTGGGAGAAGTCGTCCCTGGAACCATCGAGGACAATTCTCTTTTTGGGAATGCATCTCGACACGTTTCGGTCGGTAGTTTCCCTACCACCAGACAAACAGTCATGTCTTCTTCGACATGTACAGATTATGACATCCTCAATGGCAATGTCCCTACGGAAGTGTATGCGTCTTCTGGGACTGATGGTGGCGTCCATGGAGGCAATTCCTTTTGCCCAGTTCCACTCCAGGACCCTTCAAAGGTTCATCTTGAGTCGATGGAACCAGTCGCAATCGCTGGATTGCAGTGTCACCATTTCTCGCGCGGTGCGGGATTCTCTAGAATGGTGGTTACGTCCAGGGGCATTCTCCCTGGGGAAGTCTTTCCTCCCTCTGAAGTGGTCAGTCATAACCACCGATGCCAGCCTGACGGGCTGGGGGGGTGTTTGGAACAATCTCTGGATTCAGGGGGTATGGTCACCGGAAGAGTCTGTGCTTCCGATCAACATCCTGGAATTGAGGGCGATTTTTCTTTGCCTCCAACATTGGACGGTCCCTTTGAGCGGTCTGCCAGTCCGTGTGCAGACAGACAATGCGACGGCTGTCGCGTATATCAATCACCAAGGTGGGACAAGGAGTTCCAGACTCATGGTAGAGGTGTCCCGAATTCTGATTTGGGCAGAGGCCAATGTACCAGCCATTTCGGCGATTCACATTCCAGGGGTTCAGAATATTACAGCGGACTTTCTCAGCCGCAGAAGGATGGATCCCGGGGAATGGAGCCTCCACCCGGAAGTCTTTGCACTACTGTGCTCTCGCTGGGGAACCCCCCAAGTGGATTTGATGGCTTCCAGGTCCAATGCCAAGTTACCGACATTCATGTCCAGGTACAAGGACCCGAAGGCGGTGGCGGTGGATGCTCTAGTGGCTCAGTGGGATCAGTTCAAGCTGATCTATGTATTCCCGCCGATATCCTTACTTCCTCTAGTGCTGCGTCGGATCAGACTAGAGAGAATTCCAGCTATTCTGATAGCTCCAGACTGGCCAAGAAGGGTGTGGTTCTCGACAATAATGTCGCTGTTGGCGGCACCTCCGTTTCCACTCCCTCTTCAACAGGACTTGTTGACTCAGGGGCCCATTTGTCATCCGGACTTGATGTCCCTGCGTTTGACGGCGTGGCTCTTGAGACCGAGATCTTGACCCGTAGAGGTTTTTCAGCCGAGGTCATTGCTACCCTTCGTGCTGCAAGATGTCCGGCTACTTCTAGGATTTACCACAAAATTTGGGAAACCTTCTTTTCGTGGTGTTTGGGGTCTTCTCGGAACCCGAGAAAATTTTCCATTCCCAACCTGTTGGCTTTTCTGCAGCATGGGCTAGACAAGGGTTTGGCAGTTAGCACTCTGAAAGGTCAGATTTCTGCTCTGTCCTTATTATTCCGGAGAACCATTGCTTCGAATAGAGACGTGATCTCTTTTTTCCGAGGTATCTCTCGTAAGTTTCCGCCGCGGAAGGCACCCGTGTCTCCTTGGCGGCTCAACCTTGTTTTGGAGGCTCTTCAGCATAAACCTTTTGAACCTATGGTTTCTGCTAGCCTTTCTTTACTTTCTTGGAAGGTGGCTTTCCTTGTTGCAGTCACTTCCTTGAGGAGAGTTTCTGAATTGGCAGCTCTTTCTTGCTCGCCTCCTTTTCTGGAGTTTTTTCCGGATCGTGTAGTGCTTCGCACTCGGGGTGATTTTTTGCCTAAAGTGGTGTCACAATTTCATGTTAACCAGGATATTGTGTTGCCTTCACTCTGTCCGGATCCGAAGAATACGAAAGAGCGAGATTTACACACATTGGATTTAGTGCGGGCCTTGAAGTTTTATCTATCTATTACTCAAGGTTTTCGTAAGACGGACTCCCTGTTTGTGGTTCCGGCAGGTCGTCGGCGTGGTCAACGAGCTTCCAAGGGTTCTATAGCTCGTTGGATCCGGTCAGCTATTTTGGAAGCTTACCGTCTTCGGGGTGAATCTTGCCCGATTAAGATTCGAGCCCATTCCACGAGAGCTGTGGCTTCATCGTGGGCTTTTCATCAAGGTGCTTCGGCAGTGCAGCTTTGCCGAGCGGCGACTTGGCGCTCTGTCCACACGTTTACAAGATTTTATAAAGTGGACGTCAGTGCTTCCGCTGATGCAGCCCTCGGACGTAGGGTCCTGCAGGCAGCTGTAGTTTAAAGTTCTGGATGAACTTGTGTTTAGCGCTGGTTGCGCTTTATTGTTAAGGTTGTTGGGTTTCTGCCTTTTGTTGGTTTTTTCCCACCCTTATTTTTGAACTGCTTTGGGACGTCCCATCAGTAATGAATTACTGTGGCTCTCTTCCTTCATCTGCAGCTGAAACACGGATTTTGGTAAAGACTTACCTGTAAAATCCTTTTCAGCGAAGGAAGGAAGAGAGACACAGTACCCTCCCACGGCAGAAGTGTGTTGATGTTTTCAGATGCAGCGCGACCCTTATCTGATAGCGATTATCTGGGCTGAGGTCAGCGCGCTAAGGCTCTGTTCCAGCATCGCCAGCTCATCGCAGTAGTCAGGTTCCGTGAGTAGTACCTGGAACTCTGTGGTTTTTGGCTTTCTTTGCATGCATAACCTGTATCCTTGTGTTTTTTCTCTGAAGTTCCTTCAGAAGGGGTTATGTTGCTCCGCTGGTGATCTTGGCTCTTTTCCTAAAAGCTTTGATACGACTGGAGCTGAGTAGGAGGAGCCCGAGCTGGAGGGGCCAGCCAGTCATCACTCTTTTGATCTGAGGTAACATCCTGATCTGGGGCTCCGCCTACCCATCAGTAATGAATTACTGTGTCTCTCTTCCTTCCTTCGCTGAAAAGGATTTTACAGGTAAGTCTTTACCAAAATCCGTGTTTTTAGCATCAATTTTCTCATTTTTGCATGGGAAACAGGATAAAATGGACCCTAAAATTTGTTGGGCAATTTTTCCTGAGTACAGAGATACCTCATATGTGGTCATAAACCACTGTTTGGGCGCACGGCAGGGCTCAGAAGGGAAGGAGCGCCATTTGACTTTTTGAATGGGAAATATGCTGGAATATTTAGCGGTTGCCATGTCGCATTTGGAGAGTCCCTGTGTGCCTAAACATTGGAGCTCCCCCACAGTGACCCCATTTTGGAAACTAGACCCCCCAAGGAACTTTTCTAGATGCATAGTGAGCACTTTGAAACCCCAGGTCCTTCACAAATTGATCCGTAAAAAAAAGAAAGTACTTTTTTTTCACAAAAATTTTCTTTTAGCCTCAGTTTTTCATTTTCACATGGGCAACAGTATAAATTGGATCCTAAAATTTGTTGGGCAATTTCTCCTGAATACACAGATACCTCATATGTGGTCATAAACCACTGTTTGGGCGCACGGCAGGGCTCAGAAGGGAAGGTGCGCCATTTGACTTTTTGAATGGAAAATTAGCTCCAATCGTTAGCGGACACCATGTCATGTTTGGAGAGCCCCTGTATGCCTAAACTTTGGAGCTCCCCCACAAATGACCCCATTTTGGAAACTAGACCCCCTAAGGAACTTATGTAGATGCACAGTGAGCACTTTGAACCCCCAAGTGCTTCAAAAAGTTTATAACGCAGAGCCGTGAAAATAAAAAATCATTTTTTTTTCTCAAAAACTGATTATTTAGCCCCCTATTTTTTATTTTCACAATGGTTACAGGAGAAATTGGACCCCAAAAGTTGTTGTCTAATTTGTCCTAAGTACGCTAGTACCTCACATGTGGGGGGAACCACTGTTTTGCACACGTCAGGGCTTGGAAGGGATGTAGTGACGCTTTGAAATGCCGACTTGATGGAATGGTCTGCGGGCGGGCAGAGCCCCTGATGTGCCTAAACAGTAGAAACCCCCACAAGTGACCCCATTTTGTAAACTAGACCCCTCAAGGAACTTATCTAGATGTGTGGTGAGCACCTTGAACCCCCACGTGCTTCACAGAAGTTTGTAATGCAGAGCCGTGAAAATAAAAAATCATTTTTTCCTCAAAAACTGATTTTTTTTAACCCGCAATTTTTTATTTTCACAAGGGTAACAGGAGAAATTGGACCACAAAAGTTGTTGTACAGTTTGTCCTGAGTACACTGGTACCCCATATGTGGGGGGAACCACTGTTTTGGCGCATGGGAGAGCTCAGAAGGGAAGGAGCGCCATTTTGGAATGCAGACTTGATGGAATGTTCTGTGGGCGTCATGTTGCGTTTGCAGAGCCCCTGATATGCCTAAACAGTAGAAACCCCCCACAAGTGACCCTATTTTGGAAACTAGACCCCCAAGGAGCTTATCTAGATGTATAGTGAGCACTTTGAAGTGAAACCCCAAGGGCTACACAGAAGTTTATAACGCCGGGGCATGAAAATAAAAAAAATCATATTTTTTCCACAAACATGATCTTTTAGTCCCCAATTTTTTTATTTTCCCAAGGGTAACAGGAGAAATTAGACCCCAAAAGTTGTTGTCCAATTTGTCCTGAGTACGCTGATATCCCATATGTGGGAGAAAACTACTGTATGGGCACACGTCGAGGCTCGGAAGGGAAGTAGTGACGTTTTGAAATGCCGACTTGATGGAATGGTCTGCGGTGTCATGTTACGTTTGCAGAGCCCATGATGTGCCTAAACAGTAGAAACCCCCCCAAGTGACCCCATTTTGGAAACTAGATCCCCCAAGGAACTCCTCTAGATGTGTGGTAAGCACTTTGAATCTCCAAGTTCTTCACAGAAGTTTATAACGCAGAGCCGTGAAAAATAAAAATCATTTTTTTTCCACAAAAATAAATTTTTTAGTCCCCAATTTTTTTCCCAACAGTAACAGGAGAAATTAGACCCCCAAAGTTGTTGTGCAATTTTTCCCGAGTACGCTGATACCCCATATGTGGGGGTAAACCACTGTTTGGGCACACGTCGGGGCTTGGAATAAAGGGAGCACTGTTTGACTTTTTGAACGCAAAATTTGCAGGAATCAATGGTGGCGCCATGTCTCGTATGGAAACCCCCTGATGTGCGTAAATAGTGGAAACCCCTCAATTCTAACTCCAACCCTAACCCCAACACGCCCCTAAACCCAACCCTAACCCCTACACACCCCTAACCCTAATACAAACCATAACCCTAACCCCAACACACCCCTAACCCTAATCCCAACTCTAACCATAAACCTAACCACAAGCCTAACCCTAATCCCAACCCTAACCCCAAAACACCCCTAACGCTTCTCCTAACTCTAACCCTAACCACAAACCCTAGTTCTAACCCTAAGGCTGGGTTCATATTGCGTTTTACCAGCCCGTTCAACACGTAGCGTTGACCGGCTGGTAACGGTATAGCATAACGCGATCGCGTTATGCTATACCCGCTAGTGCAGAGGAATCAGCGATGATTCATCTGTGCTAGCGGTGATGCGGCCCAGACGCTGCAGCCTGCGTCCAAGGCTCCGTCACTGAATGACGACACGTCGCAAACGCATGCCGCTTCACGGCATGCTTTGCGATGCGCACACAAATGGGTGAATGGCAGCGTTAACGGACTGCGTTATACCGCGGTGAAACGCAGTCCATCTAACGGACTGCCATAATGCAATATGAACCCAGCCTAACCCTGAGGCCCCGTGCACACGTTGCGGATTCACTTGCGGATTTTTCTAAAATCCGCAGGTAAAATGACCTGCCTTTTACCTGCGTATTTAGCGCGGATTTGCTGCGGTTTTTCTCTGCACTTTTACGCCTATAGTGGAATAGGTGTAAAATCGCTGCGGAATCCGCACAAGAAATTGACATGCTGCGGATATAAAACCGCAGCAAATCCGCGCTGAAAAATCTGCAGCATGTGCACAGCGTTTTTTTTACCATTTATTTGCATTGTACTGTACATGGTTTCTGGATCTGCTGTGGATCCGCAGCGCGAAATCCGCTGCGGATCCGCAGCAAAATCCGCAACGTGTGCACAGGGCCTAATAGGAAAAAAAAAAAATTTCTTTATTATTTGTCCCTACCTATGACAGGGGGGTTCACTTACTTTTTTTTATTTTGATCACTGTGACAGTTTATCACAGTGATCCAAATAAATTTCTTGATTCTGCAGGGCGCACTGCGCATGCGCCGGCCGGCGGGCGCACTGCGCATGCGGCGCCCATGGAGAATCCCGGGCAGCCGCCGGGAAGGATCCAGGGACATCGGTGGATCGGGAGAGGTGAGTATGGGGGTCGGAAGTGAGGGAGGGGAGATCGGAAGGTGGGGACAGCGGAGGCCAGGACGAGGGGAGCTGTTAGTGACGGCGGTGACCGACCGCTGCCATCTTTCGGTGGCGGCGGCCGATTGCCGCCGTGACTCGATGGTGGGGGGGGTCAGATCGCTGTCTCCAGCCATGGCAGATGCTATTGCAGCATCGGCCATGGCTGGATTGTAATATTTCACCAATTTTATTGGTGAAATATTACAGATTGCTCTGATTGGCTGTTTCACTTTTAACAGCCAATCAGAGCGATCGTGGCCACGGGGGGGTTAAGCCAACCCCCCTGTGGTGAAGCACAAAGGGTCCTGTGCCTGCGGGTCGGGTAACCTTTCAGTGACCCCGGTCACCCGACCCGCAGGGACGCGATCCTTTCATGACGCCACATAGGTGTCATGGGTCGGATTGGCACTGACTTTCATGACGCCTACGTGGCGTCACAGGTCGGGAAGGGGTTAAACGTTAAGGGGTTAATGACAAACAGTCCGTCATGGCTGGGTGTCAGTTCCCACACCTGTGCAGACTGTGTCCCTCATGCATTTAAACGATCACTGTGTTAACACAGTGATAGTTCAGTGCTGACAGCTGAGGCATGGGAAGAGGTGCAAGGACCCATGGTGTCGGTCCCCGCACACAGATCGCTGTGAACGGTCAGTCAATCTGACTGACCGATCACCGCATGATCGCGCAGGAGATGCTGAAATATCAGCACTTCCTGCCCGATCAGTGCAGCAGCTCAGCTCTGCCAGTGGCTGAGCGTCTGCACTAACAGTCAGGAGCGGTGTCAGCGCCGCCCCTGGCTGTTAAGCCCTTAAATGCTGCGTTCAGGAGAGAGGCAGAGGAACGGGAGCTTCCCTCTGCCTTCAGATCGGCGTCATCGCGGGGCCTGATCGTTGCCATGGTGACACCGACCGGGTCATCAAGGTACAGAAAGCCTCTGAGACCATGGTCACAGCATGGTGTCAGAAGCTTTCAGTACAGGTAGAACGCTGGATAAATGTGATCTCAAACGTTATGAAAAATGTTCCCAATAAAAGCTTCAACTCAATTTACAAAAAAGCAAGTCCCCACTCGGGTCTGTCATCTGTTAACAGAAATATAGGAGACTTCCATGTTACTGGTAGCACAAAGGCTCTGGAAACGCGAAATGGCTTATTGCCCCCAAAAAGAAATTGAGCAAACTCTAGGCTCCCAAATGCACCCCTCCCTTCTGAGCCCCAGTGTGCATAAACAACCTTTAGCGTTCACATTTGGCAGGGGTATAATTTACAAAATGTGGTCACTTAGGGGAATGGGGGGATTCTGCTATAGAACTTAGGGGGCTCTGTATATGGAGTCCGCAAACTATTCTATGAAAATCTGCGCTCCAGGAGGCAAATAGCGCAGACTCTCCGTATGGCTAAGCAGTACTGTACAGCCACCTATGGTGTATTTCTATATTCAGCAGAAATTGTGGGACAAATTCTGCTGCCAATTTTACCCACTTCTTGTGTGAAAATGTTAAATCTGGTTCTAAAGCAAAATTTTTGTGGTAAAAATCTAATTATTTTTTCTTCACTGTCCAATGGTATAAAATTCTGTGACACACCCTTGGTATCAATATGATCACTGCACCCTAGATAAATTCATTGAGAGGTGTAGTTTGTAAAGTGGGGTCACTTATGGGGCTTTTTATTGTTTTGGCACCTCAGGGGCTCTGTCAGTGGGTCATGGCACCCTCAAACCATAATAGTAAAATCTGCAGTATAATATGGCACTCCTTCCCTTTTGAGATTTGCACTGTGCCTCATAGTTTTCATCCACACTTGGGGAATTGGAAAACTCAGGAGAAATTAAAGAACAAATTCTGGGGTCCTATTTCTCCTGTTACCCTTGAGAAAATAAAAAAAAAATTGGGGCTAAAAGAGAAATTACGCAGGAAAAATGTATATTTTATTTTCTTAGCTCTGTTATAAACTTCTGTAAAGCACCTGGTGGTTGAAGATGCTCACCACACATCTAGATAGGTTCCTTGAGGTGTCTAGTTTCCAAAACGGTATCACTTGTGGGGGGTTTCCACTGTTTAGGCACATCAGCGGCTCTCCAAACACGACATGGCGTCCGTTCTCAATTCCAGCCAATTTTGCAGTCAAAACATGAGTCCTATGACGCTCCTTCCCTTTCGAGCCCTGCTATGCGCATTCGCCCAAACAGTGGTCTTCCTCCACACATGGGGTATCGGCATACTCAGGAGAAATTGCGCAACAAATATTGTGGTTCATTTTCTCTTAATACCCTTGAAAATTAAAAAAAATTGTGCCCGAAGTAAAATATTTGTGAAAAAAATTTTCATTTTTTCCTTCCACATTGCTTCAATTCCTGTGAAGCACCTGAAGGGTTAATAAACTTCTTGAATGTGGTTTTGAACACCTTGAGGGGTGCAGTTTTTGGAATGGTGTCACTTTTGGGTATTTTCTGTCATATAGGCCCCCCAAAGTCACTTAAAATGTGATGTGGTCCCTGAAAAAAATGGTTTTGTAAATTTTGATGGAAAAAAAAATTGTGCTGATGTAAAGTAGACATGTGGGAAATGTTATTTATTAACTATTTTGTGTGACATAACGCTCTGATTTACGGGCATAAAAATTAAAAGTTTGAAAATTTCACAAATATACGCAAGTTATGTTAAAGAAATTCTACCACTATCATAAAGTACAATATGTCACGAAAAAAAACAGTCTCATAATGTCACGAAAAAACAGTCTCAGAATCACCGGGATCCGCTGACGCGTTCTAGAGTTATAACCAAATAAATTGACAGTGGTCAGATTTTAAAATTAAGGCCTGGTCATTAACCTACAAAGTGACTTGGTCCTTAGGCCTCTTTCACAATCCGTCGTTTTGTGAAAAAAACAGATCCTGCAGGATCCGTTTTTTTACCATTGACTTGTATTAGCGAGATCCGTCAAATTCTTTGTCCGTTGGACGGAGACAACGGCGATAGGAACATTTTTTGTGTACTTCGGAAATTCAGACAGCTACGGATCCAGTGCCATCCGTTGTGGGCTATAATGGTAGCATATGGACGCAGGAACTGTCACTGTCCGTCAAAAGAAAATCAATCTTTTTCTTTCTCTCTCGCGGTCTCGTAAAAAATGTGTGAAACGGGTCAAGTAGAATCCACTAGATTGTATTTAGAAACATTCTCCCTTTTTATCTCAGTACCACAGATGCTGGCAATGATGGTAGACTTGGAAGATGATGAAGACTGGTCTAATGCTGATGAATTGGAAGATGATGATTTTGACAGGTATACTTATATGTATATCGCAATTGGCAGCTTTAAAACTAACTTGATTGCTTGTAATTGCTTGATATTTACTTTGAGATTAAGCTTGCAGTATCATTTCCACTCTTCTCATGAAGTGAAATAAAGTAAAATTTGTTTGCTACTGTTGCTTTGCATTGAATCCTGCCTTGTAAATGGCAAAGAGCTGCTTCTTTAACCCCTTAAGTATTTGTTTTGTTTCCATTTTTGATCTCCTTCTTCCCAGAGTCATAACGTTGTTATTTTTCCTTCAATATGGCTATGTGAGGGCTTGTTTTTTGCGGAATTAGTTTTACGACACCATTACTTTGTACTAGAAAGTGATAAAAAAAAAAAAAATTCTAAGTGCAGTGAAATTGCAAAAAAACTGCAATTCCACATTTTTTATTTTTTTGTGAGGGGTTTCACCATACTCACTGAATGCTCAAACTGACCTGCCATTATGATTCCCCAGGTCATTACGAGTTTGTAAATACCAAACATGTATAGTGTCTTTTTATTTAACTCCATTCCGACATCGGGCGTAATAGTACGGTGATGTTGGACTCCCTCCCTTTGATGTGGGCTCCGGTGGTGAGCCCACATCTTTTCCGGTGCAGGTCAGCTGTTCTGAACAGCTGACATGTGCCGCTAACAGCCGCGGGAGGAATCGCGATCCTCCCGCGGCATTTAATATGCGCTTCCAGCAAGCATGTCGGAAATCCGCCCTTCGGTGACCTGTCATGACAACCAGAGGTCTCCGGCAGCAATTTGAGCCGATCGGGTTATAGCAGCTTCTAGTCTCCCATGGAGACTGTTGAAGCATGCCAATAGGGAAAAAAAGAAAGTTTTAAAAATATAAAAAAAATTAAAAGGTTTAAATCACCCCCCCCCCCCCCCATTGCCCCATTCAAAATAAAACAATAAAAAAATTCAAACGCGCATGTATTTGGTATCGCCACATTCAGAATCACCCGATCGCTAAACAGCGTAACGGCTGTTAAGGGTACATGACAGCTGATCAGATCAGCTGTCGTGTCAGAAGAGGTGCAGGCTCATCGCCGGAGCCCACACACAAGAAGCGTTGTAAGTCATCTAGGCCAACTTCATCCAGCAGTAGATCTGAAACCTAGAGAAAGTGCAGCTCATTTCTGTTAGTTTGTCTTCGGACCTTTCATTCCTGATATTGGCTTACAAATACAACCGTGAATCAAACATGTGAAAGTCTCTGAGGCTTTATTTAGATGTCAGTGATTTCTCACATGCACACAAAAACTGCCTGAGTTTCATCAGTATTTTGATCAGTGTCTTCAGAGATTGGTCTGTGTGCCACTTTTTTGCCATCAGTTTTATCAGTTTTTGTCAGATAAAAGAAAGTTTTCTTTAACCTTTTACCAATCAGTGAAAAACTCACAGCGCACAGATGACATCCAAGGACTGTTTTTTTTGTTTGTTTTTTAAAGACAGTCCATTGTTGATTTTAATCCGAGAATCTGATGAAGATTGGAAATGTGAACAGCCCTGTAGACTACAATAGGCATGAGTTCTATCGGTGAAATTGATGGATAGAACTCGTACATGAAAAGCTGATGTCTGAATAACCCCTTAAGGGTATGCCACACTAAACGAGATCGCAAACGAGATCACTAAAACCTCACTATTTTGCGATCTTGTTAGCGACCTTGTTGTGTGTGGCATGTAGCAACGATGTGGCCCCTGCTCTGATGTCGCTGATCGTTCACTAGCGTTCTGGACCGTTTTTTGATCGTTGGCGTCCCGCTGGTGAGCCTGAATCGCTGTTTGGCACCTTTTGCGAACAACGAGCGACCTCGTTTGTGACGCATATGACTGTTTTGCGTCACGGAATGGATCGCAATATCTGTAAGTTCTCTTTTGCATCACAGAGAGGATCGCAGAAGTTGCAAAGCAGGCTAGCAGGACGCAGAGAGCAGGAGCGATGCTGAAAATTCCTATGAATCAGAAGCGCTCAGTACATGCTAATGACATCCTAACGACCGCCAAAGTCGTTAAAGAGATCGCTGACTGCAGATGAGTCGTTTATGAGATCTCCTGTTTGGCAGCTACTAGCGACCTAAAAGAGATCACACCAACGATCTCGTTAGCTTGCGTCGTTATCGTGATCGCTAGCGAGATCACTAAGTGTGGCAGTACCTTTAGTCTGCATTTCATTTTGTTTTTGTCAGCCATTTGCATTTCAGAGGTGCTAATACCTTTTTGCAACAACTCCTCTTGTATGTTTCTCTTGTAGCAATACCCATCATATCATCCATGCTTTATTGATAAAAATGCCTTAATGGTAAACTTAGGAGCTAGCTTTGCAAATTTCTTACCTTGCTGGTTTTCAGTAATATCTGTAATTTAATGGTAAATTGCTGTAAAATATGGTAAAAAAAGGCAAATTATTCTAATCTTTAAACATTTGTTTCTTTATTCCAGCAATGCTGTAGCTGGTGAAAGTGCCTTGGACAGAATGGCCTGTGGTCTAGGTGGAAAAATTGTTCTTCCCATGATAAAGGAGCACATCATGCAGATGCTACAAAACCGTGAGTAGCAAAGATTACTGTTAAGCTACATGACAATTATGACTGTTAGTGCATTGCTGTGATATTCTGTATGAGATAGTCCGGAGGTTATTTGCAGCATGAAGAATGGGTGCAGTGTAATACTGTTCTATGTTCTGTCATTGTGCACACACTGCATCCTGTCATACAGGGTTTAAGATAGTTACCTTTTTAAAATATTCTGGTCATACTATGAACTACTCATTTAGTTATTTATTATACATTGCATATATAGCGCTATCTTACTCCACATCGCTTTACATACATTATCATTACTGTCCCCAGAGGGGCTCACATTCTAAATATTCTACTACTCCATGTACGCAAGGTCACTAGTCATTACTTTCAGCTGCAGATGAAGGAAGAGAGCCACAGTATTCATTACTGATGGGTAGGCGGAGCCCCAGATCAGGATGTTACCTCAGATCAAAAGAGTGATGACTGGCTGGCCCCTCCAGCTCGGGCTCCTCCTACTCAGCTCCAGTCTAAGATTTGAGGTCCAGAGGATGGTCGCTGCTAATGCAGCTCCTCAGAAGATTTTTATTATTTTAATATTCGGACAGGAGACTTGGATCACTAGTTGGTCTAGAGGTCTCAGGG
Source organism: Oophaga sylvatica (assembly GCA_033576555.1). Taxonomy (NCBI): domain Eukaryota; kingdom Metazoa; phylum Chordata; class Amphibia; order Anura; family Dendrobatidae; genus Oophaga; species Oophaga sylvatica. Next base: position 201,664,701 of record JARQOD010000002.1, read on the forward strand.
GTATCAGCGCTGCTGTACCCCAACCTCTCCCTTGGCGGATCTGTATTTACTCAAAGTCCCTGCAGAATCCTTGCCGGCCCTGGGGGATGAGGAGAGCTTCTCTGGCGGGAACGCAAACCACACGTGCGGTCACTGCGTTCTTCGCCCTGGGGGGAAGCATGGGCACTGCGCCAGAAACCCCTGAGGGTCCCTGTGGCGCCTTGGCTGGTGAGTACTCCACACAAATTTTAATAATAATTATGTGTGAGTGCTTTAGCGTCTGAATGAGCAGCGCTATTACTAATGTCAGTATGCTTCAGCGCTGCTGTGACAGCGTTACTACATGTATGTCAGTATGCTTCAGCGCTGCTGTGACAGCGCTACTACATGTAATGTCAGTATGCTTCAGCGCTGCTGTGACAGCGCTACTACATGTAATGTCAGTATGCTTCAGCGCTGCTGTGACAGCGCTACTACATGTAATGTCAGTATGCTTCAGCGCTGCTGTGACAGCGCTACTACATGTAATGTCAGTATGCTTCAGCGCTGCTGTGACAGCGCTACTACATGTAATGTCAGTATGCTTCAGCGCTGCTGTGACAGCGCTACTACATGTAATGTCAGTATGCTTCAGCGCTGCTGTGACAGCGCTGTTACAAGAAGATGTGGTGATTTTTTGTCCGCAGGCAGATAGCTGCAGGACAGAGAGGGAGCAGGAGCGGGGAGAGTTCGCGCTCATTATTTGAGCTAGCAGGGGGCGTGGCCTATCTATCCCGGTCTTTTGAGCAGGAAGACGCGCGCTCTGGCTTTTCTCCTGCGACCCCCTCACTGTGGCGGCCATTACTCAGGCTCCTGGGCTCCTCGGACCGCTCCTCTCCTCATATAGACACCACGGCCAGCTGGGTGAGTGCGGATTCCTCACCCCGCAGCGCAGCGATCGCTATCCTGCAGCTGCAGTCTCATCAGAGACATAAAAATTGGCTGGGGCTCACAAATATATATAATTTTGGTGAGTTTGCAATATTAACCCCTTTGAGGGTTATTTCTCCCAGCTGAATTTGCTGACTGAATACCGCTGGGGTAACTCTGCTTGGTGGAGCGTTAACCCTTCAGCGTTTGGAAAAAAAAAAAAAAAAAAAACCGCATAGTTTTTTTGCTGGTATTACCGCTTTGACCTGCTCATACAGGTGAGACATGTCTGAACAGAGTTCAGATGCCGCGGATCACGTCCCAGTGCCATTGCGGCAATCAGATACGCAGACCTCCACAGCGTCTAGCGCTGCGGTCGACAGCGGTGGAAAATTGGATGATATCGCTCGATCGATTAATAACTTATCTGACCTTTTAGGTCAATATGTGTCTGCTAATTCCTCTCAGAGGAAGCGACGCAGGCCGTTACCGGCCTCTACACGGAGCGAGTCAGATGTATCTGATATTGGGCAGAGTTCCCCTTTAAATTCGGATGGAGAAATATACGATTCAGATGCGGACGAGCCGCAGGGGCGTTCCTCTATGACGAAGCGTACGGAGGCATTAATTGAAGCCATGAGAGATATACTACAGTTACCGGAGGAGGTAACTAGTCGTCCTGGTAAATCAGCACGCATTTTCCAGGAGTCCCGTGCTTCGCGCACAACATTGCCAGCTCTGGATGAGCTTAATGGTGTAATAGAGGAGGAACGTCTATGTCCAGATAAGCGTTTTCATGGAACGCATTTCTTTGATACACTTTATCCTTGCTCTACGGAGTTAAAGGCTAATTGGACTTCTGCTCCTGAAGTGGATGTGTCTTTGTCTCAGCTTAGTAAATCCTCTCTACTCCCTATTAAGGGAAAAGCGAGCTTACAGGAGCCTTTGGATAGAAAGGCAGAATTGGCGGCAAAAGCAAGCTATGAGGCTGCGGTCATGGATTTCGAGCAGTGCTAGGATCCATGTGTGCTGCTAGAGCTTCTCTAAGCTGGTTGGCACGTCTGAAGACGGAGTTGCAAAATGAATCTCCGTTATCTGAGATACGGGAAACTTGTGAATGGTTAGAAACGGCAGCCTGTTATATCTTTGATGCCGGTCTGGATACGGCATCTCTGCTGGCCAAAGCGCAAGCTTCAGCGGTCACAGTCAGAAGAGCTTTATGGCTCAGACAGTGGGCCGGGGACGCAGTTTCCAAACAAGGGTTGTTGGCCTTACCTTACAAGGGTGGCCATCTTTTTGGATCCGACCTCACAGAGCTGATTTCAAGGCTAAGGCGAAGGAATCAGCATTACCACAGCGAAGGGCCATGGCCTCGGTGTCCAGTAAGCCTGGTGTTTATAGTGGTCGGCGGTCCTTTCGGGGCCGAGGACGATCTAGTCACTCCTCGTGGGGATCGGGTCGTCCTTCTTTCTCAGGAAAGAAATCCTCTCAGAAAACTCGTACTCCCTGGAAGCAGAGTTTCCGCCAGAACAAGCGGGAACTTGACAAGAAACCCGCAAAGTCGGATTGACGCCAGGGGTCCACTCGAGGATTCTCGAGTGGGGGGTCGCCTGCTTCTTTTCAAGGAGACTTGGATGGCTCGCGTTCCAGATTCCTGGGTAACGCGGATAGTGTCGGCAGGCTATTTCATAGAGTTTGCTTCTCAACCCCCAAATGTTTTTTGTCAATCTCGCGTTCCGTCGGAACCCGAGCTTGTTGTCGCTCTACAGCGAGAGGTCGAATCGCTACTACAAAAGGGTGTAGTGATACCGGTTCCGTCAGAGGACCGAGGGAAAGGTTTTTATTCCAACCTTTTTATAGTTCCCAAAAAGGAGAACAAATTTCGCCCGATTCTGGATCTCAAGCGATTAAACCGGCATGTCCATGCCCGGAAATTTCGCATGGAGTCGCTTCGTTCCGTTGTGGCAGCTCTGTCACAGAACGATTTTCTGGTGTCAATCGACATTCGCGACGCCTATTTGCATATTCCCATCGGAAAGGCTCATCAGCGCTTTCTTCGATTTGCCATAGTCAGAATCATTATCAGTTCGTGGCTCTGCCGTTCGGCTTAGCCTCAGCGCAAGGGTCTTTACAAAAATTCTGGCGCCCTCATGGCACTCCTTCGAAGACAGGGGATTACGATTCTCCCTTATCTGGACGATCTTTTGATCGTGGCTTCCTCGGAGGAGGAGGCGTTGACGGCTCGGGATTTGTCTCTTCAGTTTCTGAAAGACTTCGGTTGGCTGGTCAATTGGGAGAAGTCGTCCCTGGAACCATCGAGGACAATTCTCTTTTTGGGAATGCATCTCGACACGTTTCGGTCGGTAGTTTCCCTACCACCAGACAAACAGTCATGTCTTCTTCGACATGTACAGATTATGACATCCTCAACGGCAATGTCCCTACGGAAGTGTATGCGTCTTCTGGGACTGATGGTGGCGTCCATGGAGGCAATTCCTTTTGCCCAGTTCCACTCCAGGACTCTTCAAAGGTTCATCTTGAGTCGATGGAATCAGTCGCAATCGCTGGATTGCAGTGTCACCATTTCTCGCGCGGTGCGGGATTCTCTAGATTGGTGGTTACGTCCAGGGGCATTCTCCCTGGGGAAGTCTTTCCTCCCTCTGAAGTGGTCAGTCATAACCACCGATGCCAGCCTGACGGGCTGGGGGGGTGTTTGGAACAATCTCTGGATTCAGGGGGTATGGTCACCGGAAGAGTCTGTGCTTCCGATCAACATCCTGGAATTGAGGGCGATTTTCCTTTGCCTCCAACATTGGACGGTCCCTTTGAGCGGTCTGCCAGTCCGTGTGCAGACAGACAATGCGACGGCTGTCGCGTATATCAATCACCAAGGTGGGACAAGGAGTTCCAGACTCATGGTAGAGGTGTCCCGAATTCTGATTGGGCAGAGGCCAATGTACCAGCCATTTCGGCGATTCACATTCCAGGGGTTCAGAATATTACAGCGGACTTTCTCAGTCGCAGAAGGATGATCCCGGGGAATGGAGCCTCCACCGGAAGTCTTTGCACTACTGTGCTCTCGCTGGGGACCCCCCAAGTGGATTTGATGGCATCCAGGTGCAATGCCAAGTTACCGACATTCATGTCCAGGTACAAGGACCCGAAGGCGGTGGCGGTGGATGCTCTAGTGGCTCGTGGGATCAGTTCGAGCTGATCTATGTATTCCCGCCGATATCCTTACTTCCTCTAGTGCTGCGTCGGATCAGACTAGAGAGAATTCCAGCTATTCTGATAGCTCCAGACTGGCCAAGAAGGGTGTGGTTCTCGACAATAATGTCGCTGTTGGCGGCACCTCCGTTTCCACTCCCTCTTCAACCGGACTTGTTGACTCAGGGGCCCGTTTGTCATCCGACTTGATGTCCCTGCGTTTGACGGCGTGGCTCTTGAGACCGAAATCTTGACCCTAGAGGTTTTTCAGCCGAGGGTCATTGCTACCCTTCGTGCTGCAAGATGTCCGGCTACTTCTAGGATTTACCACAAATTGGGAAACCTTCTTTTGTGGTGTTTGGGGTCTTCTCGGAACCCGAGAAAATTTTCCATTCCCAACCTGTTGGCTTTTCTGCAGCATGGCTAGACAAGGGTTTGGCAGTTAGCACTCTGAAAGGTCAGATTTCTGCTCTGTCCTTATTGTTCCGGAGAACCATTGCTTCGAATAGAGACGTGCTCTCCTTTTTCCGAGGTATCTCTCGTAAGTTTCCGCCGCGGAAGGCACCCGTGTCTCCTTGGCGGCTCAACCTTGTTTTGGAGGCTCTTCAGCATAAACCTTTTGAAACCTTGGTTTCTGCTAGCCTTTCTTTACTTTCTTGGAAGGTGGCTTTCCTTGTTGCAGTCACTTCCTTGAGGAGAGTTTCTGAATTGGCAGCTCTTTCTTGTTCGCCTCCTTTTCTGGAGTTTTTTCCGGATCGTGTAGTGCTTCGCACTCGGGGTGATTTTTTGCCTAAAGTGGTGTCACAATTTCATGTTAACCCAGGATATTGTGTTGCCTTCACTCTGTCCGGATCCGAAGAATACGAAAGAGCGAGATTTACACACATTGGATTTAGTGCGGGCCTTGAAGTTTTATCTATCTATTACTCAAGGTTTTCGTAAGACGGACTCCCTGTTTGTGGTTCCGGCAGGTCGTCGGCGTGGTCAACGAGCTTCCAAGGGTTCTATAGCTCGTTGGATCCGGTCAGCTATTTTGGAAGCTTACCGTCTTCGGGGTGAATCTTGCCCGATTAAGATTCGAGCCCATTCCACGAGAGCTGTGGCTTCATCGTGGGCTTTTCATCAAGGTGCTTCGGCAGTGCAGCTTTGCCGAGCGGCGACTTGGCGCTCTGTCCACACGTTTACAAGGTTTTATAAAGTGGACGTCAGTGCTTCCGCTGATGCAGCCCCGGACGTAGGGTCCTGCAGGCAGCTGTAGTTTAAAGTTCTGGATGAACTTGTGTTTAGCGCTGGTTGCGCTTTGTTGTTAAGGTTGTTGGGTTTCTGCCTTTTGTTGGTTTTTTCCCACCCTTATTTTTGAACTGCTTTGGGACGTCCCATCAGTAATGAATACTGTGGCTCTCTTCCTTCATCTGCAGCTGAAACAGGATTTTGGTAAGACTTACCTGTAAATCCTTTTCAGCGAAGGAAGGAAGAGAGACACAGCACCCTCCCACGGCAGAAGTGTGTTGATGTTTTCAGATGCAGCGCGACCCTTATCTGATAGCGATTATCTGGGCTGAGGTCAGCGCGCTAAGGCTCTGTTCCAGCATCGCCAGCTCATCGCAGTAGTCAGGTTCCGTGAGTAGTACCTGGAACTCTGTGGTTTTTTGGCTTTCTTTGCATGCATAACCTGTATCCTTGTGTTTTTTCTCTGAAGTTCTTCAGAAGGGGTTATGTTGCTCCGCTGGTGATCTTGGCTCTTTTCCTAAAAGCTTTGGTACGACTGGAGCTGATAGGAGGAGCCCGAGCTGGAGGGGCCAGCCAGTCATCACTCTTTTGATCTGAGGTAACATCCTGATCTGGGGCTCCGCCTACCCATCAGTAATGAATACTGTGTCTCTCTTCCTTCCTTCGCTGAAAAGGATTTTACAGGTAAGTCTTTACCAAAATCCGTGTTTTTTAATGTACCTTTTTTAAACCTCTGAAAATGTTTGAGCGCATACTAGAGACTACTACTCCCATCAGCCAATGCCTGCTGTCACTGATAATAGGCGATAGGCGCCCCTGATGGGAGAAGTAGTCACTCTTCAGCCGGTGCCTGTATTCAAACGTAAACAAAAAAAAAATACATATTTAAATAAATTAAACATCATACTCGCCTAATACCAAATCCCCTAAGCCCTTGTATCCTATGAAAAATTTAAAAAAAAAACCTCACAAAATATACTCCCCTTAATGCCTTATTTAATCCTCTCCATTAGTAACTCTAGGCTTGGTATCACCTGACAGTCCAAGGGTGACAATCATCCCCACCCTTCCTTTCCCCCCAACTACCACCCCACTTGCCACCTGGGCAAGGGGAAGAGCAAGGCTAAGTGCCAGAATTGACACACCTTATTGATGCATAATTTCGGGGGCGGCTGAGAGCTGATGTGTTTAGCCTGGGAGAGGCCAATATCCATGGCCCCCGTCCCTGACTATTAATATCAATCCTCAACTTTCTGCCTAGCCTTTGCTGGCTAGATCTTATAGGGGGACCCCATGTCAATTTTTTTCTGGGGTTCCCTGTAAACTACCCAGTAAAGGCTAAGTAAACAGTTGTGAGCTTATATTAATAGCCTGGGAACCTTTATGGCTATTGGCTCCTTAAAGGAGAATAGTAACATCAGCCGTCAGCTTTCCCTCCGCTATTTATGACAATTAGTGAGAGAACGCAATTTTTTTTCAGCTGCAGATGGAAGGAAGAGAGCACACAGTATTCTTACTGATGGGTAGGCGGAGCCCCAGATCAGGATGTCACCTCAGATCAAAAGAGTGCTGACTGGCTGGCCCTCCAGCTCGGGCTCCTCCTACTCAGCTAGTCTAAGTTTGAGGTCCAGAAGGATGGTCGCTGCTAATGCAGCTCCTCAGAAGATTTTTTATTATTTTATATTCGGACAGGAGACCTGGATCACTAGTTGGTCTAGAGGTCTCAGGGGTTCCAGCGCTGCTGTACCCCAACCTCTCCCTTGGCGGATCTGTACTTACTCAAAGTCCCTGCAGAATCCTTGCGGCCCTGGGGGATGAGGAGAGCTTCCCTGGCGGGACGCAAACCACACGTGCGGTCACTGCGTTCCTCGCCCTGGGGGGAAGCATGGGCATAGCGCCAGAAACCCCTGAGGGTCCCTGTGGCGCCTTGGCTGGTGAGTACTCCACACAAAATTTTATTATTAATGTGTGAGTGCTTTAGCGTCTGATGACAGCGCATTACATGTATATCAGTATGCTTCAGCGCTGCGGTGACAGCGCTATTACATGTTTATCAGTGTTTTTTCACCAGCCTCTCCCTTGGCGGATCTGTAATTACATAATGGTCCTGCAGAATCCTTGCCGGCCCTGGGGGATGAGGAGAGTTTTCCCTGGCGGGGGCGCAAACCACCGCTGGGTCACTGCGCTTCCGCCCTGGGGGGGAAGCATGGGCATAGCGCCAGAAACCCTTGGGGTCCCTGTGGCGCTGAGCTGATGAGTTTTCCACACAATTTTTATTATAATAATGTGTGAGTGCTTCAGCGCTGGGGTGACAGCGTACTACTGTATGTCAGTATGCTTCAGCGCTGCTGTGACAGCGCTGTACATTGTAGATGTGGTGATCTTTTGTCCGCAGGCAGATAGCTGCAGGACAGAGAGGGAGCAGGAGCGGGGGAGTTTCGCGCTCAACATTTGAGCTAGCAGGGGGCGTGGCCTATCTATTCCCGGTCTTTTGAGAGGAAGACGCGCGCTCTGGCGGTTTCTCCTGCGCTCCCTCACTGTGGCGGCCATTACACAGGCTCCTGGGCTCCTCAGACCGCTCCTCTCCTCATAAGACACCACGGCCAGCTGGGTGAGTGTGATTCCTCACCCTGCAGCGCAGCGATCGCATCCTGCAGCTGCAGTCTCATTAGAGACATAAAATTGGTGGGACTCACACTTATATATATATGTTGTGGTGGTTTGCAATATTAACCCTTCTGAGGGTTATTTCTACCAGAAACATTTTTTTGATGAATACCGCTGGGGTAACCTGCCTGGTGGAGCGTTAACCTTCAGCATATAAAAAAAAAAAAAAGTAAAACCGCATAGTTTTTGCTGGTATTACCGCTTTGGCCTGTACATACAGGTGAGACATGTCTGAACAGAGTTCAGATGCCGCGGATCAGTCCCAGTGCCATTGCGGCAATCAGATACGCAGACCTCCACACTCTACGCTGCGGTCGACAGCGGGTGAAAAATTTGGACGATACGCCGATCGATCAACCAACTTGTCTGATCTTTTAGGTCAATATGTGTCTGCTTATTCTTTCAGAGGAAGCGACGCAGGCCGTTACCGGCCTCTACACGGAGCGAGTCAGATGTATCTGATATTGGGCAGAGTTCCCCTTTAAATTCGGATGGAGAAATATCCGATTCAGATGCGGACGAGCCGCAGGGGCGTTCCTCTATGGCGAAGCGTACGGAGGCATTGATTGAAGCCATGAGAGTTATATTTCCAGTTACCGGAGGAGGTAACTAGTCGTCCTGGTAAATCAGCACGCATGTTCCAGGAGTCCCGTGCTTCGCGTACAAACTTTGCCAGCTCTGGATGAGCTTAATAGTGTATAGAGGAGAACGTCTATGTCCAGATAAGCGTTTTCATGGAACGCATTTCTTTGATACACTTTATCTTGCTTGCGGAGTTAAAGCTAATTGGACTTCTGCTCCTGAGGTGGATGTGTCTTTTCTCAGCTTAATAAATCCTCACTACTCCCTATTAAGGGAAAAGCGAGCTTACAGGAGCCTTTGGATAGAAAAGCAGAATTGGCGGCAAAAAACAAGCTATGAGGCCTGCGGGTCATGGATTCCGAGCAGTGCTAGGATCCATGTGTGCTGTAGAGCTTCTCTAAGTGGCTGGCACGTCTGAAGACGGAGTTTGACAATGAATCTCCGTATCTGAGATACGGGAAACTTGTTGAATGGTTAGAAACGGCAGCCTGTTATATCTTTGATGCCGGGTTTGGATACGGCATCTCTGCTGGCCAAACGCCAAGCTTCAGCGGTACAGTCAGAAGAGCTTTATGGCTCAAGACAGTGGGCCGGGGCGCAGTTTCCAAACAAGGGTTGTTGGCCTTCCTTAAAGGGTGGCCATCTTTTTGGATCTGACCTCACAGAGAATTTCCAAGGCTAAGGCGAAGGAATCGATACCACAACGTAGGGCAATGGCCTCGGTGTCCGTAGGCCTGGTGTCTATAGTGGTCGGCGGTCCCTTTTCGGGGCCGAGGACGATTAGCACTCCTCGGGGGACGGGCGCCTTCCTTCTCAGGAAAGAAATCCTTCAGAAAACTCGCATTCCTGGAAGCAGAGTTTTCCCCCCAGGACAAGCGGGGCTTACAAGAAGCCCGCAAAGTTAATTGAGCCGGGGGTCCATCGAGGATTCCGAGTGGGGGGTCGCCCTTCTTTTCAAGGCGACTTGGATGGCTCGCGTTCCTTTTTCCCCTGGGCAAGCGGATTGTGTCGGCAGGCTATTTCTAGAGTTTGCCTTCTCGCCCCCCAAATGTTTTTTGTCAGTCTCGCGTTCCGTCGGAACCCAGTTGTTGTGCCCTCAGGAGAGGTCAATCTCTGCTACAAAAGGGTGTAGTGTTACCGGTTCCGTCAGAGGACCGAGGAAAAAGGTTTTTATTCCAACTTTTTTTTAGTTTCCCAAAAAGGAGAAAACAAATTTCGCCCGTTTCTGGATCCAAGCGATTTAAACCGGCATGTCCAGCCCGGAAATTTGCTGGATCGCTTCGTTCCGTGTGGCAGCTCTGTCAACAGAACGATTTTCTGGTGTTCAATCGACTTTTCGAGAGCCTTTTGCATTTCCCTCGGAAAGGCTCTAGCGCTTTCTTCGTTTGCCATAGGTCGGAATCATTACCTTGTGGCTCTGCCGTTCGGCTTAGCCCGCGCCAGGGTCTTTACAAAAATTTGCGCCTCCATGGCAATCCTCGAGACAGGGATTTACGATTCCTCCCTTATCTGGAGATCTTTTGATCAGGTTCCTCGGGGGGAGGAGGCGTTGACGGCTGGGATTTGTTTTCGTTTCTGAAGGACTTCGGTTGGCTGGTCAATTGGGAGAGTCGTCCCGGAACCACGAGGACAATCCCTTTTGGGAATGCATCTCGACACGTGTCGGTCGGTTTTCCCTACCACCAGACAAACATCTGTCTTTCTCGAAGTCAGATTAGAATCCTCAACGGCAATGCTCTACGGAAGTGTATGCTTTTTAGGACTGATGGGGCTCCAGGAGGCAATTCCTTTTCCCCCCGTTCCCCTCCAGGATCTTCAAGGTTCATCTTGATGTGGAATCAGTCGCAATCCTGGATTGCATGTCCCTTTTTCGCCGGTGCGGGATTCTCTTGAAAGGTGTTCGTCCGGGGGCATTTCCCTGGGGAAGTCTTTCCTCCCTCGAAGTGGTCAGTCAAAACCACCGATGCCAGCTGAAGGGGGGGGGGGGTTTTGGAACAATCTCGGTCAGGGGGTATGGTCTCGGAAGGTCTGTGCTTCCGTCAAATCCTGGAATTGAGGGCGATTTCCTTTGCCCCAACATTGGACGGTCCCTTTGGCGGTCTGCAGTCCTTGTGCAGCAGACAATGCACGGTGTCGCTATATCAACCCAAGGTGGGACAAGGATTCCAGACTTGGTAGAGGTTTCCCGAATTCTGATTTGGCAGAGGCCAATGTACCAGCCATTTCGGCGATTCACATTCCCCAGGGTTCGAAGTTCGCGGACTTTCTAGTCGCAGAAGGTGGGATTCCGGGAATGGGCCTCCATCCGGATGTTTTGCATACTGTGCTCCGCTGGGGGAACCCCCCAAGTGGATTTGATGGCATCCAGGTTATCCAATTACCGAATTTGCCGGTACAGGTCCAAGGCGGTGGGGGGGCCTAGGGTCAGTGGGATCAGTTCGAGTGATCTTGTATTCCCCGTATCCTTACTTTTAGTACTGCGTGGTCAGACAGAGAAATTCCAGCTATTTTTGTAGCTCCAGATGCCCAAGAAGGGTGTGGTTCTCGACTAATGTCGCTGTTGGCGGCACCCTCCTTTTCCACTCCCTTTCAACCGGACTTGTTCTCAGGGCCGTTTGCATCCGGACTTGATGTCCCTGCGTTTGAGGCGTGGCTCTTGAGACCGAAATCTTGACCCGAGGGTTTTCAGCCGAGGTCATTGTACCCTTTGTGCTGCGAGATTCCGGAACTACTAGGATTTTACCACAAAATTTGGGGGAAACCTTTTTTTTCGTGGGTTTGGGGTCCTCTCGGAACCCGAGAAAATTTTTCCATTCCCCCAACCTGTGGTTTCTACGCATGGGCTAACAAGGGTTTTGGGCAGTAAGCACTCTGAAAGGTCAGATTTCTCTCTGTCCTTATTTTCGGAGAACTATTGCTTCAAATAGAGACTGCTCTCCTTTTTCCGGGTATATCTCGTAAAGTTTCCGCCGCGGAAGGCACCCGTGTCTCCTTGGCGGTCAATTTGTTTTGGAAGTCTTCAGCATAAACCTTTTGAGCCTATGGTTTCTGCTAGCCTTTTTTACTTTTCTTGGAAGGTGGCTTTCCCTGTTGCAGTCACTTCCAGAGGAGGTTTCTGATTGGCAGCTCTTTTTGTTCGCCTCCTTTCTGGAGTTTTTTCGGATCGTGTAGTGCTTCGCACTCGGGGGATTTTTTGCCTAAAGTGGTGTCACAATTTCATGTAACCAGGTATTTGTTGCCTTATTTGCCCGGATCCGAAAAAATGTGAAAGAGCGAGCTTTACACACATTGGATTTTTGTCGGGCCTTGAAGTTTTATCTATCTATTACTCAAGGTTTTGTAAGAAAGGCTCCTGTTTGTGGTTCCAGAGGTCTCGGCGGGGTCAACGAGCTTCCAAGGTTCTATAGCTCGTTGGATCGGTCAGGCATTTGGAAGCTTACGTCTTCGGGGTGAATTCTTGCCCGATTAAGATTGAGCCCATTCTACGAGAGCTGTGGCCTCTCGTGGGCTTTTCATCAAGGTCCTCGGCGTGCAGCTTGCCGAGCGGCAATTGGCGCTCGTCCACACGTTTACAAAGTTTTATAAAGTGGACGTCAGTCTTCCGCGATGCAAGCCCTCGGACGTGGGTCCTGCGGCGCTGTTTGTTTAAAGTTTGGATGAACTTGTGTTTAGGCTGGTTGCGCTTTGTTGTTAAGGTTGTTGGGGTTTCTGCCTTTTTTTGGGTTTTTTTTTCCCACCCTTATTTTTGAACTCTTTGGGACGTCCCTCATAATGAATACTGTGGCCTCTTCCTTCCATCTGCATGAAAACACGGATTTTGGTAAGAACTTTCCGTAAAATTTTTAGCGAAGGAAGGAAGGGGGAACGCACCTCCCAACAGAATGTGTTTGTTGTTTTTCAGTGCAGGGGGCCCCTTATTGATGCGATTTCTGGGCTGAGGTCAGCGCCTAAGGCCTGTTCCAGCATCGCCACTCATCGCATAGTCAGGTTCCGTGAGTAGTACCTGGAACTTGTGGTTTTTGGCTTTTTTGGGATGCATAACCTTATCTTTGTGTTTTTTCCTGAAGTTCCTTCGAAGGGGTTAGTTGCTCCCGGTGTCTTGGTCTTTTCCTCAAACTTTTGTACAATGGAGCGGTGGGAGCCCGGCGGGAGGGGGCCAGCCAGTCAGCACTCTTTTGATCTGAGGTGACTCCTGATTGGGGCCCGCCTACCCTCGTAATGAATACTGTGTCTCTTTCCTTCCTTCGCTGAAAGGATTTTACAGGTAATTCTTACCAAATCCGTTTTTTATTTTTTTCATTTTTTGTAAAAAAAAATTAACAAGTATTGCGGTGCACTCTGATTTCTGCCAGTTGCTGTTTGGTTACAGCCTACGTAGGCTCATACTGTTAACGCTCCTACATAGACTGGTGACTGTGTGTGTTTACTTACCGGTTAGTAATGAGGGTGTCTTTCGACATCTCTTCATTACTAAACCTAGGGCTTGGGTCAGTGACAGCTGTCCGACACCAACCCCTAATTCCATTATGCTAATGCCACTGCATCAGAATAAAAAGGTGTTGAACCAGGAAATTACATCACAAAACTTTTTTTTGTTAAATATCTTTATTTAGCTCAAACACTGTACAAAAACGCATGCAAAAAATCAGCAATGGTGTATGATTAACCAAAAGCAAATCCGTGGCCCACCAATAATACCTCCCAGGCCTAACTACACCAAACAACACAAAAAGAAAGATAGCGGACCAAGTTCGGTAGTATATTAAAGATTAACCTAGTAATAAATCCGCTGAACATAGGAGGATTTTAATGAATATAATAATTTATTAATTTATAAAATTTACACAGACAATCGGTATACAAGTGAGGTAGATATAAAACAGGGCAGCAAAGATAAGCAAATAATGAAGATGATAAATATTAGGTTTAGACAGAATAGCCGTTACCATAAGAGCAGTCACGTTGTCCACAGGATATCAACAATATCATACCACCTAGGATAGTTATAATAGTGTATAAAAAGAACACCAGGTTCCATATAATGCAGATAATGATTATATGTTATCTAGGTGTGGTATAGGATCAAAAAATTGGGCACAAACATATGTCAAGATCTGCTAACGGTCCTCATTAGAATCAGGCCCATTAAGTGCAGCGCGATGGAACAGCAAGAAAGCCCGATGCGCGCTTCACCGTCCTCGGTTCTTCAGGTTTCTGCCTCCTGAAGAACCGAGGTCGGTGAAACGTGCGTCGGGGCTTTCTTGCCATTCCATCGGCGCTGCCACTGTTTGTTCCCATTATGTCACAAGGTAAATAGCATCTTTTCTTATTTTAGTGCGGCTGCCTTATAATTTTTGCTATGTTACCTTTATTGTATAGTCTCTTAATGGGTGATTTCTATGAGGGACGTTAGCAAGATCTTGACATGTTCAGCGGATTTATTACTAGGTTAATCGTTAATATACTACCGAACTCTGGTCCGCTATCTTTCTTTTTGTGTTGGTGCAGCATAGGTGTATGGTAGCATACTAATTTAAGCTGTTTCATGAGCAAAGGATTTGGTTACTTAAAGGGAACCTGTCACAAGGTTTGGCCGAATAAGAAAAAGGCACTGCCTTTTTTCAGGGCTTATCTACAGCAATGTATAATATTTTATATATCTGCACGGGCGGCGGTCCGGTGGGTGTCGCAGGTCCAGGTCCAGCGCTCCCATCTTCTTGCGATGCTGCCCTCTTGCTTGCTTCACAGACTCCCCGGCGCTCCTCCTGCATAGGCATACTTATCTGCCCTGTTGAGGGGCAGAGCAAAGTATGCAGGCACTGGGCCTCTCTGACCTTTCCCGGCGCTTGCGCACTGCAGTACATTGGTCTGCCTCACGGGTCAGATAAGTACGCCTGCGCGAGGAGCGCGATGCCGGAGAGCATGTGAAGCAAGCAGGGGGGTGGTGATCATAAGATGATGGGGGCGCCAGACCCTGACCTGCGACACCCACCCAAACCGGACGGCCCCTTCCCCTAAGGTGAGTATAATAAAACTTATTCCAGGACGTTCCTCTGACAGCACCATCAGGAGGTTGCCTTCTTATCCTTGAAAGGGGACCGAACCCAAGAGGTTTAAAAGGGACCCCTCCCTCCACCACCCCTTTAGTGTTTTTCCGGTTTCCTATCAGGGATGGACGCAGAAGAGGTTACCTGCAATAGCACTGGAGCTGAAACGGGTGCAGGAGGATTGGGTGGGGATCCTCGTCATCTCTCCCCTTTCTCCTGTTGGAGGTCAGGAGGCCGACACCCGCCGTTCAAGGGGTCCCTCAGCCTGATCCCTGCGTGCGGAGGATCCTGGAAAGAGCCTCTTCCCCTCCAGGAGGGGCCCTTGGCTCGCGCAACGCATCCCGGCATGTGTACTATGACACACTGAAGAACTTCCTGTTTCGGGGATGTCGCGTGGCCTTCTAGTGGCCGCCGTGCGTTCCACCGTGAGCCCACTTCTGGTTTATTTGAAAAAAAGGCGGCACAACCTAATTTATTAAGGGGAACCTCTATTGACGATTCAGAGGAAGACAGGTGAGGCAAATCTATTTAAACTGTGATCAGGGGGTAACTGATGTTCCAGCCATTCAGGTCAGCCACTAGGAAGGTCATCCACTAACCGGTCTAATGCCCCTACTGAAACCCCAGTGCATGTGAGTTCTTTCTGGGAGTTTGAGCTTCACGCTGTCACATTATCTGGATTAGGGGTTTATTTTTATAGTATCTTCCTTTGTATCTTTTTAGGACAAGGAAAGCCCCTAAAAGGATCACACCTTCCGCACCTAAAAAGATAAGGGCGTTGCCAGTGTAAAAGGCTGTGGACCATATGAGAAACGTTGTGCCC
>JARQOD010000002.1:201680244-201798558 GCA_033576555.1 Oophaga sylvatica
GATCGGCTTGTCCACACCCGAAAATTCCGCATGGAGTCGCTTCGCTCTGTTATGGCAGTCCTGTCGCAGAGCGACTTTTTGGTCAATCGACATTCGCGACGCTTATTTGCATGTTCCCGTCGGAAGAGCTCACCAGCGCTTCCTTCGTTTTTGCCATAGATCAACCATTACCAGGTTGTGGCTCGGCCATTCGGCTTGGCCTTAACGCCCAGAATTTTTACAACGATTCTGGCGCCTAAATCTCATGGCAATTTTTTTTGAAGACGGGGACTTACGGTTCGCCCCTACCTGGACGACCTTTCGATTGTGGCATCCTCAAAGGAGGAGGCAGTGACGGCTCGCAATCTATCCCTTCAGCTCCTGGAGGATTTCATGTGACTGGTCAATTGGGGAAGTTGTCTCTGGAATCGTCGCAGTCAATCCTGTTTTTGGGGATGCATTTGACATGGTACAGGCGGTGGTGTCCCTACCTCCAGACAAGCAGGCATGTCTTTTCCGACATGTACAGATTATGAAGTCTGCGACAGCAATGTCCCTTCGGAAGGTATGCGCCTTCTGGGTTTGACCATGGAGGCACTTCCGTTTGCCCATTTTCATTCCAGAGCTCTCCAAAAGCTCATCCTGAGTCGTGGGATCGATCGCAAGTTTCACTGGATTGCAGCGTCACCATCTCTCACAGGGTGCGAGAATCCCTAGGATGGTGGTTACGTCCAGGAGCGTTATCCCTGGGAAAGTCTTTCCTCCCTCCGAAGTGGTCGGTCATAACCACCAATGCCAGCCTGACGGGCTGGGGGGGAGGTGTCTGGAACGATCTTTGGATCCAGGGAGTATGGTCATCGGAAGAGTCGGTTCTACCGATCAACATCCTGGAATTGAGGGCAAAATTTTTTCTTTGCCTCCAACACTGGACGGTCCTTTTGAGCGGTCTGTCAGTCCGAGTGCAGACAGACAACGCGACGGCGGTCGCGTATATCAACCACCAAGGCGGGACGAGGAGTTCCAGGCTCTTGATGGAGGTGTCTCGGATCCTGATATGGGCCGAGACCAGGTTTCCAGCCATCTCTGCGATTCACATTTCAGGAGTCCAGAATACCACGGCGGACTTCCTCAGTCGCAAGAAGATGGATCCCGGAGAATGGAGTCTTCATCCGAAGATTTTTGCACTGCTGTGCTCCCGTTGGGGAACTCACCAAGTGGACTTGATGGCGTCCAGGTTCAATACCAAACTACCGACCTTCATGTCCAGGTACAAGGACCCGAAGGCTGTGGCGGTAGACGCTCTGGTGGATCCGTGGGACCATTTCGAGCTAGTCTGTGTTTCCGCCGATATCCTTATCCTCTGGTGCTGAGTCGGATCGGACTGGAGAGAATTCCGGCTATTTTGATAGCCCCAGATTGGCCAAGGAGGACGTGGCTCTCGACACTAGTGTCGCTTTTGGCGGCGCCGCCATTCCCACTTCCTCTTCGCCCGGACCTGTTAACCCAGGGTCCCGGCCGTCATCCGGACTTGAAGTCTCTGCGTTTGACGGCGTGGCTCTTGAGACCGAAGTATTGACCCTTAGAGGTTTTTCAGCAAAGTCATTGTCACTCTGCGAGCTGCCAGTAGTTCGGCTACTACTAGGATTTATCACAAGACTTGGGAAGTCTTCTTTTCGTGGTGTTCGGGTTCTTCAAGGAACCGAGGGTTTTTTCCATTCCCAATTTGTCTACAGCATGGGCTGGACAAAGGTTTGGCAGTGAGCACCCTGAAAGGTCAGGTTTCTACTCTGTCCTTGCTGTTTCGGAGGGCTATCGCCTCCCGTAGTGACGTGCGTTCCCCTTTTTTTCGCGGAGTAACCCGTCCGTTTCCGCCGCGGAAGGCGCCTGTGTCTCCATGGCGGCTCAACCTTGTCTTGGAGGCTTTTCAACATGTGCATTTTGAGGCTATGATTTATGCTAGCCTTTCTCTACTTTCTTGGAAGGTTGTCTTCTTAGTGGCGGTAACCTCTTTGAGAAGAGTTTGAGTTGGCGGCTTTTCCCTGCTCGCCTCCTTTCCTGGAGTTTTACTCTGATCAAGTAGTGCTTCGCACACGGGGCGACTTTCTACCTAAGGTGGTGTCGCATTTTCATGTTAACCAGGATATTGTGTTGCCCTCGCTTTGCCCGGGCCCGAGGAAGGCAAAGGAACGGGCCTTGCACACATTGGATTTGGTGCGGGCCTTGAAGTTCTATCTGCCTATTACTCGAGTTTTCGGAAGTAAGATTCTCTGTTTGTAATTCCTGCAGGTCGCAGGCGTGGTCAACGAGCTTCCAAGGACTCTATAGCTCGTTGGATTCGGTCGCCATTTTGAAGCTTACAGACTTAAAGGCGAACCTTGCCAGATTAAGGTTCGAGCTCTCTCCACGAGGGCTGTGGCTTCATCGTGGGCCTTTTGTCAAGGGCTTCGGCAGCTCGGCTCTGCCGAGCGGCGACCTGGCGTTTCTGTCCACACATTTACAAAGTTTTATAAGGTGGACGTTAGTGCTTCCGCTGATGCGGCCTTAGGACGTAGAGTCCTGCAGGCAGCGGTAGTTTAAAGTTCTAGTTAACTTGTATTTGGCGCCTGTTTGCGCTTTTATCTAGGTTGTTCGGTTTCTGCCTTTTGTTGGTTTTTTCCCACCCTTATTTTTGAACTGCTTTGGGACGTCCCATCAGTAATGAATACTGTGGCTCTCTTCCTTCCCTCTGCAGCTGAAAGACGGATTTTGGTAAGAACTTACCTGTAAAATCCTTTTCAGCGAAGGAAGGAAGAGAGACACAGCTCCCTCCCATGGCAGAAGTGTGTTGTTGTATTTACAGATGCGGCGTGACCCTTCTCTGATAGCGTTTATCTGGGCTGAGGTCGACGCGCTACGGCTCTGTTCCAGCATTACCAGCTCATCGCAGTGGTCAGGTCCAGTGAGTAGTACCTGGAACTGTGTGATGTTTTGCCAAATGCATGCATAACCTGTACTATTGTGTTTTTCTCTAAAGTCCTTCAGAAGGGGTTATGTTGCTCCGCTGGTGATCTTGCTCTTCTTTAAGCTTGGGTACGACTGAAGAAAGCTGAGTAGGAGGAACCCGTGCTGGAGGGCCGGTCAACACTCTTTTTAATCTGAGGTGTCAATCCTATCTGGGCTCCGCCTACCATCAGTAATGAATACTGTGTCTCTCTTCCTTCCTTCGCTGAAAAGGATTTTACAGGTAAGTTCTTACCAAAATCCGTCTTTTCTCTTGGGAAGATACAGACGCTCGGTTAACAGCTGTTAGAAATACTATGGAGGTAGGGGAGACCCACCAGCCTCCTTCCTCAATACGAGGCGAAATATTTGGCTGGTTAAGGAGGCATATGAATAAAGTGTTCCCCGTCAATAGCCACATTAGATCCATGAATTTAGAGGAGTGGAAAAAAAGCTAACAATTCCATAAAGTTTTAGGACACGTCTATCCTTTGAGGTTGAGGATATTAAGGGAAATCCCCAAGGTAGATGTCCCTATAGCGAGGGTAGCAAAGAAAACGGCTATTCCTTTTGAGGGCTCTTCATGCGTTAAAGATCCCATGGATAGAAAGGCTGGGGGGCTCCTCAAGAAAACGTGGGAGAACTCGGCAGCGGTGATTAAAGCAAATATAGCTTCCTCCTCAGTAGCCAGGTCCCGTAGAATGTAAGTCCGCAAGGACAGGGTCCTCTCCCCTCTGTACCAGTCTGTCATTGTAAATTTGTTTACTGTAAACGATATCTATAACTTTGTATGTAACCCCTTCTCATGTACAGCACCATGGAATTAATGGCGCTATATAAATAAATAATAATAATGAACATATGGCTAGAGAATTTAGAGGCCCATTTAAGGAATAAAACACCCAGAGGAATATCCTGGAATCTATTCCATTGCTCAAAATGGCAACAACTTTCATGGCGGATGCCTTAGCGGAATCCATAAGATTTGCCGCAAGGAACGAGGCTCTTGCAAATACAGCAAGAAGGGCGATATGGTTGAAGACTTGGTTGGGGACAGTAACTCTAAAAACAAATTGTGCTCTATTTCTTTTTCGGGCCTTCGGTTACTTGGCCCAGTGCTGGACGACATGTAGAAGAAGGCGTCCGATGACAAAGGATTCCCGGACGAAAAACCAAAAAAGTTTTGTCCCTATGCTCATCAGAAACCGGAGTACAGAGGAAAAGGAAAGTCCGGTAGATTGAGTTATTCACAGGGCCGTAAGGGAAGAAGTACCTTTTCCAGTTCGACAAGCAGTACTAGAAAACAGTGACAAGGGAAGTAGGAGGAAGACTCAAATTTTTCTTTCCAGCATGGGCAGAGGTATCCCAAAATCGATGGATACTGCAGACGATTGGAGAGGGCTACAAGATTCAATTCTTACAATTGCCCCAGGGAAGATTCCACATGACACCTGTCCAGTCCCCCCAGATCGCAAAAAGACTGCTGACAGACGTAGGGAAACTAGTACGTTCAGGAGCAGTGATCCCAGTACCAGAGGCAGAGAGAGGTCTCGGCTACTTTTCAGGCCTATTCTCGGTCAAGAAGCCAAGGGGAGACTATCGCACTATAATAAATCTGAGATCGCTGAACAGATGGGTGTCGTACAAGAAATTCAAGATGAAGTCTATAAGATCCACAACTCCACTAATCAGGAAAGACACAGTGATGTGCACGTTGGATTTGAAAGAAGCATATTATCACATGCCCATTCATCCCCTCAGCCAGCGATATGAGGTTCACGGTGACGGAGGGAAGAGAAGTTTATCATTACCAACTTGGATGCCTCCCGTTTGGTCTTTCCTCGGCGCCCCGCATATTTTCCAAGCTAATGGCGGAAGTTATGGCCTATCTCAGACAACAGGGAATATTGATTGTCCAATATTTAGACGACTTTCTGTTGATGGCAGAGTCCCCCTAGCAACTAAGTGCCAATTTAAGATCAACCGTCCTACTCTTACAAAACTTAGGCTGAATTATAAATTGGAAAAAGTCGGATCTAGTTCCAATAAGACACAAAGTCTTCCTAGGGATTCTCTTGGATTCCAAACAGCAAATGTCCTTCCTCCTGGAGGAAAAGCAGGAAACACTCAGGGAAAAAATCTTAGCCTTCAGAAGAAAAGCTCAGGTGTCCATTAGAGAGGCTGTGAGAATCCTGGGACTAATGACCGCTTCCATTCCAGGGGTACGATAGAGCCAGTTCCACTCAAGACAGTTGCAACATCAGGTCTTGTCAGCTTGGAACAGGAGGACCGAGGATCTAGACAAAAACCTAAGACTGTCGTCATTAACAAAGAAGTCCTTAGTCTGGTGGACATCCAGGACCAACCTAAGAAAAGGGGGCATGTGGAAACAGTCCCCGTTCATATTGTTCTCCACGGATGCAAGCGGCAGAGGCTGGGGTGCACAAGTTCAAGATCAGTATATACAGGGAACCTGGCAGAGTTCGGATCCTCCCAGATCATCCAACCTTCGAGCGCTTCAGGCAGTTTGGGAAACTTTTAAAACAAACCGGTTCAAGTCTAGAAAACAAACACATCTGGATTCTATCGGACAATATCACTACGGTGGCCTTCCTAAATCATCAAGGGGGTCCAAAACACCACCTTTTATAATCAGTAGCACAAAAAAATATTTCTTTGGGCAGAAAAGACAGTGTTTTCAGTGACCGCAGTACATCTGAAGGGATCTCACAATGTGGTAGCTGATTTCCTAAGTCGAGTGACAATTCAGCAGTCAGAGTGGGAACTAATCTGGGAAGTATACAATCAGATAATACTCTAGTGGGGCACTCCCCATGTAGACCTATTTGCTACCAGAAAGAATTCAAAGTAAAGAAATTATTTTCCCTCAGTCTGGAAGACAGACCAATGGGAGTGGACGCCCTATCCCAGAAGTGGGACATGGGTTTGGCATATGCGTTTCCTCCTCTTCCTCTAAGCCCAGCAGTTCTGTGGAAGATACGGGAAGATCAAGCCACAGTGATTGTAATTTTACCATTCTGGCCCAGAAGGAGTTGGTTTCCCCTACTCAGGAGGATGGCTATAGGGGATCGCATCATCCTTCCAGAGACACGATCTTCTGTTCCAGGGACCACTACACCATCCCAGGGTGGAGCTCCTATAGTTGTCTGCCTGGATTCTGAGCGGCAGATCTTGAGGTCAAGAGGTCTCTCAGACGCAGTCATAACTACAATGCAGAGTAGTAGGAATCCATTAACCTCTGCAATATATACAAAAATATGGAAAAAGTTCTGTTCACAGTATCCCGAGACAGCGACAGTCAGATTTAAGCCTGACATTCCCAGGATCTTAGAATTCCTGCAAGCAGGATTTGAAAAAGGCTTAAGACCCAGTGCTCTCAAAGTACAGATCTCTGTTCTGAGTGTTTTTATGGACTATTCTCTGGCATCTCATCCTTGGATCGAATGGTTCATAAAGGTCACGGGTGGATTAAGACCTACAGTTAGACCCTGCATTCTACCATGGGACCTGAACACCGTTTTAAACGGACTATGCAAACAACCATACAAACCGCTACAGTCTTCGGATATTAAAATCTTTCCCTTAAGGTGGCATTCCTGGTGGCCATAACGGCCAGACGAATAGAGGAAATACAGGCATTCTCTATAAATAGCCCATACCTTAGGATCCTAGATGACTGGATTGTACTTGGGTTAGACCCTGCATTTTTGTCAAAGGTGGTGACCGCTTTACACATGAATCAGGAAATAATCTTGCCTTCCTTCTGTCAGAACCATAAAAATAGTCTGGAGCATTCCTTTCATTCCCTAGACTTTAGGAGAACAGTCCTCCGATACTTAAGGGTATGCCACACTGAACAATATCGCTAACGGGATCGCTAAAAAACGTCACTATTTAGCGATCCCGTTAGCGATGTTGTTCAGTGTGGCAGCTGCCAGCGACGAGCTTCCTGCTGTGATCTCGCTCGTCGCTGGAATCGTTCCGGACCCTATTTTCTCGTCGGCGCTCCCGCTGGGTAAGTATATATCGCTAGTGTGGCACCTTTTCTTAGCGATTTAGCGGTACTTTTGTACCGCTAAAGTCGTTAAGAGGATCGCTAACGGCGATAGCGTCGTTAACTATATCGCTAAATGTGGCCGCACTTAGCGATATAGAAACAATCCCGCTAGCGATCGCATTAGTATGCGTCGTTATCGTGATCGCTAGCGGGATTGTTTAGTGTGGCAGTACCTTAAGACGCCACAAAAGACTAGTGAATAGATCCCAATCTGTTCATTCAATTTTGGGGGAAAAATAAAGGGAAAAGGGTGTCAAAAGCAACTTTTGGCTCGATGGGTCAGATCAGTAATCAGCCTGACCTATATAGGCATCAGAGGGAAAATCTCCTCCGATTAAAGTTAGAGCCCATTCGACGAGAGCAGTGGCCACATCCTGGGCAGAGCAAGCGGGTGCTTCGGTAGACCAGATCTGCAGGGCCGCAACATGGACAAGTCTTAGTACCTTTTGCAGGCATTATAAACTAGACGTTTTAGCAGACCAAAAGATTGCTTTCGGGAGGAAGATCCTCCTGGCAGTGGTAACTCCCTAGAATGTATACTCTGGTATTCTCCTGATGGTGCTGTCAAGAGGGACATCCTGGAAAGTAGGCATTCGACCTACCGGTAATAGGTTTTCCAGGAGTCCATCATGACAGCACCATTTACATTCCCTCCCTTAAAAATTCCTGTATGATATGTGACAATAACGTAAGTGATGGAAGATGGAATAAAACTGAGTTGCATCCATCCTGGTGTGGTACTTGGAAAAGTCACTGAGGGGTGGTGGAGGGAGGTGTCCTTTTAACCTCTTGTGTGTTCCGGTCCCTATCAATGATAAGGAGGACAACCTCCTGATGGTGCTGTCATGATGGACTCCTGGAAATCCTATTACTGGTAGGTCTAATGCCTACTTTTTCTTAGGGTCCCGTCTTACATAGCGACACACCAGCGATCCCGACAACGATCAGGATCGCTGGTATGTCGCTACATGATCGCTGCTGAGCTGCCAAACAGGCAGCTCAGGCAGCGATCAGGACAGCGACACTGCGGGTAACGTCGCCTAGTTACCTGCAGTGTACGTTGGATACCAGCGCGTTGATGCAGGGAGCTGGTAACCAAGGTACACGTCGGGTTTCCAGGCGCTGCGCGGTGCCTGGAAACCCGACGTGTACAGTCATGGCCAAAAGTTTTGAGAATGACACAATTATATTTTCACATGATCTGCTGCCCTCTGGTTTTTATGTGTGTTTGACAGATGTTTTTATCACAGACAGAAATATAATTGCAAACATGAGTAACAAAAGCTTATATTGACAGTTAGAATGAGTTAATGCAGCAAGTCAATATTTGCAGTGTTGACCCTTCTTCAGGACCTCTGCAATTCTCCCTGGCATGCTCTCAATCAACTTCTGAACCAAATCCTGACTGATAGCAGTCCATTCTTGCACAATCAATGCTTTCATTTTGTCAGAATTTTCAGGTTTTTCTTTGTCCACCCGTCTCTTGATGATTGACCACAAGTTCTCAATGGGATTAAGATCTGGGGAGTTTCCAGGCCATGGACCCAAAATCTGTTTTGTTCCCTGAGCCATTTAGTTATCACTTTTGCTTTATGGCAAGGTGCTCCATCATGCTGGAAAAGGCATTGTTGATCGCCAAACTGCTCTTGGAGGGTTGGGAGAAGTTGCTCTTGGAAGACATTCTGGTACCATTCTTTATTCATGGCTGTGTTTTTAGGCAAGACTGTGAGAGAGCCGATTCCCTTGGCTGAGAAGCAACCCCACACATGAATGGTTTCAGGATGCTTAACAGTTGGCATGAGACAAGACTGGTGGTAGCGCTCACCTTGTCTTCTCCGAATGAGGCGTTTTCCTGATGTCCCAAACAATCGAAAAGGGGATTCATCAGAGAAAATAACTTTACCCCAGTCCTCAGCAGTCCACTGCCTGTACCTTTTGCAAAATATCATCTGTCCATGATGTTTTTTCTGGAGAGAAGTGGCTTCTTTGCTGCCCTCCTTGAGACCAGGCCTTGCTCCAAGAGTCTCTGCCTCACAGTGCGTGCAGATGCACTCACACCTGCCTCCTGCCATTCCTGAGCAAGCTCTGCACTGCTGGTAGCCCGATCCCGCAGCTGAAACACTTTTAAGAGACGGTCCTGGTGCTTGCTGTTCTTTCTTGGGCGCCCTGGAGCCTTTTTGGCAACAATGGAACCTCTCTTCTTGAAGTTCTTGATGATGCGATAGATTGTTGACTGAGGTGCAATCTTTCTAGCTGCGATACTCTTCCCTGTTAGGCCATTTTTGTGCATTGCAATGATGACTGCACGTGTTTCTTTAGAGATAACCATGGTTAACAGAAGAGAAACAATGATGCCAAGCACCAGCCTCCTTTTAAAGTGTCCAGTGGTGTCATTCTTACTTAATCATGACAGATTGATCTTCAGCCATGTCCTCATCAACACCCACACCTGTGTTAATGGAGCAATCACTGAAAAGAGGTTAGCTGGTCCTTATAAGGCAGGGCTGCAATGATGTTGAAATGTGTTTTGGTGGATAAAGTTCATTTTCTAGCCAAATATTGACTTTGCAAGTAATTGCTGTTAAGCTGATCACTCTTTATAACATTCTGGAGTATATGCAAATTGCCATTAAAAAAAGTGAAGCAGTAGACTTTGTAAAAATTAATATTTGTGTCATTCTCAAAACTTTTGTCCATGACTGTACCTTGGTTACCAGCTCCCCTGCAGCAGCGCGCTGGTATCCAACGTACACGTCGGGTTTCCAAGCACAGCCCCGCGCCTGGAAACCCGATGTGTACCTTGGTTACCAGTAGATCTCCTGCCTGTCACACGCAGCGATGCGTGCTGGCCAGCGGGAGACCAGCGATAAAAATAAAGTCCTGGCATTTCTGACACAACCAGCGATTCACAGCAGGGGCCTGATCGCTGGTACGTGTCAGACATAGCGAGATCACTGCTGAGATCGCTGTTTAGCAGTGATCTCGCTAGCGATCTCGCTATGTGAGACGGGGCCCTTATTCAGGTCGGATCGGGGGGCTTATCTACAGCATTATAGAATGCTGTAGATAAGTCCTGAAAGGCAGTGGCCGTATCTTATATTGGCCAAAACAGGTGACAGGTTCCCTTTAATGATTTCAAAACTGTAAGGACAGAATGTACAGCCAAATGAGGAACATTGGTTGTATCGACAAAACAGTGAAAATGTTAAAACCGAAATTAACACCTGCAAAGTCATTATACTAATTACACTGAAAAGACCAGTGTCTGATTATTAATATTGTGTGTAGGCTCTGCCCTTTGCTTACCATGGCAGCTTAATAATCGTTCCATCCGTACTAGTCCCATTTCAGTTGTGAATTTTTTTTTTTGTCTCTCTTAAATATTGATGGAACAATTTAGTGAATTATTTAGGTACAGTAAATTAAATACCTTTTGTATTGTCTTTTCCTGCAGCTGACTGGAAATACAGACATGCTGGACTAATGGCATTATCAGCTATTGGGGAAGGTTGTCACCAGCAGATGGAAGGCATCCTAAATGAGATGGTCAACTTTGTATTGCTCTTTTTACAAGACCCGGTAAATTGTCAATGCTTTTTTAAAAACTGAAATATCTAAAAAAAAAACATACTAGTCCTCCCTTGGTCAGTGCTGGCTCTCTGCCGTTGCTTCAGTTCCACTGCAGCGATTCCAGTCAGTTACTGAGTTCAGCAGTTGTGCTAAAGTTGAGCATATGCGCCACTAAGGCTACTTTCACACTTGCGTTTTTTAGCGCTGCGCATCGTGCGCACATGAAACGCATGAAAAATCCGCGTGCAAACGCGTGTAATCGCTGTGATTTTTTGCAGTCGAATAGTGCGCATTGCTTTTAAAAAACGCAGCGTTTGTAAGCGATTGTATGCGATTTAAAGCGTTTTTGTACGCGTTTGCGTTTTTTCTGTGCAAAACACATGATGAAAATCCTTGAAAAATTTTTGCAACAGAGCCCACCAATGGGATACCAGTGGGTGTGTCTTATTTAAAATCTTTATATAGAGCCTGTTCACAGCCCTTTTTTACATTTGCTTGCATTTGCCTTGGGGAATATGGATCAGCTTATGCAGAATTTCTTCTTCAACCTGGATGTGGACATGGCTATGGCACAGTCTTATGCCGTTGCTTGCCATGAACAAAGGAAGAGAGATAGACAGCGTAGACGGCAGCGGCGGCGTTTGTGGGTACATCCCATTGTTGAACTCCTGGAGAGTCGTGGAGCGTATCACACCCTCTACAGTGAGCTGCAGTCAAACCCAGAGAAATTTAACGACTACACCCGGATGTCACAACAATCCTTCATGGATTTACTTGCTCGGGTACAACAATTAATAAGGAGACAGGACACACAGCTGCGTCGGGCGATTCCTCCAGAGGAAAGACTCCTGGTGACATTACGGTACGTATTATTGAGAAACCAATGCCTGCATCATTGTATTACTTATGCCATGTACTATTACAAAGATGACAGAATTATTGTTCTGACAGCTAGTAAACAAAGACCTGCAGAATTATTTTGATGCCATTTTCTCCTTCGCCTCATTGGGGGACACACAGACCGTGGGTGTTATGCTGCTGCCACTAGGAGGACACTAAGCAATACAAGCACAAAAGATTAACTCCTCCTCCTGCAGTATACACCCTCTGTTGGCTCAATCCTGAACCAGTTCTTGCTTAGTGTCTGTAGGAGGCACTAGGGTCTGCTCTCAGACCCCACTTTTTTTCAGATTTTTTTCTGATTTTTAAACTTTTTATTATTTTTACTTTCTTCACGCACGGATGGGCGACGGGACTTGTACGAAAAGTCACGATCTCCCAAAAACCAACAACAGGCGGCATCGTGCGAGTGTCGCCTCCACGTACCCCTCCTGCCACGCTACCATGGGGCGACAGATCCTTATAACAGGCCGCTCTCCCCATGAGATACCCTTACTTGAGGATGATGATGATTTGCGTGGCACCTTGGATGGTTACCCCCTCCACCTCTCCTGGAAGCGGTGGCGGTCTGGAGGCATGTAAAAGCCCTCTCCACCCCCCTATTGAAAGGGGTTGGTGGATAGAGGATGTACAGCCATAGTCGCTGTAGTGCTGTGGAGTTCTCCCTCCTCCATCTTCGGGCTCTCCCCGCAGTGAGTATATGAGGGGCAAATACCGGTCACCGACCGCTTTTATGCGCACTGCGCCCGCATGGTGTTGCGCCGCCGCAGCACACAATCGCGCCGCTGGCGTTCCGATTGCGCCACGGCCTCAAATTTAGACCCCGGCTTCGGCCCAGGGTAGGCCGCAACTTTAAAATTTACTCCCCGACTTCGGGCCGGGATAGGCCTCGAGTGGAGAGGGCGGTCCGTGTGACTCCGCCCACACCGCACGCTATTGGCTGTCACCAGTTAACAGGGGATTTCCCCCGTTTCCTCCCCCTCTCCTCCCACTGCTTCTGGCGCCTCTCGTCTCACACGAGAGGCGCTTCTAAGATCTCGGGCGCCATATTCTTGGGACAGCGCTGCATCGCCATCCTCTCACTTCCCTGGTGCACATATAGAGGCCCTGGGTAAGTGCACGCTGCGACTAGGTCTACACAGCGCTTAGCCCTTCTTCTGCAGAAGGTTCTCTGGGAGGAAATATGTCACAATCAAAGGGAAATAAAAAGGCTGACAAGAACTACTCCGTAGTATATGCCACTTGCACTTCATGCAACGCTCCCCTGCCATCAATGCATAGTTCCCAATTCTGTGCATCATGTGCCCAGGAGCCCATGGCTTCCTCTGCTCAGGAGCCCCCTATTACCGAGCAGGAGTCACTACCTATTCCTGATCCCATTGAGGCAGGTTCTTCAGGGTGGCCCGAATATCTGGCACACTCCATAAACTCTCTGACTAGAGCCTTGGATACCTTTCGTGGATCTGCTCCTAGCCAGAGTGCTCCTTTTCCAGAAAAGGTCCGTTAGCCTTCAGAGATGTCTCATCTGACAGGGGCCGTCTCACGGCGCCCGCTAAGCGGTCGTCCAAAAAACGCCGCCATAATACATCTCCCAATCCATCTAGTGGTTCAGCATCTGCGAGTTCAGGTTCTCGTTCACCTTCTCCCAGAAACATCAGTGACCATGATTCGGAATACGAGTCGGACATTGGTGATGATCCCAACTCGCCGGAATTTCAGGAGTCGTTAGATTCTTTAATTGAGGCAATTAATACAATCCTCAAACTAGAAGAAGAACCTGGGTCTCAGCCGAATCATCCTATCTCCTTCAAAAGGGCAAAACGTGTTCACAAGATGTTTAGTAACCACCCTGAATTTACTGATATTGTTCAGGGACACAGGGAGCGTCCGGACAGACGTTTTTCAGGACTGAAGTCTCTGAAAGCTCGATACCCTTTTTCAGCAACCGTGGCGAAAGAGTGGACGGAATCTCCTGTTGTAGATCCTCCAGTATCTCGTCTATCTTCAAAAACCCTACTCTCTGTTTCTGATAGTTCATCCATTAGGAACCCTTCAGATAAACAGATTGACAACCTCGCCAAATCAATTTTTGAGGCGGCTGGAGCATCTCTATTCCTCCTTTGCAGCCACCTGGGTGGCAAGAGCTATGGTGGCTTGGGTTGAGGGCCTAGTCAAAATGACTAGTGATATCCCTCTTTCCCCCGAGGCACGTAATCTGGCCTATCAGATTACTCGGGCAGGTGACTACATGGTTCATGCGTCTCTGGATGCAGCTAATTGCGCTGCTATCACGGCCGCCAATGCTATCGCCATTCGGAGGTCCCTTTGGCTCCGTGAGTGGCGTGCAGACGCTGCTTCAAAGAAGACTTTAACTTCATTGCCTTATCATTCAGGGCGTCTTTTTGGAGATCGCCTTGATCAGATTATTTCTGACGCTACTGGTGGCAAAAGCAAATTTCTTCCACAGCGCAGAATCAATAGACCATTTTGGCCTCAATACCAAGGTCGTTTCCGGCCATTTCGTAGCTCCTTTAATTGGTCCCCTGCTTCGTCCCCTGCTCGAGCATGCCGGTCATCTCGTAGTGATAGGGACTCGCAACCATCGTCCAGATCCTCTCAGCCCTGGAGAAACAGATCTTCTCAGGCAGGAAATAGGAGCTCCTCCTCTCGCAAGTTGTCATCACAATGACTCCTTGCTGGGGATGGGAGACCCAAACAAGGTAGGCGGCCGCCTACTCTTGTTTCACAAAGTCTGGGGGTCAGTAGTTCGAGACCAGTGGGTTCTCGATCTAGTACACTCAGGTTACAAAATCGAATTCTTGTCCCTTCCTCCAAGACATTTCTTTCAGTCTCGCTTCCCCAAGTCCAAGGATCTTGCAATTCCAATTTTCAGCGGACATCAAAAGTTTCTGCGTTTTGCTGTCGGAGTGGATCATTTTCAGTTTGCCGCTCTGCCCTTCGGTCTCACAACTGCCCCCAGAGTGTTCACAAAGGTCATGGCGGCCGCCATGTCAATTTTACACTCTCGGGGTGTGGTAGTCCTCCCGTACCTGGACGACCTACTCATAAAAGGTCCGACTTTTCGAGCCTGCGAAGAGAGCGTCGAAATCTCTATCGACACCCTCTCCCGCCTCGGTTGGCTTGTCAATTTAGACAAGTCTCTTTCCATTCCCTCTCAGATTCTTTTTCTGGGAATGATTTTGGATACCTCCCAAGGATTGGTATCTCTCCCTCCAGAGAAGATTATCTCTCTGAAGCGGGGAGTGCTCCTGCTGTCGCTAAACCGCCCTCATTCTCTGAGGAGCGCCATGCAGGTCCTCGGGAAAATGGTAGCTTCCATCGAAGCAGTACCTTTCGCCCAGTTTCATCTCCGCCCTCTTCAACAGGAGTTGATATCAGTCTGGGACAGGAACCCAGCGTCTCTAGGTCGCCGCTTACGTCTGTCTCCCACAGTCAGAAGCTCCTTAAGATGGTGGATGAATGCCTCATCACTGAATCACGGAAAATCTTTCCTGACTGTCCATTGGCTGGTGGTGACCACCGATGCCAGTCTCCTCGGATGGGGAGCTGTGTTTCTTCATCACACGACTCAGGGCCGCTGGTCTCTACCAGAGTCCCGTCTCCCAATCAGCATCTTATTTGGGGCATGCCGGACGTGGACCTCATGGCATCCAGACTGAATGCCAAGGTTCAGACCTTCATAAGTCGCTCTCGCGATCCACTAGCCGTCGGCTCGGATGCGCTAGTCCTCCCTTGGAGTCAATTTCGCCTTCCTTACATTTTTCCTCCTCTTCCGTTAATCCCCAGGGTGATTCGGAAGATCAAGGCAGAAGGCGTTCCTCTCATTCTGGTCGCTCCGGAATGGCCTCGCCGTCCGTGGTATGCGGAACTAGTGCGTCTGCTTGCAGACGTTCCCTGGAGATTGCCAGATCGGCTGGACCTCCTCTCACAGGGTCCGATTTACCATCACAATTCAAAAGCGCTGAATTTGACGGTATGGCCTTTGAAGCCTGGATCTTAACTCAGGCTGGGTTTTCTCACAAAGTCATCTCTACAATGGTCAATGCCAGGAAGCCGGCTTCCGCCCGCATTTATCATCGTGTCTGGAAGACATTCTTTTCCTGGTGTGAGAACAAAGGGTTGTTCCCCTTTGGTTTTCTCTATCCCTTCCATTCTGGAATTTCTTCAAGCAGGAATGGATTCGGGGTTAGCCCTTTCTTCCCTCAAGGGCCAGATTTCTGCCTTGTCCGTCCTTTTCCAAAGACGGATCGCATCTAAGTCTCAGGTCAAGACTTTTATTCAGGGAGTGTCTCATCTTGTTCCACCTTACAAGAGGCCTTTGGAGCCTTGGGATCTTAATTTGGTCCTCAGTGCCTTACAGGACTCCCCCCTTCGAACCTTTGCCGGAAGTGTCTTTATTGCTTCTTTCCTGGAAGGTGGTCTTCCTAGTGGCGATTACCTCTATTAGACGAGTATCGGAATTGGCAGCCTTATCTTGTAAACCTCCTTTCCTCATTTTTCACCAGGACAAGGTAGTCCTTAGGACTTTCTCCGTCTTTCACTCCAAAAGTCGTTTCGGCTTTTCATATCAATGAGGAGATAGTTTTGCCTTCATTCTGTCCGGCGCCAATTCACCGTACTGAAAAAGCCCTTCACACTTTAGACTTGGTGAGGGCTCTCCGAAGGTACATTTCGAGAACGGCACCTTTCCGGAAATCGGACGCTCTGTTTGTGCTTCCGGAAGGACGCAGACAGGGTCTTCCTACTTCCAAGGCCATGTTAGCCAGATGGATTCGCTCGGCGATCCAAGAGGCGTACCGTGTTAAAGGTCAGCCTATCCCGGCTGGGATTAAGGCACACTCCACTCGTTCTGTGGGGGCCTCCTGGGCCATTCGGCACCAGGCTTCGGCACAGCAAGTGTGCAAGGCTGCGACTTGGTCCAGTCTTCATACTTTTGTCAAGCATTACCAAATTCATGCTCAAGTTTCTTCAGATGCGGCTCTTGGCAGACAGATTCTGCAATCAGCTGTTGCGCATCTGTAAGTTGTCTGTTGACTGGTTAAGCGTTATATGCATGACGTTCACGAGGCTTCATCTGTTGATGAGTTCCCACCCAGGGACTGCTTTGGGACGTCCCACGGTCTGTGTGTCCCCCAATGAGGCGAAGGAGAAAAGGAGATTTTTGTGTACTCACCGTAAAATCCTTTTCTCCGAGACGCTCATTGGGGGACACAGCTCCCACCCTGGTTTAACTTGAGCCTCGTTGTTCATTTGAATTGTTGGCATATTGTACTCTGTTATGAGCTCCTACTACTTTGGCACCGAACTGGTTCAGGATTGAGCCAACAGAGGGTGTATACTGCAGGAGGAGGAGTTAATCTTTTGTGCTTGTATTGCTTAGTGTCCTCCTAGTGGCAGCAGCATAACACCCACGGTCTGTGTGTCCCCCAATGAGCGTCTCGGAGAAAAGGATTTTACGGTGAGTACACAAAAATCTCCTTTTTTGGTTTATTAATGTTTTACAAAAACATATACAATAATAATTTTTTTTGTTCTTTCTATAGATTCCTTGCTACTGGAGAGAGCCTGTCTTCACTTCACTTCCAGTACCGGATTGGTATCTCCACGTTGTCAGGAATTGTTGTTGACACCTGCCGGGCATTGTGGACTGTTCTCTGTCCGGAATTTATGCCCCTGCCCAACACCGAAAAGTGGCTAGAAATAGCAGAAAAATTCTGGACAACATGCAATTTCCCCAACTGTTTGGGAGCAGTTGATGGGAAACACATCCGCATCATCAAACCTAAAAGAACAGGCTCGGAGTACTACAATTACAAGAAGTACTATTCTACAGTTCTTATGGCCATTGCGGATGCAGACTGTATGTTTGTTGCAGTGGACATTGGGGCATTTGGCCGTGGGAATGATTCACAGGCGTTTAAGAACTCGGACATGGGACGGAGGTTGTATGGAAACCAGTTTAATTTCCCCATGCCACGGCCTCTTCCCCACACCGATGGTCCAGCAATGCCATTTGTAATGGTTGGGGATGAGGCATTCCAGATCAGCCAACACCTACTTAAACCCTACTCCAGCCGGGACTTGGACCACAACAAAAAAAATTTTCAATTACAGGCTGACCAGGGCAAGGAGAACTGTAGAGTGTGCCTTCGGTATACTGGTTTCCAGGTGGCGCATTCTGGGCACAGCCATTCATCTGAAAGTGCAAACAGTGGATGAAGTTGTGAAGGCCTGTGTGGTGCTACATAACTTTGTCATGGCGAAAGAGCACCCAAACTTTGAACTTGATGATGCAGCTCCTAACCCATTGCCCGAGTTCACTCAGCACCCTCTCAGGTCTTCTGTTGAAGTCAGCCAAATGAGAGACCAATTTGCAGCCTACTTCATCTCAGATGTAGGACGGGTGGATTGGCAAGAACAAATGGTGTAAAAGAATGTTCTTGTCTGTATGTAAATAATTTTTTTTTTTTTTTTACTTCAATAAAATACCTCTGTTTATACCTGTACCACGTGCAGTCTGTTTTTAAATTAAAAAACAATTATGAAATGGCCAGTGAATTCATGATGCATATTTTTGTGTGCATCATGAATTTATTTTTAATCCTGACTATGTAGTTAAATATACATGCACACAAGTTGTATGACCTTTATTTAACACATAAATTATTTGTCACTGTGACTTGATTTGGAACATAGAGATAATAAAGATTATACATCTTGTTCTATACCAATGCCTGGTGGCATGCTGAAGTGGTGATGCCCCAAATAACGCATCGTCACTTCAGAATTTATCAGGCCTGGGCAGGTGAGTACACATGAGTTCTAAACAGCAGCATCGCTACAGTATGCTTCAAATTAATGCAGACTGAATCAACGCTGCTGGTTAAAACTCATGTCTATTCACCTGCCCAGGTGTGATAGTAATGATACAAGGCTGGGCAGGTGAGTACACATGAGTTATAAACAGCAGCATCACTACAGTACGCTTCAAATATATGCATAATGAAGCAACGCATCTGGTTAAAACTCATGTCTATTCACCTGGCCAGGTGTGATAGTAATGATACAAGGTCAGGGTATTGTACATATAAAGTGTATTTTCACCATCATCTCCTCTGTTTCTTCAAGACACACTGAATAGAGGATGTGCTCAATTACAAGCTATATCTAGAATCCCTGGCCTTGTATCACAAAGTGAAATAATGTCAAAAACACACCTACTCATTTCATTTTTTAGTATATCTGGCAAGGTTAAATAGATATGCCTTGCACTCAACACCATCCTCTATTCAGTCTGTGCAATATTAGCAGACAGACAGACTGTTGTTGCAAAAAAAGTAATATATTTGTGTTTTGGACTAAACATATCTCCATGAAGTACACAAACTTGTCATTCCTGTAGTTATGTGTAGTCAAAAACGCAAAGTGTACATCGCAGTGTGTGTACGTCGCAGTGTGTAGGTGGCGAAATAAACACAAAGCAAACCAAAATTAATAAAATAAGATTGGCACATTTATTTTGTACAACAGGAAAACAACATTTGAATTGCCAATGTTTTTTTTTTATTACATTTGTATAGATCACATTATAATTTCTTTTTATTAACAAAAAAGTAAATATTTCTATTCACACAAAGGTTTTTGATAGATCAGATTAGTACAATTTGTGTCCAACATGAGCATGGTATTGTCAGTGGCCCAGAAGTTATAGAAAAATCAGATTAGTACAATGTTTGTACAAGATTCCATTGGTAGTCACTGCCCCAGTAGTCATAGAAAAATCAGATTAGTACAATGTTTGTACAAGATGCCATTGGTAGTCACTGCCCCAGTAGTCATAGAAAAATCAGATTAGTACAATGTTTGTACAACATGCAATTGGTAGTCACTGCCCCAGTAGTCATAGAAAAATCAGATTAGTACAATGTTTGTACAACATGCAATTGGTAGTCACTGCCCCAGTAGTCATAGAAAAATCAGATTAGTACAATGTTTGTACAACATGCAATTGGTAGTCACTGCCCCAGTAGTCATAGAAAAATCAGATTAGTACAATGTTTGTACAACATGCAATTGGTAGTCACTGCCCCAGTAGTCATAGAAAAATCAGATTAGTACAATGTTTGTACAACATGCTATATGTATCGTCACTGCCACAGAAGTTGTATAGAAATCAGCTTTTTTATTACAAATTTTTTATTGCTACTGGCGTTTTGGTGGTGATTTCGATACTCTGGGGGTGTGCAGAGATGAAGAGCGGCTGGAAACCGATGAAGGGGTTCGAGGGGAAGGGGAAACAAAAGTAGTGGGTGAAGGAAGATCACACATCAAATGAGAGTCACTTTGAGACACATTAGGAGGAGAGGGTGGATGGATAAACAAAGATTTTTTATTTTTCTTCTTGGGGACAGGAGTATGCATGGACCGACTTCTCTGTGTCCGCCTTGAGCTGGTTGACCTTGGCCTTGAAACAAAAAAGACTGAATGTGGGTCACCGCTCTCATGCTCGGTGGTGGCAGTGGCGGTGGAAGTGTTGGCAGTGCTCGGAGTAACCAAAGGGTTGGCGGTGTTCCAAGGAGAAGTGGGTGCCCTTGAAATGGATTGTTGCTGACTGGTGGCGGTACTCATAGGATCAGTGGGTGCTGTGGCGGTAAATTGTTGACTGGTGTCGGTACTCCTAGAAGGAGAAGTGGGTGCCCTTGAAATGGATTGTTGCTGACTGGTGACGGTACTCATAGGATCAGTGGGTGCTGTGGCGGGAAATTGTTGACTGGTGGCGGTACTCCTAGAAGAAGTGGGTGCCATGGCCCAAGCAGATACTGCGGTGGCTTGAGTCCATGACTGTGGACCAGTGTCTGTGGGGGTGTTGCTCCACACAGGAGCAGCGCTTGCCATGGTGGTGGCGACGGTGGAGTGTCCAACAGTACTCGGACTTGTGGTGGTGTAGTGGTGACTCGGAATGCTGGTGGCCGTGCAGTGGTATGCAGCAGAAGTCGGTAGTGATGTGTGGCGAATCAGTGGTGGCACTGTTGGATATGCAACCACTGACTGCTGCACGTACCGATTCTGCTGCAAGAAAGCAGTGCTGCAGGCCTGCATCACACTCAGCTGTTGCTCAGGAGTAAGGTGTTCCGCCATGCCCCGTTCTATTTTACTGAAAAAATGGTGCGCTGGTCTGTTGAGGTCGGCCTCCAGGCGATCAAGACGCTGTTCGACACAGTTGAAACGGTGATCCATGTGGGTAAAACCACGTTCCATCAGTGAAAAACCGCTACCAACTCTGCCTCCAAGCGTCTTGATATTGCCTTGAAAGGACTCGCTCAAGTGAACAAACTCGGGCAAGACATTCCTCTCCATGGCCCTCTGCCGCTGGCGGGAAGTGCCCGCATAACCAGTGGCAGAGACCTGGGAGAGGGGAACACCTGATGGACCAGCTTCCTGGTCACCAGCTGTCCGTGTTGCTGACCTGCAAGTTGCTTCCAGGGTGTCGGATGGCTGGGACGAGTCCAAGGTTGTCCGAGGAAGGACCGCTTCAGGGACAGGCTGCATGGTGCTGCTCCAGGTGCTGTGGAAAGAAAAAAAAAACATTACTATAATGCATGAACAAGAAGCATCAGCTGTGGAAAATAAAATAAAGAAAAAACTTAAAAAAAAAAAAAAGAAAATCAAAAAAAACTTACGCTCTGCTAGCAAGGACCGGTCTCAGGAACGCCAACTTGCGATAATAGCGATATTTATTTCTGGGCCTTGCTGCAGAACCACTGCGAACCTGTCCCTCTGCTCGAACATCAGTGTTGAAGCGGTCCTTCATCGAGCGCCATCGTGTGCGGATTTTGTTCACTGATGATCAAAATAAAAAAAAAAAAATTTAGACAATGGAGTCTGCAAAATCACTCTCAACACACATACCTGAATGAAAATTTAAAACTGTTAATGCAGCATTATAAAAAGCTCAAGAATCCACATGTCAGTGACTGTTGAACCACATGACACTGTTATGTTTGCTGTTACAATATATCTGGCAGCAAAAACAACCTTAACATGAGGAACAAGAGTGACTGGACAGTCAAAAAATGAATATAAAGCACAACACATAGCTCAAGAATCCACATGTCTTTGGGACCTGTTGAACCAGTAGGGCAACTGTTGGGGTTTACTGCAGAATATATCTGCCAGTAAACCCATCAGTGGCCTCAGGAACAACAGTGAGTGCAGCATAAAAACAAACACTAGAATGCAGAACACATTGCAAGAGCATACACAGGGCAGTCAGTGTTGAACCATAGGGCACTGTTGGGTTTACTGGCAGAATATATCTGCCAGTAAACCCATCAGTGGCCTCAGGAACAACAGTGAGTGCAGCATTACAGAGAATGAAAATACTTACTAAACTCCTTTTTCAGGTTTGGAGAGGCGCTGTCCCAGCCATCCATCAACGCTGCGGCCACCTCATTCCATAGCCGCCGGGTCACCACATTGTCCTTGTACTGCGGATCACGGCTGTCCCACAACGGGACACGCTCATGGACCTGGGAGATGAGGGCCTCATTATCCACATACAGGTCGTCGTCCCGTTGTGGAACCTAGAAGAAACAAAATAAAAATTACAATCTTGTATATTTTTTAAAAATAAAAGAACAATAGGAGTAGAAAAGAAATAGACATTCAAAGGCTATATACTTACATTCCGTCTCGCCACAGGGACTTGACTCGGCTGCGACTGCTCCTGCTGAGACTCCTCAATGCCCGTGTCCGACGATGATGTCTGAAAAAGAAACACAAATTTTAGCCATTTGTAGATTCTGCAGCTATACTTACCCAAAGGCAGGAAGATACTCACATCATGCTCTGCTTCGGCCAGTTCTTGCCGGGATGGTGAATATTCTGATCCAGAAGACATGCTGCAAAAAAAAAAAAAAAATTACATGAGCACATATTACATTATAAGGACAGCCTGTCATTTGGTTAAAGAATACTCACATTCTTGCACTTTGGATAGGTCTTGAGTCCAGGCACAGTGTCTCCAGGCAATATCCAGGCTGTTGTGGTCCAAGATGGATCTTCCAGTGTCCAGCTCCAATCTCCAGGCAGTGTAGTTTGGTGCACGCTGTTTGCAGGCCTTTTTATAGGGATCCAGGCTGTATCTTCAGGTCTTATCAGCATGCAGTCTCCAGGCAGTCTATGTAGGGGTCTGTGTGGCACTGACACCTTCCTTTAATCTATACTACTTTTATCTAGACTCCTCACAAACAATGTATCTTGTCTAGGGGGTCATTGGACAAGTGTCTAGACAATGTTTACAAAAAATCGCTGCGCACAACTGCAATCGCAAGCACGCCAGCCAGCGCCCACATAGACGCCAATGTTATTTTTTGGCATCGTCGCACACGTGGCACCGCATTTTTTAAATAGGTGTGCCGGAAAAAAAAATGCAACATGTAGCGTCTAGCGCGTCTTGGCGCACACCTGGAAAATGCGCAGCGCACGCCAAACGCTAATGAGCGCGTGTAAGCGCAAGACACTGCGCCCGCCATGTTAATGATAGGGGAACATTGCGCATGCGACCAATAGCGCACGATGCGCAGCACTAAAAAACGCAAGTGTGAAAGTAGTCTTAGCTTGTGTTGACAACTGTTGACGCGACGTCACTGCTGTGGCCAAAACATCGGGACTCAAGCAGGAGCGGAGAGCTTGCAATGGACCCAGACAGATGAGTACACTTAGAATTTATTTTTGACTTTTTACACAGTTTGGAGCCCACTCTCTAGAAAGTAGACAGCCGCTTTAACATTTGCTAGTTCTCACATTACATAAGCCTTTGTATTTTGTTTTTTGCTTTGTTCCTGCTGTATAGTATGCAGCTGAATTTTAACTTTGTAAAATATCAGAAACCTGACTGGCCTGTAACTTGTCTTCATTTCAGCACGCCAGAGTGCGCTATGCTGCATGCAACGCTATTGGACAGATGGCAACTGATTTTGCCCCTGCGTTTCAGAAAAAGTTTCATGAAAAGGTAAAGTTTAAATGTTAGTACCAGTAAGTAAATGGATCGAAACTTGCAAAATGTCATATTTGGTAATGAATTGTAAGGTGGCAGTTGACAGGTCATGGACGGGCGGTATATATCCCCGAGGTGCCAGCCTTGGTGATGTAGGACCTGGAGAAGCTGGCTGCAGCGCACAGTCCTGAGCCGTGTTTTAGTGGGCCCGGATTATGGGTCCGGGTTTTACGAGCAGCTGAAGGAACTGAGGGCGATCAGCTGCTCACTTACCTCCAGTGCAGGTCTTGAAACATCTGATTTAAGACAGCTGGGGCTGTCTCACTCAGTCTTTGTTTCACAAGGTGAGAAGGCCTTGTATGTGCTGCATACACCTTGCTTGAGCCTGAGAGAAAAAGGCTCACGTTTAAGCTGTGCTGTATATGGACTGTTTTTTTTTTTCGTTTTGTTCTGCTATACCTTTTTACCTGGAACAGGCTGTCTTAATTTAACCCTGACAATTTATGAACTTTTAATAAACCGCCTGTTTGTTTTGCGTCAACGAACCAAGTGCCGTTCGTGAACCAGTGTCGACCTCTGAGCAATCCCTCACAGTATATAAAGTTAAATTCTTGCTGATTTTGTTACCTGTCGTTCTCTAATCTCAGCTTGTTTTCAAAATTTTGCTAACTACTATATGAATTACCCAAAAAGAGAGAAGGGAAGCAGTATACCGTTATGTATTAAAAAGGTAAATATTTATTATATCTATGACATACAATTAAAAAAAAAAAAGGATAAAATGTAGAGAGAAGTGGCAAAAGAAAGACCTCACAGGTCCAGATGGGAATCAGTACATCAATGTTAAAATAGTAGGGAAATGCGAGGGCATACAATGGGTATCAAAAGGTATAGAGAATGGTTGGTCTAGCAGACAGAACACCTAGAGATGAGAAGTCAGTGGCTAAAGCCACAGAGGGCATGGAAAAAATGCATTCTAAAGCACTAGCTTCAATATGATACTGCTTCATCACCATACACGATCTTTGTTTGATGTCTCTATATATTTGCATTCTTTCCATTGGAGAACTATGGGTAGCGCTGCGAAAAATCTGAACCATGCCTCCCCTGCTTGCGCTCTGCTTTGGCCTTTATGCAGTTCTGTCATCAATGGCACTCGTCCAATCCACATTATGGACGGCAGAGGAGGCGCGATACAGATTTACCCCAGTGCAACCCATGCCTTTGCAGTGGCCATTTAAGAGATGAATAGAATGAAGCATGAGGTATAATCACATTTAATATGGAAGTAAAGCGCCTCCTTACGTTCTCTTGTTATATCAATTGCAGAGGTTTTCCGCACCCAAGCTGTAAAACTGCCCCTTCCGGTTTGCATTTTGTTTACTTATTTTTACAAATTCTACTGTAGTATATGGTGCAAAAGCTACCAAGTATCTTTTTATCTTTTAGGTTATTGCAAGCCTATTACAAACCATGGATGACCAGGCTAACCCTCGAGTCCAGGCCCACGCTGCTGCTGCTCTTATCAATTTCACTGAAGATTGTCCTAAATCACTACTAGTCCCTTATCTGGATAATTTGGTCAAACATTTACATTCAATTATGGTGGTCAAGCTACAAGAGGTGTGTGTGTGCTTGTGTATATATGTGTATGTATATATGCACCATATATATATTTATATTATTTACTTAATTTTTACTTAGATGAAACTTTGAAAAGCGTATTTTTCTTTTAGTTAATTCAGAAAGGCACAAAGTTGGTCTTGGAGCAGGTAGTCACTTCAATAGCCTCTGTTGCTGACACTGCTGAAGAAAAATTTGTTCCCTACTATGATTTGTTCATGCCTTCCCTGAAACACATAGTGGAAAATGCTGTCCAAAAAGAGCTGCGCCTGCTCAGAGGGAAAACTATTGAGTGTATAAGTCTTATTGGTCTAGCTGTTGGCAAAGAGAAGGTAAGAGTTCCATGTTTGCGCATCTGTGTGAAAATGTGTAGCATATTTCCTGTGCCCTGATCAATTACATGGGGTTGTATGATGCTGGATAACAAATACAATTTACCTGGTGTCATTTGTTTTCTTTCAGTTTATGCAAGATGCATCCGATGTGATGCACCTGCTGCTAAAGACTCAGACGGACTTCAGCGAGTTGGAAGATGACGATCCTCAGGTGTGTATTACAAGTTTCCGAAAAATGATTTAATTGATGCACATGCAGATGACCATGCTCTTGAACACTTAGTCCAGCTTATAAATGAGGGAAACGTCAACAAGTATATGTAAAGTAAATCTTTTTTTTTTTATTTAATTTGTAAAAGCGGATATAAGTCCTATTCGCTTACATCCAAACAGCAGACATAAGTCTCTTATCCTGGTGCACAAATTAAATTTACAGGTTTTTTGCACATTATATCCAGGTGTGCTTGACTTTTCTGTTATTACAGTGAATAAGAGGAACCTGTAGATTTTTGTACCCAAAACTAATTTGTTAAGTTGCTGTAATGCAGAATAAATCCATACATTCATTATAGAAATCAGTGTTTCAGAGAAATTCCTTGTCCAGTTATTATGCTAATGATCCACAAGTGCAGTCGGCTTGGCCCTGCACTTAAAGCTCTCCTGTCTCTTTCCCCCGTCACTGTCAGATAATCCTTCTCTGTGACCTGCTCCCGCACCCAAGATCTCGCTCAAGCTTGGTGTTTCCCAGGGCTAAGATCTGCATATGCATCACTCCAGGAATGACAGCATTTGCATGAAATTGTGTGGGAGGGGGAGACTGACGGATCACTAGAGGAGTAAACGATCAGGAGGCCAACAGCGGGCGTGAAAAGAGGCCATAAAGCTGTAAAGGGTATGCCACACTAAACAATATCGCTAACGGGATCGCTAAAAAACGTCACTATTTAGCGATCCCGTTAGCGATATTGTTCAGTGCGGCAGCTTCCAGCGACGAGCTTCCTGCTGTGATCTCGCTCGTCGCTGGAATCGTTCCGGACCCTATTTCATCGCTGGCGCTCCCGCTGGGTAAGTATCTTATCGCTGTGTGGCACCTTTTCTTAGCGATTTAGCGGTACTTTTGTACCGCTAAAGTCGTTAAGAAGATCGCTAACGGCGATAGCGTCGTTAACTATATCGCTAAATGCGGCAGCATTTAGCGATATAGAAACAATCCCGCTAGCGATCTCATTAGTATGCAACGCTAACGAGATCGCTAGCGGGATAGCTTAGTGTGGCAGTACCTTAAGTGCAGGGCTAATCTTCCTGCACTTGCAGCTCAGTGTCATAAAAATTGAACAATAGAGTTACCAAACAAAAACACGGATTGCTAAAACTAAGGTGTGGATTTATTATGCATTATATTTAACATGATATTAATTTTGGGCACAAAAACTGGATGTCCGATTCCCTTTAAGGAAGGTATGACAACCAGAATACACAGAGGGCCAAGATTAAAAACGTGTTTCTTCTCCTTAAACAATCTTGAATGGGGTTGTCCTACGAACAAAGTACATTTTAATTAACAGATCTTAGAATAAACTTAAAGCGAACCTGTCAGCAGGAATTTGCAAAGTAAACTACAGGCATTGTCAGGTTTGCAGTTTTAAACTGATTAAAGTCTGTCTCTATGTTGAGGAACATGTTTGTGCTTCAGGGCGGCCTGTGGGCAAGTCTTTCCTTGGTTTCTCTTGCTTAGAGCAGCAAGATAAGACAATGCCTACAGTCCCGCTCCGTAGAACGAGCATATAATTAACTGAAAACGTCTAAAGGGTATGCCACACTAAACAATATCGCTAACGGGATCGCTAAAAAACGTCACTATTTAGCGATCCTGTTAGCGATGTTGTTCAGTGCGGCAGCT
Organism: Oophaga sylvatica; assembly: GCA_033576555.1. NCBI lineage: Eukaryota > Metazoa > Chordata > Amphibia > Anura > Dendrobatidae > Oophaga > Oophaga sylvatica. Next base: position 201,707,628 of record JARQOD010000002.1, read on the forward strand.
TCCAGCGACGAGCTTCCTGCTGTGATCTCGCTCGTCGCTGGAATCGTTCCGGACCCTATTTTCTCGTCGGCGCTCCCGCTGGGTAAGTATCTAATCGCTGTGTGGCACCTTATCTTAGCGATTTAGCGGTACTTTTGTACCGCTAAAGTCGTTAAGAAGATCGCTAACGGCGATAGCGTCGTTAACTATATCGCTAAATGCGGAAGCATTTAGCGATATAGAAACAATCCTGCTAGCGATCGCATTAGTATGCGTCGTTATTGTGATCGCTAGCGGGATTGTTTAGTGTGGCAGTACCTTAACACTGTATACAAGAACCACAAGATGGATTTCTTCACCCCATGTATCATTTTAATTAGTTTAACACTGCCAGCCTGACAATGCCTGTAGTTTACTTTGCAAAATCCTGCTAACAGGCTTACTTTAATAGATTTTTAAAATTAAACACATAATCACAAATGGTGCATACTGTAGTATTCTAATGTTATGTAAGGGCAGTAAAAGCATATGCTCAATGGCCTAATTTAAGTATATAATACCAAAGGATAAAAACTTTTAATATAGATAAAGTATGATGCCAATAAGTGTCCACCCGCCAAACATTGTAAGATACCCCCACAGTGAATTTCTCCATAGTACCCTCCATATACACAGTCTGATGACCTTACTGTACCCCCACCCTTTACTTTGCTCAGCAGATTATGGTGACTCCAGCACAGTATGAATACCCAACTGTGATCCCCACACAGCCCTGCAGACAGTATAATGGGCCCCACATAGTTCTCCATACAGAATAATGGCCTCACATGGTCCTTAATACAGTATAATTGCCCCACATTTTCCTCCATACAGCATGTCCCCTGCATTGCATTCCATACAGTATAATGGGCCCCGCATAGTCCTCCATACAGTATAATGGGCCCCGCATAGTCCTCCATACAGTATAATGGGCCCCGCATAGTCCTCCATACAGTATAATTGGCCCCGCATAGTCCTCCATACAGTATAATGGGCGCCGCATAGTCCTCCATACAGTATAATGGGCCCCGCATAGTCCTCCATACCGTATAATGGGCCCCCCGCAAAGTCCTCCATACAGTATAATGGGCCCCCCGCAAAGTCCTCTATACAGTATAATGGGCCCCGCATAGTCCTCCATACAGTATAATGGGCCCCGCATAGTCCTCCATACAGTATAATGGGCCCCGCATAGTCCTCCATACCGTATAATGGGCCCCCCGCAAAGTCCTCCATACAGTATAATGGGCCCCCCGCAAAGTCCTCTATACAGTGTAATGGGCCCCGCATAGTCCTCCATACAGTATAATGGGCCCCGCATAGTCCTCCATACAGTATAATGGGCCCCGCATTGTCCTCCATACAGCATAATGGGCCCCGCATAGTCCTCCATACAGAATAATGGGCCCCGCATAGTCCTCCATACAGCATAATGGGCCCCGCATAGTCCTCCATTCAGCATAATGGGCCCCGCATAGTCCTCCATACAGCATAATGGACCCCGCATAGTCCTCCATACAGCATAATGGGCCCCTCATAGTCCTCCATACAGCATAATGGGCCCCTCATAGTCCTCCATACAGCATAATGGGCCCCTCATAGTCCTCCATACAGCATAATGGGCCCCTCATAGTCCTCCATACAGCATAATGGGCCCCTCATAGTCCTCCATACAGCTTAATGGGCCCCTCAGTCCTCCATACAGCATAATGGGCCCCTCATAGTCCTCCATACAGCATAATGGGCCCCTCATAGTCCTCCATACAGCATAATGGGCCCCTCATAGTCCTCCATACAGCATAATGGGCCCCTCATAGTCCTCCATACAGCATAATGGGCCCCTCATAGTCCTCCATACAGCATAATGGGCCCCTCATAGTCCTCCATACAGCATAATGGGCCCCTCATAGTCCTCCATACAGCATAATGGGCCCCTCATAGTCCTCCATACAGCATAATGGGCCCCTCATAGTCCTCCATACAGCATAATGGGCCCCTCATAGTCCTCCATACAGCATAATGGGCCCCTCATAGTCCTCCATACAGCATAATGGGCCCCTCATAGTCCTCCATACAGCATAATGGGCCCCTCATAGTCCTCCATACAGCATAATGGGCCCCTCATAGTCCTCCATACAGCATAATGGGCCCCTCATAGTCCTCCATACAGCATAATGGGCCCCTCATAGTCCTCCATACAGCATAATGGGCCCCTCATAGTCCTCCATACAGCATAATGGGCCCCTCAGTCCTCCATACAGCATAATGGGCCCCTCATAGTCCTCCATACAGCATAATGGGCCCCTCATAGTCCTCCATACAGCATAATGGGTCCCTCATAGTCCTCCATACAGCATAATGGGCCCCTCATAGTCCTCCATGCAGCATAATGGGCCCCTCATAGTCCTCCATGCAGCATAATGGGCCCTTCATAATCCTCCATACAGCATAATGGGCCCTTCATAGTCCTCCATACAGCATAATGGGCCCCTCAAAGTCCTCCATACAGCATAATGGGCCCCTCAAAGTCCTCCATACAGCATAATGGGCCCCTCATAGTCCTCCATACAGCATAATGGGCCCCTCATAGTCCTCCATACAGCATAATGGGCCCCTCATAGTCCTCCATACAATTTAATGGATCCCACAGTCACCTCTCCCTGGTCCCTCTCGCTGCTCTGGCCTCCCCACTGAGCGCTCAGAACCTCTGCACTGTTCGGCACAGCTGGCGTTTTGGAGTGATGCGCAGCTACATCACACGTGAAGAGAGCATGATTGCTGAGTGAGTGTTGGCTGACGTCTCCCTCTATCATTGCTTTAAACTATATCGACATCCAGATTTGGCCCGTAGGCCAGAGTTTGACATGTGGTTTAAGCCACCTACAGTTCACCATGCAGAACATGGTGAGCTTGCTTTTTCTTCATTTACATCTATTACTAAAGGCTAAACTAAAAATGCTTAGTTAATGCTTTACCACAGTTGGGCATGTACAATAAAATATTCTCTTTTCCTTAGACCATTTGGATTAATTATTAATTTAATGTTTAATTTATTTAAGATTTCATATATGATTTCTGCATGGGCACGTATGTGCAAAATCCTTGGGAAAGAATTCCAGCAGTACCTTCCTGTGGTCATGGGACCTCTCATGAAAACTGCTTCAATTAAACCAGAGGTGGCTCTTCTTGACAGTGAGTTTTAGATCTGTTGATATTGGTAATTTTATTCCCTATTTAGAAAAATAGATGACTTTAGCATGTCATATTTATCAACCAAATGAGAAAATTGTTGCTGGTGAAATGTTTTTGCACAATTCTACTTTAACCCCTTAGTGACAGAGCCAATTTGGTACTTAATGACCAAGCCAATTTTTACAATTCTGACCACTGTCACTTTACGAAGTTATAGCTCTGGAACGCTTCAATGTATCCCACTGATTCTGAGATTGTTTTCTTGTGACATATTGTACTTCATGTTAGTGGTAAAATTTCTCCAACATAACTTGCTTTCTCCTTCGCCTCATTGGGGGACACACAGACCGTGGGTGTTATGCTGCTGCCACTAGGAGGACACTAAGCAATACAAGCACAAAAGATTAACTCCTCCTCCTGCAGTATACACCCTCTGTTGGCTCAATCCTGAACCAGTTCTTGCTTAGTGTCTGTAGGAGGCACTAGGGTCTGCTTTCAGACCCCACTTTTTTCTGTTTTTTTTCTGATTTTTAAAATTTTTATTATTTTACTTTCTTCACGCACGGATGGGCGACGGGACTTGTACGAAAAGTCACGATCTCCCAAAAACCAACAGGCGGCATCGTGCGAGTGTCGCCTCCACGTACCCCTCCTGCCACGCTACCATGGGGCGACAGATCCTTATAACAGGCCGCTCTCCCCATGAGATACCCTTACTTGAGGATGATGATGATTTTGCGTGGCACCTTGGATGGTTACCCCCACCACCTCTCCTGAAAGCGGTGGCGGTCTGGAGGCATGTAAGAGCCCTCTCCACCCCCCTATTGAAAGGGGTTGGTGGATAGAGGATGTGCAGCCATAGTCGCTGTAGTGCTGTGGAGTTCTCCCTCCTCCATCTTCGGGCTCTCCCCGCAGTGAGTATATGAGGGGCACTGTTATACCGGTCACTGCGACCGCTTCTACGCACTGCGCCCGCATGGCGTTGCGCCGCCGCAGCACACAATCGCGCCGCTGGCGTTCCCTATCGCGCCACGGCCTCAAATTTAGTCCCCGGCTCCGGCCCAGGGTAGGCCGCAACTTTAAAATTTACTCCCCGGCTTCGGGCCGGGATAGGCCTCAAGGGGAGAGGGCGGTCCGTGTGGCTCCGCCCACACCGCACGCTATTGGCCGTCACCAGTTCACAGGGGACTTCCCCTGTTTCCTCCCCCTCTCCTCCCACTGTTTCTGGCGCCTCTCGTCTCACACGGGAGGCGCTTCTAAGATCTCGGGCGCCATATTCTCCTGGGACAGCGCTGCATCGCCATCCTCTCACTTCCCTGGTGCACACACATAGGCCCTGGGTAAGTGCACGCTGCGACTAGGTCTACACAGCGCTTAACCCTTCTCCTGCAGAAGGTTCTCTGGTGAGGAAGTATGTCGCAATCAAAGGGAATTAAAAAGGCTGACAAGAACTACTCTGTAGTATATGCCGCCTGCGCTTCATGCAACGCTCCCCTGCCATCAATGCATAGTTCCCAATTCTGTGCATCATGTGCCCAGGAGCCCATGGCTTCCTCTGCTCAGGAGCCCCCTATTACCGAGCAGGAGTCCCTACCTATTCCTGATCCCATTGAGTCAGGTTCTTCAGGGTGGCCCGAATATCTGGCGCACTCCATAAACTCTCTGACTAGAGCCTTGGATACCTTTTGTGGATCTGCTCCTAGCCAGAGCGCCCCTTTTCCAGAGAGGGGTCCGTTAGCCTTCAGAGATGTCTCATCTGACAGGGGCCGTCTCACGGCGTCCGCAAAGCGGTCGTCCAAAAAACGCCGCCATAATGCATCTCCCAATCCATCTAGTGGTTCAGCATCTGCGAGTTCAGGTTCTCGTTCACCTTCTCCCAGAAACATCAGTGACCATGATTCGGAATACGAGTCGGACATTGGTGATGATCCCAACTCACCAGAATTTCAGGAGTCGTTAGACTCTTTAATTGAGGCAATTAATACAATCCTCAAACTAGAAGAAGAACCTGGGTCTCAGCCGAATCATCCTATCTCCTTCAAAAGGGCAAAACGTGTTCACAAGGTGTTTAGTAACCACCCTGAATTTACTGATATTGTTAGGGACACAGGGAGCATCCGGACAGACGTTTCAGCTGCAGATTGAAGGAAGAGAGCCACAGTATTCATTACTGATGGGTAGGCAGAGCCCCAGATAGGATTGACACCTCAGATTAAAAGCGTGTTGATCCGGCCCCTCCAGCTCGGGCTCCTCCTACTCAGCTCTTCAGTCTAAGATTTGAGGTCTCAAAGGATAGTCGCTGCTGATGCAGCTCCTCAGAAGATTTTATTATTTTATATCGGACAGGAGACTTGGATCACCAGAGGTGGTCTAGAGGTCTCAGGGGTCTCAGCGCTGCTGTACCCCAACCTCTCCCTTGGCGGATCTGTAATTACATAATGGTCCCTGCAGAATCTTGCCGGCCCTGGGGGATGAGGAGAGCTTCCCTGGCGGGGGCGCAAACCGCACGCTGGGGTCACTGCGTTCCTAGCCCTGGGGGGAAGCATGGGCACAAGCGCCACAAATCCTGAGGGGTCCCTGTGGCGCTAAGCTGGTGAGTACTCCGCAATCTTTATTATTATTGTGTGAGTGCTTTAGCGTCTGCTGTGGCAGCGCTATTACATGTTTATCAGTGTGACTTTCAGCGCTGCGGTGGCAGTGCTGTTACATGTAAATGTGGTGTTTGTGCTTACTTTTGTCCGCAGGCAGATGCCTGCAGGACAGGGGGGGGAGCAGGAGCGAGGGAGTTAGCGCTCATTTTTTGAGCCGGCGGGGGGCGTGGCCTAACGCTTCCCGGTCTTTTGTGCAGGAAGACGCGCGCTCTGATGCTTCTCTTCCGGCTCCCTCTCTGCGGCGGCCATTACTAAGGCTCCCGGGCTCCTCAGACGCTCCTCTCGTCCCAGTCACCATGGCCAGCTGGGTGAGTGTTAATTCCTCACCCTGCAGCGCAGAGATTGCTATCCTGCAGCTGCCGTCTCAATAGAGACCTTGATTTTTAGCTGGGACTCACACAATATTATTTGTGGGGAGTCTGCGACATTAACCCTTCCTGAGGGTTATTTCTGCCAGCGTCTTTTCTTTACTAATACCGTTGGGGTAGCTCCATCTGTTAGAGAGTTTTAACCCTTCAGCGCCTCCTTTTTTGCAAAAAAAAAAAAAAGCCACATTTTTTGCTGGTACTGCCGTTTGACCTACTATATACAGGTGAGGCATGTCTGAACAGAGTTCAGAAGCCGCGGACCATGTTCCAGTTCCGCTAAGGCAATCTGATACGCAGACCTCAACAGCGTCCAGCGCTGCGGTTGAAGGTCGCAGTGATGCAAAATTGGATGATATTGCTCGTTCGCTTAATAGCTTGTCTAACCTTTTAGGTCAATATGTGTCAGCTAGATCCTCTCAGGATAGGAAGCGACACAGGCCGTTACCGTCTTTTCCGCGTAGCGAATCAGACGCTTCTGATTTGGATGGTGGACAGGGTTCCCCTTTAAGTTCGGATGGAGAGATATCCGATTCAGACAAGGAGGAACGGCAGGGGCGTTCTTCTCTTGTGAGACGTACGGAGGCATTTATTGAAGCCATGAGAGAGGTTTTACAGTTACCGGAGGTGGTAACTAGTCGTCCTGGAAAATCAGCACGAATGTACCAGGAGTACCGTACTTCGAGATCAACATTGCCAGCTCTGGATGAGCTTAATAGTGTAATAGAGAAGGAACGTCTGTGTCCAGATAGACGTTTTCGTGGAACGCGGTTCTTTGACGCACTTTATCCGTGTTCTGCGGAGTTGAAGGATAATTGGACTCCTTCTCCTGAAGTGGATGTTTCGTTATCACAGCTTAGCAAAACCTCATTGCTTCCTGTCAAAGGGAAGGCGAGTTTGCAGGAACCGTTGGACAGAAAAACGGAGATGGCGGCAAAATAAAACTATGAGGCCACGGGTCATGGTTTCCGAGCGGTGCTAGGATCCATGTGTGCTTCTAGGGCTTCTCTAGGCTGGCTAGAACGTCTAAGGACAGCGTTGCAAAATGGATCTCCGTTATCTGACATGGAGGAGATTGTCGAATGGTTAGATACTGCAGCCCGTTATATCTATGATGCGGGTCTGGATACGGCGTCTCTTCTGTCCAGGGCGCAAGCTGCAGCGGTCACAATCAGAAGAGCTTTATGGCTCAGACAGTGGACCGGGGAGCGGTCTCCAAACAAGGTTTACTGGCCTTAGCTTATAAGGGTGGTCATCTTTTTGGATCTGACCTCACAGAGCTGATTACCAAAGCAAAGGCAAAAGAAGCAGCGTTACCACAGCGTAGGGCCGTGGCTTCTGTATCTAGCAAGCCCGGTGTCTATAGTGGTCGACGGTCCTTTCGGGGCCGGGGACGATTCGGTCAGTCCTCTTGGGGATCGGGTCGTTCTTTTTTTCTCGGGAAAAAAGTCCACCCAGAAATCTCGCACTCCCTGGAAGCAGAATTTTCATCAAGACAAGCGGGAATCTGACAAGAAGCCCGCCAAGACGGACTGACGCCAGGGGTCCACTCGACTCTCGAGTGGGGGGTCGCCTGCTCCAGTTCAAGGCGACTTGGATGTCTCGCGTTCCAGATTCCTGGGTAACGCGGGTCGTGTCGGCAGGCTATTTCATAGAGCTCTCTTCTCGACCCCCAAACACTTTTTGCCAGTCTCGCATTCCTCAGAGCCCGAGCTTTTTGTCGCTCTGCAGCGAGAGGTCGATTTTCTCCTACAGAAGGGTGTGGTGATACCGGTTCCGTCAGAGGACCGGGGAAAAGGTTTTTACTCCAACCTCTTTGTGGTTCCCAAAAAGGAGAACAAATTTCGTCCGATTCTGGATCTCAAAAGATTGAATCGGCATGTCCACACCCGGAAATTTCGCATGGAGTCGCTTCGCTCCGTTGTAGCAGCTCTGTCGCAGAACGATTTTTTGGTGTCAATCGACATTCGCGACGCCTATTTGCATGTTCCCGTCGGAAGGGCTCATCAGCGTTTTCTTCGGTTTGCCATAGGTCAGGATCACTACCAGTTCGTGGCTCTGCCTTTCGGCTTCGCCTCAGCGCCCAGAGTCTTTACAAAAATTCTGGCGCCCCTCATGGCAATTCTTCGAAGACAGGGGATTACGATCCTTCCTTATCTGGACGATCTTTTGATCGTGGCTTCCTCGGAGGAGGAGGCAGTGACGGCTCGCGATTTGTCTCTTCAGCTTCTGAAGGACTTCGGTTGGCTGGTCAATTGGGAGAAGTCGTTTCTGGAACCGTCGTCGCGGGCGATCCTCTTTTTGGGGATGCATTTCGACACGGTACGGGCAATAGTTTCCCTACCTCTGGACAAACAGTCATGTCTTCTTCGACATGTACAGATCATGAAATCCTCGACAGCGATGTCTCTTCGGAAGTGTATGCGTCTTCTGGGATTAATGGTGGCATCCATGGAGGCAATTCCGTTTGCCCAGTTTCATTCCAGGGCTCTCCAAAGGTTCATACTGAGTCGTTGGAATCGGTCGCAATCACTGGATTGCAGTGTCACCATTTCTCGCGGGGTGCGAGAATCCCTAGGATGGTGGTTACGTCCAGGAGCGTTATCCCTGGGGAAGTCCTTCCTCCCTCCGAAGTGGTCGGTCATAACCACCGATGCCAGCCTGACGGGCTGGGGGGGTGTTTGGAACGATCTCTGGATTCAGGGGGTGTGGTCATCGGAAGAGTCTGTTCTACCGATCAACATCCTGGAATTGAGGGCGATTTTTCTTTGCCTCCAACACTGGACGGTCCCTTTGAGTGGTCGGCCAGTCCGAGTGCAGACAGACAATGCGACGGCGGTCGCGTATATCAATCACCAAGGCGGGACAAGGAGCTCCAGGCTCATGTTGGAGGTGTCCCGGATCCTGATGTGGGCCGAGGCCAGAGTACCAGCCATTTCGGCGATCCACATTCCAGGGGTTCAGAATGTTACGGCGGACTTTCTCAGTCGCGAGAAGATGGATCCCGGAGAATGGAGTCTTCATCCGGAAGTTTTTGCACTGCTGTGCTCCCGATGGGGAACTCCCCAAGTGGATTTGATGGCATCCAGGTCCATGCCAAGCTACTGACGTTTATGTCCAGGTACAAGGACCCGAAGGCTGTGGCGGTGGATGCTCTAGTTGCTCAGTGGGACCAGTTCGAGCTAGTCTACGTGTTCCCGCCAATATCCCTACTTCCTCTGGTGCTGCGTCGGATCAGACTAGAGAGAATCTCCGCTATCTTGATAGCTCCAGATTGGCCAAGAAGGACGTGGTTCTCGACACTAATGTCGCTATTAGCGGCACCTCCGTTTCCACTTCCTCTTCGACCGGACCTGTTGTCTCAGGGGCCAGTTTGTCATCCGGACTTGGAGTCTCTGCGTTTGACGGCGTGGCTCTTGAGACCGAAATATTGACCCGTAGAGGTTTCTCAGCCAAAGTCATTGCTACTCTGCGAGCGGCTAGGAGTCCGGCTACTACTAAGATTTACCACAGGACTTGGAAGCCTTCTTTTTGTGGTGTTCGAGTTCTTCAAAGGACCCGAGAAAATTTTCTATTCCCAATTTGTTAGCTTTTTTACAACACGGGTTGGATAAAGGTTTGGCAGTTAGCACCTGAGGGATCAGATTTCTGCTCTGTCCTTACTTTTTCGGAGGGCTATCGCCTCGCGCAGAGACGTACGTTCCTTTTTTCGTGGAATAACCCGTCAGTTTCCGCCGCGGATAACACCTGTATCTCCTTGGCGGCTCAACCTTGTTTTGGAGGCTCTTGAGCATAAGCCTTTTGAGCCTATGGACTCTGCTAGTCTTTCTTTAATTTCTTGGAAGGTGGCCTTCCTAGTGACCTCTTTGAGAAGGGTTTCTGAGTTGGCAGCTCTTTCATGCTCACCTCCTTTTCTGGAGTTTTTTTCCGGATCGTGTAGTACTTTGTACACGGGGTGATTTTTTACCTAAGGTGGTGTCACAATTTCATGTTAACCAGGATATTGTGTTGCCTTCACTCTGTCAGGAACCAAAGAATGCGAAAGAGCGGGCCTTGCACACATTGGATTTAGTGCAGGCTTTGAAGTTTTACTTGTCTATTACTCAAGTTTTTCGCAAGTCTGACTCCCTATTTGTGATTCCAGCAGGTCGTCGGCGTGGTCACCGAGTTTCCAAGGACTCTATAGCTCTTGGATTCGGTCAGCCATTTTGGAAGCTTACCGTCTTCAGGGTGAATCTTGCCCAGTTAAGATTCGAGCTCATTCCACGAGAGCTGTGGCTTCATCGTGGGCTTTCCATCAAGGGGCCTCGGCAGCTCAACTCGGCCGGGCGGCGACTTGGCGCTCCGTCCACACTTTTACAAGGTTTTATAAGGTGGACGTCAGTGCTTCTGCTGATGCAGCCCTGGGGCGTAGGGTTCTGCATGCAGCTGTAGTTTAAAGTTCTCAGTGAACTTATGTTGAGCGCTTGTTGCGCTTTTATTTAGGTTGTTGGGTTTTCTGCCTTTTGTTGGTATTTTCCCACCCTTATTTTTGAACTGCTTTGGGACGTCCCATCAGTAATGAATACTGTGGCTCTCTTCCTTCAATCTGCAGCTGAAAGACGGATTTTGGTAAGAACTTACCTGTAAAATCCTTTTCAGCGAAGGAAGGAGAGAGACAGCACCCTCCCATGGCAGAAGTGTGTTGGTATTTTCAGATGCGGCGTGACCCTCCTCTGATTGCGATTATCTGGGCTGAGGTTAACGCGCTAAGGCTCTGTTCCAGCATCGCCAGCTTATTGCAGTAGTCAGGTCGTTCGTGAGTAGTACCTGAAACTCTGTGGTTTTCTTCATATTGCACGCATAACCTGTCTCTTTATCCTTCAGAAGGGGTTATGTTGCTCCGCTGGTGATCTTTACTCTTCCTTTAAGCTTGGGTACGACTGAAGAGCTGAGTAGGAGGAGCCCGAGCTGGAGGGGCCGGATCAACACGCTTTTAATCTGAGGTGTCAATCCTATCTGGGGCTCCGCCTACCCATCAGTAATGAATACTGTCTCTCTTCCTTCCTTCGCTGAAAAGGATTTTACAGGTAAGTTCTTACCAAAATCCGTCTTTTTCAGGACTGAAGTGTCTTAAAGCTCGATACCCTTTTTCAGCAACCGTGGCGAAAGAGTGGACTGAATCTCCGGTTGTAGATCCTCCAGTATCTCGTCTATCTTCAAAAACCCTACTCTCTGTTTCTGATAGTTCATCCATTAGGAACCCTTCAGATAAACAGATTGACAACCTCGCCAAATCAATTTTCGAGGCAGCTGGAGCATCTCTATCTCCCTCTTTTGCAGTCACCTGGGTGGCAAGAGCTATGGTGGCTTGGGTTGAGGGCCTAGTCAAAATGACTAGTCATATCTCTCTTTCCCCCGAGGCACGTAATCTGGCCTATCAGATTACTCGGGCAGGTGACTACATGGTTCATGCGTCCCTGGATGCAGCTAACTGCGCTGCTATCACGGCCGCCAATGCTATCGCCATTCGGAGGTCCCTATGGCTCCGTGAGTGGCGTGCAGACGCTGCTTCAAAGAAGACTTTGACTTCATTGCCTTATCACTCAGGGCGTCTTTTTGGAGATCGCCTTGATCAGATTATTTCTGACGCTACTGGTGGCAAAAGCAAATTTCTTCCACAGCGCAGAATCAATAGGCCTTTTCGGTCTCAATTCCAAAGTCGTTTTTGACCATTTCGTAGCTCCTTTAATTGGTCCCCTGCTTCGTCCTCTTCTCGAGCATCCCGGTCATCTCGCAGAGATAGGGGCTCGCAACCATCGTCCAGATCCTCTCAGCCCTGGAGAAACAGGTCTTCTCAGGCAGGAAATAGGAGCTCCTCCTCTCGCAAGTTGTCATCACAATGACTCCTTGCTGGGGATGGGGGACCCAAACAAGGTAGGCGGCCGCCTACTCTTGTTCCACAAAGTCTGGGGGTCAGTAGTTCAAGACCAGTGGGTCCTCGATCTAGTATACTCAGGTTACAAAATCGAGTTCTTGTCCCTTCCCAAGACGTTTCTTTCAGTCTCGCTTCCCCAAGTCCAAGGATCTTGCAATTCCTTTTCTTCAGGCTCTGAACACGCTCCGTTCCAGCGGAGTCATCGTCTCAGTTCCTCACAACGAAAAATTCAAAGGGTTTTACTCAAACCTCTTCGTGGTTCCCAAGAAGGACGGCTCCTTGCGTCCTATTCTGGACCTAAAATTGCTAAACAAATTCATCAGAGTCCGTCATTTCAGGATGGAATCCCTCTGTTCTGTTGTCGCATCTCTAGAGAGGAAAGAATACTTGGCGTCTATCGACATCAATGATGCGTATCTGCACATTCCAATTTTCAGCGGACATCAAAAGTTTCTGCGTTTTGCTGTCGGAGAGGATCATTTTCAGTTTACCGCTCTGCCCTTCGGTCTCGTAACCGCCCCCAGAGTGTTCACAAAGGTCATGGCGGCCGCCATGTCAATTTTACATTCTCGGGGTGTGGTAGTCCTCCCGTATCTGGACGATCTACTCATAAAAGGTCCGACTTTTCAAGCCTGCGAAGAGAGCGTCGAAATCACTATCGACACCCTCTCCCGGCTCGGTTGGTTAGTCAATTTAGACAAGTCTCTTCCCATTCCCTCTCAGAAGATTCCTTTTCTGGGAATGATTTTGGATACCTCCCAAGGATTGGTATCTCTCCCTCCAGAGAAGATTATCTCTCTGAAGCGGGGAGTGCTCCTACTGTCGCTAAACCGCCCTCATTCTCTGCGGAGCGCCATGCAGGTCCTTGGAAAAATGGTAGCTTCCATTGAAGCAGTACCTTTTGCCCAGTTTCATCTCCGCCCTCTTCAACAGGAGTTGATATCAGTCTGGGACAGGAACCCAGCGTCTCTAGGTCGCCGCTTCCGTCTGTCTCCCACAGTCAGAAGCTCCTTAAAATGGTGGATGAATGCCTCATCACTGAATCACGGCAAATCTTTCCTGCCTGTCCATTGGCTGGTGGTGACCACCGATGCCAGTCTTCTCGGATGGGGAGCTGTGTTCCTTCATCACACGGCTCAAGGCCGCTGGTCTCTGTCAGAGTCCCTTCTCCCGATCAACATCCTAGAGATCAGAGCTATCAAGTTAGCTCTCGTGCATTTCCATCATCTCCTGGCCGGTCGTCCCATCAGGATTCAGTCAGACAACGCCACGGCCGTGGCGTACATCAACCGTCAGGGGGGCACTCTGAGCAGATCAGCGATGCTCGAGGTATCGCACATTCTGCGCTGGGCCGAGAAAAACCGCTCGCTCATCTCCGCGGTTCACATTCCAGGAGTGGACAATTGGGAGGCCGACTTCCTCAGTCGCCAGGGCCTAGACTCAGGGGAATGGTCCCTGCACCCGGAAGTGTTCCATCTTATTTGCCAACGATGGGGCCTGCCGGATGTAGACCTCATGGCATCCAGACTGAATGCCAAGGTTCAGACTTTCATAAGTCGTTCTCCGCGATCCACTAGCCGTCGGCTCGGATGCGCTAGTCCTCCCTTGGAGTCATTTTCGCCTTCCTTACATTTTTCCTCCTCTTCCGTTAATCCCCAGGGTGATTCGGAAGATCAAGGCGGAAGGCATTCCTCTCATTCTGATCGCTCCGGACTGGCCTCGCCGTCCGTGGTATGCGGAACTAGTGCGTCTGGTCGCAGACGTTCCCTGGAGATTACCAGATCGGCCGGACCTCCTTTCACAGGGTCCGATTTACCATCACAATTCAAAAGCGCTGAATTTGACGGTATGGCCATTGAAGCCTGGATCTTAACTCAGGCTGTTTTTTCTCACAAAGTCATTTCTACAATGGTCAATCCCAGGAAGCCGGCTTCCGCCCGCATCTATCATCGTGTCTGGAAGACATTCCTTTCCTGGTGTGAGAACAAAGGTCGTTCCCCTTTGGTTTTCTCTATCCCTTCCATCCTGGAATTTCTTCAAGCAGGAATGGATTCGGGATTAGCCCTTTCTTCCCTCAAGGACCAGATTTCTGCCTTGTCCGTCCTTTTCCAACGACGGATCGCATCTAAGTCTCAGGTCAAGACTTTTATTCAGGGAGTGTCTCATCTTGTTCCACCTTACAAGAGGCCTTTGGAGCCTTGGGATCTTAATTTGGTCCTCAGTGCCTTACAGGACTCCCCCTTGAACCTTTGTCGGAAGTGTCCTTATCGCTTCTGTCCTGGAAGGTGGTCTTCCTAGTGGCGATTACCTCTATCAGACGAGTATCGGAATTGGCAGCCTTATCTTGTAAACCTCCTTTCCTCATTTTTCACCAGGACAAGGTAGTCCTTAGGACTTCTCCGTCTTTCACGCCAAAAGTCGTTTCAGCTTTTCATATCAATGAGGAGATAGTTTTGCCTTCATTCTGTCCGGCGCCAATTCACCGTACTGAAAAAGCTCTTCACACTTTAGACTTGGTGAGGGCTCTCCGAAGGTACATTTCGAGAACGGCACCTTTCCGAAAATCGGACGCTCTGTTTGTGCTTCCGGAAGGACGCAGACAGGGTCTTCCTGCTTCCAAGGCCACGTTAGCCAGATGGATTCGCTCGGCGATCCAAGAGGCGTACCGTGTTAAAGGTCAGCCTATCCCGGCTGGGATTAAGGCACACTCCACTCGTTCTGTGGGGGCCTCCTGGGCCATTCGGCACAGCAAGTGTGCAAGGCTGCGACTTGGTCCAGTCTTCATACTTTCGTCAAACATTACCAAATTCATGCTCAAGTTTCTTCAGATGCGGCTCTTGCCAGACAGATTCTGCAATCAACTGTTGCTCATCTGTAAGTTGTCTGTTGACTAGTTAAGCGTTATATGCATGAGGTTCACGAGGCTTCATCTGTTGATGAGTTCCCACCCAGGGACTGCTTTGGGACGTCCCACGGTCTGTGTGTCCCCCAATGAGGCGAAGGAGAAAAGGAGATTTTTGTGTACTCACCGTAAAATCCTTTCTCCGAGACGCTCATTGGGGGACACAGCTCCCACCCTGGTTTAACTTGTAGCCTCGTTGTTCATTTGAATTGTTGGCATATTGCACTCTGTTATGAGCTCCTACTGCTTTGGCACCGAACTGGTTCAGGATTGAGCCAACAGAGGGTGTATACTGCAGGAGGAGGAGTTAATCTTTTGTGCTTGTATTGCTTAGTGTCCTCCTAGTGGCAGCAGCATAACACCCACGGTCTGTGTGTCCCCCAATGAGCGTCTCGGAGAAAAGGATTTTACGGTGAGTACACAAAAATCTCCTTTTCAGCTGCAGATGGAAGGAAGAGAGCCACAGTATTCATTACTGATGGGTAGGCGGAGCCCCAGATCAGGATGTCACCTCAGATCAAAAGAGTGCTGACTGGCTGGCCCCTCCAGCTCGGGCTCCTCCTACTCAGCTCCAGTCTAAGATTTGAGGTCCAGAGGATGGTCGCTGCTAATGCAGCTCCTCAGAAGATTTTATTATTTTATATTCGGACAGGAGACTTGGATCACCAGTTGGTCTAGAGGTCTCAGGGGTACCAGCGCTGCTGTACCCCAACCTCTCCCTTGGCGGATCTGTATTTACTCAAAGTCCCTGCAGAATCCTTGCCGGCCCTGGGGGATGAGGAGAGCTTCCCTGGCGGGACGCAAACCACACGTGCGGTCACTGCGTTCCTCGCCCTGGGGGGAAGCATGGGCACAGCGCCAGAAACCCTTGAGGGTCCCTGTGGCGCTTTGGCTGGTGAGTACTCCACACAAAATTTTATTATTAATGTGTGAGTGCTTTAGCGTCTGATGGCAGCGCTATTACATGTATATCAGTATGCTTCAGCGCTGCGGTGACAGCGCTATTACATGTTTATCAGTGTATTTCACCAGCCTCTCCCTTGGCGGATCTGTAACTACATAATGGTCCCTGCAGAATCCTTGCCGGCCCTGGGGGATGAGGAGAGTTTTCCCTGGCGGGGGCGAAACCACACACTGGGTCACTGCGCTTCCGCCCTGGGGGGAAGCATGGGCACAGCGCCAGAAACCCTGAGGGTCCCTGTGGCGCTAAGCTGATGAGTTTTCCACACAATTTTATTATAATAATGTGTGAGTGCTTTAGCGTCTGAGTGAGCAGCGCTATTACTTGTATGTCAGTATGCTTCACGCTGCTGTGACAGCGCTACTACATGTATGTCAGTATGCTTCAGCGCTGCTGTGAAGCGCTGTTACATTATAGATGTGGTGATTTTTTGTCCGCAGGCAGATACCTGCAGGACAGAGAGGGAGCAGGAGCGGGGGAGTTCGCGCTCATTATTTGAGCTGGCGGGGGGCGTGGCCTAACTTTTCCCGGTCTTCTGAGCAGGAAGACGCGCTCTCTGGCGTTTCTCCTGCGACTCCCTCACTGTGGCGGCCATTACACAGGCTCCTGGGCTCCTCAGACCGCTCCTCTCCTCATAAGACACCACGGCCAGCTGGGTGAGTGCTGATTCCTCACCCTGCAGCGCAGCGATCGCTATCCTGCAGCTGCAGTCTCATTAGAGACATAAAATTGGCTGGGGCTCACAAGCATATATATTGTGGTGAGTTTGCAATATTAACCCCTCTGAGGGTTATTTCTACCAGCAAAATTTTTTGACTGAATACCGCTGGGGTAACCCTGCCTGGTGGAGCGTTAACCCTTCAGCATATAAAAAAAAAAAAAAAACCGCATAGTTTTTGCTGGTATTACCGCTTTGACCTGCTCATACAGGTGAGACATGTCTGAACAGAGTTCAGATGCCGCGGACCACGTCCCAGTGCCATTGCGGCAATCAGATACGCAGACCTCCACAGCGTCTAGCGCTGCGGTCGACAGCGGTGAAAAATTGGATGATATCGCTCGATCGATCAACAACTTGTCTGACCTTTTAGGTCAATGTGTCTGCTAATTCCTCTCAGAGGAAGCGACGCAGGCCGTTACCGGCCTCTACACGGAGCGAGTCAGATGTATCTGATATTGGGCAGAGTTCCCCTTTAAATTCGGATGGAGAAATATCCGATTCAGATGCGGACGAGCCGCAGGGGCGTTCCTCTATGGCGAGGCGTACGGAGGCATTAATTGAAGCCATGAGAGATATATTACAGTTACCGGAGGAGGTAACTAGTCGTCCTGGTAAATCAGCACGCATGTTCCAGGAGTCCCGTGCTTCGCGTACAACATTGCCAGCTCTGGATGAGCTTAATAGTGTAATAGAGGAGGAACGTCTATGTCCAGATAAGCGTTTTCATGGAACGCATTTCTTGGATACACTTTATCCTTGCTCTGCGGAGTTAAAGGCTAATTGGACTTCTGCTCCTGAAGTGGATGTGTCTTTATCTCAGCTTAGTAAATCCTCACTACTCCCTATTAAGGGAAAGCGAGCTTACAGGAGCCTTTGGATAGAAAACAGAATTGGCGGCAAAAGCAAGCTATGAGGCTGCGGGTCATGGATTCCGAGCAGTGCTAGGATCCATGTGTGCTGCTAGAGCTTCTCTAGGGTGGTTGGCACGTCTGAAGACGGAGTTGCAAAATGAATCTCCGTTATCTGAGATACGGGAAACTTGTGAATGGTTAGAAACGGCAGCCTGTTATATCTTTGATGCCGGTCTGGATACGGCATCTCTGCTGGCCAAAGCGCAAGCTTCAGCGGTCACAGTCAGAAGAGCTTTATGGCTCAGACAGTGGGCCGGGGACGCAGTTTCCAAACAAGGGTTGTTGGCCTTACCTTACAAGGGTGGCCATCTTTTTGGATCCGACCTCACAGAGCTGATTTCCAAGGCTAAGGCGAAGGAATCAGCATTACCACAGCGTAGGGCCATGGCCTCGGTGTCCAGTAAGCCTGGTGTCTATAGTGGTCGGCGGTCCTTTCGGGGCCGAGGACGATCTAGTCACTCCTCGTGGGGATCGGGTCGTCCTTCCTTCTCAGGAAAGAAATCCTCTCAGAAAACTCGTACTCCCTGGAAGCGGAGTTTCCGCCAGGACAAGCGGGGACTTGACAAAAAGCCCGCAAAGTCGGATTGACGCCAGGGGTCCACTCGAGGATTCTCGAGTGGGGGGTCGCCTGCTTCTTTTCAAGGCGGCTTGGATGGCTCGCGTTCCAGATTCCTGGGTAACGCGGATAGTGTCGGCAGGCTATTTCATAGAGTTTGCTTCTCGACCCCCAAATGTTTTTTGTCAATCTCGCGTTCCGTCGGAACCCGAGCTTGTTGTCGCTCTACAGCGAGAGGTCGAATCTCTGCTACAAAAGGGTGTAGTGATACCGGTTCCGTCAGAGGACCGAGGGAAAGGTTTTTATTCCAACCTTTTTATAGTTCCCAAAAAGGAGAACAAATTTCGCCCGATTCTGGATCTCAAGCGATTAAACCGGCATGTCCATGCCCGGAAATTTCGCATGGAATCGCTTCGCTCCGTTGTGGCAGCTCTGTCACAGAACGATTTTCTGGTGTCAATCGACATTCGCGACGCCTATTTGCATATTCCCATCGGAAAGGCTCATCAGCGCTTTCTTCGATTTGCCATAGGTCAGAATCATTACCAGTTCGTGGCTCTGCCGTTCGGCTTAGCCTCAGCGCCAAGGGTCTTTACAAAAATTCTGGCGCCCCTCATGGCAATCCTTCGAAGACAGGGGATTACGATTCTCCCTTATCTGGACGATCTTTTGATCGTGGCTTCCTCGGAGGAGGAGGCGTTGACGGCTCGGGATTTGTCTCTTCAGTTTCTGAAGGACTTCGGTTGGCTGGTCAATTGGGAGAAGTCGTCCCTGGAACCATCGAGGACAATCCTCTTTTTGGGAATGCATCTCGACACGTTTCGGTCGGTAGTTTCCCTACCACCAGACAAACAGTCATGTCTTCTTCGACATGTACAGATTATGAAGATCCTCAACGGCAATGTCTCTACGGAAGTGTATGCGTCTTCTGGGACTGATGGTGGCGTCCATGGAGGCAATTCCTTTTGCCCAGTTCCACTCCAGGACTCTCCAAAGGTTCATCTTGAGTCGATGGAATCAGTCGCAATCGCTGGATTGCAGTGTCACCATTTCTCGCGCGGTGCGGGATTCTCTAGAATGGTGGTTACGTCCAGGGGCATTCTCCCTGGGGAAGTCTTTCCTCCCTCCGAAGTGGTCAGTCATAACCACCGATGCCAGCCTGACGGGCTGGGGGGGTGTTTGGAACAATCTCTGGATTCAGGGGGTATGGTCATCGGAAGAGTCTGTTCTTCCGATCAACATCCTGGAATTGAGGGCGATTTTCCTTTGCCTCCAACATTGGACGGTCCCTTTGAGCGGTCTGCCAGTCCGAGTGCAGACAGACAATGCGACGGCTGTCGCGTATATCAATCACCAAGGTGGGACAAGGAGTTCCAGTCTCATGGTAGAGGTGTCCCGAATTCTGATTTGGGCAGAAGCCAGTGTACCAGCCATTTCGGCGATTCACATTCCAGGGGTTCAGAATATTACAGCGGACTTTCTCAGTCGCAGAAGGATGGATCCCGGGGAATGGAGCCTCCACCCGGAAGTTTTTGCACTACTGTGCTCTCGCTGGGGAACCCCCAAGTGGATTTGATGGCATCCAGGTCCAATGCCAAGTTACCGACGTTCATGTCCAGGTACAAGGACCCGAAGGCGGTGGCGGTGGATGCTCTAGTGGCTCAGTGGGATCAGTTCGAGCTGATCTATGTATTCCCGCCGATATCCTTACTTCCTCTAGTACTGCGTCGGATCAGACTAGAGAGAATTCCAGCTATTTTGATAGCTCCAGACTGGCCAAGAAGGGTGTGGTTCTCGACAATAATGTCGCTGTTGGCGGCACCTCCTTTTCCACTCCCTCTTCAACCGGACTTGTTGACTCAGGGGCCCGTTTGTCATCCGGACTTGATGTCCCTGCGTTTGACGGCGTGGCTCTTGAGACCGAAATCTTGACCCGTAGAGGTTTCTCAGCCGAGGTCATTGCTACCCTTCGTGCTGCAAGATGTCCGGCTACTACTAGGATTTACCACAAAATTTGGGAAACCTTCTTTTCGTGGTGTTTGGGGTCCTCTCGGAACCCGAGAAAATTTTCCATTCCCAACCTGTTGGCTTTTCTGCAGCATGGGCTAGACAAGGGTTTGGCAGTCAGCACTCTGAAAGGTCAGATTTCTGCTCTGTCTTATTGTTCCGGAGAACCATTGCTTCAAATAGAGACGTGCTCTCCTTTTTCCGAGGTATATCTCGTAAGTTTCCGCCGCGGAAGGCACCCGTGTCTCCTTGGCGGCTCAACCTTGTTTTGGAGGCTCTTCAGCATAAACCTTTTGAGCCTATGGTTTCTGCTAGCCTTTCTTTACTTTCTTGGAAGGTGGCTTTCCTTGTTGCAGTCACTTCCTTGAGGAGAGTTTCTGAGTTGGCAGCTCTTTCTTGTTCGCCTCCTTTTCTGGAGTTTTTTCCGGATCGTGTAGTGCTTCGCACTCGGGGTGATTTTTTGCCTAAAGTGGTGTCACAATTTCATGTTAACCAGGATATTGTGTTGCCTTCACTCTGTCCGGTTCCGAAGAATGCGAAAGAGCGAGATTTACACACATTGGATTTAGTGCGGGCCTTGAAGTTTTTATCTATCTATTACTCAAGGTTTTCGTAAAACGGACTCCCTGTTTGTGGTTCCAGCAGGTCGTCGGCGTGGTCAACGAGCTTCCAAGGATTCTATAGCTCGTTGGATCCGGTCAGCTATTTTGGAAGCTTACCGCCTTCGGGGTGAATCTTGCCCGATTAAGATTCGAGCCCATTCCACGAGAGCTGTGGCCTCATCGTGGGCTTTTCATCAAGGTGCCTCGGCAGTGCAGCTCTGCCGAGCGGCAACTTGGCGCTCTGTCCACACGTTTACAAGGTTTTATAAAGTGGACGTCAGTGCTTCCGCTGATGCAGCCCTCGGATGTAGGGTCCTGCAGGCAGCTGTAGTTTAAAGTTCTGGATGAACTTGTGTTTGGCGCTGGTTGCGCTTTGTTGTTAAGGTTGTTGGGTTTCTGCCTTTTGTTGGTTTTTCCCACCCTTATTTTTGAACTGCTTTGGGACGTCCCATCAGTAATGAATACTGTGGCTCTCTTCCTTCCATCTGCAGCTGAAACACGGATTTTGGTAAGAACTTACCTGTAAAATCCTTTTCAGCGAAGGAAGGAAGAGAGACACAGCACCTCCCCAAGGCAGAAGTGTGTTGATGTTTTCAGATGCAGCGCGACCCTTATCTGATAGCGATTATCTGGGCTGAGGTCAGCGCGCTAAGGCTCTGTTCCAGCATCGCCAGCTCATCGCAGTAGTCAGGTTCCGTGAGTAGTACCTGGAACTCTGTGGTTTTTGGCTTTCTTTGCATGCATAACCTGTATCCTTGTGTTTTTTCTCTGAAGTTCCTTCAGAAGGGGTTATGTTGCTCCGCTGGTGATCTTGGCTCTTTTCCTAAAGGCTTTGGTACGACTGGAGCTGAGTAGGAGGAGCCCGAGCTGGAGGGGCCAGCCAGTCAGCACTCTTTTGATCTGAGGTGACATCCTGATCTGGGGCTCCGCCTACCCATCAGTAATGAATACTGTGTCTCTCTTCCTTCCTTCGCTGAAAAGGATTTTACAGGTAAGTTCTTACCAAAATCCGTGTTTTATTTATGAAAAAAAATAAAAATTTGGCAAAAATGTTGCCATTTTTAGACTAATTTTTGTACCCTTAAATCAGAGTGGTGTATAGTTAATAAATAACATTTCCCACATATCTACTTTACATCAGCACAATCTTGGAAGCAATTATTTTTATTAGGACTTTTTAAGGGTTAAAAGTTCATAAGCGATTTCTCTTTCCAACAAAATTTACAAAACCATTTTTTAAGTACAGCCTCACATTTGACGTGAGTTTGGGGTCGATATAACAGAAAATACCCAGAAGTGACACCATTCTAAAAACTGCACCCCTCAAGGTGCTCAAAACCACATTCAAGAAGTTTATTAACCTTTCAGGTGCTTCACGAGAACTAAGGCAAAATTTACTTTGGAACCAAACTTTTATTTTCACAAGGCTATCATGAGAAAATGGACCACAAAATTTGTTGTGCAATTTCTTCTGAGTACATCGATACCCTGTATGTGAGGGAAAGCCACTGTTTGGGCGCTTGGCAGGGCTCAGAAGGGAGCGAGCACTGTTTGACTTTTTGAATGCAAAATTGGCTGGAATCAATGGTAGCGCCATGTCGCGTTTGGAGACCCCCTGACATACCTAAAATTCTAACCCCAACACACCCCTAATCCCAACCCTTAACTGCCGCAGTTGAAAGGTGTATTGGCAGTCGTTAAGGCTTAAAGTGGTTCTGCCATAGTATTTCTCTATGCAAACTGGATATTGTCCTATATTTACCTGTGACTTGATGTATAATGTGTCACAAAAAAAAACAATCTCCGAATCATCTGGATATGTAAAATTATTCCAATAAACTAAAGCTCAAAAATGAAAATTTCCCTCGTTCTTGTGGCCTACAGTTTCATAAAGCAAGAGATTTTCCCACTGTATACAAATATAAACTTTTAATGTCACACAAACTTGATTTGCAAGTTTTTAATTCTTTTTTTTTTTTTTTTTTTCAAAATTCTACAGCTCAAGATATGGAGAATATGGGGGACGATGATGGATGGGAGTTTGTTAATTTAGGAGACCAGCAAAGTTTTGGAATCAAAACTGCTGGACTTGAAGAAAAGGCAACTGCATGCCAGATGTTGGTGAGTATCATGGGCATAAAATGGATTTTATAATTTGCATTCCTACCAAAACAGAATTAGCAACATGTCAATGTCAGAAACATCATGCAATATATTAGAGTAACCATTGTTTTCATTTTTATAATGCAAGTTATTGATACACCTGAAAATTAAGCCGTTTTGTAATTTATCTTATCAGAGAAATCTTTTTTTCAGAGCCGGAACTGATCTTTTGCTTTCAAAATTCTCAATTCCTGTGTAAAGTCTGTATTCAATGAAGACAGATTCTTAAATTACATAAATAAGATTCTGTTTAGAGAAGGGAGAGGAAGGTTTTAGAGGCAGAGCTCCAACCTCCTGCCTCTAGCTACTGTCTTCCTCTATATATTACTTATACCAAAACTATGGGTGACATATAGAAACATAGTTCCAAAATCAGGAACAGGGCAACTCCCTACATATTCAAAAAACACGAAATACCAGAGCCTCAAGCCCAACAATAAATGTCAATATTTTCTTGTGAATATAAAAATATATTTTTATTGAAGAAAATCTGATAAAACATAACAATGAATGTACATGGATGATAGTATCGGTGAAAGAGCAAAACAGAACCTGGTA
Source organism: Oophaga sylvatica (assembly GCA_033576555.1). Classification (NCBI taxonomy): domain Eukaryota; kingdom Metazoa; phylum Chordata; class Amphibia; order Anura; family Dendrobatidae; genus Oophaga; species Oophaga sylvatica. The sequence goes on from JARQOD010000002.1 coordinate 201,731,152, forward strand.
CGCATTGAATAGCACACTAAATTGGATGTAAGGTCCGACAAAAGTGTATAATCAAAAGTAATTACATATATATGATTAAATGCAAACATGGGAGCCACATCTCAATCGGGAAAGTGCCAAAAATTGGCGTATACACATAAATAGTGTGTGTCCCTGTATTGTAATACAGCAGCAACATGTAATCATGAGGTGCAGACCCTTGTTGCACAATCACATAAAACGTTTACCATATTCCATGGCGCAAAAAAGTTTGCATGCATCTCAATAGATGCTATTTAGAATGCATCGTGTATAACATCCCATAAAGTGCATAAGTGCTTACCCATGTATGGACAATGTGACACCAGGAACGTGCCCCGACGCACATTTCGCTATGACTAGCTTCCTCGGAAGCCCCCCGAGGAAGCTAGTCATAGCGAAAAGTGCGTCGGGGCACGTTCCTGGTGTCACATTGTCCATACATGGGTAAGCACTTATGCACTTTATGGGATGTTATACACGATGCATTCTAAATAGCATCTATTAAGATGCATGCAAACTTTTTTGCGCCATGGAATATGGTAAACGTTTTATGTGATTGTGCAACAAGGGTCTGCACCTCATGATTACATGTTGCTGCTGTATTACAATACAGGGACACACACTATTTATGTGTATACGCCAATTTTTGGCACTTTCCCGATTGAGATGTGGCTCCCATGTTTGCATTTAATCATATATATGTAATTACTTTTGATTATACACTTTTGTCGGACCTTACATCCAATTTAGTGTGCTATTCAGTGCGTACCAGGTTCTGTTTTGCTCTTTCACCGATACTATCATCCATGTACATTCATTGTTTATGTTTTATCAGATTTTCTTCAATAAAAATATATTTTTATATTCACAAGAAAATATTGACATTTATTGTTGGGCTTGAGGCTCTGGTATTTCGTGTTTTTTGTCTTCCTCTATATAGAATCGTATCAGTAGAAACTGCCATCTTCTATCTCAGCAATGTAACAATCTGTCTTCACTGAGTACAGATTTTACCTTAAAATTGAGAATTTTGAAAAATTCTGGCTCGGAAAGAAGCTGCTAAGATATATTTTAAAGTTTCTTATTTTCTTGTGTACTACTGATTATTTAAATACAGTGATGGTTACTCTTTAACCAGTAACTGTTTTATCGGGCAAATAAACCACAATGTAATAAAAATCAATCTTTTCTAAGAGTTATATCATTAAAATAGGTACACAGTAAGCCATTTGTGCTACTAAACTGTTATTTGCTGCAGCCGCAGAAAAGACTGCAGAACATGATCATCAGCTGCACATCACCCATAACAAAATCTCATTGAGGCCAGTCTCACAATTTTGAGAATCACTGATTTAGACAGTTGCAAAGCCATTGACATGACAGGAGCAAGTAGTGGAGAAAAGGTTGGAAATATTTGTTTCATGGGATAATTTGCAAAGTATGCAAATTTATTTATATGTTTTGTATGGAGTAAAAGAACAAATTATTTTCTCGGTCGCTTCATTGGGGGACACAGGAACCATGGGTGTATTCTGCTGCCACTAGGAGGCGCTGACACTATGCATGTGCAAAAAAGGTTGGCTCCTCCTCTGCAGTATACACCCCACCGACTGGCACCCAGCTATTCAGTTTTAGCTTAGTGTCAGTAGGAGGTGGACACGGGTCTCTCTGGAGACCCATATCTACCTAATGTGCGTCGTTCCGTTTCAGGTCTTTCCGGAAGGATACAGTGTGAATGGTCACTACTGTACTCCCACGCAGAGACTATGAGCACGGCGTGTACTGCCACCCCGTATCCTCATACGTCTGTTATTTGGCAGGACCCCCGCAAATCCCTAACACGGATGTGTGTTTAGGTGTTCAGGGCAAAGCAGGAAGACCCGGGCCTGCCTCCGTCTCCCACCTACTCGCCCACCAGAGCCTGTCGGATGGAGAGACACGGACGTCGCACAACTGACTTCCGGACGTCCGACCCTCGTTCGAGGTATTGTCCTTTTTTCCTCCAATAGGACAGAAGAAAAGACGACGAGATGTGCAGAGTAAGGGGAGGATAACGTTCAGGCCTTCGCCTCTCTCACATCCCCTGGGGTCTGTAGCCCCTTTGCGTCCTCTGCCCTGCAGAACTCCATACGAATCTTCCCCTACTTACGTTCCCTACAGCTCCAGGCGCCCTATTGCGCCGTTGTACTCTCTGTAGGGGCCCTCCTCTTTTCTCGGGGATCTGAAGCCCCTTTGGTTCCCAGGTGGAGCTTTTCTTGCTGGGGCCACCTGCCAGCTCTAGGCGCACTGTTGCGCCACTGCAAGGGGTTCTTTTTGCAGCGTTTCGGCGACCTCCGCGCCGCTGCCCCCCTTCCTCTGCTGGCGGCCGCACATTCTAATCGAGGCCCTGGCTTCTCTCCGGGCCTACTTCCGGCGTCTCCCAGCGTTTCTCTGGGGCTGGAGCCATCGCCATATGTGATCCTCGGACCCTGCATACAGCGCCGCCGCTCTGCAAGCCTCGGCGCCCTCTCCCCCCTGCTCCGGCAGTTACCGCCGGTAATCTAGGTCCCGGCTTGTTTCGGGCCTAGTTTCAGCGCCGGCTCCGCCCCCTTTCTCAGCGTTTCCGGGCGGTCTTTTCTCCCGCCCGTCTTCTCTTCCCGGCGCGGCGTGAGACTCCGCCCACTACTCTCAGCCTTCACTGTAGGCTGGAACCGCCGCCATATTGCTCCTCCGGACCCTGCGCTTAGCTCCGCCCCCTTCCGACTCCTTCAGAGCGAGTTTCCGCTCAGCAGCGCGTTTTTCCACCAGCCGGGTCCCCTGCTAGATGCATCTCCTGGTTTTTTCTCTGCATTCAGACGGCTCCTCTCAGAAGTTCTGCATGCCTGCCTGCTACAGGACACTGTGAGTGGCTCTGTGTTAATAATAGGTTACCGGAGTTGGTCTTAAAGGTCAACTAAACTTCTCAAGAGCACCTCTTTTTTCAATCCCCTAGCCTTCTGGCAATTAGTGGCTGTTAGTGGGTCTGCTCACCATGCCTAAGCACAAAGGAGTGCTTGCTCATCCTCTTCTTCCTCTACTCTGGTTGGCAGACTCCCTTCAGGTCAGCCCACTCCCCTCTGCCAGGCCTGCAGCACCCCAGGGTACCCACTACCAGGAGTCCCTTTTCTGCTCCAGGCGAGTCTGAGATACCTATTCTGGGATGGGCTCCCTCTGTCACAGTCTGTTGGGGTTTTCACCAGGGTGGCACAGACCCTGGTGTCTGTGATAGACAGATTGCCTATTCCAGCTCCTGCAGTCGCCAGCGGATCACAGGTTTCTCCGCCGGGCCCTTCCAACTCAGGCCGCAAGAGGCCCAGACAAGAGCACCCGTCTAAGTCCTCTTCCCGCCCAATTCCCCAGCCGGTCTTTCTCTGCGAGATCCCTCTTCCGGAGCCCCCTCTCCTGAATCGGGCGAGGCATCTTCGGACGCTCCTTAAGAACATGAGTCGGACCTGGATCCAGAACAGGCCTCCAGCATACAGATATGATGCAATGCCTGATTGTAGCGGTCAACGAGACCTTAGGCATTAAAGATACCTCTACGAAACCCGCAGATCAGGCGGTTTTGTTTAGACGGTCTAAGCTACCTTCCAAGGTCTTTGCCCACACACTGAATTTGTGGAGATACTCAAGAGGGAAAGGGACAATCCGACCAGACGCTTTCAAAGAGGGAAGCGCCTCGGCATCCTATAACCCTCCTCCCCTAAGTTCACCTCTAACCGGACGCCTTCCCCTACTGTGGACCCGCCAATCTCCAGACTGTCCACCAACACGGTCCTCCCACCTTCTAATGCCGCTTCCCTCAAGGATTCCAACGATAGTATTGTAAGATCGCTGGCTAAATCAGCCTTGAAAACCACCGATCGAGCTTGCCATTCTTGCGAACCAGATTCCCTTTGCAGGGACATAGTTGGCAATATGGGGGCCATCCGGTAGTAACATTTGGCTCAAAGCAGGGCAAGCGGACCTTTCATCGAAGAAGTCGCTTGCCTGTCTCCCCTTCCAGGGAGACCGCCTGTCTGGCTCCACGATTGGACTAGATCATGAATGAGGCAACTGGAGGCACGAGTTCCCTCCTTCCTCAGTCCAAACCTCGCAGGCCTCCTCTGAATCGGCAGTTCCACTCCTTTCAGCTCTTTGTCACCGTTTGGCGACGGAGGATCCCTCCGGGCAGCGCATGCCGCAGACCTGACAGGTCAGAAAGGTTTCCTTCAGGCCCACTCCTTCCTGCCATCCTCATAGCTCCCACGGTTGGTCCACCGGACCGGACCTGGCAGGTCTTCCTCGGCATGACTTGGATCCAGAGCCCAGCGTATCTCCCAAACCAGGTGGTTGCTTCCTGTTCCTTTTTCAGGAACGTTTGGCTCGCCTCGGTGGAGACGCATGGGTTAGGGGGGTAGTATCCTCAGGATACAAGGTAGAGTTCATTTCGCGCCCCTGAGATCGGTTATTCGAATCCCGTTCTACAAAGGATCCCGCTCTAGTTTCGGGTTTCTTTCCGTCCATCGCCTCCCTTCTCAGTACGGGGATTATCATTCCCGTACCGCAACAAGAATGCTTCACAGGTTTTCTGTTCAAACCTGTTTGTTCTGCCAAAGAAGGATGGCGTGGTTCAGCCCATTCGGGATCTCTAGTTTCCGAACTCGAGAGTCCGCCTGTGACCTTTTTCAGGATGGAGTCCCTCCGCTCAGTAATGCTTCCACGGGGACACAGGTATTTTCTAGGATCCTTAGTCATCAAAGACGTTTACCTCCAGGTTCCGATTTGCCCAGGTCATCAGAGGTTCCCGCGTTTCGCAGCTCAGCGGAACCACTTCTAGTCTGTTGCCCTACTGTTCGATCTTGCGACCGCTCCCAGGGTCTTCACAAAGATCAGGGCGGCATTGATGGCCATTTTAAGGATCAGGGGCCTGGTACTTATCCCTTTCCTCGACATCATCAGGAAAGTTCGTCGGCACAAGAGTCCTTTTTTTCTACCGATCAACATCCTCAAAAATCAGGGCCATCCTTCTCTACCTCCATCACTGGGAAACGCTTCTCTGTGGTCTGCCGGTCACAATTCAGACGGACAATGCCACAGCGGTGGCATACGTCTATCACCAAGGAGAGACCAGGAGTCCCGTGGCAATGGCCAAGGTGTCCAGGATCCTTCATTGGGCCCATGCGACGTTTCCAGCAATATCCGCCGTACATATTCCCGCCGTGGACAACTAGACAGCCGGCTTCCTCAGCCGCAAGGGTCTCGCAGCAGGAAAATGGTCCCTGCATCCGGACGTCTTCCATCAGATCTGTCTTCAATGGGGGACTATGGACACGGTGCTAATGGCGACCCGGCTGAACAGGAAGGTTCATCAGTTCGTCTCCAGGTCCCGCGACCCTCTCGAGTTGGACGCTGATGCTCTGGCCATTCCCTTGTCGCGGTTCGTTCTTCCCTATCTATTCCCTCCCCTGCCCCTTCTTCCCAGATGGCTGAAGAAAATCAAGGCAGAAGAGGTGCCGGTCATTCTGATTGGCCCAGGAGGTCTTGGTTCGCAGACATCGTCTATTTTCTGGCTGACGCCCCTTGGCGACTCCCAGACAGACCAGATCTTCTGTCACAGGGTCCGATCTGCCACCTGAGTTCTCGGTCGCTTAATTTGACGGCGTGGCTGTTGAGACCTCGATATTGAGAGCATCTGGTCTCCGATCAGGTGATTCGCACCATGATCTAGGGCAGGAAACCTTAGTCCTCTAGGGTCTACTATCGAACCTGGAAGGCCTATTTTCGCGGGTGTGAATCCAATGTCATCCCACCAATGAGGTTGTCGCTCCCAGCCGTCTGGGCTTTTCTCCAAGCGGAACTGGCCTTTTCTCTCCTTTTTTTCAGAAGTCATTGGCGTATCGCCCTCAAGTCAAGATTTTCCTTCAGGGATTAGCGCATACGACTCCCCCATACCGGATTCCTGTGGACCCCTGGGACCTCAGTCTCGTTCTGGAGGTCATGAGGAGTTCTCCCTTTGAACCTCTGTTTTGTCCTGGAAAGTGGCATTTCTTGTGGCCATCATTTCTATCAGACGGGTTTCAGAATAAGCGTCTGTCCTGTCGCCCCCCCCCTTTCCTGGTTCTTCACCAGGATAAGGTTGTGTTGCGGCCTCCGCCTTCTTTTCTTCCCAAAGTGGTATCCACTTTTCACTTGAATGAAGATATTGTCCTGCTGTCCGGCTCCGACTCATTCTCTGGAGCGCTCGTTGAACAGGCTGGACCTGGTCTGGGCAGTTAGGTTCTACCTGGAGAGGACTGCTTCCTCCAGGAAGTCGGATCTTCTGTTGGTCATTCCAGTCGGGGCTCGGACAGAAGGCGACGATTGCGCGTTGGATTAGGACTGCAAGATTGGAGGCTTACCGGGTTAAGAACAGAGTTCCTCCCTCTGGGATTAAGACTCACTCCACCCGGGCAGTAGGCGCCTCCTGCGCGGTTCTCCATAGGGCATCCGCCCTACAACTTCGCAAAGCGGCAACCTGGTCTTCCATCCACACGTTTGCCAAGTTTTACTGGGTCCACACCTATCCTTAGGCGGACGCCAGCCGAGGCAGAAGGATCTTGCAGGCGGCAGTGCAGACTTTGCCGACCTGAATGGAGTTTCTTGCCATTTTCTCACATGCCAGGGACTGCTTTGGGATGTCCCATGGTTCCGGTGTCCCCAATGAAGCGACCGAGAAAACAGGATTTTGGTTGCTTACCGTAAAATCTGTTTCTCGGAGCGCTCATTGGGGGACACCGCACCCTCCCATATGTTTAAAACTCTTTTCCTATCTTCTGATTAATATTGTTATGATCGAGTTGTCTGTTTTTTGTTTGGTTCTGTTTATATTCTTCTACTGCTTTCTAACTAACTGAATAGCTTGGTGCCAGTCGGTGGGGTGTATACTGCAGAGGAGGAGCCAACCTTTTTTACATATGCATAGTGTCAGCGCCTCCTAGTGGCAGCAGCATACACCCATGGTTCCTGTGTCCCCCAATAAGCGCTCCGAGAAACAGATTTTATGTTAAGCAACCAAAATCCTGTTTTTACTTCTCTTGTGTTTACAGGTTTGCTATGCTAAAGAACTGAAGGAAGGATTTGTGGAGTATACTGAACAAGTTGTAAAACTGATGGTTCCACTCCTTAAATTTTATTTTCACGATGATATCCTTACAAGTAAATCTTGTGTGAATCTTCTAAGAGTATTTATGCAATATCCATACTTGTTCGACTGTATTTTGTAACATGCTTGGCCACTTCTCCAAGGACGTGCTGGATAGTAGAGGGAGTCAGTGGTCCTATTTCTGGAAATGCATGCTGGTCCCACCTTTGTATCTGCACCTATTTGTCATTTATAGTTTATCCTATGCCATCAATGACTAACATGAGAGCAGCCCTTCAAGTGACTTGCTTAAACAAGGACTCACAGTAATCTTCCACCTTGGGACTAAAAAGTGACATTGACATCTGTTGTTATTTACCTGGTGCCCTCCTTTTTCCTTTTGTTGCCTCCTCTGATCAGATCAATGTTCCCATTCGCCCTGCTTACAAGAGGGCCTGTGCTTTGGGATAGAAAAGGCAGGGGGGGGGGGGCATGGTTATGATTTGCCACTGTACTCTCCACACAACTGTGGCTGCCAAATCGGAATGGCTGTGTCTGACCATGCTGGAACATGGTCTGATCATACCACACCTCCTAGGTAGCGGAGGTAACAAAATAGACTCTACTTCCGATATTTTGTTCCCATAGACTTACATTGGATTTCAGGTATCGGAAGTATCAGAATGCTCAACCCTAAAATAGAGTAAAAAAGACAAGACAGAATGGGATCACAGTTGATTCTTTGTGAGGTAAAACAAGTTTTCAGCTGCAGATGAAGGAAGAGAGCCACAGTATTCATTACTGATGGGTAGGCGGAGCCCCAGATCAGGATGTTACCTCAGATCAAAAGAGTGATGACTGGCTGGCCCCTCCAGCTCGGGCTCCTCCTACTCAGCTCCAGTCTAAGATTTGAGGTCCAGAGGATGGTCGCTGCTAATGCAGCTCCTCAGAAGATTTTATTATTTTAATATTCGGACAGGAGACTTGGATCACTAGTTGGTCTAGAGGTCTCAGGGGTATCAGCGCTGCTGTACCCCAACCTCTCCCTTGCGGATCTGTATTTACTCAAAGTCCCTGCAGAATCCTTGCCGGCCCTGGGGATGAGGAGAGCTTCTCTGGCGGGAACGCAAACCACACGTGCGGTCACTGCGTTCTTCGCCCTGGGGGGAAGCATGGGCACTGCGCCAGAAACCCCTGAGGGTCCCTGTGGCGCCTTGGCTGGTGAGTACTCCACACAAATTTTAATAATAATTATGTGTGAGTGCTTTAGCGTCTGAATGAGCAGCGCTATTACTAATGTCAGTATGCTTCAGCGCTGCTGTGACAGCGTTACTACATGTATGTCAGTATGCTTCAGCGCTGCTGTGACAGCGCTACTACATGTAATGTCAGTATGCTTCAGCGCTGCTGTGACAGCGTTACTACATGTAATGTCAGTATGCTTCAGCGCTGCTGTGACAGCGCTACTACATGTAATGTCAGTATGCTTCAGCGCTGCTGTGACAGCGCTACTACATGTAATGTCAGTATGCTTCAGCGCTGCTGTGACAGCGCTACTACATGTAATGTCAGTATGCTTCAGCGCTGCTGTGACAGCGCTACTACATGTAATGTCAGTATGCTTCAGCGCTGCTGTGACAGCGCTGTTACAAGAAGATGTGGTGATTTTTGTGTCCGCAGGCAGATAGCTGCAGGACAGAGAGGGAGCAGGAGCGGGGAGAGTTCGCTCTCATTATTTGAGCTAGCAGGGGGCGTGGCCTATCTATCCCGGTCTTTTGAGCAGGAAGACGCGCGCTCTGGCTTTTCTCCTGCGACCCCCTCACTGTGGCGGCCATTACTCAGGCTCCTGGGCTCCTCGGACCGCTCCTCTCCTCATATAGACACCACGGCCAGCTGGGTGAGTGCGGATTCCTCACCCCGCAGCGCAGCGATCGCTATCCTGCAGCTGCAGTCTCATCAGAGACATAAAAATTGGCTGGGGCTCACAAATATATATATATTTTGGTGAGTTTGCAATATTAACCCCTTTGAGGGTTATTTCTACCAGCTAAATTTGCTGACTGAATACCGCTGGGGTAACTCTGCTTGGTGGAGCGTTAAACCCTTCAGCGTTTGAAAAAAAAAAAAAAAAAAAACCGCATAGTTTTTTTGCTGGTATTACCGCTTTGACCTGCTCATACAGGTGAGACATGTCTGAACAGAGTTCAGATGCCGCGGATCACGTCCCAGTGCCATTGCGGCAATCAGATACGCAGACCTCCACAGCGTCTAGCGCTGCGGTCGACAGCGGTGGAAAATTGGATGATATCGCTCGATCGATTAATAACTTATCTGACCTTTTAGGTCAATATGTGTCTGCTAATTCCTCTCAGAGGAAGCGACGCAGGCCGTTACCGGCCTCTACACGGAGCGAGTCAGATGTATCTGATATTGGGCAGAGTTCCCCTTTAAATTCGGATGGAGAAATATCCGATTCAGATGCGGACGAGCCGCAGGGGCGTTCCTCTATGACGAAGCGTACGGAGGCATTAATTGAAGCCATGAGAGATATACTACAGTTACCGGAGGAGGTAACTAGTCGTCCTGGTAAATCAGCACGCATTTTCCAGGAGTCCCGTGCTTCGCGCACAACATTGCCAGCTCTGGATGAGCTTAATGGTGTAATAGAGGAGGAACGTCTACGTCCAGATAAGCGTTTTCATGGAACGCATTTCTTTGATACACTTTATCCTTGCTCTACGGAGTTAAAGGCTAATTGGACTTCTGCTCCTGAAGTGGATGTGTCTTTGTCTCAGCTTAGTAAATCCTCTCTACTCCCTATTAAGGGAAAAGCGAGCTTACAGGAGCCTTTGGATAGAAAGGCAGAATTGGCGGCAAAAGCAAGCTATGAGGCTGCGGGTCATGGATTTCGAGCAGTGCTAGGATCCATGTGTGCTGCTAGAGCTTCTCTAAGCTGGTTGGCACGTCTGAAGACGGAGTTGCAAAATGAATCTCCGTTATCTGAGATACGGGAAACTTGTGAATGGTTAGAAACGGCAGCCTGTTATATCTTTGATGCCGGTCTGGATACGGCATCTCTGCTGGCCAAAGCGCAAGCTTCAGCGGTCACAGTCAGAAGAGCTTTATGGCTCAGACAGTGGGCCGGGGACGCAGTTTCCAAACAAGGGTTGTTGGCCTTACCTTACAAGGGTGGCCATCTTTTGGATCCGACCTCACAGAGCTGATTTCCAAGGCTAAGGCGAAGGAATCAGCATTACCACAGCGAAGGGCCATGGCCTCGGTGTCCAGTAAGCCTGGTGTTTATAGTGGTCGGCGGTCCTTTCGGGGCCGAGGACGATCTAGTCACTCCTCGTGGGGATCGGGTCGTCCTTCTTTCTCAGGAAAGAAATCCTCTCAGAAAACTCGTACTCCCTGGAAGCAGAGTTTCCGCCAGAACAAGCGGGAACTTGACAAGAAACCCGCAAAGTCAGATTGACGCCAGGGGTCCACTCGAGGATTCTCGAGTGGGGGGTCGCCTGCTTCTTTTCAAGGAGACTTGGATGGCTCGCGTTCCAGATTCCTGGGTAACGCGGATAGTGTCGGCAGGCTATTTCATAGAGTTTGCTTCTCAACCCCCAAATGTTTTTTGTCAATCTCGCGTTCCGTCGGAACCCGAGCTTGTTGTCGCTCTACAGCGAGAGGTCGAATCGCTACTACAAAAGGGTGTAGTGATACCGGTTCCGTCAGAGGACCGAGGGAAAGGTTTTTATTCCAACCTTTTTATAGTTCCCAAAAAGGAGAACAAATTTCGCCCGATTCTGGATCTCAAGCGATTAAACCGGCATGTCCATGCCCGGAAATTTCGCATGGAGTCGCTTCGTTCCGTTGTGGCAGCTCTGTCACAGAACGATTTTCTGGTGTCAATCGACATTCGCGACGCCTATTTGCATATTCCCATCGGAAAGGCTCATCAGCGCTTTCTTCGATTTGCCATAGGTCAGAATCATTACCAGTTCGTGGCTCTGCCGTTCGGCTTAGCCTCAGCGCCAAGGGTCTTTACAAAAATTCTGGCGCCCCTCATGGCACTCCTTCGAAGACAGGGGATTACGATTCTCCCTTATCTGGACGATCTTTTGATCATGGCTTCCTCGAGGAGGAGGCGTTGACGGCTCGGGATTTGTCTCTTCAGTTTCTGAAAGACTTCGGTTGGCTGGTCAATTGGGAGAAGTCGTCCCTGGAACCATCGAGGACAATTCTCTTTTTGGGAATGCATCTCGACACGTTTCGGTCGGTAGTTTCCCTACCACCAGACAAACAGTCATGTCTTCTTCGACATGTACAGATTATGACATCCTCAACGGCAATGTCCCTACGGAAGTGTATGCGTCTTCTGGGACTGATGGTGGCGTCCATGGAGGCAATTCCTTTTGCCCAGTTCCACTCCAGGACTCTTCAAAGGTTCATCTTGAGTCGATGGAATCAGTCGCAATCGCTGGATTGCAGTGTCACCATTTCTCGCGCGGTGCGGGATTCTCTAGAATGGTGGTTACGTCCAGGGGCATTCTCCCTGGGGAAGTCTTTCCTCCCTCTGAAGTGGTCAGTCATAACCACCGATGCCAGCCTGACGGGCTGGGGGGGTGTTTGGAACAATCTCTGGATTCAGGGGGTATGGTCACCGGAAGAGTCTGTGCTTCCGATCAACATCCTGGAATTGAGGGCGATTTTCTTTTGCCTCCAACATTGGACGGTCCCTTTGAGCGGTCTGCCAGTCCGTGTGCAGACAGACAATGCGACGGCTGTCGCGTATATCAATCACCAAGGTGGGACAAGGAGTTCCAGACTCATGGTAGAGGTGTCCCGAATTCTGATTTGGGCAGAGGCCAATGTACCAGCCATTTCGGCGATTCACATTCCAGGGGTTCAGAATATTACAGCGGACTTTCTCAGTCGCAGAAGGATGGATCCCGGGGAATGGAGCCTCCACCCGGAAGTCTTTGCACTACTGTGCTCTCGCTGGGGAACCCCCAAGTGGATTTGATGGCATCCAGGTCCAATGCCAAGTTACCGACATTCATGTCCAGGTACAAGGACCCGAAGGCGGTGGCGGTGGATGCTCTAGTGGCTCAGTGGGATCAGTTCGAGCTGATCTATGTATTCCCGCCGATATCCTTACTTCCTCTAGTGCTGCGTCGGATCAGACTAGAGAGAATTCCAGCTATTCTGATAGCTCCAGACTGGCCAAGAAGGGTGTGGTTCTCGACAACAATGTCGCTGTTGGCGGCACCTCCGTTTCCACTCCCTCTTCAACCGGACTTGTTGACTCAGGGGCCCGTTTGTCATCCGGACTTGATGTCCCTGCGTTTGACGGCGTGGCTCTTGAGACCGAAATCTTGACCCGTAGAGGTTTTTCAGCCGAGGTCATTGCTACCCTTCGTGCTGCAAGATGTCCGGCTACTTCTAGGATTTACCACAAAATTTGGGAAACCTTCTTTTCGTGGTGTTTGGGGTCTTCTCGGAACCCGAGAAAATTTTCCATTCCCAACCTGTTGGCTTTTCTGCAGCATGGGCTAGACAAGGGTTTGGCAGTTAGCACTCTGAAAGGTCAGATTTCTGCTCTGTCCTTATTGTTTCGGAGAACCATTGCTTCGAATAGAGACGTGCTCTCCTTTTTCCGAGGTATCTCTCGTAAGTTTCCGCCGCGGAAGGCACCCGTGTCTCCTTGGCGGCTCAACCTTGTTTTGGAGGCTCTTCAGCATAAACCTTTTGAACCTATGGTTTCTGCTAGCCTTTCTTTACTTTCTTGGAAGGTGGCTTTCCTTGTTGCAGTCACTTCCTTGAGGAGAGTTTCTGAATTGGCAGCTCTTTCTTGTTCGCCTCCTTTTCTGGAGTTTTTTCCGGATCGTGTAGTGCTTCGCACTCGGGGTGATTTTTTGCCTAAAGTGGTGTCACAATTTCATGTTAACCAGGATATTGTGTTGCCTTCACTCTGTCCGGATCCGAAGAATACGAAAGAGCGAGATTTACACACATTGGATTTAGTGCGGGCCTTGAAGTTTTATCTATCTATTACTCAAGGTTTTCGTAAGACGGACTCCCTGTTTGTGGTTCCGGCAGGTTGTCGGCGTGGTCAACGAGCTTCCAAGGGTTCTATAGCTCGTTGGATCCGGTCAGCTATTTTGGAAGCTTACCGTCTTCGGGGTGAATCTTGCCCGATTAAGATTCGAGCCCATTCCACGAGAGCTGTGGCTTCATCGTGGGCTTTTCATCAAGGTGCTTCGGCAGTGCAGCTTTGCCGAGCGGCGACTTGGCGCTCTGTCCACACGTTTACAAGGTTTTATAAAGTGGACGTCAGTGCTTCCGCTGATGCAGCCCTCGGACGTAGGGTCCTGCAGGCAGCTGTAGTTTAAAGTTCTGGATGAACTTGTGTTTAGCGCTGGTTGCGCTTTGTTGTTAAGGTTGTTGGGTTTCTGCCTTTTGTTGGTTTTTTCCCACCCTTATTTTTGAACTGCTTTGGGACGTCCCATCAGTAATGAATACTGTGGCTCTCTTCCTTCATCTGCAGCTGAAACACGGATTTTGGTAAAGACTTACCTGTAAAATCCTTTTCAGCGAAGGAAGGAAGAGAGACACAGCACCCTCCCACGGCAGAAGTGTGTTGATGTTTTCAGATGCAGCGCGACCCTTATCTGATAGCGATTATCTGGGCTGAGGTCAGCGCGCTAAGGCTCTGTTCCAGCATCGCCAGCTCATCGCAGTAGTCAGGTTCCGTGAGTAGTACCTGGAACTCTGTGGTTTTTGGCTTTCTTTGCATGCATAACCTGTATCCTTGTGTTTTTTCTCTGAAGTTCCTTCAGAAGGGGTTATGTTGCTCCGCTGGTGATCTTGGCTCTTTTCCTAAAAGCTTTGGTACGACTGGAGCTGAGTAGGAGGAGCCCGAGCTGGAGGGGCCAGCCAGTCATCACTCTTTTGATCTGAGGTAACATCCTGATCTGGGGCTCCGCCTACCCATCAGTAATGAATACTGTGTCTCTCTTCCTTCCTTCGCTGAAAAGGATTTTACAGGTAAGTCTTTACCAAAATCCGTGTTTTAAACAAGCTGAGAAATGTTTTACCTCACTGAAAGAATCAGCCGTAAACCCTTTCTGTCTTGTCTGTGTACTCTATTTTGCTTCCTTCCCTGCCCAGGAGATGTGGTATGATCAGACCATGTCCCTGTACGGTCAGACACAGCCATTACACAGTACACAGCAGGGACACATTTATAAGATTATCTCCTTGCATGAACATTTTTTTGATACAGCCAGTTATGAAACTCATTTTTAATCCAAGATCTATTGATTAAAGTGTACTTTGTTCGTGAAACCACCCCTTAAGAGGTGCACGCCCCTCATTGAATTAGGAGCATCTGACAAGTGACGTGCACCTCGCTGGAAAGCTTGCTTAAATTGGGGACTGGAGTGAGATTTCCTGAGTGAGGAACAGCGCCGCTCATCGTGAACTAGATAAGCTGTGGTGTGAAGGCGGAGCCGATAAAGTGGCGCATAAACGCCAGCAGACGATAGTATTTTGCAAAAATACACTTTTACTTTCCAAGCTATTTTTACTTCAGTTTTCTCTCATTTTAAAGCCTTGATAAATCAGTCCATATCTTTGGGAAAGTGTGTGGATTGGCTCACGGGCAGTATGAAGGGAGTTGAAATGGATTGTAAAAAGAAACTGCCAGTCTTTCCTTAACTTTCACTATACGCGTAAGAGTCGCTGCTGCAGAGTCAATGCCACTGTTGCTGGAATGTGCACGAGTGCGTGGTCCGGAGTACCTAACCCAAATGTGGCACTTCATGTGTGATGCTCTTATAAAAGGAATTGGAACAGAGCCAGACTCTGATGTTCTGTCAGAAATAATGCATTCATTTGCTAAGGTAAGTTTTAGAACTCTGCAGTGTTATTTTAGATAGTTATTTTCAGTTACATGATTAAAAGTTTTCTTAGGTCAACTTGGTGTACCTAACTCCAGCATGTGGATGTCTACGAATAAGAAAATGGGTGGTCACATACCAAACACTTTTTTCTAAATATTTATATTTAAAAAACAAAACCGTAACAATAGCTCCCTAAATTACGTCAAAAGGACCCGTGTTTTTTTATTATTATTGCGCCATTTGTTCCATGGCGCTTTGCATGTGAAAAAGGGTATACATGATAAAAATAAGTACAATAATCTTGAACAAAATGAATCACCTGACTGGTACAGAGGACCCTGCCTGCGAGGGTCTACAAGGGTTGGGTGAGGATACAGTTGGTGAGGGTAGAGCTGGTTGTGCAGCGGTTTGGTGGAACGAGGGTTAATGCAGGTTGTGGACTGGTGAAAAGCTTTTCTTAAATAACGAGGCAACCACCTACTGGTAAATGATAAACTTTAAGTAGAAATAAGTAAATTGTGGTGTCTCGTAGCCAAACAAGATGTGGGGTACTGCTGTGTTCATGCAGCGTGCTTAAACACAGGAAATTGGGAGTACCTACTTGCCCCCAAAGCTTTCCACAATGCTGCATACCCTAAATCTTCCCCATCATTTCTATACCCAAGCTCTCCACTTTACCAATGACCTAAGCTCTACTAGCATCCTGCAAAATCTGAACCTTCTACCATCTCAAAAACTCATTCTAAAGCTGTTCTTTGGAATGTAATACCGTATTCCGTCAGTTTAAGGCTAGATTCAAACATCCGTTTGTCATGGTCCGAGCACGAACCGTGATGCATACAGCGGCCGCAGGTCTCCCCTCCTGAACTCAGAACCCTCATAAAAGCCTATGAGCGTGCTGACATGGGGTCAGGAGACCTTTGCACATCGTTATTGAATGATCTCAGCAGGGAGTTTGTTCCAAACATTTTAAAGAACCAACCACAGATCTCCTGTCAATGTGCAAATCCTTCTCTAAAATCGCAGACAGGTTTGATGAGGAGATCGGGCCTCTCTGGGGGCTATATCATCACTTGATATAAATTTCTCTCTTGTTCAATAACTTTGCATCTTGTTAAATGGGTATTCTCGATTTAATTTCTTTGCATTAGACACCATGAATATAAGTTTATAGTAAGCCTTCTCTGTTTTAATCTGCTGCATGTCCGTTCTTTCAGCATATTTTACCCATTCAAATGAAAGGGGATAAAAGCACATTAAAAATGTGCTGCAAATACTAAGCATGTACACTTACCCTTAGACTGTATATCTGTGATGCACAAGAGGCAACTTGAGAATATCTCATTAATTGATAACAAAAAAAATAAGCCAACGCTTCTATTTTTGAAAGCCTTTTTATTTTGTAGCATTTTTTTACACACCTGCCTAAAACTTTACCACAGTACAGTGTCCCTGAACTACATTGTGCGTTTTTTTTTTTACTGAATCTGCCATGTTTGTGTGTTCTCTTCTCAGATTTACCCACTTGAATTTTGATCTTTTGTACTTTTTTTTCAGTGCATTGAGGTTATGGGAGATGGATGCTTAAATAATGAACACTTTGAAGAACTCGGAGGCATACTGAAAAGCAAACTAGAAGAGCACTTTAAAAACCAAGAACTAAGACAAGGTATTGCCCTAACAATTCACTTCCATAATTTTAACCTAAAACATGCAACCAATGTGACAAAAAATGTATATGCATGCTTATTTTATTTAGATGCGGAGCAGATTAGTTTTATTAAATTGTTCTAACATAACTTTTAAGATGTTTTTAACTATTTGTGTTCTCTATTGTATATACTGTATATAAACAGTTTATGTTCTGGGGGGAATTAAGAGTTTTTTTTTTTTTTTTAGTGAAAAGACAAGATGAAGACTATGATGAACAAGTTGAAGAATCATTGCAAGATGAGGTACATCTCAAATTTGCTATTAAAGATACCTCATTTCGGGGACTGAATATTATTGCTTTTGTTCCTTATTTCTTGAGTAAATATTGTTGTACTGTGCATCTATTAAAGCCCTTTCATAAGTTAATTTTACTCAGGTTTATTTTTGGGGTTTGGTTTTGGTTATTCAGTTGTTGTAGCCAAGTTCATCACTTGCAACTTTCTGAAGTGTTGCAAAATTTTTGCACAAATGCACTTTAGTACCCTAATAAAGTACAAAATGTCTATTTGTGCACAGTTAGACTAAAATGCAACATTTAAAGGTTAATTGAAAGGATCTGGTCACCTTTTCAATCAAAAAAAGCAACACAAAACAAGCACCACAGCATATTTGAGCTTGTGCCACATCAATAAACACTGTGATTTTGAGTTTGGCACAAAATCTGCCAACACAAAAAGACAAAGCAAAAAATGGCAACCTCCCTTTGCAAATGATGAAATAGGGCCTTGAGAACCAATTAATCAAGGCTTTTTATGCCAGTATTCTGGCATAAAAAAAAGCTTTGAAAAGTCATTATAACAGTTAAGTGCTACTTAAGACTGCACTAAAAATTAGCGACTTTTGGCATTCTCTTGTTATTTTTATCCAGCTATGACAATGGGTGGCAATGTGGCGACATTTGCTACACCACTAATCTTACTCCTACGTTTCTCCTTGTGGAGAGTGGCATGTCAGAGGGAGGAGACCTAGAAGCCATGCATGCTATTCTGGGAACATAAATATGCAAATTCTCTTCAGAGAGCAAGAGGATTTGAAGTCTAGCACCACCTATTGGAAGCAGCAAGCCTAAAAGTCGATATTAACCCTTCAATAAACCTTGCAATATAACTTAGTATAAAAGCCACACCAGAATCTCTTTGCAGTCACGGTGTTTCAGAGTATTACCCCTCGTTAGTGCAAAGTGTGAGATCTGATTTGGACATGCAAGATGCTGTGGATGGACTGATGTCTAGCTTCCCTTGTGGAGAATAGCATGTCATGCCTTGCATGTCAGAGGGAGGAGACTTAAGCCATGTATGCTCCTCTGGGAAATTAAATATGCAAATTGATTAGCCTGGGAGAGTGGCTCTAGGCAAGAGTAAGATTTGTGGTGAGACAGACTCAGAGGTGCACGCCACTCAACCAATGGTCCTGATTCATGAAGAAGTGTGCTCTTCTGCTTGAATGGGGGCCAGATGACTCCAGCACATCAATAATATCGGCGTGAACAAGACCGGTGTTGATGAATCAGGACCTTTGTGTCTTGCAGCTCTACTCTGTAAATGCTTGTTAGCATAGTTGGATGTTTTAACTCCTTGATATCCCATCCTGTTATAGTTCTGTGTGATCAGCAGAAAGACCATAGCTGTAATACACAGCTGTAGTGCCTTCTTCACATTGCTGCACCAGAGGACTCCTGGCATTTTAAACACATAGATTCTGCAATCGGTAAAGGAAGGGAAGCCATTGGTACGTGCCTATTGGTTAATTGCCTTATAGACTGGCTCAGTGTATGACTGACAAGACCATAAGGCTTATAATAATGCACTGTGTAACGTGTTTGAAGAATAGAAACATTGGGTTAATCCATCTGATATATTAACATTTTTATGATAATTGTTTGCTAATGTATCTGTTTCCTGTCCACAGGATGACAATGACGTTTATATTCTAACTAAAGTCGCAGACATTTTGCACTCCATATTCAGTAGCTACAAAGAGAAGGTGCTGCCGTGGTTTGAACAGTTGCTGCCATTAATTGTTAACTTAATTGTAAGTTCATTTTGGAATCTTGTAGTTTTGTGATATTTTGACAAATTGTTATAGTAAAGAAGGGTTTGGCGACCGCCACTTGTCAAATTCATGATGAGCAACGGTGTTCGCTACGCTGCAAACTTTACTCCATCAGGTACTTATAGGATTTATTGTGAAGAGCACACCACCACTCTTCCGACAATCCTGAGTCATGAAGGATTATAAGGCTAAGTGCACACGTTCAGGAATGTTTGCAGAATATTCCTGAGCAAAACCGGACTTTTTTCGCGGCAAAAACGCGCGTTATTTTGCACGTTTTTTGTGCGTATTTGACGCGTTTTTACCTCGATTTTTCCCTGAACTTTCTAGGTCAATAATATAGCGGGAAAAACGCTAGAATTCCGCAAAATTAATGAACATGTTGCTAGATTTTCCGCGATGCGTTTTTTTCGCGGAAAAAAACGCACCATTTGCACAAAAATTGCGGAATTCATTCTAAATGATAGGGTGCTTAATTCATGCGTTTTTGAGCGTTTTTTCCCACAAAAAAACGCAAATAATCCTGTACGTGTGCACTTAGCCTTAGCGTCTGACTCGAACACATCTCAAACCAGCCGGTCTTGAATCCAAGGCCATTTGTATTTTTATTTTTCTTTATTGCATGTTTTTAGCTTACATTGCTTTAAAAACCAAATTTAAAGAATGTTTGTTTGTTTTTTGTTTTTTTTAAAGTGTCCTCATCGACCATGGCCAGACAGACAATGGGGACTTTGTATTTTTGATGACATTATTGAACACTGTAGTCCGACTTCCTTCCAATATGCTGAATACTTCCTGAGACCTTTACTACAGTCGATCTGTGACAATAGTCCAGAGGTTCGTCAGGCGGCTGCTTATGGTGTTGGTGTGATGGCACAGTTTGGTGGTGATAACTATCGCCCTTTCTGTACAGGTATGTTATTCATTCTAAATGCACATTTGTAGTTTTTGTTTTATATTTTTAGTAAATTTGTGTTTCTTTTTTTTTATCTTAGAAGCTGTTCCACTTCTTGTTGGGGTTATACAGGCCCCTGACTCTAAAACCAAAGAGAATGTCAATGCAACAGAGAATTGCATCTCAGCTGTAGGAAAGATAATGAAATACAGACCAGATTGCGTTAATGTGGATGAAGTTTTGCCTCATTGGCTGTCATGGCTCCCATTGCATGAGGACAAAGAGGAAGCGGTTCATACTTTTAACTTTCTTTGTGACCTTCTTGAAAGGTAAAATTATAAAGCATACCTCTCATATTGCCTAAATCTCTAATGCTTGTCAACATGACAAACTTTTTAATACCTTATGGTACCATCCTCCTAATTTTTACCTTGGTATAATTTTTCTCTGTCTGTAGACCATCTTCAGTCCATAAACAACTTGTCTTGAGTAACTAGTAGATTTCAGAATGTGTTAGAGAAAGTTATTACTTACAAAACAAAAGCTGTTAGTCTTTCTAAACCCAGGCAACCAATAATTTTTATTCTAGAGTAATCTACTGTATTAATGTAATGCATAGTATGAAGTGACCATATTAGTTACATGGATTTGTCAAACTAAAATACACACATCTAATGAGTTGTTTTTTTCTTCTAATATTCACAGTAATAATCATATTGTGCTAGGACCTAACAACTCAAATTTACCAAGAATATTTAGTATTATAGCAGATGGAGGAGTCCATGAATCTGTTAAAAATGAAGACTTATGTGGCAAAAGACTTGCTAATGTAGTACGACAAGTTCAGGTAAGTTTCAGACTCCTAAAAGACAAATTACAGTTACACGTGTCCCCCCCTCCCCACCCCCTCTTAATAGGCTTTCCTGAAGAGTGCCTTCTTTTTTCCTGTTGGGTATTTTTGTTCTAACCGGTCTCCTTTAAATGGAGTATGTCAGGTTTAATTGTCCTGTCAGGCGAAATTGCAGCAGTGTCTCTAGCTCTTCCCTTTTCATAGAATCTTATGAGCACTAACTGCCATCTCCTGTCTATGTAGAGGGAAAGTCTTTCTTCTCTTAGCACAGAGTAAAAGATCAGTTCAGTAGGAGAAAAGCATATGTCTGAGATATTACCAAGTTGTTCTTTAATAATGTCTACTATTGATATATGAAAACAAAGCTTAGATGACAGTTTAATATTCCATATTCCTATCTATGGTATAAAAATACACAAACCTTTAGCACTTTCACACTAATCGCCAGTTGAATTGTAGACTCGTACTTCAATCTGTACAACCGCCACATGAATGTAGATCATAAATGCGTTGCGACTTTCGCTCCGTAAAACGCTATGGATCTCGGACGTGGAACCCAATGCTTATGTGAAGGGGAAGCTGTGACATCCTCTATTAAGTGGTTTCTGTGCTTTTTATTGGAAATGTGTGTGATCTGTCATTGTAATCCATCCTTTAATAACAATGATTGCTAAAAAGCCAAAACAGGGAGCGTGATCCTAGCATTAAGGTTTACAGCCAGTGAAAAAATTGCAGGGTCTCATTTTTTGTGGTAGTATGGAAAATGCAAAATCTTATTAAACACTTAAAAAAATCACATATAAAGTGGATTTCTCGATCGCTCTATTGGGAGACACAGGAAACCATGGGTGTATGCTGCTGCCACTAGGAATTCGCTGACACTATGCATATGCAAAAAAAGGTTGGCTCCTCCTCTGCAGTATACACCCCACCGACTGTCATCAAGCTAATCAGTTTTAGCTTCGTTTCAGTAGGAGGTGGACACGGGTCCCTATTGAGACCCATATCTACCTAATGTGCATCGTTCCTTTTCAGGTACTTTCCGGAGGGATACAGTGTGAACGGTCACTACTGTACTCCCACACAGAGACTGAGTACGGCGTGTACTGCCACCCCGTATCCTCATAGGTCTATTCTCTCGGCAGGACCCCTGTTGGATCCCTGACACGGACGTGTGTTCAGGTGATCGGGAAAAGAAAGGAAGACCCGGGGCCTGCCTCCGTCTCCCACCCTCTCGCCCACCAGAGCCTGGCGGTTGTGGAGACACGGACGTCAAATGGATGACGGACGTCAGACTCTCACTAGAGGTACTGTCCCTCTTTCCCCCCAGATGCAAGAGAAGACAGAAGAGAAGAGGATCTAATACGAAGAGAAGAAAATATCATAGGGCAAAAGGGGGAAAGGTTAGCGATCAGGGGGAACTCCTTCCCCCTTTGGGGCTCACCCGGGGGTCCTGAAGCAGCCCTTTTAGGCCCAAGCTTTTTCTTCTTTGGGGCCACTCCGCATTCCTTAAGGCCACCTTGCTGCTCCAGGCGCGTTATCGCGCCGCTGCGCAGTCATATCGGCGGCTCAAAGCGCCTATTAGGTACCCCTGAGCCCCCCCCCCCCTTCCCGGGTCACCTGCATCTTCAGGCGCAGGGTCGCGCCGTTAAGCACCCCTTGTGGGGTCCTCCTTTCATCCGCTAGGTATTTTCTTGTGGGGGTCCCTTTTTTTTTTTTTTTTTAGAGTGTTTCGGGCCTCCGCGCCGCCCCCCCTCCACCCGGCGGCCGCGGGCTCTAATCGAGGCCCCGGCTTCACTTTGGGCCTAGTTATGGCGCCGGCCCCGCCCACTTCCCTCCTGACTTCCGGGCGGGCTATTCTCCCACCCGTCCTATCCTCTCAGCGCTGTCTTAAGCTCCGCCCACCTCTCTCTGCTCTTTGGTGGACGCTGCCGTCACCATATTCCCCTCAGCAGCAGCGCGCACTCTCAGCCAGCCGGGACCACAGGTGGTCACAGCAGTTAAAGGGAAAATCCCCATCTTCGCACCGTGAGCAGGACGTTTTTTTTCCTGCAGCATCTGCACAACAGGAACCGTGAGTAGCTCTGCCCTGCAGAGCTGACACCCTCTTCTGCCTTTTCTCTATCCCCCAACCTTCTGGTATCAGTTAGTGGGATTGCTCAACCATGCCTAAGCACAAGGCGAACCCTATTCGCCCCCCACCTTCCTCCTCCGCTCTGGTCTGGCATTTTGTATGCTCTTCCTGTAATGACAGACTCCCGTCAGGTCAGTCATCTCCCCTCTGCCTGGCCTGCAGTGACCCCACGGTACCCACCCAGGAGCCTTCTTCTGCCCCGGGCGATTCTGAGACCCCTATTCCTGAGTGGGCGGACCTCACCAGGGTGTCACAGACCCTAGTGTCCGTTTTTGACAGAATTTGCCCCTCCCGTAGTCGCCAGCGGGTCACAAGTCTCTCAGCCCAGTCCTTCCAGCCCAGGCCGTAAGAGACCTAGACCGGAGAACCGGTCTAGGTCCTCTTCCCGCTCCGCCTCATTAGACGACCTCTCAAGGCGTGATCCCTCTCTAGAGCCCTCCAATCCGGAGTCAGGCGAAGCATCTTCGGACGCGCTATCGGAAGATGAGTCTGACCCAGATTCAGAACAGGCCTCCACCATGACGGATACGGTGCAGAGCCTGATCGTGGCAGTCAACCAGACCTTAGGCATCAAAGATACCGCTACGGAATCCACAGATCAGGCGGTTTCGTTCATACGGTCCAAGCCACCTTCCAAGGTCTTTGCTTCGCATACCGAGTTCATGGAGATACTCAAGAGCCAGAGGGAAAATCCAACCAGGCGCTTTCAAAGAGGGAAGCGCCTCGGCATCCTATATCCTTTTTCCCCGGACCTTACCACTAACTGGACGGTTTCTCCTACGGTGGACCCACCGGTCTCCAGACTCTCCACCAATACGGTCCTTCCACTCTCTAATGCAGCTTCCCTCAAGGATGCCAACGATAGAATTTTAGAATCGCTGGCAAAATCAGCCTTTGAAGTGGCCACTTCTGCTTTATGCCCGGCCTTTGCCTCAACTTGGGTATCAAGGGCCTTAGCCCGATGGGCCAAACAACTCTGCAAGGGCATCATGGCTGGAGCCCCTCCGAGAGAGCTGGCGGAGCTTGCAGACCAAATTCCCCATGCTGGGCAATATTTGGTTTCGGCCTCACTGGACGCCACGTCATGTGCTGCTCAAGCATCCAGCAACTCTGTAGCCATCTGGAGGAATATTTGGCTAAAAGCATGGCAAGCTGATCTTTCTTCAAAGAAGTCGCTCACAGGCCTCCCCTTCCAGGGAGACCATCTGTTCGGCTCTCATTTGGATCAGATCATTAAGGAGGCAACGGGAAGCACGAGTTCTCTCCTACCTCAGTCCAAGCCTCGTAGTCCCGTTCAAAAACGGCATTTCCACTCCTTTCGGTTTTCTTGCCGTTTCTCGGCGTCGGACGATTCTTCCGATCAACACAGGCCGCAGCATCGCCAGTCCAAGAAGAAGGCTTCCTTCAGGCCCACTCCTTCCTGGCGTTCCCATAACTCACATGATAGATCCGCCAGGGCAAGACCTGGCAGATCCTCCTCGGCTTGACTCTGATCCAGAGCCCAGCGTTTCTCCCAGGCTGGGTGATCGTCTCGACCTGGTGGAGGACGCATGGGTCAGGGAGATTGTATCCTCTGGATACAAAATACAGTTCATTTCCCCGCCCCCGAGATCAGTTCGTCATATCCCACCCTCCAAGGGACCTTTCCTTGGGCCCGGGTTTCCTTGCCCCGCAGCATTGAGAGCATCTGGGTTCCCGATTGGGTTATTCGCACCACGATCCAGGCCTGAAGACCTTCATCCTCTAGGTTATTCTACCGACCCTAGAGGGCTTAGTTTAGCTGGTGTGAGTCTATCATCACCCAGCCAATGAGGTTGTCACTCTCTTGCCACTCTAAAAAGGGCAGGTGCCAATTTTTTCAATCCTTTCAGAAATCTTTGGCATCTCGTTCCCTAGTCAAGACTTTCTTCAGGGAGTGACGCATACGGCTCCCCGTACCGGAATCCCATGGGCCCCTGGGACCTCAATCTGGTTTTCGAGGTCATGAGGTGTGCTCCCTTTCATCCTCAGGGAGGTTCCCATGTCTGTTTTGCCCTGGAAAGTGTTTTTGCCTGTGGCTTTCGCTTACATCAGACGGTTTTCTCTATACCGGTTCTCTCCTGTCGTTCCCCTTTTTCCCGGTTCTTCACCAGGATAGGGTAGGGTAGCGGCTTCCGCCTTCCTCTCTTCCCAAGGTGGTTTCCACCTTTCACTTGAATAGGGATATTGTCCAGCCTTCCTTCGGTTCGGTCCGACTCATTTTCCGGAGCGCTCTTTGAACAGGCTACACTTGGTCCAGGCAGTGAGAATCTACCTGGATAAGTCAGCTTCCTTCAGGTAGTCGGATCTTCCGTTCGTCATTCCAGACAGAGCGCGAAGAGGCCTGCCGGCAGCCAAGGCTATGACTGAGTCTTGGATTAGGTGCTATATTGGAGGCTTACCGGGTCAGGATCAGAGTGCCCCCTGGGATTAAGGCTCACTCCACCCGGGCAGTAGGCGCTTCCTGGGCGGTTTACCATAGGGCATCCGCCCTACAACTTTACAAAGGGCAACCTGGTTTTCCAACCACACGTTTGCCCAATTTTACAGGGTCCACGCCTTCGCTTCAGCGGACGCCAGTTTAGGCAGAAGGATCTGGCAGTCTGCATTGGTGACTTTGCCGACTTGTATGGAGTTTCCTGCCATTGTTTTCCCACCCCATGGACTGCTTTGGGACGTCCCATGGTTTCCTGTGTCCCCCAAAAGAGCGATCGAGAAAACAGGATTTTGGTTGCTTACCGTAAAATCTGTTTCTCTGAGCGCTCATTGGGGGACACAGCACCCTCCCATTTGTTTACAACTCTTTTCCTTTCTTCTGATTGTTATGGTTATGTTTGAGTTGTCTGTTCTGTTTGGTTCTGTCATGTTCTTCTCCTACTGCTTTCTCACTAACTGATTAGCTTGATGCCAGTCAGTGGGGTGTATACTGCAGAGGAGGAGCCAACCTTTTTTTGCATATGCATAGTGTCAGCGCCTCCTAGTGGCAGCAGCATACACCCATGGTTTCCTGTGTCCCCCAATGAGCGCTCCGAGAAACAGATTTTACAGTAAGCAACCAAAATCCTGTTATCCGGGACTTTGTGAAAAGCAAAAAATGTGCCTAAGCAGGAACAGGCATGTACTTGCTGCCTACCTGCCTGTTGTGCCCAGCGGTGTTAATCGTCGTCACAAATTGCTCCTGTCGGCGATTCAGCTGCCTCTGCTGACATCACATTGACAGATCGGTGGCTTCTTTACCACCCTGCTCTGTCGATGGGCTGTTACTTCTGTTCTGATTGACAGCTAGATTCCCGCTGCCTAACTGCAAGAGCCAACTGTCAATCAGAATGACGTTGGAAGTCACGTCCCATCACCAGCGCATATGTATACATTAATACAAGAGAATTCAAAGATCAATGTATGAACTATACCTAAAGCCTAAAATCCTCATACATTTCACCCTTTGCAAACCAATAGATAAAATCCACTACAAATAAAGAAAAATGGGGGTGCTACATGGTTATCTAGCAAATTGGTGTTCATTTTAAAGGGCAATTCATCTAAGTGTTTCTGCCAGAAAACTGCCATAAAATACTTTAAAAAGTTGCTACTTTTTGCACAATACCGCAGTATACTAAATGTAGCGACTTTTGGTATTTTCATGCCAGTTTCAAGCAGCTCTGCAAAAATGAGGGGAGCTTAGAGGATGTTAAATGGGTCATTGCTACACCAAATTTATTGGAAAAAGTGAAATACATTATACCAGAATTGTTACTCGAGTCCACAACTGGAGACTTGTTTCTGCCAAGCTGTCACGAAGATGCGCTTAATTTATTACTCGTCTTGTAAATTCAGCACATCCTATTGCTGCACGCCCCTCATTAACACTGGCATACAAAACACCGGTGTTAATGAACTGGGGCCTTAGTATTTTGATGTTGGCATTGAATATACCAGTCATTGTTCTCTGCTTCACTGATGAACTTTTCTATTTACAGGCATCCGGAGGACTGTTCACAGAATGTGTATCACAGCTGAATCCAGTTCAGCAGAAGGCTTTACAAGATCTCCTGAGTACTGTGTGAAGACCTCTACTGTTGGCCTATATCAGGAAAATTAACATGAAATAAACTTACCTCTTCTGTTTAGGTTTCTTTATTTTTTGTTTTAAGAAGGAGCAGTAACGTTTAGAAGCAGTTTTTCTGCAGGCCGCAAAGAAGTGCATCAGAACCCAGACTGGAAAACGTTAAAATGGATTCTTCTAGGAAAGATGGATGTTCCCTTCTGGCCTGTTACTATAAATGGATTATTCTATTCTATCCTTCATATCTCCCATTATCCACTTTTGTGGGTAGGGACGAACTGCTTACCATTGTCTTCAGTTATCAACTAAGTAGGAGTGTGGTTGCTGTAGATGGATTTTAAGACACATGGACATAGATCTGGTTTATCCAAAGGGCCTACAAAGCTTTTTAAAATGGTGCTCCCCATGCCATTCATAAAAGTGGTATGTCGAGTTCATAATTAGCACGATGTTATAATCGTCAAAGACAAATTTGTCTCCATATTGTATTACCACAGAGGTTTGTAGAAAACTACATTTGCCCTATTATAGGATTCATTTTCAAGTATAATGGTCAAAACATTAATTTTGCACAGATTTCTATCAGTATATTTTTATTAGTTTTGGTCACCCATAGTGCCCAAATAATGTGTTTTGACATAGGACATTATTTAGCATCAGGCCCTTGAATGTGAAATGTCTTTTTGGCATGTCTGGCAATATCTCCTTCACTCTTCAATAAACAACAATGAAATACATGACCAAGTCTGAGCACTCCTCTCCTCTGTCTCACTTTATTCACTTGTACATTATCATGAGATTACTTTGAAGCACCCAGATAACATATATTCTTCGTGTGAGCAGTTCATATTTTTTTGCTGACTGTTATAGGTTTTTTATTTTTTTTTAAATGTTTTATATTTAGGATGGCTTTATTTTCAAAGATGCATTAATTTGAGTTTTAACACTATCCATATATTTTGTAGTTTTCAGATACTTATAAAGTAAATGTGCGCATAATTATGAATTTTCACGTTGCATTATTATAATTAACATCTTTAGCTTACTACCTTGTAATATTATATCAGTCCAGTTTTTGCGACTTAACCAGACTTTTTTTTTCTGAATTTAGTTCAAAATAACATAAGAATAAACTTGTTTTGTTTAAACCAGGGTGTTACTTGTTAATAAAATGTTAAAAAAATGTAGAATGCTAAGTTCACACTATTGTCAGGAAACACACTATGGAGATAGGCTTTGACTTCATATGGCCTACTAATTTTATTTTAAACTTTTATCTACTACTAGGGAGGTCAACAAAGTTTTATATGCTATCAGAAATTGAGGATGTACCCTTTGCAACTTGTAGTCTGACTAATGCTGGTTTAGACATTAAACAACTGTTGATCAGCTAGAAGCAAGGCGGCTGTTTAATGATCTCTTTGGACAGGCTGACTATAATATGAGTTAGAGATTGTTCTGTGCAGCAAGAGCATAATTTGCAGCACATCACCTTGTGTTACACTTACACCGGAAGATGTTCTGCAGATATTGATTACTTTTAAGACGGCTTAAAAATTATTGCACCCAACGAATGAGTCCCTGACACAGACATAGGTATTGACACAGCTGCAGCAAGGGATATCACGACTAAAACATTTGCCTGCTGCAATCACTGGTCTCAGTAATGCTGAGAAGCATACAGATGAACCTAATTGGCTACATTGTTAATTTGATATCATTGTGATGTCACTGCTGTAATCCTGATTACAAAGATGCAGCGGCAGAGAGGCAGTGCTGGAGAAGTAGTCAATGAGTAAAGTTTTTTTTTTTTTTTTTTTTCTTCAAACTAGGCAAGCCTGGGACGTAAAAAAAGAAAAAATGTGAATTCAGAAGCCTGCAGCCACCTATAGTGACTGTAGACTTTCATCTCAAACCTGGACACTCCCTTTAATTATAAAAAGAAGCACTGCAGCCAATCCTAACAGCCTGAAATATACTCACTGTCAAGATTCATCTTTGCTTGCTGGTTCCAGCAGTCATCACATGGCCGCTTCACTCATATGCGATTTTCATACTGTTGAGTAACAAGGAGCTTCACTTTGGCTTCTCTCAGTTTTTAACTGAACACTGAATTAGGGAGAGCAGCTTGTCGGCACGTGACTTAGGCCAGGGTCACACTTGCGAGTGCAATGCGAGAAATTCGCACGAGTCTCTCGCCTCAATACCCGGCATTGCCGCCGGCACTCGGACTGGAGTGTGCGGCTGCATGTATTTCTATGCAGTTGAACTTTTAAAAAAAACTTTTATTTTGTAAAGCTGTTGTATGGGGCACTTTATACCAGTATGGGTGTGCATTATACTACTATGGGGAAGGGGATGCATTATACTGCTATGGGACTGCTGCATTTTATACTCCTATGGGGCTGCTGCATTATACTATATATATCCTAAAATATATATATATATATATATATATATATATCCTAAAATAAAATAAAAAATATATTGCAAAACATGCATGAGGTTGTAATAATAATAAGGGTATTTGGTAGGGTTGAGCATTCCGATACTGCAAATATCGGGTATCGGCCGATATTGGCTGTATCGGAATTCCGATTCCGAGTACCGATATTTTCGTCATATCGGATACCGGAATCGGAATTGTCACTGTCAGTGTCCGTCTGTCGGGTCTGTCAGGAGTCAGCGGCACTTACCCGGCAGAAGATCTCCGGCGGTCACATCCCGGACTGCTTCATGGCCGCCATCCTCTTCTCCCCGGCGGTCACATGCAGTTTCTCGCAATAACTGCAGTGACTGCTGGGTAATCGCGGCCGTAAAGCAGTCAGTTCGATGACGTCACCGCCGGGGAAGCAGGTAATCAGCTGTGCTGCGTTGCGATGACAGGCTCTGTCATTGCGATGTAGCAGAGCTGGATCGTCGTGGGACTGTCGTTACTATGGACTGCGTCGGACAGGTGGTATACTGTTGGTTTGTTTTTTTTCTTTTTTTACAGGAGATCGATGGCGTCGCAGGAATGAGTGTATAATAAAAGAAATGAAAACTGTGTTGTCTCTTTTATTTCATTAAAAGACTTTTTTCTTGCTGTGTCTTTTTTTTAAACATTTAAAAACTTTGGGATTAATAATGGATCGGTGTCTTATTGACGCCTCTCCATTATTAACCGGGCTTATTGTCACCGTGCAATCAACGGTGACATTAACCCCTTATTACCCCGCTTGCCACCGCTACAGGGCAAGTGGGAAGAGCCAGGTAAAGTGCCACAATTGGCACATCTTTTGATGCGCCAAATGTGGGGCTGCTGTAGCCTGGTATTATCAGGCTGTTGAGGGCCAAAATCCCTGCCTTGACAGTCTTTTAAAACAGGCCGCAGCAGTCCTGCATTTTACTTGGCTGGTTAACAAAAAATAGGGGGGATTCCCCTACGCCGTTTTTTTTTTCGAGGGGATCCCCTATTTTTGTTAATCAGCCAAGATATGCAGACTGCTGTGGCCTGGTATTATCAGGCTTGCAAGGTCCATGGATATTGGATCCTTACCAGCCTGAAAAACCAGGCCTCAGCGGTCTACTTCATCTGGCTGGTTAACAAAAATAGGGGGGACCCCACGCCATTTTTTTTTCGAAGGGAACCCCTATTTTTGTTAATCAGTTCCCTCTGACGTCACTGATGGTGTCCCTGGCTGACCTGAAGTGAAAGTGGAAAGCAATCAATTAAGCTTTCCACTTCCTCTCCTGTCAGCCAGGAGAGGAGCTCATTCATTTGGGGGTTTACTGTGAGGCTGCAGCATTAGCTGCGGTCCCTGCAGTAAACATTAACCCTTTCTGAAGGATTACACCGTGGGACCTGACTGTGCATCGGATTGGTAAGAATAATTTTGCTTTATTATTTTATTTTTATTACAGGAAATGGTTTTAGCAGATAAATAAAATATGGTCAAAAACTGTGATTATTTCATTAAACTTCTTTTTATTAAAGTGTGTGTGTTTGATTTTTCTTTCATACAATAGGATTAATAATTGATAGTTGTCTAATTGACAGCTCTCAATTATTAACCTGGCTTAAAGTGACCTTTCAATTGCAAGGTCATTTTAACCCCTAATTAACCCATTCGCCACCGCTATGGGAATAGACGGGCAAAGTGCCAGAAAGGGCAAATCTAATTGATTTGCCCTTTCTGGGGTGTCTGGGGGCAGATGTTAGTAGCTGGGGGGGGTGGCCAAAAATAATGGTCCCTCTCTGAGCCATTATTATCTGCCCCCACTCACTGGCTTTGTCTGTCTGGTTGCGAAAATAGGGCGGGAGCCCACGCATTTTTTTTTAGCAATTTTACACCATTATATTATATATATATATATATATATATATATACATGTCATTGAGTTTGTGACATATATATATATATTTATAGTTCATACACTTCTACATAGTATAATAGCTGCTAATTCAATTGCCGGCTTTTGTGAAAATGCAGAACCCGACATGAAATGACACTTGGTTTGCATAGAGTTAACCATGTCTTTTCATGTAGTTTGGTATCTGATTTGCACAAACAATTACATGAGTGTAAAGGGTATGCCACACTAAACGAGATCGCAAACGAGATCACTAAAACGTCACTATTTTGCGATCTCGTTAGCGACTTAGCTGTGTGTGGCATGTAGCAACTATGTGGCCCTTGCTGTGATCTCGTTGATCGTTCACTAGAGTTCTGGACCGTTTTTTGATCGTTGGCGTCCCGCTGGTGAGCCTATATCGCTGTGTTTGGCACCTTTTGCGAACGACCTCGTTTGTGACGCATATGGGTTTAGCGTCACGGAATGGATCGCAATATCTGTAAGTTCTCTTTTGCGTCACAGAGAGGATCGCAGCAGTTGCAAAGCAGGCTAGCAGGACGCAGAGAGCAGGAGCGATGCTGGAAATTCCTATGAATCAGAAGCGCTCAGTACATGCTAATGACATCCTAACGACCGCCAAAGTCGTTAAAGAGATCGCTGACCGCTGATGAGTCGTTTATGAGATCTCCTGTTTGGCAGCTACTAGCAACCTAAAAGATATCTCACAAACGATCTCATTAGCTTGCGTCGTTATTGAGATCGTTAACGAGATCACTAAGTGTGGCAGTACCTTAAGTGTGCAAAATTTCACACCTGTAGGGGTTAATTAAAGGTGTAAATTCGTAGCAAAAAAGTCCTTTTTTTTTACAACGAATTTACACCTTTAATTAACCCCTACAGGTGTGAAATTTTGCACACAGCCACTCCTGTAATTGTTTGTGCAAATCAGATATCAAACTACATGAAAAGACATGGTTAACTCTATGTAAACCAAGTGTCATTTCATGTCGGGTGCTTCTGTCTTTTCACAAAAGCCGACTTTACCCGGCAATTGAATCAGAGGCTATTTTACTATGTAGAAGTGTATAAACTATAAATATATGTGTATATATATATATATATATGTATTCTATGTGTGTATATTTAGTGTTTACAAGGAAAGAATGGGTTTTTTTTAGTTACGATATTTTGTTCCCATAGACTTACATTGGATTTCCGGTATCGGGTATCGCCGATATTTTAATGGTATCGGCGATACCATTCCGATTCCGATACTTTTGGATATCGGAAAGTATCGCTCAACTCTAGTATTTGGTAAACATAATTTTGATCAAAAGAATGTACAAGCCATCCCGCCACGTCAAGGCAACCCTTTGTGGGACAGTCCTAACTCTTCCCTTCCACCCATCAAGTGACAAATGTGAACAAGGACAGAGACTGAACCCACCAGTAAAAGCATAGGCCAAACATGTTTCTTGTTTTTTGTTTTCTCTGTATAATGGTCATGTGTTTAAAATGCATTTACATTTTGCATACACATCAACTTACTTTTTCAGTTTAGACCTGGTTTTTCATTTAGTTCTTAGTGCATCTTGTGCATATAAGGGTTTGACCGCCCTGCTCCTGAGCTGAAAAATCCATCCTGTCTGGCCTATGCTTTTACTGGTGGGTTCAGTCTCTCTGTCCTTGTTCACATTTGTCACTTGACGGGTGGAAAGGTTTTTAATACAAGAGTTAGGACTGTCCCACAAAGTGTTTCCTTGACGTGGCGGGATGGCTTGTACATTCTTTTGATCAAAATTATGTTTACCAAATACCCTCATTATTATTACAACCTCATGCATGTTTTGCAATATATTTTTTATTTTAGGATATTTGTTTCTTGTTTTTTGTTTTCTCTGTATAATGGTCATGTGTTTAAAATGCATTTACATTTTGCATACACATCAACTTACTTTTTCAGTTCAGACCTGGTTTTTCATTATACTATATATGACTATGGGATGCATAATACTTTATAGGAGGGCTTTGAGGGGCATTTTACTACTATGTAGTACTATGGGGTGCATTATACTTTGAGGACTATGGGCTGTGCATTATGCTTTATGGAGAATGACTATGGACAGGGCTGCCACTAAGAATTTCGGGGCCCCACTCTGGCAAAATTTTTGGGGCCCCTCAGATTCCGCCCAGGTTCCACCCCTCAAACTGTCCACAGTCCCACCGCTCTCTTGGAAAAACTCCACTTCTCACCAATCACACATTAACAGTTTCAATCACTAGATCACACATAGCAGCTTTTGTTTTGGCCAAAAGATTTTTTAAGCCGCCACCACCACAACAAGGTAGACTCTTTTGGCCGAGCTCTACTCTATCCTATTAATCATTTGCTAAAATATCCAATACAATTTAGGTATATTTTAATTTATTTTTCAGCTGCAGATGGAAGGGAGGGAGACACAGGAATTCATTACTGATGGGTAGGCGGAGCCCCAGATCAGGATGTCACCTCAGATCAAAAGCGTGCTGACTGGCTGGCCCCTCCAGCTCGGGCTCCTCCTACTCGGCTCCAGTCTAAGATTTGAGGTCTCAGAGGATGGTCGCTGCTAATGCAGCTCCTCAGAAGATTTTATTATTTTATTTCGGACAAGAGACTTGGATCACCAGTTGGTCTAGAGGTCTCAGGGGTACCAGCGCTGCTGTACCCCACCCTCTCCCTCGGCGGATCTGTATTTACATTATGGTCCCTGCAGAATCTTGCCGGCCCTGGGGGATGAGGAGAGCTTCCCTGGCGGGGACGCAAACCACACGTGCGGTCACTGCGTTCCTCGCCCTGGGGGGAAGCATGGGCACAAGCGCCACAAATCCTGAGGGGTCCCTGTGGCACTAAGCTGGTGAGTACTCCACACAAAATTTTATTATTAATGTGTGAGTGCTTTAGCGGCTGAGTGGCAGCGCTATTACATGTATGTCAGTATGCTTCAGCGCTGCGGTGACAGCGCCGGTACATGTAGAAGTGGTGATTTTTTGTCCGCAGGCAGATGCCTGCAGGACAGGGAGGGAGCAGGAGCGAGGGAGTTTGCGCTCAATATTTGAGCTGGCAGGGGGCGTGGCCTATCACTTCCCGGTCTTTGAGCAGGAAGACGCGCGCTCTGGCGCTTCTCCTCCATCTCCCATCACTGTGGCGGCCATTACACAGGCTCCGGGGCTCCTCAGACCGCTCCTCTCCGCATAGACACCACGGCCAGCTGGGTGAGTGCTGAATTCTCACCCCGCAGCGCAGCGATCACTATCCTGCAGCTGCAGTCTCATTAGAGACTTGAAATTTCGCTGGGCTCACACAGTATATATATAGTGGAGAGATTGCAACATTAACCCTTCTGAGGGTTATTTTCTGCCAGCGTTTTTGACTGAATGCCGCTGGGGTAACCCTTCCTGTGGGAGCGTTAACCCTTCAGCGTTTTTAAAAAAAAGCCGCATATTTTTTGCTGGTACTACCGTGTTGACCTGCAAATACAGGTGAAGCATGTCTGAACAGAGTTCAGAAGCCGCGGACCATGTCCCAGTATCACTGCGGCAATCAGATACGCAGACCTCAACAGCGTCTAGCACTGCGGTCGACAGTGGGGCAAAATTGGATGATATCGCTCGTTCGATTAACAACTTGTCTGACCTTTTAGGTCAATATGTGTCTGCTAATTCCTCTCAGAGGAAGCGTCGCAGGCTGTTACCGGCCTCTACACGGAGCGAGTCAGATGTATCTGATTTTGGACAGAGTTCCCCTTTAGATTCGGATGGTGAATTATCCGATTCAGATGAGGACGAACCGCAGGGGCGTTCTTCTTTGGCGAAACGCACGGAGGCATTTATTGAAGCCATGAGAGAGATGTTACAGTTACCGGAGGAGGTAACTAGTCGTCCTGGTAAATCAGCACGTATGTTCCAGGAGTCCCGTACAACATTACCAGCTCTGAAGGAGCTTAATAGTGTAATAGAAGAGGAACGTCTGTGCCCAGATAAGCGTTTTCACGGAACGCATTTCTTTGATGCACTTTATCCTTGCTCTGCGGAGTTAAAGGATATTTGGATTTCTGCTCCTGAAGTGGATGTTTCCTTATCCCAGCTTAGTAAATCCTCTCTACTCCCTGTTAAGGGGAAAGCGAGTTTGCAGGAGCCGTTGGACAGAAAAACGGAAATGGCGGCAAAAGCAAGCTATGAGGCTGCGGGGCATGGATTCCGAGCGGTGCTAGGATCCATGTGTGCTTCTAGAGCTTCTCTAGGCTGGTTGGCACGTCTAAAGACGGCGTTGCAGAATGGATCTCCGTTACCTGATATACGGGAAACTTACGAATTGTTAGAAACTGCAGCCTGTTATATCTTTGATGCCGGTCTGGATACGGCATCCCTGCTGGCCAGAGCGCAGGCTTCAGCGGTCACAGTCAGAAGAGCTTTATGGCTCAGACAGTGGGCCGGGGACGCAGTTTCCAAGCATGGTTTATTGGCTTTACCTTACAAGGGTGGCCTCCTTTTTGGATCCGACCTCACAGAGCTGATTTCCAAGGCTAAGGCGAAGGAAGCAGCATTGCCACAGCGTAGGGCCATGGCTTCGGTATCCAGTAAGCCTGGTGGCTATAGCGGTCGGCGGTCCTTTCGGGGCTGAGGACGACTTAGTCACTCCTCGTGGGGATCGGGTCGTTCCTCTTTCTCAGGAAAAAAGTCCTCTCACAAAACCCGTACTCCTTGGAAGCAGAATTTCCGCCAGGACAAGTGGGAATCTGACAAGAAGCCCGCCAAGTCAGATTGACGCCAGGGGTCCACTCGAGGACTCTCGAGTGGGGGGTCGCCTACTTCATTTCAAGGCGACTTGGACGGCTCGCGTTCCAGATTCCTGGGTAACGCGGGTAGTGTCGGCAGGCTATTTCATAGGTTTGCTTCTCGACCCCCAAATGTTTTTTGTCAGTCTCGCGTTCCGTCAGAACCCGAGCTTTTTGTCGCTCTACAGCGAGAGGTCGAATTTCTGCTACAAAAGGGTGTAGTACTACCAGTTCCGTCAGAGGACCGAGGAAAAGGTTTTTATTCCAACCTTTTTGTAGTTCGCAAAAAGGAGAAAAAATTTCGCCCGATTCTGGATCTCAAGCGATTAAACCGGCATGTCCACGCCCGGAAATTTCGCATGGAGTCTCTCCGCTCCGTTGTAGCAGCTCTGTCACAGAACGATTTTCTGGTGTCAATCGACATTCGCGACGCCTATTTGCATGTTCCCATCGGAAGGGCTCATCAGCGTTTTCTTCGGTTTGCCATAGGTCAGGATCACTATCAGTTCGTGGCTCTGCCGTTCGGCTTAGCTTCAGCGCCCAGAGTCTTTACAAAGATCCTGGCGCCCCTCATGGCAATTCTTTGAAGACAGGGGATTACGATTCTGCCTTATCTGGACGATCTTCTGATAGTGGCCTCCTCGGAAGAAGAGGCAGTGACGGCTCGAGACTTGTCTCTTCAGCTTCTGAAGGACTTCGGTTGGCTGGTCAATTGGGAGAAGTCGTTTCTGGAACCATCGAGGGCAATCCTCTTTTTGGGGATGCAGCTCGACACGATTCAGTCGGTAGTTTCTCTACCGCCAGACAAACAATCATGTCTTCTTCGACATGTGCAGATTATGAAATCCTCAACAGCAATGTCCCTGCGGAAGTGTATGCGTCTTCTGGGACTGATGGTGGCGTCCATGGAGGCAATTCCCTTTGCTCAGTTCCATTCCAGGACTCTCCAAAGGTTCATCTTGAGTCGATGGAACCGGTCGCAATCACTGGATTGCAGTGTCACCATTTCTCGCGCGGTGCGGGATTCTCTAGAATGGTGGTTACGTCCAGGGGCATTCTCCCTGGGGAAGTCTTTCCTCCCTCCGAAGTGGTCAGTCATAACCACCGATGCCAGCCTGTCGGGCTGGGGGGGTGTTTGGAACAATCTCTGGATTCAGGGGGTATGGTCATCGGAAGAGTCTGTTCTTCCGATCAACATCCTGGAATTGAGGGCGATTTTCCTTTGCCTCCAACATTGGACGGTCCCTTTGAGCGGTCTGCCAGTCCGAGTGCAGACAGACAATGCGACGGCTGTTGCGTATATCAACCACCAAGGCGGGACAAGGAGTTCCAGACTCATGGTAGAGGTGTCCCGAATTCTGATTTGGGCCGAGGCCAGTGTACCAGCCATTTCGGCGATTCACATTCCAGGGGTTCAGAATATTACAGTGGACTTTCTCAGTCGCAGAAGGATGGATCCCGGGGAATGGAGCCTCCACCCGGAAGTTTTTGAACTACTGTGTTCTCGTTGGGGAACTCCCCAAGTGGATTTGATGGCATCCAGGTCCAATGCCAAGTTACCGACGTTCATGTCCAGGTACAAGGACCCGAAGGCTGTGGCGGTGGATGCTCTAGTGGCTCAGTGGGATCAGTTCGAGCTGATCTATGTATTCCCGCCGATATCCTTACTTCCTCTAGTACTGCGTCGGATCAGACTAGAGAAAATTCCAGCTATTTTGATAGCTCCAGATTGGCCAAGAAGGGTGTGGTTCTCGACAATAATGTCGCTGTTGGCGGC
Source organism: Oophaga sylvatica (assembly GCA_033576555.1). Lineage (NCBI taxonomy): Eukaryota > Metazoa > Chordata > Amphibia > Anura > Dendrobatidae > Oophaga > Oophaga sylvatica. The sequence goes on from JARQOD010000002.1 coordinate 201,768,842, forward strand.
ACCTCCTTTTCCACTCCCTCTTCATCCGGACTTGTTGACTCACGGGCCCGTTTGTCATCCGGACTTGATGTCCCTGCGTTTGACGGCGTGGCTCTTGAGACCGAAATCTTAACCCGTAGAGGTTTCTCAGCCGAGGTCATTGCTACCCTTCGTGCTGCAAGAAGTTCGGCTACTACTAGGATTTACCACAAAACTTGGGAAACCTTCTTTTCGTGGTGTTTGGGGTCCTCTCGGAACCCGAGAAAATTTTCCATTCCCAATCTGTTGGCTTTTTTGCAGCATGGGCTAGACAAGGGTTTGGCAGTCAGCACATTGAAAGGTCAGATTTCTGCTCTGTCCTTATTGTTCCGGAGAACCATTGCTTCGAATAGGGACGTGCTCTCCTTTTTCCGAGGTATATCTCGTAAGTTTCCGCCGCGGAAGGCACCCGTGTCTCCTTGGCGGCTCAACTTTGTTTTGGAGGCTCTTCAGCATAAACCTTTTGAGCCTATGGTTTCTGCTAGCCTTTCTTTACTTTCTTGGAAGGTGGCCTTCCTTGTTGCAGTCACTTCTTTGAGGAGAGTTTCTGAGTTGGCAGCTCTTTCTTGTTCGCCTCCTTTTCTGGAGTTTTTTCCGGATCGTGTAGTGCTTCGCACTCGGGGTGATTTTTTACCTAAAGTGGTGTCACAATTTCATGTTAACCAGGATATTGTGTTGCCCTCATTCTGCCCGGATCCGAAGAATGTGAAAGAGCGAGCTTTGCACACATTGGATTTAGTGCGAGCCTTGAAGTTTTATCTATCTATTACTCAAGGTTTTCGTAAGACGGACTCCCTATTTGTGGTTCCAGTTGGTCGTCGGCGTGGTCAACGAGCTTCCAAGGATTCTATAGCTCGTTGGATCCGGTCAGCTATATTGGAAGCTTACCGTCTTCAGGGTGAATCTTGTCCGATTAAGATTCAAGCCCATTCCACGAGAGCTGTGGCTTCATCGTGGGCTTTTCATCAAGGTGCCTCTGCAGTGCAGCTCTGCCGGGCGGCGACTTGGCGCTCTGTCCACACGTTTACAAAGTTTTATAAAGTGGACGTCAGTGCTTCCGCTGATGCAGCCCTCGGACGTAGGGTCTTGCAGGCAGCTGTAGTTTAAAGTTCTGGATGAACTTGTGTTTAGCGCTGGTTGCGCTTTGTTGTTAAGGTTGTTGGGTTCTGCCTTTTGTTGGTTTTTTCCCACCCTTATTTTTTTAACTGCTTTGGGACGTCCCATCAGTAATGAATTCCTGTGTCTCCCTCCCTTCCATCTGCAGCTGAAACACGGATTTTGGTAAGAACTTACCGGTAAAATCCTTTTCAGCGAAGGAAGGGAGGGAGACACAGCACCCTCCCAAGGCAGAAGTGTGTTGATGTTTTCAGATGCAGCGCGACCCTTATCTGATTGCGAAATCTGGGCTGAGGTCAGCGCGCTAAGGCTCTGTTCCAGCATAGCCAGCTAATCACAGTAGTCAGGTTCAGTGAGTAGCACCTGAAACTCTGTGGTTTTTGGCTTACTTTGCATGCATAACCTGTATTCTTGTATTTTCTCTGAAGTTCCTTCAGAAGGGGTTATGTTGCTCCGCTGGTGATCTTGGTTCTTCCCTAAAGCTTTGGTATGACTGGAGCTGAGTAGGAGGAGCCCGAGCTGGAGGGGTCAGCCAGTCAGCACGCTTTTGATCTGAGGTGACATCCTGATCTGGGGCTCCGCCTACCCATCAGTAATGAATTCCTGTGTCTCCCTCCCTTCCTTCGCTGAAAAGGATTTTACCGGTAAGTTCTTACCAAAATCCGTGTTTCAATTTTTAAAATGACCAGTAATATCACATACAAGGAACAAATACCACCACCGGACAACATATTACCGCCACACCGTGACCTATAATACCACACACAAGGGACAAATACCGCCACACCATGACCAGACCACATATTACCACCACAGTGACTGAATAATATCACATACAAGGAACAAATACCACCGCACCATGACCAGACACCATATTACCACCACAGTGACCGAATGATAGCACATACAACTCTATTGCACCACTCCAGTCCTCAACTCTGCTGCCCGACTAATCCACCTCTCCCCTCGCTAATCCCCTGCTTCTCACCTCTGCAAATCCCTCCACTGGCTCCCAATTCCCCAAGGAATCCAGTTCAAACTACTAACACAGACCTACAAAGCCATCCACAACCTGTCCCCTCCCTATATCTCTGAACTAATCTCCCAATATCTTCCTTCACGTAATCTTCGATCCTCCCAAGACCTCCTACTATCCTCCACACTTATTCGTTCCTCACACAACCGCCTCCAAGATTTCTCCCGAATATCCCCCATCCTCTGGAATTCCACGCCTCAACATGTACGATTATCCACCTCCCTTGGATCCTTCAGTTGGAACCTGAAAACCCATCTGTTCAGGAAAGCCTACAACCTGCAATAACCATTCCGCCTCGCCGCCATCACCTGAGCTGCCGCACCCCTGACCTTCTGTTTCTTCCCCATTATCCCGTAGAATGTAAGTCCGCAATGACAGGGTCCTCTCCCCTCTGTACCAGTCTGTCATTGTAAATTTGTTTACTGTGAACGATATCTATAACTTTGTATGTAACCCCTTCTCATGTACAGCACCATGGAATTAATGGCGTTATATTAATAATAATAATACAAGGAACAAATACCGCCACACCATTGCCGGACAACATATTGCCACCACATAGTGACCTATAATACCACATACAAGGGACAAATACCGCCACACCATGACCAGACCACATATCACCACAGTGACTGAATAATAGCACATGCAAGGAACAAATACCGCCACACCATGGCCGGACAACATATTACCACCACATAGAGACTGAATACTACAATACTGATTAATAAAAAAAAATACTAATATCACCATAAATGCCATTATACACAGGAGATCTGTACTTCGTATGCAGTGTCTGTACAGGTAATAGTGATCACTGGTGACATTATACACAGGAGCTCTGTATATAGTGTCAGTATACATTTTAATACAATGATCACTGGTGACATTGTACACAGGACTGCGGTATATAGTATACAGTGTATAGTGTCAGTGTACAGGTAACACTGACTCACAAGTGACATCTGTAGGTGAAGTCCTTAATCTTTGCTTTTCATCATTCATCCAGCACAGACCGCCGTCACTTCTTCCAGCCAGGGCTCGTCTCTGCAGGAAATAAGTTATCTAGAGCACCGCATGCAGAACACATTACTTAATTTTTTCCCCAAATTCTAAACTACACCAGATGAAGAAAAAAAGGCGACAATGTCGCTCTGCACAGTAACAGGACCGCCTTCCCCATTTAAAACAGTATAAAAAAAATAAAATAAATACATCACTGCAGTAATAATATCCCTTAATTAGCCTCTATGGTAATAATATCCCCCATCCAGGCCCCAGTGTGTCTCATTCCTGGCTCCAGCCATATGTTCTCCCATCCTGCCCTCATGATTATCCATTCTGCCCCCATGTGATGTCCCATCTGTTAGAATCTATTCAGTTTGACCATCCGCCATCTTGTGGTTTCTGGCTGCTGGTCCCTGCCTCCCAGTCCTTGCTGGACATCAGTGTTAATCTGCTTGAGTTCTGGCTAGGAGTCTTGAGAGCTTTGTGCTATACTTTGTGCAGTTCTGGGATCTTTAGTTCTGCTTGCTTAGTCTTTTTGTTTTTTCCTTTTGTTTCTGCAGCTTCCTCTATTTCCCTGCTAGGAGGTAACCAGTGTTTTGTTCCCAGTCCCTAGATCTTTCAGGGTTCCCCTTCTCCCACCTTCAGGTCTTCGCTTCAGTCTAAACTAGGATCCGTGGGTCTATTCGCAAGGAATAAGTCGCCTGCTCCGCCGTAGGGATCGAGTCTAGTCTTAGTGCAGGGTCAGATTCCCCCGCTCTATTCCTGAGTTGCAGACCCATAACACCATCCTGCCCCATATGATCTCCCCATCCTGTCCCATGATTCTGCTCCATCGTATCCATCTGTGGAGAAACGGGGTCAGTGGTTGCTCTTGTCTGCTGGCCTGGCTGCCCTTAGGCTGCATGGATCAAGGCTCATACCACTGAACACCCGCTCTATCTCCCTGTGGGCACATACTACACAGACAACGCAGGGTTAGGGTAAATCAGTGTGGCAATGCTATATTGAACCACAACACCATATAGCAAACAGAACTGTTATGATTTGGTAACCGAGGAGGATGATAAATAGGCTAGGCGACCAAACACCCAGAGAAGTTGGTAACTTAGCCGATTGCTGACCCCTAAACTGACAACACAACTAGAATTAGCTGTGGGACGTACCTATGATGCCTTAGACGCCTCGACACAGCCAAAGAGTTAAATAAGCCTAAAGAGAGAAAAGGGGAAAGCTAACTGTCCCGGAGTAGAGCCCCAAAGGAATAGATAGCCCCCAAACATATTGTCGGTGAGATAGATGAAGCACAAACACAGGCAGAAAACAGAGCAAGCAAATGCTGGGGTCCAAACTGTCTGGATAGAACAGGACAGGAAAGGATACTGTCCGTAATCCCGCAAAAACCCTAAGAAAAATTCCAACACGTCTGATATGCAAAAATACTGAGGCCACACGACCTCTCCCCCACTACATCAGAACTCTGGTGTGAACTGGAGGCAAACCAACAGATACTGAAGTAACAGGAGACTAGAAATACAGAAAAGACTGGCATAAGCTGTGACAAAGGAAAACAGTCCAGCACAGGTCCCAGCAGGGAACCCGGCTGTACTCACACCAGCAAGGCAGAGAACAGAGAAAAGCAAAATGAGAAAAAATGCCACAGATTAAAACAGACAAATAACTTATCTGAAAGATGCCGGACAAAGCAGGGAACAAGCTGACTTCCAGAAGGCTCAGGAAGAAATATCACCGGCAACAACCAAGGGAAGGCTGCTCACTTATATCTCTCCAGTCAGAAACACCTGAGCTCCAATCATCCTCTTCAGCCAGAGCAGCTCCATTACCAGCAGCAACCACCAGAGGGAGCCCAAACTCAGAAGCCGAACCAAGAGTGTTCACAACACAACATTCCCAGCAATTACCCCCAAGATGGTGCACATTACAAGGGCCTCACCCTTCCACTGTCTCGCCAAGATGATGGTAGATGATATGTCAGAGCTCCCAAGGTCGATATTCCACCAGTGGTACACACTCAGAGAGGAGGTATGACAAGCGTAGGGAGATAACCGAGAGCAGTCCTGTGTTCTTTCAGCCGGGTCCGAAGTACCCTCAAGAGTGATACCAGCCAGAAGGAAAGAAGTCTCTTTTATACCCGAGGCATGTGATCTATTTTTAGATTTACCCAGTGTGCTTCAGTTTATCCTCATTGCTCAAACTGGTTAGCGTACAATACACAATTAGCATATCAGCTTGCAAGATTGTCTTCCACCAGACAAACACTTAAATCCACAAGCCAATATACAGATAAAAAGTCAATTCTTATGGGTTTACAAAAACATGGTTGTCTGGGAAATTAAGATTCAATCTAGTTTCTTCACACCATCCTGCCCCATGATCCTGCACCATGTGTCTCCATCTTGCCCCATGATCCTGCACCATGTGTCTCCCATCCTGCCCCTTGTCTCCCATTTGGTCCCGTGTCTCCCATTCTGCCCCTGTGTGTCTCCATTCTGCCCCATGTGTCCCATCTGCCCCATGTGTCTCCATCCTGCCCCGTGTGTCTCCATCCTGCCCCCGTGTGTCTCCATCCTGCCCCCGTGTGTCTCCATCTGCCCTGTGTCTCAAACTGCCCCTAGTCTCCATCCTGCCCGGGAAACATTGCCGCTTTCAATAATAAAATAAAAAAACAACTTTCTTCTTACCTGGCCGCGCTCCTGCGGCAAAGATGCAGCTGCTGCTGAAGGACCTGTGGTCACGTCATCGTCATGTGATCAGGGGGCGGAGCTAATGGTGAAGGCCTGTGATAATGATGACGTCACCACAGGTCCTTCAGCTCTTCCACTTTGTGTAGCTCTCTGATGTTGGCTGCTGTGGCGGCTCTGCTGATGTGTGCGCCGCAGCGCACAGCATTTGAGGCCCGATGACTAGAAGCACATGAGCGGGGCCCCTGACCTGCGGGCCCCCTTCTGTACTGCTGTTCATCGGGCCCCATAGAGCAGTAAGGGCAGTAATGCCCTGATGGCGGCCCTGACTATGGAGGTGCATTTTATTATACTACATGGATGACTATGAACTGTGCAGTATATTATATGGAGGACTATGGGGGTGCATTATACTTCTTAGGCCGACGTCACTAGCGATGAATACGGACGAGTTCTGTGCTATAAAACATTGAATAGCACTCGGACCAGTATTCATCTATGGGGCAGCTCACATCAGTGTTTTGTTTTTTTTGGACGTATTCTATGTGCGAGTGAAATCACAGCATGCTGCAATTGTCACCGACACTTGGCCAATTCTCGGCTCACTCGCACCCATATAAGTCTATGGGTGCGAGTGACACAGCGCACATCACTATCATCCAAGCGTTGTGCGATATACGCCGACAATGGAGGAGGTGGAGAAATTAGTTTCTCCGCCTCCTCCACAGCTGTGCTCCGATCCGCTCTGTGCGAGAGGCTCGTAGGACGCTCGCATGACACTGGGCTCTCGCACGCAGCAGAGCAGGAGCCAAGGGCATTAGCATATCACATCCGATGCATACGCTAGTGTGACCCCGGCCTTATGTGGCTCCCCATGGCTTCTATGGAAGCCCCTGATGAGTATAATGGTTTATTTTTTTTTTTATACATTACAGAACAACGGCAGAACGGGGGACAAATATGTACCAGGATAGGGCAACGGATAGTTACGCCACTGAGGTCAGACTATACAACATTGCAACAAAGCTATAGTGTGCGAAATGAATAGGGAAAATGTTTTGGCATGGGGGGAGCCCCATTTGAAAGTTTGCAACGGGGCCATAACTTTGTAGTTACGCCACTGAAAAAGACCCTTCAGGTTTACCAAACTCAGAGAAAACATCTACTGTTTGAAAAACGTAAGTTCGTAACACCAGGGGCGCACCCATAATGAGGCGAGTTGAGCCTTCTGTCTCAGGCGGCGGCAGCTAGGGGGCGGCAGAGCAGAACTCAGAACACGTGGTGTGGTGCCGGCTCTCCTTAATCCCTGCTGAGTCTTACAACTCCTGCGCATGATGCTATGTGTCCTGCAGTGAGAAGCAGCCACGCCCCCATGCACCCCTTCCTCACCCTCCCTCCTTTCCACTTCAGCTTTTGGCAGCCAGGAGTCCGTTGCTGTGCTGTCCTCCATGTGCGAGCAGGACCTGTGATGAGGTCACAGGAGGGGAGGAGTCAGGGGTCACATGGTCAGGTTCCCTGTGTGCAGGTCTGCTGTGCTGGTTGTCATGGTGCTGGATGAAGGTAAGTTTATGTGTGGGATCAGGAGGGGTTTACAGTGTGGATGTAGCAGAGCTGTGTGTGTACGAGGTGTACAGAGCGGAGCCGTGTGTGTACGAGGTGTACGGAGCGGAGCCGTGTGTGTACGAGGTGTACGGAGCGGAGCCGTGTGTGTACAAGGTGTACGGAGCGGAGCCGTGTGTGTACGAGGTGTACGGAGCGGAGCGTGTGTGTACGAGGTGTACGGAGCGGAGCCGTGTGTGTACGGAGCGGAGCCGTGTGTGTACGGAGCGAAGCCGTGTGTGTACGGAGTGTACGGAGCGAAGCAGTGTGTATACGAGGTGTACGGAGCGAAGCAGTGTGTATACGAGGTGTACGGAGCGGAGCCGTGTGTGTACGAGGTGTACGGAGCGGAGCCGTGTGTGTACGAAGTGTACGGAGCGGAGCCGTGTGTGTACGAGGTGTACGGAGCGGAGCCGTCTGTGTACGAGGTGTACGGAGCGGAGCAGTGTGTACAAGGTGTACGGAGCGGAGCCGTCTGTGTACAAGGTGTACGGAGCGGAGCCGTCTGTGTACAAGGTGTACGGAGCGGAGCCGTCTGTGTACGAAGTGTACGGAGCGGAGCCGTGTGTGTACGAGGTGTACGGAGCGGAGCCGTCTGTGTACGAGGTGTACGGAGCGGAGCCGTCTGTGTACGAGGTGTACGGAGCGGAGCCGTCTGTGTACGAGGTGTACGGAGCGGAGCCGTCTGTGTACGAGGTGTACGGAGCGGAGCGGAGCAGTGTGTGTACGAGGTGTACGGAGCGGAGCAGTCTGTGTACGAGGTGTACGGAGCGGAGCCGTCTGTGTACGAGGTGTACGGAGCGGAGCCGTATGTACGAGGTGTACGGAGCGGAGCCGTATGTACGAGGTGTACGGAGCGGAGCCGTCTGTGTACGAGGTGTACGGAGCGGAGCCGTGTGTGTACAAAGTGTACGGAGCGGAGCCGTGTGTGTACAAAGTGTACGGAGCGGAGCCGTGTGTGTACAAAGTGTACGGAGCGGAGCCGTGTGTGTACAAAGTGTACGGAGCGGAGCCGTGTGTGTACAAAGTGTACGGAGCGGAGCCGTGTGTGTACAAAGTGTACGGAGCGGAGCCGTTGTGTGTATGAGTGTTACGGAGCGGAGCCGTGTGTGTACAAAGTGTACGGAGCGGAGCCGTGTGTGTACAAAGTGTACGGAGCGGAGCCGTGTGTGTACGAGGTGTACGGAGCGGAGCCGTGTGTGTACGAGGTGTACGGAGCGGAGCCGTGTGTGTGTACGAGGTGTACGGAGCGAAGCCGTGTGTGTACGAAGTGTACGGAGCGGAGCCATGTGTGTATGAGGTGGATGTAGCAGCGCTGTGTATGTATGGGGCGTACGAAAAGGAGCCCTGTGTGTACAAAGTGTACGGAGCGGAGTCGTGTGTGTACAAAGTGTACGGAGCGGAGCCGTGTGTGTACAAAGTGTACGGAGCGGAGCCGTGTGTGTACAAAGTGTACGGAGCGGAGCCGTGTGTGTTCAAAGTGTACGGAGCGGAGCCGTGTGTGTACAAAGTGTACGGAGCGGAGCCGTGTGTGTACAAAGTGTACGGAGCGGAGCCGTGTGTGTACAAAGTGTACGGAGCGGAGCCGTGTGTGTACAAAGTGTACGGAGCGGAGCCGTGTGTGTACAAAGTGTACGGAGCGGAGCCGTGTGTGTACAAAGTGTACGGAGCGGAGCCGTGTGTGTACGAGGTGTACGGAGCGGAGCCGTGTGTGTACGAGGTGTACGGAGCGGAGCCGTGTGTGTCTACGAGGTGTACGGAGCGAAGCCGTGTGTGTACGAAGTGTACGGAGCGGAGCCGTGTGTGTATGAGGTGGATGTAGCAGTGCTGTGTATGTATGGGGCGTACGAAAAGGAGCCCTGTGTGTACGTAGTGTACGGAGCTGAGCCGCTCAGGGCTTCGTGCTTGAGCCGTGTGTGTACGGACTGGAGCTGCGTGTGTATGAGGTGTATGGTCCAAAGCTGCATGTGTACAAGGTTTACGGAGTGGAGCCATCTGTTTACAAGGTGTACTACTTATACAGAACTTTAACAAATATAAAAATCGATGTTTCAAACATATTCCTATTTAAGGGTCTGTGCACACGTTGCGGAATCTGCTGGGGCCCCACAGCAGACCTGCAAGTGATGTACAGTACCATTATATTCAATGGAAATAAAAAAACGCAGTGCACATGCTGCGGAATTTTCCGCGTGGATTTGGTGCGGATTTAAATCCATCATGTCACTTCTTTTGTGCAGCCGCAGCGTTATGAGACCTGCTCTTTATAGGAATCTGCAGGTCTCAAAACGCAGGGGAAATCCGCACAAAAACCGCAGGTAAAACGCTGGTCTTTTTACCTGCGGATTTAGCAAAATCTGTGCAGAAAATTCCACAGCAGATTCCGCAACGTTTGCATATACCCTAAAGGGTATGCCACACTGAACAATATCGCTAACGGGATCGCTAAAAAACGTCACTATTTAGCGATCCCGTTAGCGATATTGTTCAGTGCGGCAGCTCCAGCGACGAGCTTCCTGCTGTGATCTCGCTCGTCGCTGGAATCGTTCCGGACCCTATTTTCATCGCTGGCGCTCCCGCTGGGTAAGTATCTAATCGCTGTGTGGCACCTTTTCTTAGCGATTTAGCGGTACTTTTGTACCGCTAAAGTTGTTAAGAAGATCGCTAACGGCGATAGCGTCGTTAACTATATCGCTAAATGTGGCCGCACTTAGCGATATAGAAACAATCCCGCTAGCGATCGCATTAGTATGCGTCGTTATTGTGATCGCTAGCGGGATTGTTTAGTGTGGCAGTACCTTAAAAGTGTATGTATTTCACGTGCGTCACGTTAGGCTAGTGAGAGTAAACCAGATTTACTTGTACTGATTTTACAATGGGGGGCGCCGTTTTGCAGTTCTCCTCAGGCAGCAGAGAGGCTAGGTTCACCCCTGCTTAAACCTCAGAAAAAGATGCAGTTGAACAGTGCAGAAGCCGCGCGGTCTGCTGAGGAGCTTTCCGGCTCACACACCAGGAGTGCAGTCATGAGCTCAGCCACTGGAGGGCGCTGTGCCCCGTACTCAGGCCTTCTCCCCGTCCTCCAGCCACACGTCGCTCTCTCCTCCCAGGGGCATGCAGGGGAGGGGGAGACGGCGGCTCGGTGACGGTGTGGATGTGAGGAGAGGAGGGGAAAAGCTGCTGCTGGTGCTCAGCTCATCTTCCCGCTCCCTGGTCAGAAGGAGGCAGCACTGCTCGTCTACACCCCTCCTCCAGGGACGGCAGGCTGTGGAAATCCTGTTCGCAAAGCGTTCCCACAATGGCGACCCTGAAGCAGTCCCCATCCCTGAATGTTCCTGCCTTGTAATGGTCACAATCCCACCGGAACTAGTGGATTACTGAGAGCAGAGGACCGGCCGAGACCGAGCACAGAGCACACGGCTGCCAGTATAGCAGGACTCCTGCACTCAGAGGTAAGGAGGCAGCACAAAGGGCTCCACACTGCCAGCAGGGGCACACTGGAGAGAGAAGGAAGGGACCATGCAGGAGGCTGGGGCAGAGCTCTGCCAGGTGTCCTGCCATCACCCAGAATGCAAGGGAGGGGAACAAAGATGTCACAGGCACAGCAGGGGGCTCACCTGAGCTCCTACCTGGACCCGAGCCCCTCCATACCTGGACCCGAGCCCCCCCATACCTGGACCTGAGCCCCTCCTCATACCTGGCCCCGAGCCCCCCCCCATACCTGGACCCGAGCCCCCCATACCTGGCCCCGAGCCCCCCCCCATACCTGGACCCGAGCCCCCCCCATACCTGGCCCCGAGCCCCCCCATACCTGGACCCGAGCCCCCCCCATACCTGGACCCGGACCGCCCTCACCTACCTGGCTCCGATCCCCCTACCTGGACCTGAGCCCCCTACCTGGACCCGCACTCCAGGGTCTCGGGATCTACATGGGTGGAAATCCCCTAATCTCATGCTCTGGTATCACAGTATACTAATAACAATGCTATTAATGCAGGGAATACACAATGGTTTTGCTACCACACATACTGGACCCCCATCCATGTCCCTGCAAAATCCTATGGGGTATATAACCACCAAACAACGTGAGGGTGTCATGACTAATAATAACCGATATAGGGCTGGAATCACTGGGCTCATACAGGGACTGCTGGGCGGCTGTGATTTCTGCTGGTCTACTGTGAAAACCCAGAGTCTTTGTAATCTGATTATTTCCATCACTGTCGGCCCTGGAGGAAGGTGTGAATGTGAGGAGCATTGACATAAAGGACTGTTTATGGCTTCTGCATTTAGGACCTGATTCATCGTCTGCATTTTTTTTCCAGCATTTTTTTTTTGTACATGACGATGTTTTTTGCGCCAACTTAATCAAGACATGGTTATTGAATTTGGCACAGAATAATAATGCCATTTATTCTGGTTTTTAAGGATTTCTGCAAACTGTATAACGCACAATGACACAAAACCCATAAAAAAAAAAATTGCACGTTAGTCTCCAACTGTGATAAAATAAAAAAAATGCATCAAAAACCTTACTAAGATGGGCACAGGCGTGAGATACGCCACAAAAAGGCAAAAGTAGCTTTTCATGAATGTCAAACATCTGGAGTTGTTGAGGACAAATTTAAAAAGTCGTTAAAAATTTTTTAAAAAAAGGGAAAGACAGCTTAAAAAATGGCACAAATCATATTGTATATTCAAGTCTATATATTTGATATAGGGGTTTTACAATAGGATACATTTATGGCATATTGATTGAAATGCCACAAATATCCTGTTTTGGGTCCAAGCATTGAGATCACAACTAGTGATGAGCGAATGTGCTCGGATAAGGTTCTGAGTGACTTTGGCGGTCTCGAATAATCTGTTTGAGTCCCCGCGGCGGCATGTCTCGCGGCTGTTACAGTCACGACACATACAGGGATTCCCTGTTTGTTAGGCAATCCCTGCATGTGTTGCGGCATGCTGGTGCGGGGACTTGAATATATTAGTTGAGCATGCCAAAGTCACTTGGTCAGCCCCGATCATGCTTGGATAACACCTTATCAGACCATGTTCACTCATTACTAATCACAACTCATTCCGGGCAAGTCTTCGCAAGCAATGGCTAACTGCCCTCCACAAATTGAGATCACTGGACTCCCATTCTTTGAATTATTGAAGGTCCCAGCTGCTTAATCCTTATTGGTCAGATATTTATCATATATTAATTATTTTAAAAGGTAAAACTTCCCCCCATTATTCCCACATTGACATTTACAAATTCATGAGAGAATATCAGACTGATAGCAGAGTCAGAATTGGCTTTACCAGTAAGTGGAGCGTCCATGATCAAATGCCAGCACAGTGGGGAGCGTTGAGGTTCGCCACTCTGGTTGAAGGGTTTTTTATAGGGGATCCCTCCCACAACACATTATTACTTCCATATGCCCCGTTAGGTGATGTGAAGGGGGAGGTGCAGTCCTTCAAATTAGTTTGAGTGAAGGGCAGTAACCGGACCATTTCCGTGACTTGGTAAACCCACTGATGGGTATTGTGCCTGTACGGTGTGTTGTACGCAGGTAACGCTTGCGCTAAATTATTGAGGTCACACCTAGGTGATATTACACACTCAGGCTGCTTCTTTGTATGATGGAAAGTTCTGCAACATTCTTTGTTTTTCATTTACTTATCATTTTAATACCTGTTTTTGCTGTTGGTGAATAGAAAGATTACATTTCCACTAATAGTACTTCTCACTTGTATCCAGTCTATTCAGTCCTGTGTGAGATTAATGCATCTTGCATACTTGTGTAATTCTGGAGCCTGGGCTGTTTTCTGATCATTGCCTAGACTGAACATGCTTGTATCTGCTTGCTGCAAGAAATATTTACATTTCATGTGTGAACAGTACCTAAATAAAGCAGAGAAAATCAGTGCTTATTCAGATTTCTGGTTTATAACTTTTAGCCACCCAAACTTGAGACTATTGTATTTTTAGAAACTCTTTTCAGAATATTCCATTATAAGTTATTTTAAGCCTCTTTTTTGTTGTAGATCATTTAAAGGAGTCACATGAATCCACAGTAGCAGTACTGTGCATAGATTTCACCTTTGTGATCTACACCGAGGGCTGGAGGCCCTACAGGAGCTTGTCTTCATGTCTTGTTCATTCCATCACATAAGCGTCTGCATACATTAGAGCACCTGGATAAACTCTTATGCAGCTTACCTGCTGTCCCCATTATTGCTGACGGGCAGGATCATTGTGCTAAAGTATAGGATCCTCTAATAAACACCAAGGAAACAGTTAGGCTATGTTCACATGCGGTGTTTTTTTATGCAAACAGAACCTGCTCTTTTGACAATAAAAACATTCTAAAAAACGCCAGTTTTTTTGCCGCGTTTTTTTCCAGGGTTTTTTGGGTGCAGATTACGTGAGCTTTGTTCAAATTGTGTCTTCGAAGAGGGCTAGAACTCTGCTACTCCCTATAGGTGACACTAATCCGAAAAGCCAAAATAGACTCTCCAACGAGCCTTGTCACGTGACTTCGTCATCAATGCAAAGTGTGCTATGTGGTTAGGCTGGGTGAGAGGCGTCTGACCGGGATCCAAGGGGTAACGTTTCTCATTGCGGAGAGTGACATGTCAAGCATACAGAGGTGAGGAGACTTTCAATCCGCAATGCTCCACTGGAAAATATGCAAATTGTTTCTTCAGAAAGGAAGAGGTCTAGAACTCTAGTGTCATCTATAGGAAGTAGCAATCCTAAATGTCAATAACAACTCTCCAATGAGCCTCGTCACATGTTACTTCCTATAGCTGGTGCTAGATTTCTAGTCCTCTTTCTCTCTTTAGAGACAATTTGCATATTTCCCAGAGGAGCATTATGGCTTAAAAGTCTCCTCATCTCTGCATGCTTGACATGTCAGTCTCTGCAAGGAGAAACTTAACTCCTTTTGTCTACAATACATGTCTAATAAAGTTAGTTTTATTCAGCAAAAATTCTTGTAAAGTACGGTATTTTCGGGTTTTTTAAAAAGTTTTTCACTTTCTCATTACTTTCTATGGGTGAAGACACTGAAAAAAGGTGATGCCACAAAAAAGAGAACAGCATCCAAATCCGGGTGAAAAAAAAATCAAAATTTAATTCTTTATTTTGCAAAATAAAGAGTTAAATTTTGATTTTTTTTCACCTGGATTGGATCCTGTTCTCTTTTTTTCGTGGTATGTATTTTTCCAAATGGGTCGTGTGGAATCAGAACGTGCATCCTGGTATCTGAAGTGCTGTCGGCTGCTGCTTCTCTATTTTATGGACTGAAAAAAGGTGAAAGAATTGACATGCTTCAGATTTGCAAAAAAAGAAAGCGTGTGCATGAGATTTCTGAAATCTCATAGCTTATGGTGATACTGTAAAATGTAGCTTTTAATTTACATTACAAAACGCTACTTGGGAACATAGCCTTGACACAGCTCCCCGAGGAAGCCCACCATGCAACTTGCGCGTCGAGGTCACTGCAGGAACCACTTGTCATCCCACATGGTAAGCACTTTTTGGCAGCACTATCAACGGCACTTTATATATTGTGACAATCCTGGTCTTCTATCTTGGCTCTATACAAGCATGAGGACCATAGTCTGACATTCTCGCAACACCTTTTAAGGGGACATTTTATCTGGACATAATGATGTATCACATACATTCCCTTAGGCTGTGATTCCACGATCCGGAACCACAGCGCTTTGGACGGAGCGGAAAGTCTGCTCCGCCCAAAGCCCCCCCTAGTGAACGCGCGGTCATTCCGGATGTGTTCCTGGAACACATCCGGAACACATGCGGAATGACCGCAGAGCTACACAGGCCTGTGTTATTTCCCTTGCGCAGCATGTCCGTTAACGCAGGTCTGCCGCCTGCGTGTTTTTACACATAGTGGAGACGGGATTTCTTGAAATCCCCTCGACTATGCTGTAACATCTGGACCCTGCGTGTTTGACGCTGCGCCAGCGCACAGCGTCAAACACGCAGCATTTACTGAAGAATTCCGATCGTGGAAACACACCCTTACTGCCCATATTTGTTTTTGAAATCTGATATCTGCCTCCGAGCCTTGTCTTCACCATCTTTGGTACTTATTATTATACTAGATGGAGGCCCCATGCTATCGCATCGGGAGGGCGGTAATGTCACGATGGGGCAGGCTTTGCAGCATTGAGAATCTCTCCCCCCATGTGCTCACCCACCTATCCACTCTCTCTTTCCCCATGTACTGACTTCTCCGTCTGTGCTCTTTTCTTTGACCTGTCTACCCCATGTGCTATCCCCCTTGTCTGCTGTCTCTCTCCTTCCTGTGCTGTTCTCCCGTCATGTGCTGTCCCGTTTGAGCTGTTTCCCCTCTGTCTCCAACTGTGCTCTGTCTCTTTCACCCGTGTCTGACCGTGCACAGAACATATTTATGAAAACAAGACTACGGCTTTACATAGTGTAGTAACCGTAAAAAAGTGTTCCAGCAATATATTATAAAAAATCAAGTTTATTAATACATTTTAAAATAACATACATAAAACAACATAAGGATACCCAGTAGGAGGTAAACAATCCCTATATTATAAAGATAATATCTGGCACATCCAAAGCTACAATATTTTAACAGGGTTCACATAACCTCTGAAATAAGGCAATTGCCTATCACTGAAATTGCACCTAAATGGTTAACCTAATTAACAAGGCAATATAAATGCCTCACCACTCTAGCACAATAGTATAAGAATATCAAGGCTATATTAAGGCTACACACCAATGACTGGATATGAACATCCTAAATCAAATAGTGCCTACTGAAGCACAAAATAAATATCGCAATCGGTGCTAAAAAAGTGATATATACACATATATACCCATATGACTGGATACAAACATCCTAGATCAAATTAGTGCCTATTTAAAGCGCAAGGTAAATGTTGCTAAAAAAGTGAACCGGCTGATTTACCTAATAGCAGGACTGCGTGACCGTGTCTGGCATTACCTCCTCCACCCCAACGCACGTTTTGCAATAGCTTCTTCCGGGGTGGCGTGTACAGAACATACCACAGCTAATGGTCAGGGGAGGAAGCAAAAGACAATACTGACATTACAGCAGGAGAGCGCAGAGGATACATTTTGTGAGGTAAAATATTGTTTAAAAACAGTCAGTGAAATATTTTACCTCACAAAATGTTACCTCCCCTGCCCAGGAGATGTGGTATGCTCCGTACACGGTCAGACACAGACAATTTTTAAAATTAACTTTCGTTCGTGGGAAAACCCCTGTAATGTGACCGGCTTCCTCTGCCTGTAGACACGTCTGCCTCCGGGATCAGCCGAATGATTGATTTTGCGGAATTCCGCTGGTGGAACCGCGCAAGAAGCTGCGTGAGTGTGTGGTGCGTATGGCGTATTGTGTGTGTGGTGCGACGATGTTCCGCTGGTAGTACCGCGCAATAGGTTGGTATCAGCAGCAGTTTCCTTATTGAGACACCCATCACTTGGGTGTCCTAATATGGCGGTCGGTGAACTTCCTCCTCTTGGAATTCTGGGATACCGTGACATCTGAACAGAACAGGAAATAAAAACATTACAAGGCAATTATATAAATAGATATTTTTTCGCTATATGTATTTAATAAACTTCTGAATATTAACACATACAGTGTTGCTCATTTCAATACGTTTAGGGTATGTGCACACGTTGGATTCTGCTCTGGAATTTTCCACGCAGATTTTGCTAAATCCACAGGTAAAATTACCTGCGGTTTCACCTGCAGATTTACTGCAGTTCTTGTGCAGATTTCCCCTGCGTTTTCAGACCTGCGGATTCCTATAAAGGAGCAGTTCTCAAAACGCTGCGGATCTGCACAAAAGAAGTGACATGCTGCAGTTTTAAATCCGCACCAAATCTGCGCGGAAAAATCTGCAGCATGTGCACTGCGTTTTTTGATTTCCATTGACTAGAGTGGTGCTGTACATCACTTGCAATTCTGCTTCAGATCTGCAGGGCAAAATCCGCTGAGGATCCGCAGCAGAATCAGCAACGTGTGCACTACTTATACACTTTTGTGCATTACCATTTTTCTTTGGCTTGGGGTTCACCTTTTTTTTCTTTGTTTACTCTGGTTTACTATTGGTGTATCTGGTGTGCTATTTTTTGTAAAACCTATGTTCACATGTTTTTTAATGCAAATTTTTAAGCTTCATTTTACAGTACCAGCAAACTTTGTGACATTTCAAAAATCTCATGGACACACATTGGTTTTATTTTCTTGACTGATTTGGAAAACTGCTGCGTTTTTGGAAACTACAGCATATCGCTTCCTTCAGCAATTTTTTTTCTCCCTGCGTATTTGCAGCGTTTTTTCACCCATAGGAAAAGGATATGTGCAAAAACGCAGCAAAAAGTGCAGGCATCAGTTTTTGCTGCGTTTTTTGGTGCAAAAACCTAAGGAAGTTAAACAAGGCTTTTTATGGGGGCACTAAACTGTATCAGCATGCACAAGAGACAACAAAAACCTTTTTATAAGCAGCTTCTTTACTGCCATATGAACAAGTTTTTCCTGCTGATAAAATGCAGCAAAAACACAACATGTGAACGTAGTCTTAGGGTGATTTTCCATGTTGCAAAAATTTCATGGCATTGGCTCTAATTTTTTGAAGGTTCAAGGCTTATGGTGCTTGTCTATTTGTGTATTTAGTTTGGACTTTTTTATGTAATGTCGATGTTTTATATTTATTTATTTATTGAGCATGAATTAATCCTTTTGCCTTGACCTATACTGGTTACTTTCCATATAAGTTACTACTTTAGATTAATTTATCATACCAATTATGTTTTTGTTTGGCAAACTGTTGCTCACACTGTCCCTCTAATGTGGTATGTTTTTAGCTTCCTTTTGATTATTTGAGTTCTTTGCATATAATAAGTAAATATTTTTTTGACTAATAAAATATATATTCATTCTTTTTGGATTATTATTGTTTGATCGCCATTGAAGTTTTATATAGATTTTCATAGACTATAATGGTATCAGTGTGGAAAAAATGGATGGAACATGTATGTGAAAAATGGAAGTCTGAAGAAGTCTAAGGATACATTTACAAGAGTGTGTTTTTTTTGTCCATTTAAAAAATGAACCTCACACACACACTGACCAATGTTAGTGAATAGGTACAATGATTTTCTACATGGACCAATGGTCTATGAGAATAAAATCACAGCATGTTAGACCAGTCACTTCATTTTACGGACTTAACTGGTCCGGTTAACTCAGCAGCCATGTGAACTAAACCACACTCGCCTCATGGTTGCTGACAATATACACGGATATTCTGCAGCAAAAAAAATGTACATGCCTTAAAGCACCATTTTGCGTTTTTTTTTCTCTTAATTTTACTGCTGGAGTGGTATTGCTAATATACATTCTTTGTCCCTAGTAACATATTTGCCAGCCTCTGTCTTCTGTTCTCAGCGCTGTTCAAGTCGTCTTCTGCAGGTTGTGATCTGTCGGATTGCTCCATTAAAACACCATTTTGCGTTTTTTTTCTCTTAATTTTACTGCTGGAGTGGTATTGCTAATATACATTCTTTGTCCCTAGTAACATATTTGCCAGCCTCTGTCTTCTGTTCTCAGCGCTGTTCAAGTCGTCTTCTGCAGGTTGTGATCTGTCGGATTGCTCCATTAAAACACCATTTTGCGTTTTTTTTTTCTTAATTTTACTGCTGGAGTGGTATTGCTAATATACATTCTTTGTCCCTAGTAACATATTTGCCAGCCGCCGTCTTCTGTTCTCAGCGCTGTTCAAGTCGTCTTCTGCAGGTTGTGATCTGTCGGATTGCTCCAGTGTTTGCTGGCGAATTGGACGTTTTCATTGATGCTTTGGATAAATGTTGCTGTGGGTTTTTTTTTTTTTTGTTTTTTTGTTTTCATTTTTATACTGCTGTGATCTAAGCTAGAAACCTAACCCGTTAACATTACAGCCTATTTAGACCTCTTTGCATTATCTAATTTTTCTATCTGATGTCACTTTATGTAGGAATAGCCATTTAATGCTTTTACCGAACCTGTTCTGTATTAAATTTTGGTCAATACATTCTGTGTATTCAATTTTTTTTTGCTCAGTTCGTCCATTTTTACCATCCCATTTCATTTATTCTATATATCCTTGTATGATACAAAAACATGTAGGTTCCCCAAGTTTTCTCCTGGCTATTGCTCCATGAAAAAAAATGGACTGTCCTCTGGCTTTATGAAAAAAGGCATCTTTTACTGTTTGCTAAAAGTTTGTCTGTTGTCCTTGGGAAAGTTGACCAGCACACATACAACAAACCTGAATAATAGCTGTTCTCATGTATGTCCATGTATTTTTGCAGACCGAGTTGATCAAACTCCAATGCAAGTTTATTGGTCTGTGAAAAACCACTAAAATGCCGTCCATATGCTGCTGTTTTTTCACGGTTTGATTGGAGATACCGAAATCAGGTTTTTTTTTTTTTTTTTCTCCTTTTTGCATACAAGAAAAACTGATAAAACTGATGGTAAAAACTGAAACGCTGATCAGAGTTTTGTGTACAACAAAATTCACTGATGTCCAAATAAGGCCCAGGACTAAGATAGATATTCATGTCACTCAAAATCATGAATAATTGACATTTACTTTGTATGTAAGTTATGTTGCCAGGGACTTTGTATTGATCGGAGAATGTTAGAGATTAAATGACTGGGGTTACAAATTTGCAGAAAGCTCTTCCCAGTTTGGTTTTAAAGCTCTTGTGGAGATCTATTTGCTTTATGGCTTTCAGATGTCTTTTCATGTATAAGTTCTATATTCATGGATAAAACTCGTATCTTTTATAAAGTATAGGGCTGCTCACATGTCTGTATATTTTTGTGGACTTAGTGATCCTTACCAAATCACAGAGATGTGTTTGATTTTGATCTGGCTGAGGGACCTAACTTGCCCCTGCAAGTCTAAAAATCTCTGAAAAAATCGTACAGCACTGTGATGCCACGGATATGCTGTCCTATTTTTACTCTTTGCGAGGAGAAGCTTGAGAAAATTAATTCTTTTTTTTGTACAGTACAGACCAAAAGTTTGGACACACTTTCTCATTCAAAGATTTTTCTGTATTTTCAGGACTATGATAATTGTACATTCACACTGAAGGCATCAAAACTATGAATTAACACATGTGGAATTATATACTTAACAAACAAGTGTGAAACAACTGAAAATATGTCTTATATTCTAGGTTCTTCAAAGTAGCCACCTTTTGCTTTGATTACTGCTTTGCACACTCTTGGCATTCTCTTGATGAGCTTCAAGAGGTAGTCACCGGAAATGGTTTTCACTTTACAGGTGTGCCCTGTCAGGTTTAATAAGTGTGATTTCTTGCCTTATAACTGGGGTTGGGACCATCAGTTGTGTTGTGCAGAAGTCTGGTGGATACACAGCTGATAGTCCTACTGAATAGACTGTTAGAATGTGTATTATGGCAAGAAAAAAACAACTAAGTAAAGAAAAACGAGTGGCCAGTTGCAAAAACCATCAAGCGCTACAAAGAAACTGTCTTACATGAGGACCACCCCAGGAAAGGAAGACCAAGAGTCACCTCTGCTTCTGAGGATAAGTTTATCCGAGTCACCAGCCTCAGAAATCGCAGGTTTGCAGCAGCTCAGATTAGAGACCAGGTCAATGCCACACAGAGCTCTAGCAGCAGACACATCTCTACAACAACTGTTAAGAGGAGACTTTGTGCTGCAGGCCTTCATGGTAAAATAGTTGCTAGGAAACCACTGCTAAGGACAGGCAACAAGCAGAAGAGACTTGTTTGGGCTAAAGAACATAAGGAATGGACATTAGACCAGTGGAAATCTGTGCTTTGGTCTGATGAGTCCAAATTTGAGATCTTTGGTTCCAACCACTGTGTCTTGTGCGACGCAGAAAGGTGAATGGATGGACTCTACATGCCTGGTTCCCACCGTGAAGCATGGAGGAGTTGGTGTGATGATGTGGGGGTGCTTTGCTGGTGACACTGTTGGGGATTTATTCAAAATTGAAGGCATACTGAACCAGCATGGCTACCACAGCATCTTGCAACGGCATGCTATTCCATCCGGTTTGGGTTTAGTTGGACCATCATTTATTTTTCAACAGGACAATGACCCCAAACACACCTCCAGGCTGTGTAAGGGCTATTTGACCAAGAAGGAGAGTGATGGGGTGCTACGCCAGATGACCTGGCCTCCACAGTCACCAGACCTGAACCCAATCGAGATGGTTTGGGGTGAGCTGGACCGCAGAGTGAAGGCAAAAGGGCCAACAAGTGCTAAGCATCTCTGGGAACTCCTTCAAGACTGTTGGAAGACCATTTCCGGTGACTACTTCTTGAAGCTCATCAAGAGAATGCCAAGAGTGTGCAAAGCAGTAATCAAAGCAAAAGGTGGCTTACTTTGAAGAACCTAGAGTATAAGAAATATTTTCAGTTGTCTCACACTTTTTTGTTAAGTATATCATTCCACATGTGTTAATTCATAGTTTTGATGCCTTTAGTGTGAATGTACAATTTTCATAGTCATGAAAATACAGAAAAATCTTTGAGAAAGTGTGTCTAAACTTTTGGTCTGAACTGTATATGAGAAAAAACTGATGAAGCTCTGATGGTAAAAAACTGACATACTGGCCAAACTCTGCTGAAAATCTGTTCCACAATACTGATGAAACTCATCTTTTTTTTGTGTGCAAGAAAATCATGGACGTTTGAACGAGCCATAAATGACAGGTAAACACTGTGTAGTTCGATCCTGCAGAGATATTGTGATGTATCTTTCACTCACTTTTGAGGACACCATTAATCTTAACCAAATTCCCACCCCCATTTACTGAAATGCATCCCCAAACTTACAAGTATCCTCCACCATGCTTCACTGTTGCCATTATTGTACTGTTAGCCCTTTGGTGAACAAACTGCCTTTTGTTAGAGCCAAATATTTCACAGCTTGTTTCGTCAGTCCAGAACGTCAGCTGCCATTTCTGTCCATCCTAATTCTTATGTATCGTGCATGGTTAAGTGGCTTGGACTTGTTATTATTATTTATTTATATAGCGCCATTAACCCCTTAACGACCGCGATACGCCTTTTAACGGCGGTCATTAAGGGTACTTAAACCACAGCGCCGTTAATTAACGGCGCTGTGGAAAAAGTGAATAGCGCCCCCCAGAGGCGCATTTTCTCCGGGGTCTCGGCTACCGGGGGTAGCCGAGACCCCAGAGAACATGAATCGGGTCGGTTTTTACCGACACCGATGTTGCGATCGCCGTTATTAACCCTATAACGGCGACCGCAACAAAAAAAAAAAAGTTGTGCCATTTAATTTCTCTGTCCTCTGATGTCATCGGACATCAGAGGACAGAGAAAAAGGGTCCCCGGGACCCCCATGTGGCCCCCGATGTCCTGTATGTGGCCCCAGGGCCCTCCGGTGTCCCCCGGGGCCGGCGCGATGAAGAAAATGGCGGGCGCATGCTCAGTGCGCCCGCCGCTATGTGCCGCTGTGTCCTGGGGGGGATGGGCAAATATTCTCTGGGGTCTCGGCTACCGGGGGTAGCCGAGACCCAGAGAACATGATCCGGGTCGGTATTCACCGATCCCGGTGTTGCGATCGCATCTATGCAAGCATAGATGCGATCGCAAAAAAAAAAAAAAAAAAATGATTTCTCTCCCCTCTGATGTGATCGCACATCAGAGGGGAGAAAATGAGGGTCCCCGATCGCCCCCCCGTATACTTACCGGTGTCATCCGTCCTCCCGCAGGCCCCAGGATCCCGGCGTCTTCTTCCTGCAAAAAAAAAATGGCGGGCGCATGCGCATTGCGCCCGCCGATCTGCTTGGCGGCAGATTCAAAAATGATTTCATTCATTCTCCAGAAAGTGCATTTTGATCACTGTGATAAACTATCACAGTGATCAAAATAAAAAAAACAGTACATAACCCCCCCATTTATCACCCCCTTAGTTAGGGACATATAATAAAATATAGAAATTATATTTATTTTCATTTTTCTGTTAGGGTTAGGGTTATAATTAGGGTTAGGGTTACAATTAGGGTTAGGGTTATAATTAGGGTTAGGGTTAGCATTAGGGTTAGGGTTAGCATTAGGGTTAGGGTTATAATTAGCGTTAGGGTTAAGCTGGGTTCATACTGCGTTATGGCAGTCCGTTAGACGGACTGCGTTATGGCAGTCCGTTAGACGGACTGCGTTACACCGCGGTATAACGCGGTGTAACGCAGTACGTTAACGCTGCCATTTACCCCCATTTGAGGGCGCATCGCGACGCATGCCGTAAAGCGGGATGCGTTTGCGACGTGCCATCATTCAGTGACGGAGCCTCGGACGCGGGCTGCAGCGTCTGGGCTCCGTCACCGCTAGCGCAGATGAATCATCTGCTGATTCCTCTGCGCTAGCGGGTATAGCATAACGCGATCGTGTTATGCTATACCGTTACCAGCCCGTCAACGCTATGTGTTGAACGGGCTGGTAAAACGCAAAATGAACCCAGCCTTAGGGTTAGGGTTATAATTAGGGTTATAATTAGGGTTAAGGTTACAATTAGGGTTAGGGTTATAATTAGGGTTAAGGTTACAATTAGGGTTAGGGTTAAAATTAGAGTTAGGGTTACAATTAAGGTTAGGGTTACAATTAGGGTTGGGATTTAGGTTAGGTTTAGGGTTGGGATTAGGGTTAGGGGTGTGTTGGGGTTAGGGTTGGAGCTAGAATTGAGGGATTTCCACTATTTAGGCACATCAGGGGGTCTCCAAACACGACGTGGCGTTCAAAAAGTCAAATGGCGCTCCCTCCCTTCCGAGCCCTGCCGTGCGCCCAAACAGTGGTTTACCCCAACATATGGGGTATCAGCGTACTCAGGACAAATTGCACACCAATTTTAGGGTTCTAATTTCTCCTGTTACCCTTGGGAAAATAAAAAATAGCTGGCTAAAAAAATCATTTTTGAGAAAAAAATGATTTTTTATTTTCACAGCTCTGCGTTTATAAATTTCTGTGAAACACTTGGGGGTTCAAAGTGCTCACCACACATCTAGATAAGTTCCTTAAGGGGTCTAGTTTCCAAAATGGGGTCACTTGTGGGGGGTTTCCACTGTTTAGATACATCAGGGGGTCTCCAAACACGACGTGGCTTTCAAAAAGTCAAATGTCGCTCCCTCCCTTCCGAGCCCTGCCGTGCGCCCAAACAGTGGTTTACCCCAACATATGCGGTATCAGCGTACTCAGGACAAATTGCACACCAATTTTGGGGTTCTAATTTCTCCTGTTACCCTTGGGAAAATAAAAAATAGCTGGCTAAAAAAAACATTTTTGAGAAAAAAAATGATTTTTCATTTTCACGGTTCTGCGTTTATAAATTTCTGTGAAACACTTGGGGGTTCAAAGTGCTCACCACACATCTAGATAAGTTCCTTAAGGGGTCTAGTTTCCAAAATGGGGTCACTTGTGGGGGGTTTCCACTGTTTAGACACATCAGGGGGTCTCCAAACACGACGTGGCTTTCAAAAAGTCAAATGTCGCTCCCTCCCTTCCGAGCCCTGCCGTGCGCCCAAACAGTGGTTTACCCCAACATATGGGTATCAGCGTACTCAGGACAAATTGCACACCAATTTTGGGATTCTAATTTCTCCTGTTACCCTTGGGAAAATAAAAAATAGCTGGCTAAAAAAAACATTTTTGAGAAAAAAAATGATTTTTCATTTTCACGGCTCTGCGTTTATAAATTTCTGTGAAGCACTTGGGGGTTCAAAGTGCTCACCACACATCTAGATAAGCTCCTTGGGGGGTCTAGTTTCCAAAATGGTGTCACTTGCAGGGGTTTCTACTGTTTAGGTACATCAAGGGCTCTGCAAACACAACATGACGCCCGCAGAACATTCCATCAAAGTCTGCATTACAAAATGGCGCTCCTTCCCTTCCAAGCACTCCCATGTGCCCAAACAGTGGTTTCACCCCACATATGGGGTATCAGCGTACTCAGGAAAAATTGCACAACAACTTTTTGGGTCCAATTTCTCCTGTTACCCTTGGGAAATAAAAAAAATAGTGGGCTAAAGAATCATTTTTGAGGAAAAAAATGATTTTTTATTTTCACGGCTCTACGTTTATTAATTTCTGTGAAGCACTTGGGGGTTCAAAGTGCTCACCACACATCTAGATAAGTTCCTTAAGGGGTCTAGTTTCCAAAATGGTGTGATTTGTGGGGGGTTTCGACTGTTTAGGCATATCAGGGGCTCTCCAAACGCGACATGGCGTCCAATTTCAATTCCAGCCAATTTTGGTTTGAAACAGTCAAACGGCGCTCCTTCACTTCCAAGCCCTGCCATGCGCCCAAACAGTGGTTTACCCCCACATATGGGGTATCGGCATGCTCAGGACAAATTGCACAAAAACTTTTGGGGTCTTGTTACCCTTGGAAAATAAAAATTGGGGTGAACAGATTGTTTTTGTGGAAAAAATATGATTTTTATTTTCACTGTCTATGTTATAAACTTCTGTGAAGCACTTGGAGGTTCAAAGTGCTCACCACACATCTAGATAAGTTCCTTAGGGTCTAGTTTCCAAAATGGGTCACTTGTGATGGGTTTCCACTGTTTAGACACATCAGGGCCTCTACAAACGCGACATGGCGTCCAGCCAATTCTGCGTTGAAAAAGTCAAATGTCGCTCCTTCCCTTGCAACCTCTGCCGTGCGCCAAAAAGTGGTTTACCCCCACATATGGGGTATCGGCTTAATCAGGAGAAATTGCACAACAAATTTTGTGGTTCATTTTTTCTTTTAACAGTTGTGAAAATAAAAAAAATAGGTTCCGAAGTAAAGTTTTTGCAAAAAAAGTTAAATGTTAATTTTTTCCTTCCACATTGCTTCAGTTCCTGTGAAGCACGTAAAGGGTTAATAAACTTCTTGAATGTGGTTTTGAGCACCTTGAGGGGTGCAGTTTTTAGAATGGTGTCACTTTTGGCTATTTTCTATCATATAGACCCCTCAAAGTGACTTCAAATGTGAGGTGGTCCCTAAAATAAAAATGGTGTTGTAAAAATGAGAAATCGCTGGTCAACTTTTAACCCTTATAACTTCGTAACAAAAAAAAATTTTGGTCCCAAAATTGTGCTGATGTAAAGTAGACATGTGGGAAATGTTATTTATTAAGAAATTTGTGTGACATATCTCTCTGATTTAAGGGCATAAAAATTTAAAGTTTGAAAATTGTTAAATTTCAAAATTTTCGCCATATTTCCTTTTTTTTCATAAATAAACACAAGTCATATCAAAGAAAGTTTACCACTAACGTGAAGTACAATATGTCACGAAAAAACAGTCTCAGAATCAGCTGGATTCGTTAAAGCGTTCCAGAGTTATAACTCATAAAGTGACAGTGGTCAGAATTGTAAAAATTGGCCCGGTCATTAAGCTGCAAAATGGCTCTGTCACTAAGGGGTTAATTCCATATTGCTGTACATGAGAAGGGGTTACATACAAAGTTATAGATATCATTTCCAGTAAACAAATTTACAATGACAGACTGGTACAGAGGGGAGAGGACCCTGTCCTTGCAGACTTGCATTCTACGGGGTTTACATTTCTTGTTTACATGTCAGAGGTAAAACTTCTGAACAGAATTCTTCCATGAAGACCACTTCTGCACAGACTTCTCCAAACAGTAGATTGTTGCTCTGGGTCCCACTGGTAGCTGCTATTTCTGAGCTGATGGCACTGCTGGACATCTTCTGATTTTGAATAGACGTACGCTTGATTTCTGTCATCACATTTCCTTGGCCTACCGGTGTGCCAACAGTCTTCAATGTTGCTCATTTCTTCATTGCGGAGAAATGCAGGCAGGTACCTATCCATCATAAAATAAGAAGGATTTGTGCAAGTCTACATCCACAGAAAATCTGTGGTTAATTCTCCAAGATGTTTGAAACAACTTCCATCTGCTCAGTTCTTTCAAAAACAGTGTGCAAGTCTACCTACAAGAATTATGGTACATTACTACTCCCCCCCCCCCTTCCCTGGGTGGGGGCAATGGTAGTCACATCAAATATTGATTTTAGATTTCTGTTTTTTATTGTTCATTCAGTTTGCATTTTCTTAATAAAAATAAAATATTAACATTTCTTTGAAAGCATTCTTACTTTGCATAATTTTTTTCCAAACTTGCGTAAGACTTTGCACAGTACTGTATATATGACAAGTCAGGGATGGAATGTTTAATCATTCTAGTCTTTTTCCAAAAGTCTTACAAGTATTACTTGAATTCCCCCTTCAGTCTATATGGAGATGTAATGTTTAAATTGGACACAATGTGGAGAAGCATATGGTAGCCAAATTGCTTCCCCCCTCCTTTTTTGTCCCAAATGTAAATTATCCTTTGAACAGCTAAGACTTTAAACAGGCAAACACCCTAAAACAAATTACTGTAGCAATAGCTCTGTATTATGACTTTCATCAGGCTGTACTTACCTTGTCATGTTTTTCATGTATGTGCAATTCTATCTTGTGTTACAATGGCTCAATTTGATAATTCTTGTGAAGAAAATATATTTATCCTAATAAGCACAATAGGGTTTAGCAAGGTGCAAAATTAATTTTTCCTCTGACTAGTGGTGCATGTATGGCATATATGCCTGAAAATCTGCTACTTTGGTGAACATCAGGTTTTGTCTCAAAGGGCACATGGATCTATATAGTTTAATGGAACTATTCACACAGTGGATCCATGTGTCCATTCCGCTAACTTCAGACCAAAAAAAGACAACGGAAGACTTTCAGCCTTTATTTTTTTTAATGGATCCATTGTTAAGGGTCAGTTTTAGATGGAAAACTGACATCACTGAGCAACCACTGAAAAGCACTCGTTCACTGTTTGGCGATTGCAAAAATATAAGGGAGATCAAAACACTGTATCATTCCAGAATGGTATCAGTAAAAACTTCAGCTCAGGGTTCAAAAGGTAAGCCATCATACAGCAACCCAAAATATTAAACAGCTACGGGTCTCGGAAATTGACAAAGCAAACATACATACACAACACAGTATATAATATGTGTGCGTGTGTATATATATATATATATATATATTATATATATATATACATACACAGTGGGTACGGAAAGTATTCAGACCCTTTAGATTTTTCGCTCTGCTTCATTGCAGCCATTTTGGTAAATTCAAAAAAGTTTTTTTTCTCATTATGTATACTCTGCATCCCATCTTGATTGAAAGAAAAGAAATGTAGAAATTTTGCAAATTTATTAAAAAGAAAAACTGAAATATCACATGGTCATAAGTATTCAGACTCTTTGCTCAGTATTGAGTAGAAGCACCCTTTTGAGCTACTACAGCCATTTAGTCTTCTTGGTAATGATGCAACGTTTTTCACACCTGGATTTGGGGATCCTATGCCATTCTTCCTTGCAGACCCTCTCCAGTTCCGTCAGGTTGCATGGTGAACGTTGGTGGACAGCCATTTTCAGGTCTCTCCAGAGATGCTCAATTGAGTTTAGGTCAGGGTTCTGGCTGGGACAGTCAAGAATGGTCACAGAGTTGTTCTCAAGCCACTCCTTTGTTATTTTAGCTGTGTGCTTAGGGTCATTGTCTTGTTGGAAGGTGAACCTTCAACCAAGTGTGAGGTCCAGAGCTGTTATGTTACGGTAGCTGAGGAGTGCAGGTAAAAAAGGAAATACACCAGAGCAGTTGGAATCTATGAGATTGCAGTACCTGACTAACCACCGCAACTAGAGGCAGCCGTGGAGCGTTCCTACGTTGGTCCTAGACGCCTCGTCACAGCCTGAGAAACTAACTACACCTAAGATAGAAATAGGAAAGCTATCTGCCCGGAGCAGAACCCCAAAGATAATAGAAAGCCCCCAAACATGTAATGGCGGTTAGACAAGAGGAAATACTGACACAGAAAGAAAATAGTATGAGCAAACGCTGGGGCCCAAACTATCTAAATAGAAAAGGACAGGAAGGGTATTACTGCAATCTCAGAAAACCCTGAAAAACACCACCTCTACTAATTTCAAAATCACCTGAGATCACACGACCTCTACCACCTAAATTTAGTTCTCTGGTGTAAAAAAATCAAAACAGCAGCCACTGAAAAAAAACTGGAAAAAGCAAAAGTACAAAACACAGTGGCTGGACTAAACTGAGAGGGCAAAAGCCCCCGGA
>JARQOD010000002.1:201798658-201855091 GCA_033576555.1 Oophaga sylvatica
CCCCCCCGGAGCAAACCAGATCTGAACCTAAGGTTGCTCTCCCGGACAGGTTCACTGGTGGGCGGGACAAATTTTTTACTTTCCGGGAGGCATGTAAATTGTACTTTCGGCTACGGCCTCGGTCATCGGGGAGTGAGGAGCACAGGGTGGGAATTGTCATCTCGCTCTTACAAGGGGACCCTCAATCCTGGGCGTTCTCTCTTCCTCCGGGCTCCCGGCCTCCAGTCAGTAGATCGATTTTTTGCTGCCCTGGGGCTGGTGTATGATGACCCGGATCGGGTCTCCCTTGCTGAAACGAAGTTACGTAGGATACAGCAGGGAGATCGTCCGGCGGAGGAATTTTCTTCTGAGTTCCGTAGATGGGCCACAGATACTCAGTGGAACGACCCAGCTCTTAGGAGCCAGTTTTGTCAAGGGTTATCTGACAAATTAAAAGATGTTTTGGCTCAGTATGATTCTCCTCCGTC
The DNA here is from genome assembly GCA_033576555.1 of Oophaga sylvatica. Lineage (NCBI taxonomy): Eukaryota > Metazoa > Chordata > Amphibia > Anura > Dendrobatidae > Oophaga > Oophaga sylvatica. Next base: position 201,799,126 of record JARQOD010000002.1, read on the forward strand.
ACTGGAGGCTGCTATGGCCCTTGCTATTCGTATTGATAGACGGCTTCGGGGGAGGTGCGAGGTAACTCCGCCCCCTGTTATTACTCCACCCACTACTAAAGTCCCTTATATGGAGGTTCCCCTGGTCTGTTCTGAGGAACCTATGCAGTTGGGTGGGACATCATTTTGTAGGAGGGAATCGGCGGTGCGCCGCAAGACAAGAAGGTGTTTCTTCTGCGGGAGAGAGGGACATTTTGTTGGGGGGTGTCCCTCCCGTGCCTCATTGAGCAAAAAAGTCACCGAAAAACTGTTAATCCCAGGTTGTGTGGTGGACGACAACCTGGGAGTAGGTATTTCGTCCCCAGGTCCGTCTCAATTTCTCGTGCCTGCGGAGGTGGTGGTTGGTGCGAGAGTTGAGAGGATTTCTGTTCTTCTTGATAGTGGGTCTGGGGCTAATATGGTGGACGCTCGGTTTGCCCAGGTGCAAGGTATGCAACTGAGTGTATTGGCCAAACCGATCCCTATACTTTCTATTGACGCCAGACCTCTCGGTCAAGGTAGCTTTGTACAAGCTGTTCATAACATAGACCTTCGAGTAGGGGCAATACATAAAGAACAGTTGTCTTGTTATGTGTTGGAGGGTCTTCCTACTCCTATTGTGTTGGGACTTCCCTGGTTGGCTAAACATAACCCAGTGATTGATTGGCAATCCAGAAAGATAAGCCAGTGGGGTGAATTTTGCAAGAATAACTGCATGAACACGGTCATCGGTGCGGTCGTGCCTAGGACTTTGCCTCCTTTTCTGGAGGACTTTGGGGAGATGTTCTCAGAGGAGGGGTGTCAAAAGTTACCTCCTCACGAGTCATCGCACGTATGACTGCTCAATAAAATTGCTTCCTGATGCCTTATCTCGTAGTTTCCCAGGGGCCGGAAAGACGGATGACCCGGTTCCTATCCTTCAGGAAGGAGTGGTGGTGTCGGCTGTGTGCTCTGAGCTTGAGGAGGAGGTGTTGGAGGCTCAGGGGGACGCCCCTGTAGGACCTCCAGGGAAACTGTTTGTTCCTAATCAGTTAAGACAAAAAGTTATCGAGGCACATCATAGTTCTGCTTTAGCAGGACATCCAGGGAGTAAAGCAACTGTGGATCTCCTTTCTCGCCGGTTTTGGTGGCCTAACTTAACCCCTCTCTGACATTAGACGTACTATCCCGTCCATAAAACCGTGCCATTCTGACCATGGACGGGATAGTACGTCATAGGCGATTAGCTGCGCTCCCGGAGGGAGCGCAGCTAATCGCCGCCGGGTGTCAGCTGATTATCACAGCTGACACCCATGACTGTGTGTCAGGAGCGGTCACGGACCGCTCCCGGCACATTAACCCCTTGCACACCGCGATCAAACATGATCGCGGTGTACTGGGGGCACAGGGGAGGATCGCGCAGGGTGGGGGCTCCCTGCGCGCCCCCCTGAGACCCTCAGACCAGCGCGATGTGATCGCGCTGCTCTGAGGGCTTCCTCCCTCCCAGGACCCGGATCCAAGATGGCGCTGGGGTCCTGGAGGGAGGCGGCTTCCTCAGTGCCTGCCGAGAGCAGGCATGAGGAAGCGTCCTGCACTGCCTGTCACATCGCTGGTGTGACAGAGTGCTGTGCACACTGTCACACCAGCGATCTGATGAAATACAGTGATGTCCCACCCTGGGACAAAGTAAAAAAGTAAAAATAAACATGTGTAAAAAAAATCCAAAATAAAAAAAAAAAAAAAAAAATTCCCCAATAAATTCATTACTTATTGTAAATAAAAAAAATAAAACAATAAAAGTACACATATATGGTATCGCCGCGTCCGTAACGACCCCCCCTATAAAAATGTCCCACTAGTTAACCCCTTTTGTGAACCCCTTAAAAAATAAAAAATAAAAACGAAGCAAAAAATCAGTGCTTTATCATCATACCGCTGAACAAAAAGTGGAATAACACGCGATCAAAAAGACCGATATAAATAAACATGGTACCGCTGAAAACGTCATCTTGTCCCGCAAAAAAACGAGCCATCACACAGCATCATCAGCAAAAAAATAAAAAAGTTATAGCTCGCAGAATAAAGCGATGCAAAAATAATTATTTTTTATATAAAATTGTTTTTATTCTATAAAAGCGCCAAAACATAAAAAAATTATATAAATGAGGTATCGCCATAATCGTACTGACCCGAAGAATAAAACTGCTTTATCGATTTTACCACACGCGGAACAATAAAAACGCCTCACCCAAAAGAAATTCATGAATTGCTGATTTTTGCTCATTCTAACCTCCCAAAAATCGAAATAAAAAGCGATCAAAAAATGTCACGTGCTCAAAAATGGTACCAATAAAAGCGTCACCTCGTCCCGCAAAAATTAAGACCTCACATGACATTGTGGGCCAAAATATGAAAAAATTATAGCTCTCAAAATGTGGCGATGCAAAAAACTACTTTTTGCAATAAAAAGCGTCTTTTAGCGTGACAGCTGCCAATCATAAAAACCGCTATAAATAATAAATCAAACCCCCCTTTATCACCCCCTTAGTTAGGGAAAAATAATAAAATAAAAAAAATGTATTTATTTCCATTTTCCCATTAGGGTTAGGGTTAGGGTTTCGGCTAAAGTTAGGGTTAGGGTTGGCGCTAAAGTTAGGATTAGGGTTAGAGTTTGGATTAGGGTTAGGGTTGGGATTAGGGTTGGGACTAGGGTTAGGGGTGTGTTGGGGTTAGGGTTGGAGTTAGAATTGGGGGGTTTCCGCTGTTTAGGCACATCAGGGGCTCTCCAAATGTGACATGGCGTCTGATCTCCATTCCAGCCAATTCTGCTTTGAAAAAGTCAAACGGTGTTCCTTCACTTCTGAGCTCTGCCATGCGTCCAAACAGTAGTTTATCCCCACATATGGGGTATCAGCGTACTCTGGACCCCAAGAGTTATTGTGAAATTTGTCCTATTTCTTCTGTTACCCTTGGGAAAATAAAAAACTGGGGGCGAAAATATTATTTTTGTAAAAAAAATAAGATTTTTTTGTTTTTACGGCTGTACATTATAAACTTCTGTGAAGCACTTGGGGCTTCATAGCGCTCACCACACATCTAAATAAGTTCCTTGTGGGGTCTATTTTCCAAAATGGGGTCACTTGTTGGGGATTTCCACTGTTTAGGCGCATCAGGGGCTCTCCAAATGCGACATGACGCCCCCAGACCATTCCATCAAAGTCTGCAATCCAAAACGTCACTACTTCCCTTTCCGAGCCCTGACATGCGCCCATACAGTAGTTTTCTCCCACATATTGGGTATCAGCGTACTCAGGACAAATTGGACAACAACTTTTGGGGTCCAATTTCTCCTGTTACCCTTGTGAAAATAAAATATTGGGGGCGAAAAAATCATTTTTGTAAAAAAAAAAAGGATTTTTTATTTTTACGGCTGTGCGTTATAAACTTCTGTGAAGCACTTCGGGGTTCAAAGTGCTCACCACACATCTAGGTAAGTTCCTTGTGGGGTCTATTTTCCAAAATGGGGTCACTTGTGAGGGGTTTCCACTGTTTAGGCGTATCAGGGGCTCTCCAAATGCGACATGACGCCCCCAGACCATTCCATCAAAGTCTGCAATCCAAAACGTCACTACTTCCCTTCCGAGCCCTGACGTGCACCCATACAGTAGTTTTCTCCTACATATTGGGTATCAGCGTACCCAGGACAAATTGGACAACAACTTTTGGGTTCCAGTTTCTTCTGTTACCCTTGTGAAAATAAAATATTGGGGGCGAAAAAAATCATTTTTGTAAAAAAAAAAAGGATTTTTTATTTTAAGGCTGTACGTTATAAACTTTAGTGAAACACCTGGGGGTTCAAAGTTCTCACCACACATCTAGATAAGTTCCTTGAGGGGTCTAGTTTCCAAAATGGTGTCATTTGTGGGGGGTTTCCACTGTTTAGGCAGATCAGGAGCTCTCCAAACACGACATGGCGTCCAGCCAATTCTGCGTTGAAAAAGTGAGACGGCGCTCCTTCCCTTCCAAACTCTGCCATGCACCCAAACAGTGGTATACCCCCACATATGGGGTATCAGTGTACTCAGGACAAATTGCACAATAACTTTTGGAGTCTTGTTACCTTGGAAAAATAAAAATTCGGGTGAAAAGATCATTTTTGTGGAAAAAATATGATTTTTAAATTTTACGGCTCTACGTTATAAACTTGTGTGAAGCACTTGAGGGTTCAAATTGCTCACCAAAGATCTAGATAAGTTCCTTAGGGGGTCTAGTTTCCCAAATGGGGTCATTTGTGGGGGGTTTCCACTGTTTAGGCACATCAGGGGCTCTCCAAATGCAACATGGCATCCAATCTCAATTCCAGCCAATTTTGGTTGGAAAAAGTCAAATGGTGCTCCTTCCCTTCCGAGCTCTGCCGTGCGCCCAAACAGTGGTTCCCCCCCACATATGGGGCATCAGCGTACTCAGGACAAATTGGACAACAACTTATGTGGTCCAATTTCTCCTGATACCCTTGGGAAAATAAAAAATTAGTGACTAAAAGATAATTTTTGTGGGAAAAAAATAGGATTTTTTATTTTCATGCCCGGGCATTATAAACTTGTTTGAAGCACTTGGGGGTTCAAAGTGCTCACCAAAGATCTAGATAAGTTCCTTAGGGGGTCTAGTTTCCAAATGGGGTCACTTGTGGGGGATTTCCACTGTTTAGGCTCATCTGGGGCACTGCAAATGGAACATGACCCCATCAACGTCTGCATTCCAAAACGTTACTACTTCCTTTCCAAGCCCTGCCGTGCGCCCAAACAGTTTTCCACCCCCACATATGGGGTATCAGCGTACTCAGGACAAATTGGACAACAACTTTTGGGGTCCAATTTCCTTGGGAAAATTCAAAAATTTAGGACTAAAAAATCATTTTTGTGGAATTTTTTTTTTTTTTTTTTCACACCCAGGCATTTATAAACTTTTGTGAAACACTTGGGGGTTCAAAGTGCTCACAACAGATCTAGATAAGTACCTTAGGGGGTCTAGTTTCCAAATGGTGTCACTTGTGGGGGGTTTCCATGTTTAGGCGCATCAGAGGTTCTCCAAGCGCGACATGGCGTCCAATCTCAACTCCAGCCAATTTTAGTTTGAAAAAGTCAAACGGCGCTACTTCCCTTACGAGCTCTGCCGTGTGCCCAAACAGTGGTTTTCCCCCACATATGGGGTATTGGCGTACTCAGGAGAAATTGCATAACAACCTTATCTGCCCATTTTCTCCTTTTACCCTTGTGAAAATAAAAAAAAGTTTGTAAAAGATCATTTTTGTGGCTAAAAAGTTAAATGTTCATTTTTTCCTTCCACGTTGCTTTAGTTCCTGTGAAGCACCTGAAGGGTTAATAATCTTCTTGAATGTGGTTTTGAGTACCTTGAGGGGTGCAGTTTTTAGAATGGTGTCACCTTTGGGTATTTTCTGCCATATAGACCCCTCAAAGTGACTTCAAATATGAGGTGGTCCCTAAAAAAAATGGCTTTGTAAATTTTGTTGTAAAAATGAGAAATCGCTGGTCAACTTTTAACCCTTATAACTTCCTAACAAAAAAAAAATTTGATTCCAAAATTGTGCTGATGTAAAGTAGACATGTGGGAAATGTTATTTCTTAACTATTTTGTGTGACATATTTCTCTGTTTTAAGGGAATAAAAATTCAAAGTTTGAAAATTGCTAAATTTTCAAAATTTTCGACATATTTGCGTTTTTTTCAAAAATAAACGCAAGTTATATGGAAGAAATTTTACCACTAACATGAAGTACAATATGTCACGAGAAAACAATCTCAGAATCGCGAAGATCCGTTGAAGCGTTCCAGAGTTATAACCTCATAAAGAGACAGTGGTCAGAATTGTAAAAATTGGCCCGGTCATTAACGTGCAAACCACCCTTGGGGGTGAAGGGGTTAAATAAAGAGGTAATAACTTTTGTCACGTCCTGTGGAGTTTGTGCTCGCTCTAAGACCCCACATACCCGTCCATCTGGGGTTCCTGAGGAGGAACGATTCTCGTCGTCACTTGCTTCAGTTTGGAGAGGAGTGCTGAATGGTCTGAGTGCTATGGGGAACTGTTTCAAGCGGAGGTCTGATAGGAGGAGAGTGTCTGGTCCGGACCTAGGTGTGAACGATCTGGTGTGGTTGTCTACCAAGAATATAAAACGCAAAGTTCCCTCCTGGAAACTGGGTCCCAGGTTCATCGGTCCTACAGGATCAGTCCTATAATTAATCCTGTGGCATTTCGTCTGGACCTCCCTCCTACGTTTAAAATCCATAATGTATTCCACAAATCGTTGCTTAAGAGGTACGTGGCGCCAGTTATACCGTCACTTCTACCTCCTCCTCCAGTGGTGGTCAATGGTAACTTAGAATTTCAAGTGTTGAAGATCATTGACTCACGTCTGAATCGCCGGTCCCTTCAGTATTTGGTTCATTGGAAGGGATATGGTCCTGAGGAGAGGACGTGGGTCTCTGCGTCTGAGATTAACGCAGATCGATTGGTTCGGACCTTCCACACGACTTACCCGGACAGACCTGGCCCTGAGGGTCCGGAGGCCCCTCGTAGAAGGGGGGGTACTGTCATGGGTGCATCGCCACGAAGATTGTCGCGATTGCACATTCTGACTTCTCGCAGCTGAGTTGCTGTTTCTTTGTGTTTGGTAATGAGGGAGTTAATTTTACCTAGCTCTTTGCTAAGACTAGGTCCAGCCTCGCCCGGCTGCTTTTGATTATGTTCTAATTAGCTTCCTTTATATAGCTGCCAGTCTGCTGGTTAGATGCCGGTGAAAGCATTCATACAGACTGCAGATAGGATCGGTTCTGAGAAGACTTAAGCTAAGAGCTCTTTTGTTGTTTCTCCTCACCTTGCTTATAGTTTATCTCCTAGACCTTTGGTGTTCCCTTTGTGTTTTAATGTTGTATGCAAGACAGTATTTACTTTATCCCCTGTCTGTCTCGTTTGTCTATACTGTTTGTTAACCTTTACCTGTCCATTCCCTATGGTGGTAATCAGGGTCCTTCTAAGGACTAGATTACAGTGGTCAGGGATTTATAGGAGACAGGGTTTACGCTGGTGGCCTGGACCTCTGTACCATTAACAGTACCTCCAGGTAGAGGGACTAGTCAGGACCCCAGTTTAGGGTCAGCATAGACCCCGGTCCACCTCTAACCAGAGACAGCGTGAAAAGGATTCAGTATTGACCCACAGGATATTATGTCAGGTAATACTATGCTATATATACATGTTAATGTTACCTATTTATATGTTATATAGAATGTTGTCCCACTTGATAGATTACTGACATTATATATTTATACATCTGCTAGACAGCGTGACAGGTCCCCCTATAATTAATAACCAGCAAAGGCTAGGCAGACATCTCTGGGCTGATTTTAATAGCCTAGGAAGGGTCCGTGGATAGTGGCCCCCTCCCACACTAAAAACATCAGCTCTCAGCCGCCCCAGAAAAGACTCATCCATAAGATACATATATAATTCTATAATTGTGTAGTATCTATTCTTGTATTAAAGACTGTTATAAAATGTTTGGTAAGTGAGGAGAACAATTGTTGAGTTTAGGGAGATGAATGTTTTGTCTGATATAGGATTCTTGATTCTCAACTGGTATAGGATTCTTGATGCTCAACAATCCTGTGTCTTTGCTGGATTTTTTGTTTTTATTGGTGAAACGTCTGGACCACCGAATTGTTTTCCATTTTTCCCTTAGTTCATTTAAATAGGCTTTGTCCCAGAGAATACTGCAGTGTTTCTGGATAGTGCTGATATAAGGCCGGCGTCACACTAAGGCCTCTTTCACACTTCAGTCGTGCGACGTCAGTCAAAATCCGTCAAAATGTGAATAAAACGGATCCGCCATTTTTTTTTTTCGGCGGATCCTCTTTTTTCCCATTGACTTGCATTAGTGACGGATTTTGACGGATGGTTGTCTGTTAGGTCCGTTTTTTGACGGATCCGCCAAAAATTTGGCGTCCGTCGTTTCAGAAAAATGTCCAATGCAACGGTTTTTTTTTGTCCGCCAAAATGGCGGACTATGGCGGATCCGCCGCATCCGCCATTTTGTATAATGGCCGCCTATGGGCGATGGGTCCGCTGGCATCTGTCTTTGACAGAATCTGCCAGCGGAGCCGTCGCTTCCATAGAAAACCATTGAAAATGCTGACAAAACTGTCCGGGGTCTCTCTCTCTCTCTCTCCTCGGTCCGGACATGCGTACCTGCATTTTCTGGGTAGCAAATTTCTTTTTCCGGGTTGAAAAGTTCATGACGGATCCTTCAGAAAAGTGATCCGCTTGCATCGTTTTTGCACATTTCTGGCGGATCCGCCATTTTCACTCTTTGCAAACACATACCCCTTGAGAAAGGCCAGTGTCGCCGAAACGCGCGTCGGGGTGGGTGCACGGAGGAGACGTCCATACCTTCATCTATCTAGGTAATCGCTGGGACTTCCGTATTTATGGATCAATATCTATTGTGTATATGCTATTACCTATACTTATATAACGCTATCATTTTTGGGTGATTTATGTATCTACTTGATTCTAGCTCTGTCCTGCTTAGTGGACATATTGGGGTAGTATATGTGGGCAGTGTATGATCACCTGTGGTGATCTTAGATAATGAATATGCATCAGGATATATTATGATTGTTACTGTTATGCCCGTCTACTATTTCATATATCATCCTAACCTCCTCTGTAGCACCCCTCATTTTACATATACAATTTTGGTCTTCACCTCCTTCCCCTTCTTGTCCGAATTTCCTAGATGTTATATTATTCAATAAAATTTATAATTTTATACCATTTTGGGAATTTAGTTCGTTTTTGTTGGTTCTTTGTGTTTGCCTTGTTTTGCGATATTCCCTAACTTTTTTCTGATAATTGCCTATATATATCCATTTATTTATTTATTTATGGTTAATTATTTTTAGGCTATTATTTCCATGAAAGTTGTATTACATTTTCACTCTTTGGCGGACGTCGCACGACTGAAGTGTGAAAGAGGCCTTAGGAGGAATATGGACGAGTGAGAGGCGTGAAAACCACACATTACACCCGGACCAATATTTCTCTATGGGGCAGCTCTGATCATGTGTATTTTTCTCGGCCGTATCTTACGGTGCAAGACACCGTAACATGCTGCGATTGTACGCGTATTACACCCGTTGTACGCCAATGAAAGTCTAAGGGTGCGAGAAAACAACGGATTATACATGGACCAGACGTGTGACTTGCGAGAAATACGCAAGATGATTTCAATGAGTTTCAGGCTAAAAACCGTTAAATGTCCATTTTGCAAGACGGCGAGAAAAATACGATGTACGGATGCCATGTGGATGCTTACATGCGCAAAATACTCAGCCGTACCCTGACAACAGATGAAATACGGATTGTTGTGCCGGCAACATTTTGGCGTATTACGCTCGTACAATATGGTCCGTATTTTTGTACGATGAGTGTGACGCCGGCCTTAGGCTACTCTTTTACATGATAGAGTTTTAACTTGCATTTGTAGATTGAACATTAAACCTGTGTCCTCAGTCAGTGATTTCTGGAAGTATTGCTGAGCCCATGCAGTGATTTGCACCACTGAATCATGCCTGTTTTCCGGTCGTTTGTTAACCCAGTCCTAACTTTTTTGAGATTTGTGCTGTCATCAGTTTCCAACTGAGTTATTTTTTTCAAATGAAATGCAAAAATTTTTTTTTTTTTCTCAACTTCTGATCTGTGTTCAGTGACCTGTTGTGAATAAAATGACAATAAAAGTTTCTAGGTCATTTCTGTATTCTCTTTACAGTTTTCACAACGTCCAACTTTTTTAAAATTGTTGTTGTATGAGACGTATGATATCTCTGTATACAGTATTTGGCAATAATAGTTTAAAGAATTTTGGAAGTCTGCTCATAAAGTAAGCTGTCCTATGAAATACACTGCTAAATAGAATAAAAGGAACACTTAGGGTATGTGCACACGATGCGATTAGCCTGCAGAATTTTCTGGCGAGAATCCGCATCTCTTGGCAGAAAAGGTAAAACGCTTTAGCCTTGATTATTTTAAGATTACAGTGTACATTGAACGAACACTAAGAATAGTGATAACCAAACGAGTAGGGTGCAAAATAATGCTGAAAGTGCTATATGCTTATTGAACTACAGAGATCATTGGGTGCAATGCTGGAAGGTGCTGGAGCTTGCCCCTTGTGTGTACTACAGATAAGATGGTCTGGGTGTCTAAAATAAAGCATGATTCTGAACCATCTCTACAGACTAGGAGGAGTAAAACACAATGAAAAACCGATACATGATCCCTAGTTAACGCAGTATACTAGAAATGGTGCAATAGGCTTACTTACCCAAACTCAAAGACCGTAACAGTGTGACCCTTTTTTTGTTGTGTAAATGGAACAGACAGCTGGTAGAAATGATAGGCTATGAGCAAGACAACCCTATAAAGGAGTGTTTCTGCAGGTCACCCCACACACCATTTCTTTGTTCTCAACCTTGTTGGCTGTTGTTTTGGTCACTTTTGCATTTTGTCATTGCTCTCACCCCTAGAGGTACTGTACAGTTGCCCCCTCATGCATGTCTACAACCCGCAGAATTTACTAAGATAGTGCAGCTCATCCAGGATGGCACATCGATGCGAGCTGTGGCAAGATGGGTAGCTGTGTCTGTCAACACAGTGTCCAGAGCATGGAGAAGATACCAGGAGACAGGCCAGTACACCAGGAGAGGTGGAGAAGTCGATAGGACAACAACCCAGCAGCAGGAGCGCTACCTCCTCCTTTGTGCAAGGAGGAACAGTAGCAGCAGTGCCCAAAGCCCTGCAAAATGACCTCCAGCATGCCACTGACATCCATGCGTCTGCTCAAATTGTCAGAAACAAACTCCATGAGGGTGGTATGAGGGCCTGACATCCACAAGTAGCCCAACACCATGCATGGCGATTGGCATTTGCCATAGAACACCAAGATTGGCAGATTCAACATTGGCACCCTGTGCTCTTCACGGATGAGAACTGGTTTACACTAAGCACATGTGCAGACGTGACAGTCTGGAGACACCGTGGAGAACGTTCTGCCTGCAACATCCTCCAACATGACCATTTTGGCAGTGGATCAGTAATTGTGTGGGGAGGCATTCGTTTGGAGGGCCGTATAGCCCTCCATTAGCTAGCCAGAGGTACCCTGACTGCCCCAGACACATTGTGAGAATATATGCAGGTGCAGTGAGCGCTGGGTTCCTTCTGATCCATGACAATCCTAGACCTCATGTGGCTGAAGAGTGTTAGCAGTTCCTACATGATGAAGGCATTGACACTATGTACTGGCCTGCCCGTTCCCCAGACCTGAATCCAATCGAGCACATCTAGGACATCATGTCTCCACCAATGTCTCCATCCACCAATGCCACGTTACACCACAGACTGTTCAGGAGTTGACTGATCCTTTAATCCAGGTCTGGGAGGAGATCTTTCAGGAGAATATCCGCCGCATTATCAGGAGCAAGCGTAGGGAGGTCATATAGGCACGTGGAGGCCACACACACTATTGAGCATCATTTTCTTGTCTTGAGGCATTTCCACTGAATTTAGATCAGCCTGTAATTTGATTTTCCACTTTGATTTTTGAGTATCATTCCAAATCCAGACCTTCATGGGATATTAATTTTGATTTACATTGATCATTTTTATGTTTCATTGTTCTCAACACATTCCACTATGTAATGAGTAAAGATTTGCAATTAAAAAATTGAATTCAGTGATATCTAGGGTGTGATATTTTAGTGTTCCTTTTATTTTTTTGAGCTACAATGGATTGGGCACATTCTTATCACAGTTCTGTGTTTTGATAAATTTTATATATTCTTTCTAATAGTTAAAGGGAATCTGTCAGCTCAGCATAATTTCAAATACCTAACTATTTCTGCATGTAGCTCTCTCAAAGACAAGTCAAGCAATACCTGTACAAGACCAGTTCTTAATGTTGAGAAATCAGTGTTTGAATTGATACGCAAATAAAGGTACTGCCACACTAAACAATCCCGCTAGCGATCACGATAACGACGCATACTAATGCGATCGCTAGCGGGATTGTTTCTATATCGCTAAGTGCGGCCACATTTAGCGATATAGTTAACGACGCTGTCGCCGTTAGCGATCTTCTTAACGACTTTAGCGGTACAAAAGTACCGCTAAATCGCTAAGAAAAGGTGCCACACTAGCGATATATACTTACCCAGCGGGAGCGCCGACGAGAAAATAGGGTCCGGAACGATTCCAGCGACGAGCGAGATCACAGCAGGAAGCTCGTCGCTGGCAGCTGCCGCACTGAACAACATCGCTAACGGGATCGCTAAATAGTGACGTTTTTTAGCGATCCCGTTAGCGATATTGTTCAGTGTGGCATACCCTTAAGGCTGAAGAACTACTTGAAGATCTGAAACCTCTTTCACTCCAGTGCTAGCCCTTTCTCCTCTGTTGCCTCCTGCTTAACTAAAAGCTCCTTTCCCTGAAGTAACACAACAAAGAGGCTGTCAGGCAAGCAGGAGGAGGCTGTGCTGGGTGGGAATAGAGCTGGAGTGACAGGCTCAGATCTACCGTAGGCCTCCAGCATCATTTGCATAACAATTCAAATACTGATAACTGAGGATAAAGCCCCCGTCTCACACAGTCACTAGTTTTGTGACGCAGCAGCGATCTCCCCAGCGATATCGCTGTGTGTGACATTCAGTGACGATCAGCCCACCTGCTGGGTATCGCTGATCGTCGCTGAATGTCCTGGACATTTTTTTGATCGTTGGTCTCCCGCTGACAGGCACGCATTGCTGCGTGTGACAGGCAGGAGACCAGCGATACGCTGGTAACCAAGGTACACAGCGGGTTTCCAGGCACCGCGCAGCGCCTGGAAACCCGATGTGTACCTTGGTTACCAGCTCCCTGCATCAGGGCGCTGGTATCCAATGTACACTGCGGGTAACTAAGCGATGTTACCTGCAGTGTCGCTGTGCTGATCGCTGCCCTGAGCTGCCTGTTTGGCAGCTCAGAAGCGATCATGTAGCGATACACCAGCGATCCTGACAAGTGCATATCGTTGTCTGTATCGCTGGTGTATCGCTATGTGAGACCCAGGCCTAAGACTGGCCATGTAATGGTATTTCTAGATGTGTCTTTGAAAGAGTTGCATGCGCAAATAAATAATTGGAGAGGAGAAATTCTGCTGACAGATTGGTTTTAAGAATTGATTCAGAAATGTTTTTTACTTTTTATTTTAATTTGTGATGAGTTATAATGTCACGAGTGTGTCACGTCCTCCTGGGAGATCTGGAGTTAGGTGATCTTTACTGCAGATCTTCCATTTAGTGTGTGTGTTTTCTTCCTAACATTAAAGGAACTTTCATTTAGACTGAAGAGGTTAACGACTCTTTGTATGCTGGTTTGAGACATGCAACTCTATCTCACAGCTGTTCCTGACCTGCTCAATTTCTCTCTCTATAAAACCTGGCCAGACCTTCTCATCCCTGCCTGTGAAAATTTTTTTTACTTCCTGGCTTGCTGAAGTTGGAGTTCATAAACTCAGGCCTCTCTACCTTTAAGAGTACCCCCCCCCCCCCCCCCGGACAGGTATAGTTAGGGTCCCAGTTCCAGGGACAGTTTAAGCCCCCCCCCTTCCTTACCGAAGACCTAATAAAACCTTAATCCTCGTCTTTAATTTTTAGACTTTAATTAGGAAAATATGTGTTTTTGTGTATAAATAAGGTATTTTGACTATATTAAGTTCATTTTGTTTGCATTTGTGTTCATTTGTTCCTTTATTGTTGGTAGACTTGATATTTATGAAAGGATGCCATCTGTGGAAATTTAGTTTCCTTTTCATGAGTGGCAATTGAATTTCTAAGGTTTATTGCCTTTACACAAAGAGATCTATAACATTGACTACAAGTACATTTGCAAGAATAAATCACTTTGATATAAAAATATAAGTAAGAAATAATCAGTACCTCTAAGAATAAGGTCTGTAAGGGGCAATGATAACTCCTAATATACAGGTCCTTCTCAAAAAAATAGCATATAGTGCTAAATTTCATTATTTTCCATAATGTAATGATTACAATTAAACTTTCATATATTTTAGATTCATTACACACGAACTGAAATTTGTCAGGTCTTTTATTGTTTTAATACTGATGATTTTGGCATACAACTCCTGATAACCCAAAAAACCTGTCTCAAAAAATTAGCATATCAAGAAAAGGTTCTCTAAACGACCTATTACCCTAATCTTCTGAATCAACTAATTAACTCTAAACACATGCAAAAGATTCCTGAGGCTTTTAAAAACTCCCTGCCTGGTTCATTACTCAAAACTCCCATCATGGGTAAGACTAGCGACCTGACTGAAGTCAAGAAGGCCATCATTGACACCCTCAAGCAAGAGGGTAAGACCCAGAAAGAAATTTCTCAACAAATAGGCTGTTCCCAGAGTGCTGTATCAAGGCACCTCAATGGGAAGTCTGTTGGAAGGAAACAATGTGGCAGAAAACGCTGTACAACGAGAAGAGGTGACCGGACCCTGAGGAAGATTGTGGAGAAGGACCGATTCCAGACCTTGGGGGACCTGAGGAAGCAGTGGACTGAGTCTGGTGTAGAAACATCCAGAGCCACCGTGCACAGGCGTGTGCAGGAAATGGGCTACAGGTGCCGCATTCCCAGGTAAAGCCACTTTTGAACCATAAACAGCGGCAGAAGCGCCTGACCTGGGCTACAGAGAAGCAGCACTGGACTGTTGCTGAGTGGTCCCAAGTACTTTTTTCTGATGAAAGCAAATTTTGCATGTCATTCGGAAATCAAGGTGCCAGAGTCTGGAGGAAGACTGGGGAGAAGGAAATGCCAAAATGCCTGAAGTCCAGTGTCAAGTACCCACAGTCAGTGATGGTGTGGGGTGCCATGTCAGCTGCTGGTGTTGGTCCACTGTGTTTCATCAAGGGCAGGGTCAATGCAGCTAGCTATCAGGAGATTTTGGAGCACTTCATGCTTCCATCGGCTGAAATGCTTTATGGAGATGAAGATTTCATTTTTCAGCACGACCTGGCACCTGCTCACAGTGCCAAAACCACTGGTAAATGGTTTACTGACCATGGTATTACTGTGCTCAATTGGCCTGCCAACTCTCCTGACCTGAACCCCATAGAGAATCTGTGGGATATTGTGAAGAGAAAGTTGAGAGACGCAAGACCCAACACTCTGGATGAGCTTAAGGCCGCTATCGAAGCATCCTGGGCCTCCATAACACCTCAGCAGTGTCACAGGCTGATTGCCTCCATGCCACGCCGCATTGAAGCAGTCATTTCTGCAAAAGGATTCCCAACCAAGTATTGAGTGCATAACTGAACTTTATTATTTGATGTTTTTTTTGTTTGTTTTAAAAAACACTTTTTTTTTATTGGATGGTTGAAATATGTTAATTTTTTGAGACAGGTTTTTTGGGTTATCAGGAGTTGTATGCCAAAATCATCAGTATTAAAACAATAAAAGACCTGACAAATTTCAGTTGGTGTGTAATGAATCTAAAATATATGAAAGTTTAATTGTAATCATTACATTATGGAAAATAATGAAATTTAGCACTATATGCTAATTTTTTGAGAAGGACCTGTATATGTAGTGACCTAGGGAGCCGTGGTACAGAGAATTCCCACACATTTAAAACAATGAGAAGAGAATGAGGAGAGGGAGATCGGGGTGGGGGGAGGAGAATAGAGCAAAAGAAAAAAAAAGTTTGTATGGGGCAGAGGGACCATGTGAGGGAACATGTTTTCCATTAGAACCCTGAGATGTCCTCTGGTCAGAGAGAGTTAAAGGACAAAGGGATCTTATTGCATATGTACGGTTCAATGGATAATATACCATAATATCACTGTTGGTTTCTGAGGATTGTTCATGGATAGCACTTGTACCAATTTTAGTCTATGGGGCAGTTCACATGTCTGTGTATTTTTTCTAATCGAGTGATATGGACAAAATCAGAATTCAAATAAACTAAATGATCTACTGCTCACTCTTTCCAAAAATAATCCAGTCAGTGGGGAAGCCCGGAAAACACACCATGGCGTTTCAGGTAGCTGTGTCCAAGAAAGGTAAATGATCCAGGTTACAGCAGGGTTTGACAAACCCGGGCGCCAGGTCGCCAGTGGTGCCTAGAAAATCATGCCTGGCGCCCGGGCAGTAGCGTAGCTACCGGGGGGCAGAGGGGGCGGTGGCCCCGCGCTCTGAGGGGGCCCACCCGGAGCTACGCTAATGTAACTGTATCGGCGTGCACAGCACACTGATACAGTTACATTCTGCGGCAGAGCAGGGAGAATCGCTCTCCCTGCTCGGCCGCCATGGGGCCTGAGCAGGCGGTGGGGGGCCCGGCGCAGCAGTGGGCCCCTCGCCCGTCATCGGAGGGTCAGCTGTATCGGCATCCAGCCGATACAGCTGACCGCATTGAGAGAAGGAGCGAGTGCTCCTTCTCTCCCATAATCCCCCTCTCAGCGTCTGACAGCGGCGCGATGACGTCACTGCCCGGCGCCGGCAGTCAGACGCTGAGAGGGAGAGCAGTGAGCAGCGCAGGAGCCGGGAGCAAGAGAGGTGAGTACTGGATTTATTATTTTTGTAATGGGGGTGATGCATTATATAACAGAGCAGAGGCTCCATATGGGGGTGCATTATAAAATAAGGCTGCCTATGGGGTGCATTATATATGACTGCCTATGGGGTTGCATTATAAATAAGACTGCCTATGGGGTGCATTATATATAAGACTGCCTATGGGGTGCATTATAAATAAGGCTGCCTATGGGGGAGTGCATTATAATAGAGAGACTGCCTATGGGGTGCATTATATATAAGACTGCCTATGGGGTGCATTATATATAAGACTGCCTATGGGGTGCATTATAAATAAGGCTGCCTATGGGGGAGTGCATTATAATAGAGAGACTGCCTATGGGGTGCATTATATATAAGACTGCCTATGGGGTGCATTATAAATAAGGCTCCCTATGGGGGTGCATTATATATGACTGCCTATGGGGTGCATTATATATAAGACTGCCTATGGGGTGCATTATAAATAAGGCTGCCTATGGGGTGCATTATAAATAAGGCTACCTATGGGGTGCATTATAAATAAGGCTACCTATGGGGTGCATTATAAATAAGGTGCCTATGGGTGCATTATAAATAGGCTGCCTATGGGGTGCATTATAAATAAGGCTGCCTATGGGGTGTATTATAAATAAGGCTGCCTATGGGGGAGTGCATTATAACCAAGTTTGTTAAAAAAAATTCTGGCTCCTAAATTTTTTGGCTGGCTCCTAGATTCTGAACAACTTTGTCGACCCCTGGGTTACAGTATATATTAAAAGCATCAAACTGTATTTAATCCACTAAAAAAGTGAAAAATATACATACTTTGTGACTACCCTCCATAAAACAAGCACACTTCGAAAGCTATAGCGTTCTTAGTCTTATTATTTCATCCCAGGACTAGCAGTGAAGTGAAAAAAAAATACGGGTATGGACTGCTGCTAAATAATTGAGACAACACTCAGGTAGTTCAACCCCACCAGGATCGTTGTCAGAGGTGCACTTCTCTGTGGACATGTAGTAGTTTTTTTTTTTCCTGGTCATCCAGCAGCTTGATTTAGTCTTGACCATGCTTTTAGTTATAGCGGTTTGACTTGTGAAAACGTTTTCAGGTTTTGGATTTTACAGTAATAAAAATTGTTGCTTTGAGCAAGGACTTATGTAAGCCATTGTCTTCTTGCACTTTATTTCCCCAGGCGGGTATTGTTGGTCTGAGCAGCTGCTGCCAAATAATTTAATATTTCTTTTCGCGCGTTGACGTTTCTGCCTTGGTTTTGGAGCTTTGGAGAAGTGTGTTGTCATAGCAACTTGGCTTTTCTTCTCGCAGCGCACCCGCTGTCGTTAATATAAAAGGTCTGATCAGCTACGCTACCTGATAGTTCATGACTTTGTTTTTCTTCCCTTGCATACTAATACTGCCCATTCCTTTTATTTTCTACCAAACAGTTCATAGCTGTCTCTCTGGGTAAACTTTCCCACAACAAAGTTTTAGATTAACGTTCCTGTTTGTTGATCTAGGACATTGTGTTTTCTCTTTACTAGCTACTTTCAGTGTCTGAACATCGGTGAAATTTGAGGCTTAGCCTCCCAATAATTAGTTAATTATTGCACATAGAGAAATTTCCATCCTGTCTGTAGTACATGTGAAAAAAAAATATACACAGCGACCACTACCTCAATGTAGCATTATAGTATAGTAGTCAAATTGTTATAGATATTAGGACAAGTTTAACCGACAGCCATCTCGCCAACTCTCGCATACATGAGCGCTTGTTCGACCGTGTGCGCCTGTGCTTTTAATGAGAAAGCTGTAGATCTGACATTAGCAATCAACATTTCTCCTGAACGTCAGTCGGCGGTGCCCTCATACACATTAGACAGTCTGTCGATATCAAATTTGGCTGACATTGGTCTAAGGACTCTTTCAGACGTCAGTGTGTCAGATACTTGTGGTGACAGTTTTCACGCGTACTAGAGACACTTACACACGGACCCATTCAAGTGAATGGGTCTGTGGACATATTGTGTTCCACGGACCATGTGTCCATAGGCAAAAAAAGCTGACGTGTCCATTTTTTAACAGCAGCACGGTCCGCAAAACGTCTTTCACACTGACACACGGATGACAACCGTGTGTCATCAGTGTGACACGTATCGGTGCCTGGGAAGTTGCGGTACAGTTAGCGCTGATCATGGCACAGAATGTTGAGAGTTATATTCAACTGATAACCACAAGAGCAGGAAACAGCTGATGGGACTACTACAGTGAGAACAAGCAGCGGTTGATTATTATTATACATTTTTATAGCGCCATTTATTCCATGGCGCTTTACATGTGAAGAGGGGCAAATATAGACAAGTACAGTAAACATGAGCAATACCAGGTACACACAAGTACAGAAGGAGAGAGGACCCTGCCCGCAAGGGCTCACAGTCTACAGGGATGGGTGAGGATACACTAGGAGAGTGGAGTATTCATCAGCCGCTGTCTGTGCTATAAATAAATAAATTTAAAAAGGCGTGGGTTCCCCTGTATTTTTGATAACCATCCAGGCGAAACTGACAGCTGCGGGCTTCAACCTTCAGCTGTCACCTTCAGCAAGACTGGTTATCAAGAATAGCGGGGTCCCCATGCTGTTTTTTTTTTATTTTGATAACCAGCCTTACTAAAGAAGACAGCTGGGGACTGGTATTTTCAGGCTTCTAAGGGGTCATGGATATTGACCCCCCGCCTAAAAACAGCAGCCCGCAGCCACCCAGAAAAGGCACATTTATATGAGGTCACCGCTGCTCACTGATGCTGTTCTCTCAGCAGCTCATTCATCAGTAGTTCTCAAACTGGACGGACGCATCTTGGCACAGCCCAGGTAGAAAGCCATTTCTCCCCAGACGTGGATTACGGCGTAGAACAGAACAATGGACAGATGAGGGTTTTTATTTTTATTTTATTACAGGAGACCGCTTAAATGGAATGGGTGTTAGGTGAGTATAACTGTTATTTTTAAATAAAACGGCACCATGGAGAGAGGGGATCCGCCCTCAGGGACAGGAAACCTACAGATAAAAAGGCGGTACCTCTCTTGCATCAGTTGGTTTCCTGTCCCTGATGGGGAACCTACAGCACGTACCTATAGATCTTCGTGGGATGCCGGGTCCGACCAGTCCGGTTTAGGTAGCGGGGGTTCCTCACCTCGGCTGGGGCGGTTGCCCGAAGCGCCACCGGAGGTCCAGAGAATGGGTGGGGGAGCCGATCAGGCGACGGCGGTTGCCTCCCCCCACAGTATGGCAGAGTTCCAGAGAGAAAGCACGCTGGGACCAGCAGCGCAGTGAGCCCACATGATAGGGGAGTTGTTTGGGTAGCAGCGGTTGCCTCCCCCTGGTGCCGCAGACTCCGCCAGGCAGGGCGGGCGGCGCGACAAAGGAGTCTCGGTGCACGAGCGTACTAGCATGCACCTATGACGGGCTGGGCGCAGAGCACTGCTGGGAAAACAGTAGTGCGCATGCGTTGCGTCCTAGGACACGGCAAAGCGTGGTGCATTACTGGGTGCCCGGGGGATTCGAGCACCCGGCGTCCAGGAATAGGGGGGTGGCCCTAAAGGGATTTAAGAGGCAGTCGGCTGGGGCACAGCGTTTCAATGTGCTCAGAAATTGAGTGACCAGGAGCAATCAGAGGAGCAAGTCATGCAGGCTCTGTGCCCCTCTCCATGAGCCACAGCAGCAGCAAAAGTGACTCCAACAGCGGCTGCAACAGGAAGAGCAAACAGGAAAGTCCTCTTCCCAGCGACACAGCGGTGGCAGCTGGGCAGGATTGCAGCGCAGCAAAAGCTCCAGCAAGTCCACCAAAACAAAGGCGGATTCATCATTGGGAATGATCCCCGAACCAGAGCTGGTATACTTCTTTTCCCTAAGGAAAAATCCAAGCATAGGGTTTGGGTGCTCTGTGTGGAAGAATTACCCATAGCATGGGCAAAGAGGTTATGTGCCTCCTGCATAGACCAGACAATATATGAAGAAACCCCAAAATTTGCAGCAGACCTGAGAACACTAATCAAAACTCAGGTCGAAGATACTTTCAAATCTCTGCAGGGTTCAAAAAGGCATAGGTCCAGACACAGTTCCCCTGAAGCAAGTGATAGCGGGGAGGACAAGGATTGGGCGGAGTCAGACAATTCGTTATCTTCCCAGTCCTCATCTTCCTCAGAAGGAGGTCGTAGCTGCTTCCCAATAGAGGATACAGACGCCCTGGTTAAAGCGGTCAGAACAACCATGGGGCTAGTAGACTCGACCCAAAAGAATGGTCGAGGATTTAATGTTCAGTGGTTTAGAGCAAAAAAAGCGGAGATCGTTTCCAGTAAACGAAAAAGTTCAGTCCCTGATTAGGAGGGAGTGGAAGAAACCAGAAAAAAGGGGCTGTTAACCCGAAAAGAAAATACCCCTTTGAGGACCCAGTATGCTCTTTTTTGGGAGAAAGCTCCAAAATTGGACGTAGCAATAGCAAAAGCCTCCAAGAAATATGCCCTGCCTTTTGAAAGACCCCATGGATAAGAAGGCGGAAACATTCTTGAAAGGCTAGTGAGAAGCCGCCAGGGGGGGGGGGCTTAAACCAGCTATAGCCGCTAACTACAGCAAGAGTCTTAATGGTATGACTGAGTCATTTGGAGGAACAAAGAAATGGAAAGGTTCAGAGAAACAATCTTAGAGGCAGTCCCGGTATGACGAGCAATATGGCTTAAGTGCTGGTCAGGAGACCTACAGACGAAATCGAAATTATGCTCCATTCCATGTGAGGGGGAATTTCTGTTTGGGTGTACACTGGACGACATCTTAGAAGAAGCCGGAGATAAAAAGAAGTCTTTCCCAGGGCTCTACAGTGAGACATATAGGCTGCCCTCTCGGAGCAGAGAATTCATGCAGAGAAAACCCTCCAGAGAGGTTAAAGAAACGTGGGAGCAAAGAAAGAGAGGAAAAGGCTTCATGTTCAACAAATCCTTTGGCAATAAGAGGCAACCCCAATGAAGGTGTCCCCCAGGTTGGGGGAAGACTGACCTACTTTCTCCCGGCCTGGGAAAAAATATCCAGGAGCTCATGGATCCTGGATATAATAAAAATTGACCTGAAACTGAAATTTTTTTTCCCCCCTCCACCGTCCTTCATAGTAACACCGCCAAGAGTGGTAGAAGACGAACAAATGGCACTGCAAAACGAGATCTGGGTGCTACTGAAGAAAGGTGCCCCAGCCAAGAAAAAAGCGAAGGCTTTTATTCTCTTCTTTTTCTCAGGAAAAAAAACGGATGGGACATTCAGAACAATCATGAACTTAAAAAGATTGAACACATTTTTGGAAGCTCCGGCCTTCAAAATGGAAACAATAAAATCATCAGTGAGAATACTGTTTCCTGCTACCTACTACCACGTCCCCATCCACACGGGTTATCGCAGGGTCCTCAGGGTGGCAGTCACAATGCAGGGGGAGTTAAGGTACTTCCAGTTCAGGGCACTCCCTTTCGGCCGGGCCATTGCCCCATGAGTATTTACCAAAATAGTGGCGGAAGTAATGGCTGACATAAGAGAACAGAATACTCTAATAGTCCCGTATTTGGACAACCTCCTGATAGTAGGGAACCCGCCACAACACTGCAAGAAACAGCTGAACAGAGTAATAGTAACACTAACAAACCTGGGTTGGCTATTTAAATATGCAAAAATCCCGAATAATACCAAGTCAAGTACAAGAGTGCTTGGGAATAGTGTTGAGCGATACGATACTGCAAATATCGGGTATCGGCCGATATTAGCTGTATCGGCCTTTCGATTCCGAATACCGATATTTTCGTCATATCGAATACCGGAATCGGATTTGTCACTGTCACTGTGAGTGTCCGTCGGTCGGGTCTGTCACTGTCAGTGTCCGTCAGTCGGGTCTGTCAGGAGTCAGCGGCACTTACCTGGCAGAAGATCTCCGGCGGTCACGGGCTGGACTGCTTGATGGCCGCCATCCTCTTCTCCCCGGCAGTCACATGCAGTTTCTCGCGATAACTGCAGTGACTGCTGGGTAATCCCGGCCGTAAAGCAGTCCGATGACGTCACCGCCGGGGAAGCAGGTAATCAGCTGTGCTGCGTCGCGATGACAGGCTCTGCCTGTCATTGCGATGTAGCAGAGCTGGATCGTCGTGGGACTGTCGTTACTATGGACTGCGTCGGACAGGTGGTATACTGTTGGCTTGTTTTTTTTCTTTTTTTACAGGAGATCGATGGCGTCGCAGGAATGAGAGAGTAATAAAATGAATGAAAACTGTGTTGTCTCTTTTATTTCATTAAAAGACTTTTTTCTTGCTTTGTCTTTTTTTTATACATTTAATAACTTTGGGATTAATAATGGATCGGTGTCTTATTGACACCTCTTCATTATTAACCGGGCTTATTGTCACCGTGCAATCAACGGTGACATTAACCCCTTATTACCCCACTTGCCACCGCTACAGGGCAGTGGGAAGAGCCGGGTAAAGTGCCACAATTGGCACATCTTTTGATGCGCCAAATGTGGACCTGCTGTAGCCTGGTATTATCAGGCTGTTGAGGGCCAAAATCCATGGGCCTTGACAGTCTTTTAATACCAGGCCGCAGCAGTCTGCATTTTACTTGGCTGGTTAACAAAAATAGGGGGACCCCTACGCCGTTTTTTTTTCAAGGGGATCCCCTATTTTTGTTAACCAGCCAAGATATGCAGACTGCTGTGGCCTGGTATTATCAGGCTGGCAAGGTCCATGGATCTTGGCTCCTTAACAGCCTGAAAATCCAGGCCTCAGCGGTCTGCTTCATCTGGCTGGTTAACAAAAATAAGGGGGACCCCACGCCAATTTTTTTCGAGGGGATCCCCTATTTTTGTTAACCAGTTCCCTCTGACGTCACTGATTGTGTCCCTGGCTGACCTGAAGTGAAAGTGGAAAGCAATCAATTAAGCTTTCCACTTCCTCTCCTGTCAGCCAGGAGAGGAACTCATTCATTTGGGGGTTTACTGTGAGGCTGCAGCATTAGCTGCGGTCCCTGCAGTAAACATTAACCCTTTCTGAAGGATTACACCGTGGGACCTGACTGTACATCGGATTGGTAAGAATAATTTTGCTTTATTATTTTATTTTTATTACAGGAAATGGTTTTAACAGGAAAATAAAATATGGTCAAAAACTGTGTGATTATTTCATTAAACTTCTTTTTTATTAAAGTGTGTGTGTTTTATTTTTCTTTCATACAATAGGATTAATAATTGATAGTTGTCTAATTGACAGCTCTCAATTATTAACCTGGCTTAAATTGACCTTTCAATTGCAAGGTCATTTTAACCCCTTATTAACCCATTCGCCACCGCTACAGGGCAATGGGAATAGACGGGCAAAGTGCCAGAAAGGGCAAATCTAATTAGAGATTTGCCCTTTCTGGGGTGTCTGGGGGCAGATGTTAGTAGCCGGGGAGGGGCCAAAAATAATGGTCCCTCTCTGGGCTATTATTATCTGCCCCCACTCACTGGCTTTGTCTGGTTGCGAAAATAGGGCGGGAGCCCACGCATTTTTTTTCAGCAATTTTACACCTCATATATATATATATACATGTCATTAAATTTGTGAGACATATATATATTTATATTTATAGTTCATACACTTCTACATAGTATAATAGCCGCTAATTCAATTGCCGGCTTTTGTGAAAATGCAGAACCCGACATGAAATGACACTTGGTTTACATAGAGTTAACCATGTCTTTTCATGTAGTTTGATATCTGATTTGCACAAACAATTACATGAGTGTAAGTGTGCAAAATTTCACACCTGTAGGGGTTAATTAAAGGTGTAAATTCGTAGCAAAAAAGTCCGTTTTTTTTACAACGAATTTACACCTTTAATTAACCCCTACAGGTGTGAAATTTTGCACACATACACTGATGTAATTGTTTGTGCAAATCAGATTGCAAACGACATGAAAAGACATGGTTAACCCTATGTACACCAAGTGTCATTTCATGTCGGGTGCTTCTGTCTTTTCACAGAAGCCGGCTTTACCCGGCAATTGAATCAGAGGATATTTTACTATGTAGAAGTGTATAAACTATACATCAGGGTGGATAAAAATCATGATTTTTTAAAAAAAATCAAAAAAATCGGATTTTTTTGATTTAAATCGGATTTTTTTTTATTTAAATAGGATTTTTTAATCAAGTTGTACACAAGCAAAACTTTGTCTTTTTGCAAATCAAATTATTTTACACAAATAAAAATATTAAAACAGTTGATGATTATGAAACCTAATAATTTTTATTTGCACTATTAAACAATCAGAATTGAACTACAGAGAGTAAAGGGCCCGTCTCACATAGCGATATCGCTACCGAGATCGGTGCTGAGTCACTAGTTTTGTGACGCAGCACCGAGCTCACCAGCGATATCGCAGTGTGTGACATTCAGCGACGATCAGCCCCCCTGCCGGGTATCGCTGATCGTCGCTGAAATGTCAGGACATTTTTTTGATCGCTGGTCTCCCGCTGACAGGCACGCATCGCTGCGTGTGACAGGCGGGAGACCAGCGATCCGCTGGTAACCAAGGTACACAGTGGGTTGCCAGGCGCGGGGCTGTGCCTGGAAACCCGCTGTGTACCTTGGATACCAGCGCCCTGATGCAGGGACCTGGTATCCAAGGTAAACAGCGGGTTTCCAGGCACCGCGCAGCGCTTGGAAACCCGCTGTGTACCTTGGATACCAGCTCCCTGCATCAGGGCGCTGGTATCCAACGTACACTGCGGGTAACTAAGCGATGTTACCCGCAGTGTCGCTGTCCCAGATCGCTGCCTGAGCTGCCTGTTTGGCAGCTCAGCAGCGATCATGTAGCGATACACCAGCGATCCTGACAAGTGCATATCGTTGTCGGGATCGCTGGTGTATCGTTATGTGAGACCCAGCCTTAAGTACTTTTTAACAATAGCCTATCTCTAACGTTTGAAGTAAGCAAACATCTTCAGTGAATACATCAGTCCTTTAAGCCTACTGTTTATTTAGGACTTTTAATAGGAAAACTAGTTGTCCTGCTTTAGCAGTTCCTAAGCGGTTTCGGACGTTATCTGCAAACATGTATTTTTGAAATGGTGCACAAAACCAAATGAAGAAAACAATCTCTCTACTCCTGCCGATGAAGCCGATGCAGTCAGTAGCTGAGTAGCTACATTTATTATCTTCGCTGGAAGAACAAGTGATTGCGACTTCCACCAGTCCAGTGGTTTTAGTTCATTAACGACGTTATCTGCAAACATGTATTTTTGAAATGGTGCAGATTCACACTTCAATTTCAGCACAGTGCACAAAACCAAATGAAGAAAACAATCTCTCTACTCCTGCCGATGAAGCCGATGCAGTCAGTAGCTGAGTAGCTACATTTATTATCTTCGCTGGAAGAACAAGTGATTGCGACTTCCACCAGTCCAGTGGTTTTAGTTCATTAACGACGTTATCTGCAAACATGTATTTTTGAAATGGTGCAGATTCACACTTCAATTTCAGCACAGTTGCCACAATGTCATGGTTAGTATTGGCGAGCCACTCCATTGCAGAGTTGGTTTCCGCCTCAGATAGTTTTTTCCCTCTGTAGATGGGATGCAAGATATTGGCTAAATAGTGTTCTTCTTTTAATGCTTGGTCCTTGCGGTGGTGTATTGCAACCTTTACATTGTTTGAGAGGTTCAAGCGATCTAGCGAACCTTCTAAATCTTTCCAAACTTCTGTGGCATCAGCTATGGTTGCAGTATCTTTCTGCATTTTATCCAACGCAATAGATATTGGCTTTAACCTTTCCAAAAGGTCCTCGGCATTTCTCTTCACACCAAGATTTAATACTTTGCTTTGTATATTAGAATCAATTTTATCCGATGTGTTTCGCAAATGGACACTAATTTTGACCAGTTGTTAATAAACAGTTCCAAGCATTCAGCCAAGGTATTCCATCTAACATCTTGTGGTAGAACCAACTTCAGTCCTCCCATTTCCTTGTAGGTTGCATGTGCAAAATGATTATTGCGGAAATATTTAACAATTTCTACAACATGTTCCTTGACACCCGAAATATGCAGGTCTTTTGCCAAAAGATGCAACAAATGGGCAGAACAACCGTATGTAATGACATTTGTGTCATCCTCATGTGCCAGTTCCGCTCGCATTTTTGCCACATTGTTTGCGTTATCAGTAACTAAGCTCCTTACTTTACATCCAAACTGTTCTTGGCATTGGTGAATTGAGTTCTTAGCAATTTCAAGTAAATATTCAGCAGTATGTGAATTTCCAGATGTGTCGATTGTGTCTGTAAGGTAAGTTTCACCATCTTCTGTTGTGACACAAGTGCAAATTATGGGGTCGTTGTGGATGTTGCTCCAACCATCCAAGCTCACGTTAACAACTTTGTCTTTCAAATATTTTGTACAAGCCGCTCTTTCTTTGTCGTATACAGCCTGAAGATGTTTTCCTGAGATATCAAATCTACTTGGTGGTTTGTAGCCTGGTCTTATTCCTTCCATCATTTCTACAAACAATAGGTGTTCAACTAGTCGGAAAGAAGAATTGGTTGCAAATATGAATTTAGCAATTAATTCATCAAAATGTTCTTTCTGGCTCGTCGTAGTCTTTAAGAGGAATTTTTCTACACTTTGCACGCAAAGTTTTTTGTTGGGCTGCTTATTTGAAGTTGTACCCAGATATTGATTGTCACATGCAGCACAAGCCATATTTGACCCTGAAAGCACAGTAATTAAAAATATAATTCGACTGCGTATTTGAAGAAATATAACGAAAATATTTTGAAACAAACTTTTTGAACAATGTAATGGTCCTCGTCCTATAAGGGCTGTCTCAAAAGTTATGCTACTCAAGTTTCCGGTGAAGTTGCTGTAATACTAGTAATATCAGAGCAACTGAAAAAAATTATGTCACAAAAGTTTTAAAAATGTTTTTCTTAAAAAATGGTCAATTTGGCAGACTTCAAAAGTGAATTGTAGCCTACAATAAAAAAAAATAGGCGTATACACACTCTTTTATTTTTACTTAACGTTAATCTTCTGTGAAATATTGCCTTAACATAAATTTAAATTCTATACTCCAGAACTAGTGCTAGAAATGTTTCTTTTCATAGACTTTAACCATCCCAGTAAAACGTCTGTTAAAATAGGTTGTAATTGCCAGACTTACCACTAGTGCTAGGGTCCTGGTGCATAAGAAGCTGTGGGGGTTCATTGACATTAGTTGTATCACTATCAACATCTTCATTTCCCTTCTGGTTGCAGTTTTCATAATGTGATTTCAAACGGCAAACAAGTCCTTGGATATCCTTTTGACAGTATTTGCACTTTGCTCTCCCACCTTTCTTTCCAAGCTCTGCTGGCATCTCAACAAAATGAACCCAAATAGGGTCTCTCTTACGACCTGCCATGGCTCACGCAGATCACTTCTGAAGTTTGATTGTTACTACAGCCAAGTACTGCTGACTGACTATCCAACAAGTTTGGGCATGTCAACTGAATGGAAAAAGAAACTGAAACCAAGCTACAGAAAGTGAAACCAAGCTAGAAGTGTGGAGTTAATTGAACAATGATTGAAAGTTTTAGATTTTAATCGTGATTTATATTAAAAAAATCTTTTGATTTAAATCAGTGATTTAAATCATGATTAAAATCACGATTTAAATCGATCTGATTTAAATAGAAAAAAATCATTTGATTTAAATCATGATTTAAATCGTTGATTTAAATCGGCGTGATTTAAATCAATCCACCCTGCTATACATATATGTATATATATATATGTCACAATGACATGTGTGTATATATATATATATATATATATATATATGTATTTTATGTGTGTATATTTAGTGTTTACAAGGAAATAAAGGTTTTTTTTAGTTGCGATATTTTGTTCCCATAGACTTACATGGGACTTTCGGAATCGGATATCGGCGATATTTAGTGATATCGGCGACTGCATTCCGATCCGATATTTTCCGATACCAAGCAGTATCGCTCAACACTACTTGGGAATAGTTCTGGACTCATGCAGACAGGAATGCCGCCTCCCACATAGGAAAATTCAGAAGATGATTCAGCTGACATACATAAGAAGTATCTCAGTCACATCCTTGCGGGAGGCAATTTCACTATTGGGATCAATGACAGCTTGCATCCCGACAGTCCAGTGGGCCAAGCCCACACCCGGGTATTACAGTGGGAAGTGCTAGCAGCAGAGTCATCTCTAGGTGGGAATTTGGAAGGGCAGTTAAAAATCTCCTCAGAAACAGTCCGTTCTCTAGAGTGATGGACGGACACAAACAATTTAGCCAGAGGCGTCCCCTGGGTATGGCCAATATCCCGAGTATTAGCCACGGATGCAAGCCCCTGGGGGTGGGGTGCCCATCTGGGGGATCAGGTAGCCCAGGGGTCCTAGATAGAGGAGCTGAAAACAACATCATCAAACATGAAAGCAGCTGGCAGTAAAATATGCCCTCATTCACTTCTTAAGCTTCCTTCAGTCCCAACACGTAAGGGTGCTCTCTGACAATCAAGTGGTGGTATCATACCTGGACCACCAGGGGGGCACCAGATCCCATCACCTAATGGAAGTGGCAAAATCCATCCTTCACCTAGCAGAGGCCAATTTAAGCTCCCTTTCAGCACTGCACATAAAGGGTACAGAGAATCAAACAGCAGACTTCTTAAGGCGAACACGACTAAGGCAGGGGAGTGGGAGCTGAACCAGGCAGTATTCAATCAAATTGCAGAGTCCTGTGGTTGGCCAGAGATAGACCTGTTTGCGAACAGTCGGAATCGGAAAGTTCAAACCTTCTGTTCGATAGACCCCACGGGGAACCCAGTAGCGTTAAAGCCCTTACAATACCGTAGAACTACCATCTACTTTACGCTTTTCCGCCAATAGCTTTAATTCCCTTAGTCCTGAGGAAAGTCCAGGAAGACAATGCAAGGGTGATCCTAATAGCCCCCTTTTGGCCAAAAAGGACATGGTTTTCGTGGCTGAATATGATGTCCATTTCCGACCCGTGGGTTCTCCCAGACATCACGGACCTTCTGTTCCAAGGCCCAATGGCTCATCCTCAGGTAGAAAGCTTACATATGACAGCATGGAACTTGAGAGATCACTCCTGAGTGATAGGGGATACTCTCAAAACTTAGTAAACACCCTCCTGCAAAGCAGAAAACCAGTAACTACCTGAATGTATGGCAGGATTTGGAAGAAGTTTATTTTAGTCTCGGAGGCCAATCCAGTGGGGGAGACCCCAATAAATACCATCTTGGAATTCCTCCAGAAAGGGTTAGAACAAGGGCTATCCACAAGTACCTTGAAGGTTCAGGTTTCGGCACTAGGGGCCCTGTACAGCCACGATCTAGCCGGGAACCATTGGGTAGCGAGGTTCATTAAAGGCTCAAGCAGAACCAGACCTATTCCCTTTCATAACTCGCCACCTTGGGACCTGAATCTAGTCCTTTCAGCATTAACTAAACGCCCCTTTGAATCCCTGTCAGAAGCTTCATTAAAAATATCGCTAAAAACCTCCTGCTCATAGCTTTAAATTCGGCAAGTAGCGTTAGCGACATCCAAGCTTTGTCAGCACACCTGCCAATCACGCAGTTTCTGGAGGATAGGGTCATACTTAGAACCGACCCGGCCTATCTTCCAAAAGTGGCGTCGCGGTTCCACAGTACGCAGGAAATTTCTATACCTGCTTTCTGCCCTAACCCTAAAAATAAGGGGGAACGAGCCCTGCATGCATTAGATGTAAAGAGATGCTTAGTCCAGTATTTGGCAGCCACGAGGGAGTGTAGGAAGGATACGGTAGGTCTGTTTTGTATGCTTCCAGGGTCCACGAAAGGGACAGAAAACATCGAAAGCCACGCTGGCAAGATGGATACGAGATGCTATCACCCTATCATACACCTCACATGGGGCAGCCATTCCGGAGAATATAAGGGCCCATTCGATTAGCAGTGGCGACTTCCGGGGCGGAGAAAGCCGGGGCCTCAGTAGAGCAGATATGTAGAGCTGCCACTTGGTCATCTCCCTCTACGTTCTTTAACCGCTACCGGCTAGACCTGGCCTCTTTTTCGGATCTTACCTTTGGGAGAAGGGTTCTAGAGGCAGTGGTCCCCCCTAATATACAATCTATGCAACTCTTCGTGGTGCCGTCATGGGGGGAAAGAGAAAAACAAAGTTACTTACCGTTAACGGTATTTCTCTGAACCCATGACGGCACCCGTACATTCCCTCCTTTCACGTGTGGGGTGCACACATAATTAGTTGAAAATATTCACGCAGTTCCTCGGTTAAGATTATATTAATATGAAATTTTTTTTGTATAGCCGTTTATTTTGCCAGTCTGAAATTCTGTAAATTGCTCTGTAAAGCAACTGATGCAGGAGAGAGGTACCGCCTTTTTATCTGTAGGTTTCCTGTCCCTGTGGGTGGATCCCGTCTCTCTGTGGTGCCATCATTAGGTTCAAGAGAAATACTGTTAACGGTAAGTAACTATGTTTTTTGTTTTTATTTCAAATAAAAGACTTTACTCTGGCTGTTTGTTTATTAACAATACAGATTTAGGATTATTAATGAATAGGTGTCTTATAGACACTTCTCCATTGCTAAATCCGTGCGCTTGATGTCACCAGACATAACTTAAAAAAAAAACTGTGGGGACCCCTCTATTCTTGATAATCAGCCTTGCTGAAGCTGACAGCTGCGGGTTGCAGCTGTCAGTTTTGCCTGGATAGTTATCAAAACTATAGGGGAACCCACACAGTTTTTTTTAATTTATAGCGCAGGCAGCAGCTAATGAATACTCCTATCAGCCGCCGTCTGCTCTCACGGTTATTAGTGGCAGCAGGTATAGGCTGATGGGAGTAAAAGTCCCATCAGCCACCGCATAATCTCACTGTTATCAGTTGAATATAACTCTCAACATTCTCCCCTGCTTGCCAGCAGCAGGGGGAGAATGATGAGAGCGGTCTTCAGCATCCGACGCCGGGGAGCAGCGCTAACTGCAGCGCTGCTTCCCAGGCGCCGGTACGTGTAGTACTAATGCGGCACACGGTTGACACACGTATTAGAAACACGGACACTGTTATCTCCGGTACTGTTTTTTCCAGTACCGGAAATATCAGGACGTGTGAAGCCGGCCTGAAGTGAGTCACGTGAGTCGGGGCCTTGAATGGCCAATTGATATGTCAGAAAACTGACTGGATGTGCTATCAGCCAGTCACAATTATCGTAATATGTAAACAGAATCTGAAAGATAGCTCAGTTATAGGGACAAGAAAAGATGATATAGGATGGTCATAGCAGATAAGAAAGTTCAGGACTGGTTTTATCTTAACATCATATCTGTGGGCATGAACTGCCAACACCAATTTTGTCATTTGTAATGGTCCATTAAGGGCCCCGTCACACATAGCGACACACCAGCGATCCCGACAACGATATGCACTTGTCTGGATCGCTGGTGTGTCGCTACATGATCGCTGCTGAGCTGCCAAACAGGCAGCGATCAGGACAGCGACACTGCGGGTAATGTCGCTTAGTTACCCGTAGTGTACGTTGGATACCAGCCCGATGGTGCAGGGAGCTGGTAACCAAGGTACACATCGGGTTTCCAGGCGCTGCGCGGCACCTGGAAACCCGATGTGTACCTTGCTTACCAGCTTCCCTGCAGCAGCGCGCTGGTATCCAACGTACACATCGATGTGTACCTTGGTTACCAGCTGATCGCTGGTCTCCTGCCTGCCACACGCAGTGATGCGTGCTGGCCAGCAGGAGACCAACGATCAAAAAAATGTACAGGACATTCAGCGACGATCAGCGATACCCAGCAGGGGGCTGATCGTCGCTGAATGTCACACACAGCGATATCGCTGTGGAGATCCGCTGTTGCGTCACGAAACTAGTTACTCAGCAGCAATCTCGCTAGCGAGATCGCTGTGTGTGACGGGGGCTTTAGACTTACAAAATCTTAGCAAACCTTACATTTTTGAGCTTGCAGAGTTTTATTTTTGTCCTTAAAGTAGTCTGCAGTTACTCTTGTACAAACAATACCCTCACATTTGTGGCCACAACAAAGGGGATTCTTTGGAAGCAGAAAGTGAATACATTAAATACAAATTACTCAGAAACAATGGGTAGAATATAGGCATGAATGCTTCATTACGAGACATCACAGCTAATTATGTAGAGTGCAATTATGATAATTATTTTCGCAAAACGTTATTGGTGTTTAAACCATTTGCTTATGCAGGGAACGTGGTCGGTTTCAGTGATTCATGGCTTGTACAATGCTGAAGGAGCAAAAGTTAGAAGTTTTCCGGCATTCAAAACTGATGGACTGTGGTTAGGATAGGCCATCAATTATATTAAACTAGTGAGGTTCAACTCTCAGTATCTACTCATAAGATGTTTAAATTTAAGTTCCCACACTGAGTTTTGGTGAGTTTTTAACACTGCATATTTTTGCTGCACAAAAAGACATAGCGCCCTACATTTCCATCAAAGTGGACGGGCTTTATAGAAATCTCATGGCCACTCTGTCCTGACCCCATGGTACGTGTTTGAAATCCAAAACTATGTCTGTTTCTCTTCCCTTCCCTCTCTCATAAATGTGCATTACATGCGGCAAATCAGGAGTTATAAAGCACAAATGCATGTAATCAGCACATGAAGTTTTGTCAAAAACGAATACCCGGATATATAAAAAATAAAGCAGCTTTGTAAAAAAAAAAAAAAAAAAAAAACACCAGTAACCTGAGGTACTTATTAGGTGCATAAATGGTGCAGAAAATCTGCAACATCAAAAAGGCACCAAACATTGTAGGAACGTTGTCGTAAAGGGAATCAGTCCGTAGGATCAACTCTCCTGAGCCGTCTACATGGGCACGCAGGTCATAGGAAGCAGAATGCAATGATACCTTGATATCTGTGCTCTGATATTTTATTCCACAGAAATCCACGTTTTTCTTTTTTTTATATGTAAATGAGCTGTTCCAGGCTATGGGCTGGTTATAGATCTGTATGAGGATCTGTCTCCAGAGATTATCGATATATAAAAAGTTGAGTGTATGTGTGTATCAAGCCACCCCCAATCTGCATAGCCACACTCACTCCACACGCAAAGCCCCATATAATAAATATCTATTATATATATTTCAAAGGCCCATCTTCTTCCATAACACCTCAGCAGACAACAAGTTACACTGCCTGTGTTGCCCATAGCAACCAATCATTAAGCATTTTTCATTTCACCAGAGCTGTTTAAAAGATAAAAGCTGAGCTGTGATTGGTTGCTATGAGCAACAGTTTTCCCTACGCCACAACACCTCAGCAGACACTGACCAGGTGGGAGAAATCTAGCATCCTCGGGAACATAAGCTCCCAGCCATTGTCTGCCCCCCAGAAAGGAGCAGAGAGCACATGAGAGAAATGAATCACCCCCTCCTCTATTACTGCCGAGCTCTATTGTTACCGGTGTAGAAAACCGCATCATCAGAGACCGCACACAGAGTCGCACTGCCAGGTTACATAACAGCACATCTCCAGGAACTCCTGCGCAGCGCTACCTGGCTCGAGACTATGGGATGGAGGATGTGTGATGGGTGTATGGGCACGGGACTATGGGATGGAGGATGTGTGAGGGGTATATGGGCACTGGACTATGGGATGGAAGATATGTATGATGGGTATATGGGCACGGGACTATGGGATGGAGGATGTGTGATGAGTATATGGACACTGGACTATGTGATGGAGGATATGTATGATGGGTATATGGGCACCGGACTATGGGATGGAGGATGTGTAATGGGTATATGGGCACGGGACTATGGGATGGAGGATATGTATGATGGTATATGGACATGGGACTATGGGATGGAGGATATGTATGATGGATATATGGGCATGGGACTATGGGATGAAGGATGTATGATGGGCATATGGGCACGGGACTATGGGATGGAGGATGTGTGATGGGTATATGGGCACTGGACTATGGGATGGAGGATAATCATTATAATTTGTTATAACTAACCACAGTTAGTTACTATGCCCGGGCAACGCCGAGCTCTTCAGCTAGTTTTAAATAAAAAGAGCGACTTACCAGTGTGAAACATGTAACTAACACAGAACAGGAGAAATGAACTTTGTCTTACAAACATATATTGTGCAGCTGTCTGAGCTCTGCTGTACTGCAACACTGACTGCCTGTAAGACTGAAGCTGAGAGGAACCTGTAGATGTCAGGCTGGAGTCAAACCAGCGTATGACATCCGTTGTTAGAGTATCAGATGCAATATGCTAATGGCCCTCTGCTCCTGCTTTGCTCTGTGTGCGAGAGCCGAGCATCAGTGTTACTGATCTCCGAGCGTCTCGCACAGCTGCGGCAGAGGCGGAGAAAGTAATTTCTCCATCTCCTCTGCTGCCAGCGTCTGCGTATATCGCTCCCACTCGGATGATATCTGAGTGCTGTGCATTGTGTCACTCGCACCCATAGACTTTTATATGGGTGAAGTGAGCCAAGACTCGGCCGAGTCTCTGTGTCAATCACAGCGTGCTACGAGTGTTCTCGCATGCTGGTTCGGCATGAGAAAATAATCACAGATGTGAGCTGCCCCATACAGTAATACTGGGCCGATTCTATGCGATGTTTTATCACATAGCACTCAGCCGTATTATATGGTCGTGTGACTCCGGCCTAATAATGACACACAGCTCTGCAATGAGAGTGGCCATTACACTGGTAACTCCTTTCATTTCTAAAAAGCTCTACAGGTAGATTCTCATGCAGATCAGTGTCTGGCCCAGACATCTTAACAGCTCATTTACTTATAAGAAAAACATGGATTTATCTGGAATAAGAAATCAGATCGCAGGTATCAGTGTATCATTTTATTCAGCTTCCTATGACTTACCGTATTTTGCGGATTATAAGACACTCCGAATTATAAAACGCACCCCAAATTTTGAGGAGAAAAACAGCTAAAAACAAAAGTTTTTTTTCCTAAAATGGTGGTGCTTCTTATAATCCATGCGTCTTATTGCTTACTGGGTATGGTGGCTGTGATGAAGCGGGGTCCCAGGGTCGCTGCTGGAGGAGGCAAGAGTGGAGTGTTGCTGCAGGCCACAGGCTGGGATGAGGGGGTGTTTGGATGTGCGGCGCGCCGCGCTGGTGACCCATGCTGCAGGGGCTCTGCCGACATTTTGTGAAAGGCCAGAGCCCCCGCATTTCCATTGTTTCCAATGCGGTGGACTCCGGGAAAATGGTTGCCGGGGATGGCGCATGCGCTGATGGAAATCTCTGCACCAAGCTCTCGGGAGATGAGATCTCAGCGCTGAGATCTCTCTGGACACCCGCAGCGGCGCGCCGCACATCCGAACACCCCCTCATCCCAGCCTGCGGCCTGCAGCAACGCTCTACTCTTTCCTGCTCCAGCAGCAACCCTGGGACCCTGTTCCACCGCAGCCGGTAAGGTATATCCGCATTATAAGACGCACCCCCATTTTCTCCCCCCCCCCCAAATTTGGGGGGAAAAAAGTGCGTCTTATAATCTGAAAAATACGGTATATGCCTACATGGATGGCTCAAAGGGGTTGATCCCACTGACAGAATCCCTTTGAGCCCACCTGCACATCGCCTTCGTTTATTAGTAGGCACAGCTCTGTGCATTTCCCATCACTTGGTATTACAGCTCAGCTCCATTTACTTGAATGGGACAAAGCTGTAGTGAGTTGTAATCCCAGGCACTACCATTACTAGAAGTTAGGAGCTAAAAATCCTACAACCCCTTTAACCAGATGATTGGTCAGGGGAGGGTTTAACCCCTTAGAAATGTAGTATCGTCTGCTTGTCCAAAGGGTTGGTTTGGTGATTAAAGGCAGCTCTCCTGTGTCTTTCTATCTTAGTATAGGTTTTCTCCATAATGTAACAAATCTGAAGGCTCTCTTCTTACCGCTCAGCATTCTGCCGTTCCTCTGTTATTCCTACATTGACAGTTGCTGCCCCTGCACTGTACAGTGGTTGGCAAAGGGAATGCAGGAAGACTCACATGGTAGCATCACAACACACGTTGATGCAAAAATGATGTCAAGGGGAATACACGTATTTAATGAAACTTGGACGCATGTCACGTTGGCTTTAAAGAAGCAACAAAGTGTCAGTTTTCTCTTTGTGCAA
Organism: Oophaga sylvatica; assembly: GCA_033576555.1. Lineage (NCBI taxonomy): Eukaryota > Metazoa > Chordata > Amphibia > Anura > Dendrobatidae > Oophaga > Oophaga sylvatica. The sequence goes on from JARQOD010000002.1 coordinate 201,836,043, forward strand.
TCACAAATGAGGTATCAGTGGCCTTAAAACTTCAGTCTGTGTTAGTCTTTCAAACTTTTTTATTTTTTACAAATTATGGGGGCTGTCCAAGATTAGAAAATCACAAGTTTTCTTTCACAAACTGCACCACCTCTAACCATGGGTTAAGTCTGGTATTGCAAATCAGCCATATTAAAGTGAATGAAACTCGGCTGTAAAAGATTCCCCAAACAACTCATGGTGAAGGGTGTCGCTGTTTCTGAAATGAGGCAGTCATGTTATTGTTAATATTGGCGTGATTGTACAGCTTTAACGACCTATATGGTGCATTTTCGTGATAAGTGGATAAGGATTGTATGGAACGGGCTTATGAGCTGAGACATCTTCATGCCAGGCTGACACCAGCGGCATCTGAATGAGGTCAGTGCCGGTGCCCATGGTCACTGGCATCTATTGGCTCTTCACTACGCAAGTCAAAGGGAACCAATGGGTTACTATGGCAGCCAGGGGACCTGCTAAAGACCCCCATAACTGCTGTCTTGGTTTTCCAATGAAACTCAGTTTGAGCTGTATAGAACCACAATTGTGCTATAGACTGCAAAATATAGAATAAGCGATTACAAGATCACAAGTTTGGATTCTCTAAGGGGACATGAATATAAAGACATAAAAATATATAGAAAAATGTAGGTCACCTTAATTAAAACTAAAGAAATTATAAATAATCATATTTGGTATTGTGTCCCAAAAAGTCGTCAATCGAAATATAAATTACTGGGACCTTATGTTAAATGTCGAAAAGAAATTGAAACGCCTGAATTGCGTTTTTTCAGTGGCTGCACTCCTTTTTCTAAAAAATACTGAAAAAAGCGATGAAAACCTTAATATTATATTAATACACAATATTTAACACAAAATTTTATCAATACAATCGTTAGCTTGGGGTGCGAAAAACAATTCCTCATACAGCACTATGTACAAAAAATGAGAAATCACATGTCTCATAAAATGATGACAGAAACAATTTTATTTATTTATTTTTACAAATTTTAGAAATTTTTTGTACCAATAAAATCACAAAAAACCTGTCAAGTTTGATATCGCCATAATTCTACTGATCTGAAAAACCTTGTTGCCAGGTAATTTTTACCACACAGTGAATAAAGTAAAAATAAAACCCCAAAAACAAATGACAGAATGGTAAATTATATTCAAGACTACAACACGTGGCACAAAATACAATCCCTCATACAGCTATGTGGACCTAAAAAATAAAAACGTTATGTCTCTTGGAAGAAGGGGAGGAAAAAACAAGAACGCAAAAACAAAATTCCTAGGTCGTTAAGGGGTTAACTTGATTAAGTAGTTGAGGCTGCGTTCACAAGTTGCAGTAGCATTGTATTTTTCATTGATGCTATGCTAAAGGAGCAAAAGTTGATACGGCAAAATAGCTGTGAATGCAGTCTGAGGTTGGTTCTTATCAGTCGATCTCTTCTTGTGTGACAGTCTTTAAACTTGCTGTTGAGTTGAATAGTAGGCGCCTGTGCAGTACCCTGCCGCGGCCACCACCAGAAGACGGAGCAGTTCCACAATCGAGCCGTTCTGGCCAACACCGAGACCAGCTGATCGGCAGGGGTGCTGGATATCGGACCCCGACTGATCAGACATTGATGACCTATCCTAAGCATAGCTCATCAATGAAAAAGTAGTGGACAACCTCTTTAAATTTCTCATCTTAATAAAAATTGATGCCATGTGGATGTACACAACAGACATACGAATTGGAAAATTCCCTTTTTTTCACATAAAACTTGATTTTGTTTACAAACGTGTGAACCCAGCCTAAGGTGGGAGCATTATGACCCTGCTCATTCATTTCCTCATTCCTTACAAAGCAGTTTTGCCTGTTCAGGTTTGCGTCTTTGAATGAACACAAGACTGTTTAATCTCCAAACAGGAGGAGCAGGAGAGGAGAACTGATCTCAAAAATTCAAGGGCAAAATCATAACAAATTTCAAGCAACTAAACCATTAGTACATTTGTGGTTGGCAAAAAAATTTTGACTGATGCAAATTTAGGTTTTAACAAAGTTTGCTGCTTCCGTGTTTTTTAGATCTTTTAGTCAGATGTTTCTCAGGTTAGTACAATTATAAGCATTTCTTAAGTGTTTACACTTTTATTGCCAAAAATAACCTGGTATGCTGGATATCGGCTTGTAGGCCAAATGCTGACTGATGTGCTTTTTTGTTTGTCCACTCTCTTTTTAGGATTGACAATGAGATTGAGATTTGGGGCGTTTCCTTTCCATGGACCCAAGATTTCAATATTTGTTTACCGAACCACATAGTCACCAGTTTTTCTTTGTCACATGGGGCTACATCATGCTGGAAAAATTACTGTTCATCACCAAATTGCTCCTGGATTGTTGAGAGAAGTTGACCTTAAGGATGTTTATATAACTTTCTTTATTCATGGCAGCGTTCGCAGGCAAAATTATAAGTGATGCCAATCGTTTGCATGAAAAGCAACTCCAGACATGAGTGGTCTCGGGATGCTTTAGGCTACATGCCCATGATCAGGAATAGCAGCGTTTTGGACACAGCGCACCTGCGCTGCGTTCTACGTTAGACGCACAGTGAATGGTAGTTATAAAAATCCCATGCCTACTCTGCTTTTATTTAATGCTGCATAAACTCATCTGCGGTGCAGATTTACGAGCCGCAGCATGTTAATTATGTGCATCAGAGAAGCTAGTCTCCGCTGCATAGTTTCATCCATAGCTATTCACTAGATATGGTAAGTCAATAAGCATGGTTAACAACAGAAGACAATTTCAAGCATCAGGCACCTTTAAAAGAAACCAGTCTGCTTTTATAATTAAATCAGCATGATGGGGATGTCAGATGCCTTGTTCTTGTTAACAATTTCTTCTGAGCTAATTAGATCACTGAAATGATGTAAGTAGGTCATTTTGTGGCATAGCTAAAAATTTGTGGAAATTGAGTCTTGGAGGTTAAATTATTTTTCATGACAAAGACTTTTGCAATATGTTCCAATTCATATGATTGCTCTTTATAACAATAGAAAGTAATGCAAATGATTTATTTAACGACCTTCGGCTCGATCTTGATCCATGGCGACTTGATGGATGAACGCTCTGTAGGAAGATCAATCTTGTGCAAGCCTAGATAGTTCCACCAGAGTCTTCTCCGCTGTTATGTTGATTGTATCAAGCAGTCGGGTTGCTCGTCTACCTCTTCACCTTATTCCTAAACTGAAGCAGCCAGCTTTGTGAAAAGCAAAATGTGTGTGAGTCTCAAAACTTTTGGCCATGACAGTAGTAAGTAACTGTAACATGTATTCTACTCTTCTGGTCTCCAAAGAATTCCTATTTGGCTAATGGAAAGATTGTACCGTGTTAGCCAGTAGATGGAAAAATATTTAGACTTGAGAGTCCTCAGTGTTTGATACTTTTTAATGGCTAACTATTGCATTATTTGTGTCCCCTGTTGTGTATAAATATGTGACTCTTCAGATTTTGTAGTATTCTGTGCCTGATGAAGAGACCTGAGTAGTATTGAAAGCTTGCAATTTGTTACCATCTTTTCATCAGTTAGCTATTAAAAGGTATCAACCACTGAGGACTCTCAGATCTAAATATTTTTCTATTTGGCTACAGACATTTTGCTTAGATTCTAATTGTATCCCGTACCTGCTCTATGCATGTTGTTTGTGTATTTGTTGTCAGTCATCTACCAGTTTTATTCTAAAATGTCTTTTGTTCCTGCAGAATTGTATCTAAGGCCACTTTCACACGTCTGTTTATTTCCAGTACCGGAAAAAACGGTATCGGAGATTTCCTTGTGTGTAATGCTTGCGGCACACGTGTGGCAACCATGTGCCGCCCGTGTGCCGCATCAGTACCACACGGACGGGCGCCGGGGAAGAAGCACTACAGTAAGCGCTGTTCCCCGGTGGCGGATGCTGAAGATGGCTCTCATCATTCTTCCCTGCTCTGCCGGCGATCAGCGTGAGCAGGGTAGAATGATGAGAGTTATGTTAAAGTCAGAATGATGACCATCCCATCTATAAGACACTTATCTATTACTAATCCTATAGTTATATGGTAAATAAATATCAGAGCAAAGAACTCCTGCACTCAGAAATGACCAAAGTGAAAAAAAGTTCAAAAATAAAGTCTTTAATTCAGGAAATAATTCAAGTATGGTAGAAGGTTCAATATGAAAACAGACGTAATCAAAAAACAACGTTTCGGCTAATAGCGCCTTTATCAAGTATAGTCTGTGTTCTGTAAAACAAAAATACAGGTATAAGGGACATATCCAGAAACAAAAAAAGGTAAGTAAATAAAGAACCACAGTAGTGGGAACCAAATCTCCATATGAGTATTATTCAGTATATAGACATAGAAAACATAAGCATACATATATATATATTGAAGCATATATTGTAGGGGCTATAAGAAAAATTATTTTAAAGGTACATATGTGTATTATAATAATCCAGAAAAAACGCACAAGGGAATATCAACATGCGAGATATATTGATACATATGGCAAGTAGCATATAAGCGCATCCCCTGCGCTTATATGCTACTTGCCATATGTATCAATATATCTCGCATGTTGATATTCCCTTGTGCGTATAATACACATATGTACCTTTAAAATAATTTTTCTTATAGCCCCTACAATATATGCTTCAATATATATATATGTATGCTTATGTTTTCTATGTCTATATACTGAATAATACTCATATGGAGATTTGGTTCCCACTACTGTGGTTCTTTATTTACTTACCTTTTTTTGTTTCTGGATATGTCCCTTATACCTGTATTTTTGTTTTACAGAACACAGACTATACTTGATAAAGGCGCTATTAGCCGAAACGTTGTTTTTTGATTACGTCTGTTTTCATATTGAACCTTCTACCATACTTGAATTATTTCCTGAATTAAAGACTTTATTTTTGAACTTTTTTTCACTTTGGTCATTTCTGAGTGCAGGAGTTCTTTGCTCTGATATCTATTGATTGTTTTTCTCCTGGCACCACCGCCTCTATAAGTGAGCACCCCTTACCCGCTGATTAGTTTATATGGTAAATAAAGACACAGCCAGAATAAAGTCCTTTAATTGAAAAAATGACACAGACTCCTTTAATATTCTCAAGTAAACCATACTTACTGCATCGCCTATTCCACCGACTCCCTCGTTTTCCTGTAATAAAAATAAAATAAAAAAAACAACAAAATGCCGTACCTGTCCATCGTTTCCCAGACATGGATTACGGCGTGGGACAGAACGACGGACAGGTATGGTAAATTGTTTTTTTTTATTTTTATTACAGGAGATCGAGGCGAGGTCGTAAGTATAGTTTAATTGAGAATATTAAAGGAGTCTGTGTCATTTTTTCAATTAAAGGACTTTATTCTGGCTGTGTCTTTACCATATAACCATAGGATTAGTAATGGAGAGGTGTCTTATACATACCTCTCCCTTACTAAGTCGTGGGCTTGATGTAACCTGACAATGCAAAGGTGACATCAACCCCACAAATATTTCCCCACTTGCCACCGCTACAGGGCAAGTGGGAAGAGCCAGGCTAAGCGCCTTTTCTGGGCGGCTGTGGGCTGCGGTTTTTAGGCCAGGGGGGCAATATCCATGGCCCCTTACAAGCCTGAGAATACCAGCCCCCAGCTATGAGCTTTAGCAAGGCTGGTTGTCAAAAATGGGGGGGACCCCACGCCATTTTTTAAATTATTTAAATTTAAAAAAAACAGCGTGAGGACCCCTCTATTCTTCATAACCAACCTTGCAGCCCCCAGCTGTGAGTTTTGCCTGGTTGGTTAAAGAAAATAGGGGGGAACCCACATCGGGTTTTTCATTCATTTATTTAGTTGTATCGCAGGCGGCGGGTGAGGAATAACCCTGATCATCATTCTGACTTTAATATATCTCTCATAATTCTCTTCTGCTCACGCTGATCGCCGGCAGAGCAGGGGAGAATGATGAGAGCCGTCTTCAGCACCCGCTGCTGGGGAACAGCGCTTGCTGTAGCGCTTTTTCCCTGGTGCCGATGCATGTTACACGGATGACATCAATGTGTGTTCTCCGTGTGCACGTGTGCAGGACATTTTGCCGCCCGTGCTTACAGTAAAAAACGGACATGTCTACGTGTGGGACACACGGTCTGTGGAAAAACACTGACGTGCACAGACCCATTCATTTGAATGGGTCTACGTGTGTCAGAGTCTCCGGTACATGTGAAAACTGTCACCACACATACCAGAGGCATGGATTCGTGAAAGAGGCCTTACCTATATAGCTTTGGTTTGAGAATTGCTGTCGCTTGTAGTCTTCAACTTGCGCTAATTTTTCCTGCTTTGAAGGTGTATTTTATGTAGCATGTCTTTGTTTCATTGATTCATGTTCTATGTCATTCTATGTTTAGTGATAATATATGTAGATTTTCATTTTGTGTATTCCATCTTTCTTTGGCTTGCTGATTGTGAGCTTCCTTACTATATGTTCATGCCGTTGGCCTTAGAGAACACATGCGCTCATTTAGCTAACTGGCTGCGGTCCAGGACGAGAACATTCAGGTGTTTGTCTGTCTGTTGAAATTTCCATGCCTCAGGAAGGGAGTCATCATTCTTCTGCAAAGGTGTATTGATACCCAGACAGAAGCGTTACGGTATTTCTTGAATTTTGCATATCTAAACAGAGGTTGTGTGATATTTTGACAAACATGAGCCCAGAATTTTTTTCATTATTTTTTCAGTGTCTAATATAGGTTGACTTACATATGGTGCAGATGGGAAAATGTCTATGTCCTTTAACTCGCAAAAAATGTGTTTTGTTTTAGCTATTGTAATCATAGCTTCTGTCACTACCACATCAAGGTTTGGATGGATCCTTTTGTCTTATTGATCCTAGCAGGTCAGATGGAATTGACCTGTAATGGCTTGTCTTTCTTATTTTTTTGCTTTTACATGAATAAATCACTTTGCAGAGTAAGTTATTATGGCCGTCCAAAAGCAGTGGAGACCTGACAGGACTGACCCTAGAGGTTTCCTTTTTTTTCTTCCTGTTTTTGTTTTACTCCAGTGATAGAATATTCCATTCATTCCTTCACTTACTATGTCTGTATCACAGGGTGTAGTTGTACAATGCAGAACCAATACCAATCTATAGTGTTATCTACAATATTAGTAATCTGCACATATGTGTTACTACACACTACATATTTTTCAACAGATGCATGTTCCAGTTTTCAGCAGAGGGAATAGTATATTATGGCATCAGTACTGAATTCAGTGAGGTTGGTCTGCAATTCACAACTATGTTACAAAAGTGTGAATGAATCGTTAAGCGACACCTGCAATGTTTCCACATGGCAATCAGCTCATCTTGTAACTAATTTCTTCCTTTCTCATGTACACAGTCTTATGGACTTGAAGCTCTGTAGGTGTAGTTAACTGCTTAAATGGGTTGTAAGGTCACAACATATCCATCCATAGGATGAGTCATGAATATCAGATTGGTAGGTGTATGGCACCCGACATCAACACTAGAAAGCTGTCATAAGCTTGATTCATGGGCTGTAGTACCCGGCAGCAACTGCTACACATATTAAATGGAGATGCACATTGCAGCTTCATTCAATGTAACTACATCCTGATGCGGCCCAAGCTTATAAGAGCTTATCAGTGGGGATACCAATTGATGGACCCACACAGATCTGATATTGACGACTTCTACGGATTGGTCATTAATATCTTGTGACTGGACAACTACATTATACAATACTCTCTGCTGTTATCTTTTTTTATTTTTTTTTTAATTCTTTGAAACTTTCATTGACTTTTTAATGGAAATTACAGCTTTAAGGCTATGTGCACACGTTCAGGAATGTTTGCAGAAATTTCCTGAGCAAAAACTGACTTTTTCAGCGAAAAAACGCATGTGTCTTTACAGCGGCTTTTGCACGTTTTTGGTACGTTTTTACCACAAAATTTTCCTGAACATTCTAGGTCAATAATATAGCGGGAAAAACGCAGATTTAACGCGAAATTAATGAACATGCTGCGTTTTTTCTGCAATGCATTTTTTTTGTGGAAAAAAAACGCACCATGTGCACAAAAATTGCAGGATTCATTTTAAATATAGGATGCTTCATTCATGCGTTTTTTAAGCGTTTTTGCCACGAAAAATACGCAACGTGTGCACATAGCCTAAGGTTATATCAATTTTTTTCTGCTTCCATCTGTTGGAAGCAGCGATCCTACAAGTCACTAACAACTCTTTAACGAGCCTTGCATTATGACTTAGGGTATGTGCACAGGTTGCGGATTCTGTTGCAGTTCTGCAGCAGATTTTGCCTTGCAGATATGCAGCAGAACTGCAAGTGATGTACAGTACCATTCTAGTCAATGGAAATCAAAAAACGCAGTGCACATGCTGCGGATTTTTCCGCTCAGATTTGGTGCGGATTTAAAACTGCAGCATGTCACTTCTTTTGTGCAGATCTGCAGCGTTTTGAGACCTTCTCCGTGCAGGTCTCAAAAGGCATCCGCACAAAAACTGCAGTAAATCTGCAGATAAAAAGGACAAAAAAAGGATAAAAACTGTGCGTATTTTGACCTGCTGTTTCTGCCAAGAGATGCAGATTCTGTGCAGAAAATTCTGCAGACCAATCTGCAATGTGTGCACATACCCTAAGGCTGTGGTTCCACGGTCCGGAACCACAGCGCTTTGGACGGAGCGGAAAGTCCGCTCCACCCAAAGCCCCGCCCCCTTGTGAACGCACGGTGAATCCGGATGTGCTCATTGAACACATCCGGAATCACCGCAGCGCTAGATAGGCCTGTGTTATTTCCCTTGCGGCGACGGAGCGTCGCCACAAGGGAAAAGGACATGCTGCGATCTAAAAAGACGTGCCGCATGTCCGTTAACGCAGGTCTGCCACCTGCGTGTTTTTACGCATAGTGGAGACGGGATTTCTTGAAATCCCCTCCACTGTGTTGTAACATCTGGACGCTGCGTGTTTGATGCTGCTCCAGCGCACAGCGTCAAACACGCAGCATTTACTGAAGGAATCCTGATCGTGGAAACACACCCTTTGGGCTCATACTCACATGCGAGGAAATCATCCGATGCTCGCATGTGAAATCCCAGCTCTGGCGCCGGCACTCGTGAGTGGAGTGCGCGGCTGCATGTATTTATATGCAGCCGCTCGCTCCACTCCCGAGTGCCGGCGCCAGAGCTGGGATTTCACATGCGAGCATCGGATGATTTCCTCGCATGTGAGTATGAGCCCTTAGAATCTGATTTGGCTTTTAGCCTAAGTCATATTGCAAGGCTCGTTAAAGGGTCTTTAGTGACTTGTAGGATCGCTGCTTCCAACAGGTGGCGCTATAGAGTTCTAGCCCTCTTCCTCTCTGAAGAGTCAATTTGCATAATTTCCCAGAGGAGCAAATATGCCTCCTTACATTGGCATGCCAGGGCCGGTATGCCACCCCTGGCATGCCAATGCACGGTAAGGGTGTGTTTCCACGGTCAAGAAACACTCAGTAATTGCCGCGTGTTTGACGCTGTGCGCTGGCGCAGCGTCAAACACGCAGCGTCCAGATGTTACAGCATAGTGGAGGGGATTTAAAGAAATCCCATCTCCACTAAGCGTAAAAACACGCAGGCGGCAGACCTGCGTTAACGGACATGCGGCGCGTCTTTTTAGATCGCAGCATGTCCTATTCCCTTGCGGCGACGCTCCGTCGCCGCAAGGGAAATAACACAGGCCTGTGTAGCGCTGCGGTCATTCCGGATGTGTTCAATGAGCACATCCGGATTCACCGCGCGTTCACAAGGGGGCGGGGCTTTGGGTGGAGCGGACTTTCCGCTCCGTCCAAAGCGCTGTGGTTCCGGACCGTGGAACCACAGCCTTAGGGTATGTGCACACATTGCAGATGCGCGTTCACTAGGGGGCGGGGCTTTGGGCGGAGCGGACTTTCCACTCCGTCCAAAGCGCTGTTTCCTGACGGTAGAAACACAGCCTTAGTTACCCCTTTTTACTTACTGAGTGAGCAAACTCTTTTACCTGTCTTTTTTCTGAGCTGAGTTTTGACCACATGAAAGTTCAGCTCACCTTTTGTGTGTTTTGTGGTCATTCAGCGTTCATAAAAAAATTATCTCTCCATCAGGAAGAGCTGAATGATGGATACTTAGTTAACTCATTCTGCAGCCAGTGAAACTAAAGAACCTGTAAGTGGTTCAAAATGATGCAAAACTTTAAATAAAATCTTATTTTTAACCTAAAATACATGCATTTAAGTAAAAAAAAAATCCCAAAGGTGTACATATTCATTAAGATGTGTTAAATGGGGAATTAACTTCTCATCCCTTTGGAAATATTCTGAAGTTACAAGTGTCTGTTCAAAATAACTAGTAAGATTTCATTTAATACACCAGTGCTTCTCTGGCTTTCTTATTCACAACAATTTTATTGCAATTGAAATGAACAATTCAAGCAATTTCCCAAACTCATTGCTATGGTGGAGTCACATGCATAAATGCCTGCAGCTGTACCATTCATCTGTTCGTAACTTGCAGAAATCCATGTGCTTACCACCAAAACAGCCGTATTAGAATAGATTCATTTCTGCAACAAGATTCTTTGTGTGAATCCATCCTTTGGCCAATTTCCCCTGTGGACACGTTTTTTCCAATGTGTTTTAATCAAGGTCTATGTGATTTTATGAAAACTCATGCCCACTGGGCACTTGAAGATGCTATTGACATTTTTTTATGTTTTTTTTTCCTAATAAGTTGCTATGGGGAGACTTTAAAAAAGCATGTAAAAATGCAATTGTGTTTCTGCTTTAAACAATGTGCAAAAAAAACACTATTTAAAATCTGCCCAAAAATGCATCACAAAAACGCTGCAAAAATAAAATAATGGGATCAGATAGCTATTGTGCATTTTGGTAAAGACAGCTGCAGAAAAAAAACCTTAGTGTTACTGCACTTAGGACAAGGCCTTATAGTAGGTGGTCATCCAGCTCTCTATAACAATAACTGCAGTACTACCATAATTACATTTAAGAAATACAGTATATGCTAGTGTGTACAATAACTGTAAAGTGTCTCATGCTGCATTTAGACATGTCGACAGTTAAACGACTGTTGATCAGCTACATGCAAGCTAATTAGGGGTCATTTAAAGCACCACTCCTGCTTTTTTTTTTTTTAGTATTAGGTGAGTTTCCACGGTCAGGAAACGCTGCGTGTTTGGCGCTGTGCGCTGGCGCAGCGCCAAACACGCAGCGTCCAGATGTTACAGCATAGTGGAGGGGATTTCAAGGAATCCCGTCTCCACCATGCGTAACAATACGCAGGTGGCAAACCTGCGTAAACGGACATGCGGCGCGTCTTTTTAGACCGCAGCATGTCCTCGCGTATTGCGGCGACGGTGCGTCGCCGCAACATAATTAACACAGGGCTATGTAGCCCTGCGCTCTTTCCGGAGGTGTTCCGGAGGTGTCCTGAACACCTCCGGAAAGATCGCGCGTCAGAAAGGGGGCGGGGCTTAGACGGAGCGGAATTTCCGCTCCGTCTAAAGCGCTATGGTTCCGGACCGTGGAACCATAGCCTTAGGCTGGAGTCACACACAACCACAAAAAATCGGTCCGTTTTAGACGGTCGACAATCGGATCAAAATAAAAACATCACACATCCTTCTGGCATCCGATTTTCCTTCAAAGATGCGATTTAATCGCATGTGTGTGTACCTTGTAACATCCGATTTTCATCCGACTTGCCAGATTTTCTCGCAGGCTTGCAAAACTGACATATAATGGATCCAAAAGAATAGTATTTCAATGCCAAAAGAAAGAATAGATATATACACATAGAGCACATATATATATATATATATATATATATGTCATTGTGACATATATATATATACATATATTTATAATTCTTACACTTCTACATACTGTTATAGCCGCTAATTCAATTGCCGGCTTCAGTGAAATCACAGAAGCCGACATGAAATGATACATTGTTTCCACACATTTAACCATGTAATTTCATGTATTTTTATATATGTTTGAAACATACAATTACATGAGTATATGTGTGCTAAATTTCAGACATGTAGGGTTAATTAAAGGTGTAAATTCGTTGAAAAAAAATGCGTGGGCTCCCGCTGTATTTTCTTCACCAGACAGACAAAGCAAGCGAGTGGGGGGCAGATAATAATAGCCTAGGGAGGGTACATTTTTTTTGTGCCCCCCCTGGCTACTAACATCTGCCCCCAGACACCCCAGAAAGGGCAAATCTATAATTAGATTCGCCCTTTCTGGCACTTTGCCCGTCTATTCCCATTGCCCTGTAGCGGTGGCGAATGGGTTAATAAGAGGTTAAAATGACCTTGCAATTGAAAGGTCACTTTAAGCCAGGTTAATAATTGATAGCTGTCAATTAGACAACTATCAATTATTAATCCTATTGTATGAAAGAAAAATCAAACACACAGTTTAATAAAAAATAAGTTTAATTAAATAATCACACAGTTTTTGACCATATTTTATTTTCCTGCTAAAACCATTTCCTGTAATAAAAATAAAATAAAAAAGCAAAATTATACTTACCAATCCGATGTACAGTCAGGTCCCACGGTGTAATCCATCAGAAAGGGTTAACAGGTTACAGGTCGCAGAGAGCTAATAATGCTGTCTCAGACCTGTATTCCCCTGAATGAATAAGTTCCTCTCCCAGCGAAAGTAGAGGAATAGATTCATGAATGGAGCTTAATTGATTTATTGGCAATTTAACTGTAGTGACCTGACCTAAAGGGAAAGTGGACACAATCAATTAAGCTTCATTCATGAAACACATCCTCTCCTGTCGCCAGGAGAGGAACTTATTCATTCAGGAGCTTTGAGCTGAGCATGCAGGATTACTTACACTGCTTGGCTCAAAGCTAGTTAACCCTTTGTGAAGGATTACAGCGTGGGACGTGACAGATCAGCGGAATAGGTAAGAATAATGTTGTTTTATTTCTTTTTCTTTATTTTAGGAGATCAATGGCTTCGCACGGATTAAGTGTAAAATAAAATATGGTCAAAAAAATGTGTTTTTATTTCATTAAAATTATTTATTCTTAAAGTGTGTGTGTTTTTTATTTACTTCAATAGGATTAATAATTGATAGTTGTCTAATTGACAGCTATCAATCATTAACCTGCCTTAAGGTCACCTTTCAATAGCAAGGTGACAGTAAGGTGAGATTAACCCATTCGCCACCGCTACAGGGCAATGGGAATAGACGGGCAAAGTGCCAGAAAGGGCGAATCTAATTATAGATTTGCCCTTTCTGGGGTGTCTGGGGCAGATGTTAGTAGCCAGGGGGGCACAAAAAAAATGCACCCTCCCTGGGCTATTATTATCTGCCCCCACTCGCTTTGCTTTGTCTGTCTGGTGGAGAAAATACAGCGGGAGCCCACGCATTTTTTTTCAACGAAATTACACCTTTAATTAACCCCTACATGTCTGAAATTTTGCACAAATACACTCATGTAATTGTAAGTTTCAAACATATATAAAAATACATGAAATTACATGGTTAAATGTGTGGAAACAATGTATCATTTCATGTCGGCTTCTGTGATTTCACAAAACCCGGCAATTGAATTAGCGGCTATAACAGTATGTAGAAGTCTAGGAACTATAAATATATATATATATACATGTCACAATGACATGTGTATATATATATATATATATATATATATGTGTTCTATGTGTATATATCTATTCTTTCTAGTCTTTATTAAAGCTGTCAGTGTGATTTTACAGTATAGCCGGGGATGAATTGCCGGCTTTTCTAAAGGACACCGATGCGATTTCATCGCAAGTCACACATGCAGTCCGTTTGTAATCAGATTTTTCATCGCTCCCATAGACTTGCATTGGCGATAGTCGACCCACAATCGGTGACAATCGCAGCATGCTGCGATTGTACACGGACGTTTAAAACGGACCACAAAAAATCTGATACTGGGAGCTGCTCCATAGATTAACATAGGGCAGACTGCAATGCGATATTTCATCGCATTGCAGTCGTCCGATTTTGTCGCCAGTGTGACTCCGGCCTTATACTTACCAGCTGCTGGTTTCATCTTTTATCAGAGCTGCATCGGTCTGTCTTCTACAGGTTGTGACTTGCCAATGTTTGGTAGATCCAGAAGTCACAACTCAATGTAAGTCTATGAGAACCAGAAAAGACTAGAATAAGGATCCCATAGACTTACATTGAGAGCTTGTGATCGTTAGCTCTGACTTCCGGTCAGTCAGATGTTCCGGTCACAAGATGGTGGCGCTGGGAACAGCTGAAGACTGCAGCTGGTAAGTATATTACTAGGGGCAGGTAACTTGGATTAGTTGCACCACTCCAGCGCTGGAGTGGTGCTTTAATGGTCTGTGTAGACAGAATGACCAGAATTAATAGTTTTCAGTATTGAAGAGTAAAGCCTTCTGTTAATGGCACTTTTTGTAGTTGGGTATCATAAATATATATGGACCTTCATTCAACAACTGTGCCACACATGTAAACCCTGCTTGAGTAAAACAATTTGTTAGGACTTGCTCTGACCAATTTTCTTACGGTAGGTATTCTAGCCATCTGGCGATTCTGAAGCTTGTTTGCTCTTTTGATATAGATGCCTGAATGAGAAAGCTGTGATTATTTACAAGTTGTTTTGCTGCATTGCCATCTATGTAATCACATCTGGAGTACACATGTGCACCCTCATACTGCTCACTCCCCTTCTCTCCAGATTCAAAGCCTTAATTAAGTTTATTTGGCTTTCTGCTAATAACCGACGGTCTCTTCATCCGGTTGAATTATATATATTTTTTTAAGATACATTTTCCTACAATTAAATCTAGGGGTTTGTAGTAGCAATATGAAAAGGTATTGTGTGGTTCAGTGATTTAGGCAAAGAAGTACATTTGTTGTGTGCAAGAAAAAAGATGTGGTTGTTTTTGCTTCTGTTTTTTTTTTTTACAAGAACAGGGCCTCCTACAGGCCAATTGGTGCAACGTTTAGTGCAAATTTACACCAGGCCACATCTATCGAATATTTTACTTTCTGCAGCACAGATCGAAAAAAAAAATTTTTTATTAAGAACTCTATTCCTCTTAATAAATTTGTCGCATGTTGCACCAGCCAGCTCTTGTTTAAGGTCGGCATATGAAGTAAATTTTACTCCTGGATATTTTCTATGATTGGTCACCCAATTACTTGCTAATCAAGGAATGTCCTGCAATTAGCGGTAGGTGTCCTGACTGCTGCACTGCGTGGCTGTGTTTGTAGCTGCTCTGGGCAATATTAATGTTACCTTTTAAACCTCTTATTAGTAGATTTTACCACCAGCCCTTTCTATAATTCTGCTGTAATTTAGATTTTGACAATAACTGGTTCAGTATTAATATACCGGTCTTTCTCTTTTCTTCACAGTGGCACACGATAAGAGGTCGAGGATTTCTAAAGGATGGGGGAGATAGAGCAGCAGCAGACCGCAGCCTCTCGATTAGGTGCTCCGGAGAGTGCCGGGATCAGCACTTTAGAACATGGAACCAAACCACCTCTGTCCCCACAAGGAAAGTCTTATCCATTCAAAGTCCAAATGTTGGATGACACACAGGAAACCATTGAAGCTCCGGTAATTGTTTTTATTGCTTTCTAAAGTCTAATGTCGTACTATTTGCAGTCTGGATCAAGAGAGTGGACTTTGAGAACAAGTAGTGTTGTTATTATTGCTCAAGTTACTAACAAACCTGTACATAGTCGTTGTCCCAGTCTGTCATCTGGATATCCTCTATGATGGTTTGCACCTATAGTTTTTACTATTAATGTACTGAAATGCTATTGTGCTGAATGACTCCTGCAGCCCAAACTGTTCTTTTCGTGCTGTAAACCTTTAGACAGTTGGCTATAGTGAGTCCTGCCTATTTGTGTTCCAGGGCCGCTGGTTAGGAGGTATAGAGACTTATTCAGTATGGATTGCATTCATTCTATGAATTTCTCACATATAATGATCAGGGTTGTGCAAGGAAGCAGCGGCTTCTGAACTGCTGCGTTAGCAAGCAGCACACCAGCTTTTTTTTTCTCTAAATTTCACCACCGTTGTAGTGCCACTATGGTAGGCCCCTGCCTGTAATATTATACTTACCAGCCACTGTCATCTTCTGTTTTGGTGCCACACCAGTTGTCTTCTTTTTGTGACCTGCTCAAGTGTTTGCTGGGCAAGCCAGAGGTCACTTCTCAATGTAAAGAAGAAAAATTTGGCACTACAAAATGAAAATAAACTTGAAAATTTTTAAAGGGCAATCCAAAATTGTACAGACGTTTCTACAGTATCTATCTCAGACCTTCATTAGTGTACAGATTGCAGAATATCCTTTTATTTTGCACCATCCATCTTATTACTTCTCAATGTAAATTTATGAGACCAGAACGAGTCTGCTATAGATTTTCATTGGGAGCTTGTGACCATTACCTCTGACTTCCGGTCAGTCAATCAGGAGCTGCAGTCACAAGATGTAGGCGAAGGACCAGAGCAGTTCCAGGAAGAGCAGAAGACAGCAGCTGGTAAGTATCTTACTAGGTGCAGGGAACATTCATTAGTGATACAACTCCAGCGGTGAAATAATACAAAAAAAGTTGGGTGAGTTCTTTAAAGGAGTTGTCAAACACTTTTTATGTTAAAAAAGGCGCCATATGGGTATTAAAAAGAAAAAACAAACGATACAAGTCTACCAGAGCCACAAGCCAACCCTACCTGTGTCTCCAGCTGGTCTCCTCGCTTCCTCCTTGTGTTCAGTACAGTACATCACGTAACTGGCTTCAGACCTCAAATTCCATCAATTCAGAAGTAATCTCTCTCTCTGCTCAGAATGTGAAAGCTGCAGGTGATCAGTGGTCACTGATAGGCTGCAGTGGTCACATGATGTCACCTGGAAGAACTGAGGAGACTTTCGGGTTACACAGGCAGCAATGCAGTAGACTGGTGAGGATTTATTAGTTGAGTATCCATTCCTAGTTAATATAGCGCGTATTTTATGCATTTATTTTACAGATTTATAGAGTACTTACAGTACATCTTTGCATAATATGGCATTGGGAAGAATGTTGCGATGCCTTGTTTCATGGTGTCTGAATCTTTCTTGTGTAGCAAGACATTGCGTGCAAGCCTCTCCTAACATGGTGCATTTCTAATGCTGATAGAGATCCATTTCTACTCCCTTCTGTGTGCTGAAAGTGAAAGGAAAAGCCGATTTACATTAAAAGAAAAAACAAAATGCTGAGTGTTAAAAATGCTTAATTTTTGTATATTTTTCAAGGACTTGTTACCAGATGCGATACTTTAAAGAAAATGTCACGTTTCTTATAAAAAAAATGTAGTGGTTTATTGGACTGTTTACCAAAGAAACATTATTACAGGAAAACATAAAATGAGTAAAATAGTTACGAAGAGATTGTCCATTTGTCCATAGCAAACCTTGTACACATCTTTCCTTGGTGTCCTGAATGGTAAAAATGACATTCTGGCCTTGTCAGCAGCGTCTCAGAGAAGCAACACGTGGTTGCAGCTGTTCATTCATCATAGTCCTTGTCCCATGTGTCTGTATAGAGAGTGCGAGAGAGCAAGAGCCCCCCTCCCTTCGTGTAGTCTTATATATGTCCCTTAGATCACGTGGTCTCTGTATATGGAGATGACACTCTACCATACAGAAATAGCATATGTAATGTCAGCTGAAAGTCAATGTACTCAGTACAGAATTGAGTGTATAAAGAATAAATCCATAACCAATAATTAATATTTAACACTGAGGCAGCTGTCATATATGGTGCACATGTATAATAACTTTAGGGCAGCCTGGGCACCAGTGCATGGTGGCCCTACACTGTGCCAAAAAGGCAGTGTTGCCATATGTGGGGGGGGAGGGTCACATGGATATGATGTATGCACCAAATGGAGTAAACACGATGTGACAAAAGTGTGGCATGAACCTATCCTGAGCCCATGATTGCTGTAAGTCATTTGCCTGTAACCACCTCTATTTGTGATGTGTTTTGCCTCTGGGGAAAAAAATGGTTGCTTTGAAGCACAGACAAAATTACTATTGATTTTTCCTGTGAAAAGTCAATGAACTAAAAATGAAACCGTGCTCCACATTTACAATATGCCAGCTAGAAATGGTGAAAACTAGAGATAGACATCTTTATATATTCATGTACCGTTTCCAATAAGTTCAAAAATGTTGGATTTGCAGACACGTCTCTTACCACAAGATCCACTCTCATTCTGGACTGTTACATATAAGAAATTAGACTTATTCAGTAGGGCTAATTTGCTTAAAGGGCTTTTTTTTAAAAAAAAAAAACTTCAACACATATATTTGGGGCTAAAAATATTTTTTGTAATTCGGTTTCATATTTTGCATCGGTTTACCAGGTTTCTTTCTCCCTGCCTATTCAACTTTGATGTGGTCTGTAAATCAGATGGAAAGAGCTCAGAATACGGGTTATTGGCCTTATTTTCGGTCAGGTGTGATGTGACAAAACATCAGACTGCTCTCGGACCAATTTATTCTATGGGGTTGTGCACATGTCCGAAAAATAGCAGCACTCAACCTTGCAACTTAATGAGTCTGTGGAAAACATCGGACTGCACTCGGATGACACCTGAGGGCAGTCCGATTTTCACGGACAGAATGGAGAAGATGGAGACATTTTTTTTTTTCCAATCTTCTCATCCAAGAAAATTGGATCACACTCTGGTCAGAGTTTGATCAGCATAATTGACCCGATTTTTTGGATGAGAGAATATACACTCATATGACTGTCAGTTTCTCGGTTAGGCCTCTTTCACACTTCCGTTGTGTGATGTCCGCCCAAGCGTGAAAATGGCGGATCCGTCAGAAAAGTGTAAAAACGGATGCAAAACTGGTCAGTTTTCTGACGGATCCGCCAAGAAGA
>JARQOD010000002.1:201855191-201876918 GCA_033576555.1 Oophaga sylvatica
CCTCCAGGGGGCCTGAAGGGTTTAGATTGCGAGCAGTTTACCGCCTCCTCCTTCAAAGACGCCAAAATTCAGAAGGTCGCCCGGGGTAGGGAAGAATCGAAACCCCCTTTGCCTTCAAAGGGAATCGCCATGAGGGGGGGCCAGAATTTTTTTTTAAAAAAAACTTGGGCGCTGGGGCCAAACCCGAATGGCAGACCCAAAGGGTTTAATGGCCCTGACCTATGGCAAAAGAAGGAAGCTTTGGGGGGGCCCCTTTCCCGAGGGGGAAATTTGAAAAAATAAGCGTCGCGAATGTCGATTGGCCCCAAAAAAAGCGTTCTGCGACGGGGCCCGCCAAAAACGGGGGGCCGAAGGCGACTCCATGCGGAATTTCCGGGCCCTTTTGGACATGCCGATTCAATCTTTTGAGATCCAGAATGGGCCGAAATTTGTCCTCTTTTTTGGGGACCACAAAGAGGTTAGAATAAAACCCTCTTCCCCGGCCCTCCGGCGGAACCGGTACCACCACACCTTTCTGCAGAAGGGAATCTACCTCCCACAGCAGAGCGGCAAAAAGCTCGGGCTCTGACGGAAAGCGAAGTTGACAAAAAAACTGTCTGGGGGTCGAAAAAGAGACTCTATGAAGTAGCCTGCCAACACAACCCGTGTCACCCAGGCGTCCGACATGTGGGAAGCCCAAGTCGGTTTGAATAGGAATAGACGACCCCCCACTCGAGAGCGCTCGAGTGAGACCCAGGCGTCAGTCCGCCTTAGCGGGCTTTTTGCCAGCTTCCCGCTTGTCTTAACGGAAGTTCTGTTTCCAGGGTATGCGGAATTTCTGAGAATTCCCCCTTTTCTTTTTTTTTTTTTTTTAAAAAGAGAGAGACGACCCGAACCCCAGAGGGCTGACTGAATCATCCCCTGGACCGAAAGGACCGCCGACAACTACCGTCACTAGTCCTGCCAGACGCAGGGGTCACAGCTCTGCGCTGCGGTAAAGCTGTTTCTTTTGCCTTTACCTTGGCAATCAGCTCCGTGAGGTCAGGTCCAAATAGCTGACCACCTTGCAAGCTAGCAAACCCTGTTTGGAAACTGCGTCCACTGTCTAAGGCACAGTGCTCTTCTGACTGTGACTGCCGAGGATTGCGCCCTGGATAGCAGTGATGCAGTATCCTCCAAAAACTGGAAAAGCCCATCTACCTCGATAGAGGAGATCCACCCTGCCACGCCGTCCGTAGACGGTCCAACCGGCTCAGGGAAACTTTACAAACACACATGGATTCTTAATACTGAATCCATGATCCGCGGCCTCGCAGATGGATTTTTCTACCATCTACGTTTTTGTCCAGCGGGTCCTGCAGACTCGCCTTCCCCTTAACAGGAGGATTTTGCTAAGCTGGGATAAAGGGACATCCACTTCAGGAGAAGGATCCAATTATCATCAACTCCGTAGAACACGGATACGGTGTCTCAATTTTCTGGACACAGGCGCTCCTTCTCCACTGCCCCATTAAGCTCATCCAGTGATGGTAAAGCTTGATCGTGATTGAAAACATCCGGGCCGACTTACCAGGACGTCCAGATACCTCCTTCGGTAACTGTAACGCCTCCAATAAAAACCTCTTAACGGCCCAAAAGGGAGGCAGAGTGTCCCTGCCGATCCTCCTTGTCCGAATCGGACATTTTCGTTACGCGGGAAGGAAGGCACCGGCTTGTGTCGCTTCCTGACATGAGAGGATCTAGCTGGCACTCAATAATAGAAAATCAGACAGGCCATCAATAGAAACTAGCGAGGGCCTCCATTCTGACACCACTGGAAACCTCCGACCGCTGCGCTTGACGCCGTCCAGGTCTGCGCGTCAGATACGCGAGACTGATCCTGTAGCGGATCTGGGAGACGGTTGCACAGTATATGGCAGGTTAAACCTGTCAGTAACTAGAAAGTGTGGTTTCTTAAGGAAAAAACGAAACGCTGAAGGGTTAAAGCTCTTAAGGAGAGAGCTACCCCAGCTGTCCACCATTAAGAGTTAACCGCCTAAGAAGGGGTTAAAGTCGCAGACTCCCCACAACCTTAATAGTGAAAAGGGTGTGCGAGCCCCAAGTGCCTCTTATAAGGCAGCAGCTATAGGACAGCTATGCCACACTTAACAAGAAAACGTTCACAAGATCGCTAAAAAATTGCGCTGTTTGTAAATCGCAATGACCGCCAAAGTCATTAAGGGGATCGCTAACTGCCTATGCGTTGTTAATGAGATCGCCCAGATTGGCAGCTACTAGCGACATTAAAAATGATCACACAAACGATCGCATAGTAAGCGTCGTCGTTAGCAGGAACGTATAGTGGCAGTATTATTGTCGCAGACTCCCCACAACCTCTTATATTGAAAAGGTGTGCGAGCTGTGAGATAACAGCTGCAGGCAGCGCAGTCTGCCACCCATTTGTGCCTCAGAAAGGCGCCCGCGCTGTGGTGGTGAAGGGGTTAAGCTTCTGCCCTAGACGGGTAGAAGCGACTCACCCAGCTGGTCGCGGTGCAGCGCTGCCGAGAGGGGAGGAGAGCGATGTCCGAGGGAGCTTTCAGCCTGTCAGCATTACTCGGCTAATGGCCGCCGCGCTGTGCCTCCGTGTGCTTCATGAGGGAAGCCGGAAAAGGAGACTGCCGTAAAGCGCGCGCTCAGAGCGGCGCAAAATTCAAATAAAAAAGGCGCGCAGCTCCTCTCTCCCCCGTTCCTATGTCCTGCAGGCATCCACCTGCGGACAAAAAACACACAGTCACCGCATGTATACTGTAACAGCGACTGCCGCAGAAGTCGCTGAAAACACTCAAACACATATTAAATGTGGAGTACTCACCAGCCGAAAGCGCCACAGGGACCCCCAGGGGTTTCTGGCGCATGCCCATGCTTCCCCCCAGGGCGGGGAACGCGTCCCGCCAGGGAAGCCATCCTCATCCCCCCGGGCCGGCAGGGTTCTGCAGGGACCACCATATAGGGTAATACAGATCCGCCAAGGGAGAGGTGGGGGTCCAGCAGCGCTGAGACCCCTGAGACCTCTAGACCACATTTGGTGATCCAAGTCTCTTGTCCGATAAAAAATAATAAAATCTTCTGAGGAGCTGCTTCCAGCAGCGACTATCTTCTCTGACCTCAAATTGAAAACTGGAGAGCTGAGTAGGAGGAGCCCGAGCTGGAGGGGCCGGTCAACACTCTTTTTAATCTGAGGTGTCTATCTCATCTGGACTCCGCCTACCCACTAGTAATGTCTAGTGTGTCTCCCTTCATTCATCTGCAGCTGAAAGCCTCAACTCTACTTACAGGCAAGAACAGCAATATATTGCTTCCCAGGGATTGAATACTTCTTGTGAATACAAATCAGACTGGAGAACTGCTGCTGGGAGAAAGAACTCTTTGATGGTTATTACAAGGCTTGTTACGCCATTATCTTGATTATAAAGGTATAAATAACCTTACGCAAACCACACGTAGCGAATAAGGAAATATGTCACCTGCATTTTTGCCGCTTTTCATTGGACTGCCAACTTACAATAAAAGGTCCAAAAATCAGGATTACAAGAGCAGAAGAAATGGTGAACTCCATCTGCTCTTAAGACCCCTCTATAAATCCAGATTTGTTGTCAACACACAATCACATCTACAAGAAAAATTGGACATCGAGGAATGGACACTGGACATAGCACAAAGTATGCCATATAAATATTACTTTTGTATCAATCGTGATAAATCAGATCAGATATTATATATATATAATATATCAGATATTCCTCCACTAAGGAGGAATACAGACGAGTGAGAGGCGTGAAAACCACGCATTACACTCGGACCAATATTTCTCTATGGGGCAGCTCTGATCATGCGTGTTTTTCTCGGGCGTATGTTACGCTGTGAGACACCCGCAGCATGCTGCGATTGTCAGCGTATTACGCCCCTTGTACGCCAATGAAAGTCTATGGGTGCGAGAAAACAACGGATTACACACGGACCACACGTGTGACTTGCGAGAAATACGCACCGGTTTCCTTTAGAAAAGCCGGCAATTCATCCCGGCTATACTGTAAAATCACACTGACAGGTTTATTAAAGAATAGAAAGAATAGATATATACACATAGAATATATATAATATATATATATATATACACACACATGTCATTGTGACATATATACATATATTTATAGTTCATACACTTCTACATAGTATAATAGCCGCTAATTCAATTGCAGGCTTTTGTGAAATTACAGAACCCGACATGAAATGACACATGGTTTACATACAGTTAACCATGTCATTTCATGTAGTTTGATATATGGTTTTCACTAACAATTACATGAGTGTATGTGTGCAAAATTTCATACATGTAGGGGTTAATTAAATGTGTAAATTCATTGAAAAAAAAATGTGTGGGCTCCCGCGGTATTTTCTCCACCAGACAGGGAAAGCCAGAGACTGAAGACAGATATTAGTAGCCCAGAGAGGCACCATTATTTTTGTGCTCCCCTGGCTACTAACATCTGCCCCCAGCCACCCCAGAAAAGGCACATCTATGATGAGATGCGCCTTTTCTGGCACTTAGCCCGTCTATTCCCATTGCCCTGTAGCGGTGGCTAATGGGTTAATAATGGGTTGAGGCCACCTTGCTATTGAAAGGTGACTTTAAGCCAGGTTAATAATTGAGAGCTGTCAATTAGACAACTATCAATTATTAATCCTATTGTATGAAATACAAATAAAACACACACACTTTAATTAAAAATCATTTTAATGAAATAAATACACAGTTTTTGACCATATTTTATTGAACTGGTAATCCTTGCGAAGCCCTTGTTCTCCTGTAATAAAACGAAAATAATAAAGCAAGCTTATTCTTACCTCTCCGGCGCTTTGTCAGGACCCACGCTGTAATCCTTCACAAAGGGTTAACAGGTTTACATTAAGCAGCGAAGCTACTGCTGGCCGCCTCGTTGTAAGCCCCCGAATGAATGAGCTCATCTCGCAGCTGGCAGGAGGTGAGCTGATTAGCTGGGAAGCTTAATTGAATGTTTCCCACGGTAATCAGTTCACTTCAGGTCAGCCGGGGACTCCCGCTGATGTCACTGATGCTGTGCGGAGTCGCCAGCTGACCTGAACTGATTAGTGTGAGAAGCAATCAATTAAGCTTCCCAGCTAATCACTTCCTGTCCTGTCAGCCGGGCTAGGAACTCATTCATTCGGGGGTTTACAGCGACGCTGGAGCATTAGCTCCGGTCCTCGCAGTAAACATGTTAACCCTTTCAGAAGGATTACATCGGGGGACCTGACAGAGCGCCGGAGAGGTAAGAATAATGTTGCTTTATTATGTTATTTTTATTACAGGAGAGCAAGGGAATCGGATGGAGTACCAGTTAAATAAAATATGGTCAAAAACTGTCTATTTCATTAAAATAATTTTTAATTAATGTGTCTGTGTTTTTTGTAAACATTTAATACAATAGGATTAATAATTGAGAGTTATCTAATTGACAACTCTCAATTATTAACCTGGCTTAAAGTCACCTTCCAATGGCAAGGTGGCCTTAACCCATTATTAACCCATTAGCCACCGCTACAGGGCAATGGGAATAGACGGGCTAAGTGCCAAAAAAGGTGCATCTACTCATAGATGTGCATTTTCTGGGGTGGCTGGGGACAGATCTTAGTAGCCAGGGGGGCACAAAAAAATGCACCCTCCCTAGGCTTATATTATTTGCCCCCACTCGCTGGCTTTCCCTGTCTGGTGGACAAAATACAGCGGGAGCCCACGCATTTTTTTTCAACGAATTTACACATTTAATTAAACCCTACATGTCTGAAATTTGGCACACATACACTCATTAATTGTTAGTGAAAACCATATATCAAACTACATGAAATGACATGGTTAACTGTATGTAAACCCTGTGTCATTTATGTCGGGTTCTGTAATTTTACAAAAGCCGGCAATTGAATTAGCGCTATTATACTATGTAGAAGTGCATGAACTATACCGTGTTTCCCCGATAGTAAGACACCCCCGATTGTAAGACGTATCGGGAGTTTCAGAGGGGTCGGCTAATATAAGCCGTACCCCGAAAGTAAGACTATGTCTTACTTCGGGGAAACACGGGGTATTGCCGCCTCCCTCCATCTAGCTGCGCGCTGCTTCCTGCCCACGTCAGCACCGTCCCCCTCTCCATACGTCGCCGCGTCTGTCATCTACCACCAGAAAAACTCACCTGAGTTTTTCTGCAGCCGCCTTCCGCCACAGGCTCCGCTCCCTGCAGCCGCTGGTCCCGCCGTCCTCCGTCGCTCCGTTCGCCCGCAGTCCGGCTGAAGTTCTCGCGCGCTCTATTTAAATTTCTTTCGGTCCGAAACGTCATCACGTTGGTCACTCACGTGACCGGAGGCGAGAGAACTGTCTATCACTGCGGCCTCCGGTCACGTGAGTGACCAACGTGATGACGTTTCGGGACCGAAGAAGAAATTTAAATAGAGCCGCGAGAACTTCAGCCCGGGATTGCGGGCGAACGGAGCGACGGAGGGACCAGCGGCTGCAGGGAGCCGGAGCCCGTGGCGGAAGGCGGCTGCAGAAAAACTCAGGTGAGTTTTTCTGGTGGTAGATGGCAGACGCGGCGACGTATACACAGTATTAATCATACATCAGTAAAACATATACACTGGCATACTGGGGTATCATCTGCTGTATGTAACCCAGTGGGTATCAGCAGGTGTCACACTGGATTAAATACAGCAGGTGGTACTGTATCACACTGGGTTAGATACAGGTAATTTTTTTCAATATAAGACATACCCCGAAAGTAGACATAGTGGGGCTTTTGGGATAAAAAGAAAGTAAGACACTGTCTTACTTTCGGGAAACACGTAAATATATGTATATATATATATGTCTCAATGGTCTGTACTGTATATATATATATATATATATATGTATTCTATGTGTATATATCTATCTTTCTTTTGTGATGTAAAAACTGTCATTGGGATCCATTATATGTCGGTTTTGCAATCTGGCAAGAAATTCTCGCCGTACGGATGCCATACAGAGGACATACGGATGCTTACATGCACAAAATACGCAGCCACACCTTGACAACGGATGAAATACGGATAAATGTGCCGGCAACATTTCTGCATAATACGGCTGTACAATACGGTCCGTTTTTTTCTACGGTGAGTGTTACGCCGGCCTCAAGGTAAAATCTGCCGACAGTACAGATACAGTATATAAGGAGAACAACATGGGTGAAAAAAAATTACAACTTCCAATATCTCGACTATAGGAGCCTTACACTTCTAAATGATTGTGCTTCTACCACAAACACCTGATGCGTCCTTAGAATAATACCCCTACAATAGGATTTCAATGCGCTATCTTTGTCATTGCCCTGAATGTACCCCCCAGTTACTCCACTCAGGATCATCATGAACAATAATTCCAGAATAGCATTTTCTGAGTTATACTATGCCCAAGAGTAGTGTAGTTTTGATATTTTGCCATATGCTTCCAGTACAGACAAAGGGAAAATAAGAGCATTCCTATCCCAGATTCCCACAAAACCACAAAGCATAAGAGAACGATTCCACTACAGCTGTAAGAGGAATTACTTAGCTCACATCTAATTAATCTGGTTACAAAGCTATGGAAAAAAAAAGTTCACCCAGAAGCAGAAAAACACATACTCCCTGTTTTGCACTGACCATTACGCTATGTCCGATAACTAATGGTATTAGATTTCTCTAAATAGCAAATAAGTTTATTTCACTTTAGTTACAGTAAATCAATATAATACAATGGCTGTATCAAGGTCAGACTGATGACATCGATGAAAAATCCAGGTTCTCACATGCTGAGGCAAATTCTATACTTGTTTATCTAACAACTGTCTAAGGGGAAGGAGCTTTCAAGTTCAGCAGCAGGAACCAAAACCTTAAAACAGACATTCACTGGGAAGCTTCAGGACTTCTGTACAGAGAAAGACGAACACCACACTCTAGCTTATTTAGTTTATAGATGTGTTGTGCATTGGCTGAAAGTTCTTGCTGGTCATTTCATACTGTCAACACGGAAAATAAAAAATTCTGTAACAGGTATTGACAAAACGATAAATCAAGCAAGCATTCATCTTCTGGTGTGACAGGAAATAGCAGCTACAGCTGAACAGGCTCCTTGAGAGGATACAAATGAATAGTGTATTCAATGCAGATATTAAAAAAATAATAAATCTGCAAAACCAAAATTGTTACAATTACAAACTAAAAATTGTCATTCTGGTTCAGTAGTACCTTTGCCAAAGCATTAAAGCTGGTCGGACAGCTACAATGTATTTTCTAAATATCTATCCTTACACCTTTAAGGTACTGCCACACTAAACGCTCCCGCTAACGATCACAATAACGACGCATACTAATGCGATCATTTTTGTGATCGTTTTAATGTCGCTAGTAGCTGCCACACTTAGCGATCTCGTTAACGACGCATAAGCGGTTAGCGATCTCCTTAACGACTTTGGCGGTCATTGTGATGTAAAAAACAGCGCACATCGTTCACAAAAGGTGCCAGACACAGCGATATAGGCTCACCAGCGGGACGCCAACGATAAAAATACGGTCCAGAACTCTAGTGAACGATCAGCGAGATCACAGCAGGGGCCACGTCGTTGCTACATGCCACACACAATAGCGTCACTAACGAGATCGCTAAATAGTGACGTATTTTAGCGATCTCGTTAGCGACGCTGTTTAGTGTGGCATACCCTTTAACCACTTTTATAATCAGCTTTATTGCACAATACCCTAACACTTTTCCCTATCTAGCCATCTACAAAATGTTGATGTTTTTACTGTACTTCCTGTGAGGTTTCATTTGAGAGGAATCAGGAGAACAAGGGATTCAGATGGATTAGCAGAATAATAAATTTGTTCAAAAACTATGTTAATTATTTAATTAAAAGATTTTTTAATGTGTTTTTTTAACCCTTTACTACAATAGGATTAATAATGGATAGTTGTCTTATTGACACCTAATTATTTCATTAAAAGATTTTTTAATTAATGTGTGTTTTTTTAACCCTTTACTACAATAGTATTAATAATGGAGAGTTGTCTTATTGACACCTCTCCATTATTAACCCGGATTAATGTCACCTTTCAATAGTAAGGTGGCATTAACCCCTTATTAACCCATGAGCCACCACTAAAGGCAATGGGAATAGAGAGGCTAAGTGCCAGAAAAGGCGCATTTTATAATAAGAGAAATTAAGAAAATTGGGGCATAAGCCCCTGCCAGCTCACCGTCCATCACCGGAGCATGAGACTGAAAGTCCAGACCAAGACATGCAGCAGAGAAAAATGAGAGGAGCAGTCCGGCTTCTAAAAAAAATGCAATTCTTTATTCAATCCATAATAAAAACGTCACAAAGCGGTGTCCTCCATAATGCAAAAAAAGCGGAGAGTTAGCACCACTAGCTGAACCAGCAACGCGTTTCGACATCAAAAGGTCTTTATCAAAGCTCTTTGAGAAAGACCTTTTGAGGTCGAAACGCGTGCTGGTTCAGCTAGTGGTGCTAACTCTACGCTTTTTTTGCATTAGGGAGGACACCATTTTGTGACGTTTTTATTATAGATTGAATAAAGAATTGCACTTTTTTAGAAGCCGGACTGCTCCTCTCATTTTTCTCCGCATTTTATAATAGATGTGCCTTTTCTGGGGTGGCTGGGGCCAGTTGTTAGTAGCCAGTAGCATTTTTTTACAACTAATTTACTCGTTTACCGTTAAATTAACACCTACATGTCCCAAATTTTGCACATATACACTAATCTAATTAATTGTCAAAAACATATATAAAACTAAATGAAATGAAATGGTTTACTGTATGTAAAACATGTGTCATTTCATGTCGGGTTCTGTAATGATTTTACAGAAGCTGGCAATTGATTTAGCGGCTATTATGCTATGTAGAACTGTATAAACTATAAATATATATATATGTATTCTATGTGTATATGTACATGTCAGTGTGATTTTACTATACAGCGCACTGAACTGCCGGCTTTTCAAAAAAGGATCCGTCAAAAACTGGAAGTAATGGATGAAAAAACTGATGCGATGGATCAGTTTTTTCGACGGATCCGAGGTTGGATCCGTCTAAAAAACGGATCAGTCGCATCAGTTTTTCATAATCTGCGATGGATCTGTCAATCCGTCGAAACACCAGATTGTGACTGACGGCAAAAATCTGATGTGTGAAAGAGGCCTTAGGGCTGTCACTTGATTGGCCGCAGCATTCACATTCTGTCCGAAACAGAAGAGATATTTCTTCTTACATGAACAGAACTTGAAGGCTGCATACAATCAATGTTGCCGACAGGCTGCAATGTTCATGTGGTTGCTCCCTGTCAGAATAAACACCCAGGACATCAATGGAGGACACAGGCAGTGGATTAACGTCAGTCTGGTAGGTAAGCATGTCTTATCTTTTATATTTTCTTGTTTTACAAACATGTTAAATGTGAAGTTATCTATTAGTGGAAAGATCAGTGCAAACTTCCAGATATGCTTTAGATTATGAAACCTACATTATGCCCAAAATGTTGCGCAATTGCTGCAGGTTGTCACGAGATTAAAACTAAAGGGTATGCTACACTAAGCGAGATCGCTAGCGAGATCACTCAAGCGTCAGCGATTTTATGACGCAGCAGCTACATCGTTAGCGACGTCTCTGTGTGTGACATGTAGCAGCGATGTGGCCCCTGCTGTGATGTCGCTGATCGTTCACTAGAGTTCTGGACCGTTTTTTGATCGTTGGCGTCCCCTGGTGAGCCTGAATCGCTGTGTTTGACACCTTTTGTGAACGACGAGCGACCTCGTTGGTGACGCATATGTCAGCGGCGCAGGCGGGACTAGGTTTTTTTTAGCGGCACAGACTGGATCGCAGTAGCTGCAAAAGCAGGCAGGCGGGACTAGGTTTTCTTTAGCATCACAGAGTGGATCGCAGTAGCTGCAAAGCAGGCTAGCAGGAAGCAGGAGCGATGCTGGAAATTCCTATGAATCAGAAGCGCTCGAGAACAATGAAAGGGAGCGCTATATGTCGTCTTTCATGACGCGGTCAAAACATTAATTATAACATACATATATAATTATAAAACATATACAGTGACCACCAATCTGTGTTGAGGGGTGTGGAAAAGGTTGCGCTCAGTACATGCTGTGACAGATCCTAACGACCGCCAAAGTCGTTATACAGATCGCTGACCGCTGATGTGTCGTTGATGAGATCTCCTGTTTGGAAGCTACTAGCGACCTTAAAGCGATCACATCAACGATCTCGTTAGCTTGCGTCGTTGTCGTGATCACTAGTGTGATCGCTTAGTGTGGCATACCCTTAACTGCTAAAGCTATCCATACTGCACCAACAAAACCTTGTACTATATTTTCATTATTAAGAACAGATACATACACTACTTACAACTTTTCAGGTGAATTTATCGTGACCCTCTCTAAACGTTTGAATGCACATGTCCAACTGTTCAATCATTCAGTATTCTTTTTGCACAACTTTCAAAATTGCACAACATGTGATTGATCCATGAATTGCCCAATAAATTTCAGGGTTTAATTAGAATTGGTATCAAACAGTCCTCCTCATCATGCTATTCACATTTTTACATCATGAGACCAAGACGACACCTAACAATTGACCAACAGTACTTCACCATTGAGAGGCTTCCAGCAGGATGTTCTCAGATGGAAGTGGCCACTGAGCTTAGAGTGTCACAGTGTCATCGTGCTCTGCGTGTTAGACGACCTGCAAGGGTACTTGACTACGCCACCAGGCACAGGCATCATCGTCTTGTATGGGCCATGGAGCATCTACGCTGGATGAGGGACCAGTGGGCCTCAGTGCTGTTCACTGATAAAAGTCGATTCACACTGAACAGAAATGATGGCCGCCAACTATGTTGGATACGTCAAGGAGAGCGCTGTGCATCAGCCACTGTTGTCACCAGGGCTGTGGAGTCGGTAAGCCAAATCAACAAAGCCTCAATTTCCCTTACTCAGACTGCCGACTATCTCATACATGGCTCATATTTAAGCTAAAAAATGACTGTAGTAAAATAGCAACATCAGGCTTTTGATCACCATTATGATACAATAATCAAACTATTTTGATAGAACATAAATATATTTATTGTAATACAACAGTTCTGAGATGAGAGCAGGCATCCCTTCCCAGTGCCTTTTTCCTCTGATCTGCAGAGGAAGAGCTTCACTACTGAGCATGTACATAAAGTGCAGCACAGATTCATCTCAACTAAAAGATCCTTAGATTAGGAGCAGAACAGACCCTTACAGAACTTTCCCAAATTCTTCTGAAAAAATATTCAGTACATACTGCATTGAACTACTGTACCCAATTTATTATACATTTTAGGGGTCTGAGTCCTTCCATTTTAAACCAACTCCACGACTCCCGACTCCACAGCACTAATTGTCACCAGACAAGCCTAGTGTCCTTACAGTGTGGGCAGGTGTCTAGTTAATACAGAACTGCCCTACACTTTGTGAATGGTACAGTAACAAGCCCTTACTACTTGAACAACATCATTAATAAAGTCATTGTGCCTCTGCATGAGCAACACAGGACTAATTTCATCCTCATGGACAACAATGCTCCAGCTCATCGAGGTTGCATCATTTGGGATTGGCTGCTGGAGATGGTGCTACCTCAAATGGAGTGGCCTGCATGTTCTCCAGACCTGATTCCCATAGAAACCCTATGGGATCAACTGAGTCGCCATATTGAGACTCGTAACTCTGTTCCCCAAAGCCTCAATGACCTGAGGGACACCCTTCAAGAAGAGTGGGATGCCATGCCTCAGCAGACAATAACTCGACTTGTTGTATATTCTTTATTTATATGAATATGAACAAGAATACAGATAGCATTGAGAGAATGTCCACTGGACAGAAATGTAACATCAATAACTGAATAACCAAAAATATCTCAAAGTCCATGATCCATCCCATTACATTACATAAACCGGGAACAAATGTATATGCAAAGAGAAGCAGTACAAGGTTACAGTGGAATACCTACATATATCTTAGAACCACTCCGCTTGTACGGGAGGGATATGAATATCGGTCGGCAAACTGTACGGAGTTCTCAGTAAATATCTCGCGCACTGCATCATGAGGTAGCAAGCGAGTAAGGCGAACCTGGTCACCGGTAGGATGGAGGGGGGGGGAACGGAAAAGGGGAGGAGAAGGAACGAGGTTAGGGTACACGGACTAGAGAAGAAGGGGAACAGCTCGACATTAAAATAGAAGGAAAAGGGGTGAGGTGAAGGGGGGGGAGGAAAGAGAGCCAACCAGCTATGTCTCGTGGACCAAGTTATCAGTAAACTAAGCAACCGTCTGCTTATAGTGAACCCATGGTGCCCAAAGCTTAGAAAAACCGTCAAAGCGGTTCTCCACTCTCGCCGTCAGTTCCTCAAGCCTAAAAATGTCATCTACTTTAGCTAGCCACAAAGATTTACTAGGTGGAGTCTTGTCCATCCACAACGTGGGGATTACCAATTTAGCTGCCATCAGCAGTTGCGTACTAAGTTTAGATTTCTTGGGCACATATGTGGGGGTCGATAACCACAACAATATTAGTGGGGCCGTCAATAAGAATGTAGGGTCACAAATGGATCTGATACTCGCCTCAACATCTGTCCAAAACGTTTTTATCAATGGGCAATCCCACCAAAGGTGTGAAAGCGTTCCCAGGTCTCCATCACATCTCCAACAAGCGCCGGTCGGAGTCACCCCCCATTGGAACAGTAGGGCCGGAGTCTTATACCACCGGGTAAGTAATTTCAGTGAGTTCTCCTTCAGGCGGACACAGCGGGAGAAGCCGTGTGAACGGGCATAAATCTGGGACACCTCCTCATCTGTAAATGAGCAATGTAGTTCACGTTCCCACGCCTCCAGGTATGAGGTCCTTGGTATCTGTGGTTCCAGCACTCTTTCAGCGTACATGCGAGAGAGGGAGTTTCTTGGAGGGGTAGGCAACGAAAGTTGTTGTACGAAAGGTGTACAATCCCGAGACAAGGGGTGCGTTCGCAGGAATTGATGACAAATCAGCCTAAAATGTTCAAGTTGAATGAAGTTAAGTTTCCTAGGCAGCATCAGTTCCTCCAAGTTCGCCGCAGAAGGAACAAAGCCTTGGGGGAATCGGAAGGAAATTGGCATGTCCAATCTGTTCCATAAGGAAACCATAACTGGGTCTACCAATGGGATGCCCACCGCCTTAGGCAAAAAAGCGGTCGGCATCAGCGGCGAGGGAAAGGGTGCCAGACGTGGGTCAGAGCTGCACCTCCACCATGTGGACAATGCGCTCTGGACCATAGGGATTATCCACCACACGATGAGGCATCAACGTCTTCGGGATCCAGAAGGAGGCCTTCTCCGCATATGACAGGGACTCCAGGTCAATCGCAGCCGAATCTGATTTGCCCTTCAGCTTGCAGTAGTCCAGCCACCGAAGCAGCTGGTTTGCTTCGTAATAAATAGACGGGTCCAGGAGGTTAATACCTCCCTGGGAGCGTGGTCTACGTAAGGTTTGATGTGAGATTCTGGGTCTCTTGTTATTCCACAGAAAATTCCTAAAAAGGCGGTTAATTTGCCGGAAGTACGTTTGTGGAACACACATCGGAGCCGCCTGCAAAAGATACAGAAGCTTCGGTAAAACGTAGGAGGTTAGGTAAGCTTTCCTTCCCAGCCAAGCCATGCATGGCACCTTCAAAGAGATAAGTTGGGACTTAATGGAGGCCAACAATGGGGAATAATTCCGGTCGAAGATAGTACGTATCTCACCAGTTACCTTGATGCCTAAATAGGTAATCCCGGAGTCCGGCCAGCGGAAAGGGAAGAGATCCCGTAGTTCTCTTACCTTTGTCCCAGATAGGGTGACGTTCACTGCTTCCGATTTAGCGAAATTAATTTTAAAATTGGATATTGAGCCAAATACGGCAAATTTATCGAGGAGCAGGGGAAATGTTGTAAGAGGATTGGATAGAAAAAACAATAAATCGTCGGCATAGGCCGCGATGAGGTGATGTCGGCCACCTGCCACAATACCATGCGTTTGTAGATCCTGACGGACAGATTGCAATAGGGTTTCTATACAGAGGACAAACAACGACGGGGAGAGGGGGCAACCCTGCCTTGTTCCGTTGGCGATCCTGAACGACCGCGAGAAGGTCCCGTTGACTTTAACCGCAGCCGAGGGTTTCGAGTATAGCGAAAAAATCGCAGAGACGAAACTTGGTGGAAAGCCAAACTTGAGGAGAACCGCGCGCATGAAGGTCCAATCAACGCGGTCAAAGGCCTTCTCTGCGTCCGTACCCAGCATCACCAACGGAAGTGATCGGCGTCTCGCATAGTACGATAAACTAAGCACTCTATGGACATTGAACTTGCCTTCACGACCTGGGACAAACCCCGCCTGGTCGCGATGAATTAGGTTGGGGAGGAGGGCCTGCAATCGATTCGCCAATAGTTTTGCCCAAATCTTTAAATCTGCATTAAGCAGTGATATGGGCCTATAGCTTCCGCAGGCTGTGGGGTCTTTCCCGGTTTCGGTATGACCGAGATGTGAGCCATCAGGGCCTGTAAAGGAAGCTCTGACCCACAAGCTAGGGCATTGCACCATTTCTCCAGATAGGGGACCAAAATCTCGCTAAACTTCTTATAATATAGAATGGGGAGTCCATCAGGGCCTGGACATTTCCCGGTGGGAGTCGACTTAATGGCGTTCAAAATTTCCCCGCTGGAGAATGGCGCGTTAGAGACAACTTGTCCGAAGCAGATAACGTCGGTAACGTTAAGGAGTCGAGGAAGGATTGGACCGCAGTATCATGAGCAGCTGATTGTACTGAATCTCTGTCAGGGGTTAAATTATACAATTTCTCGTAGAACAAACTAAATTGTTCACCAATCTGTTGTGCAGTGAGACCAAAGCCCCAGAATCATTCTTCACCTCCTGGATGGTACAATTATCCTGCGTCATTTTCGTATAAGATGACATCATACGTCCCCCTTTGTCACCGTATGCATAGAATTTCTGCTTGGTGTACAGCATTGATTTCGCGATTTTAATATTAAGAAAGCTTCGGAGAGCAGTCCGTGCTTCTATCAATTCATTCAGCGTCTGCCTGGCTCTCGTTTCCTTATGGGTCCGCTCCAGGGAAGTGATGCGCTGTAAGAGGGTACCAAGTTCCTGGAATCTTTTCTTCTTCATATAGGAGCCCAAGGCTATGAATTCGCCTCGGATGAAGGCCTTATGTGCCTCCATTAATGTTGGCAATGGCATATCGGCATTATCATTCTCACTAAAAAAGGTACGTAGCTTCGCGGCCAGATTAGTTACCGTAATCTTGTCATCTAATAGCGACGTATTTAAACGCCAGTTGAAGCTGCAGCCCAGCTCCGCGGGTAGGGAAAGGGTCAGGTAAACTGGGGCGTGATCAGATACCGAGATACAGCCAATACGGGTTGCCGAGATGAAAGGTAGTGAATGCCGTGAAAGCAAGAAAACATCTATGACGGTGATAGGAGCCATGCACTGCCGAATAAAATGTATAATCTCTCTTGGCTGGGTGCACGACACGCCAAGTGTCTACCAGGGAAGCATCAGCTATGGACCGTTTGATTTTGGCCAATTTGGGGTACGACACCGAAGTACGCTGGTGGGATGTGTCCAGCAGAGGGTTCAGCGAGACATTGATGTCGCCCCCAAGGACCACAGTACCCTCAGCAAAAGCAGACAGGTAGGTGAGTACTTGAGGAAGCCACAAGGCCTGATCTACATTGGGGGCATAAATGTTAGCAATCGTTAATTTCATCGCACCCAGCGCCACCTTCAGAAACAAAAACCTACCCTCGCTATCCATCTGGTGTGCAATCACCTTGAAAGGTAATCCTCTTTTAAAGCCAATGCTTACTCCCCTGGAAGCGTGGGAACCATTACAGCTATGATGCCAGGAGGTGTACCGGAATCTAGTGAGGTTGGGGATCGCTTGTTCCTTGAAGTGCGTTTCCTGAAGGAGAACCACATCAGGTTTCTCTTTTTGTAATAAGCGAAAGACCTGGGAACGCTTCTGTGCAACGTTTAGGCCCTTGACGTTGAAGGTACAAAATGTCACCTTATCTCTAGACGCCATCAGAACGGCCGGTTACTGAGCAAAACTGGTGAAACAGATCCGAAAAAACAAACTGGTGGCTCAGTGAGGAAGGAAAGTATGAAGGAAGAATAGGGAAGGGGTGAAGATAAAGAGGAGTAACCAAAAGAACTCTGAACTTGAAAAAAGGAGCTCCTCAAAGATGGGATGCCAGAATGGGGAGCCCGCAAGCCCTGAAAAAATATCCAGAGCCCGAGGCATCTCCACTGAACATGCCTGAGGAGTGTCTGGATAGGTCTGATGCAGGCAATGGGCATCAGCCTAGTCAAACCGGGGGCGGTATAAAAAGAAAAACCACCATAAGAACCTAGTCGCACCCACCGTCTGCCTGAAGCAGGGGGTGCTGAGACAGGCAAACAGACAAGCTATGTTAGCAAACAAAGGAAAGATGGAGGAAAGATGGACCCCAGCCAACACTTGTAACTGAAGGCAGTTCATCTTCCTCCGTCTCCACAGGGAGCGCCTGCGCGAGAAGGGAGGAGGGGGGGGAGGGAGGGGAGGTGCGCGAGGCCGTCCAGTAATCTAACAGAACTGGCCAAGAGCACCAACCAAGGCACTGTAACACGGGGAGGGGGCGCCGTCTGGAGATGCAACCTAATTAGGGAGATCACGTCACGGAGAGGAAGGGGACTCGCGCATAAATGCAACTGAAATACAGGGGAATCAATGTGCGTGTGCAGTCATTAGTCACTCTAAACCAGTTCAAGCGGCTGGTAAAACGTGATCAGTTCACGCGCAAATAGCAATAGTAGGACCCTCAGTATCTATGAATGTGCTCAAACAAGTAACAAACAAGAAAATGTGATCTGTGGGCTGTGGCGCGCCCAAAGATAGCAAATGGTCCCGCGCGCAAATGAACACGTGGTTCACGTTATGCGCGTGTAAATGTGGCTCGCGTTATGCGCATGCAAATTAGGTGTAGCAATAGCACACGGTAATGAACCATAACACTGTGACAGCAGTAAAACAACAGTGAATAGTTAACCCCTAAACTGTAAAACACATATTGCGCACTCAGTTAAACAGCAAACCCCAAAAGAAAAATAACAGTAACAACCACTGGTAAGCAGCAGTACTAGCAGGAGGATAAAGTCCATGGCATAGATAGGAAGAACAGCAATGAATGTGTGTCACTCACCGGGCCACTGCGAGCAAGGCAAATAGACTTTGAGGAGCCCTGCAGCCCCAGTCAGGAGAAGCAGCAAGCAGCCAACTTCAGGCTGATGCAGAGGGTCCTCGCCTGCCGCCAGAGAATAAGAGGGACCTAAAAGAAAAACTCCTCTCCCTGAGTGTCCGGGTCGATGGGCTCATTGTGAGTGAGGCTCAC
This sequence comes from Oophaga sylvatica, assembly GCA_033576555.1. Classification (NCBI taxonomy): domain Eukaryota; kingdom Metazoa; phylum Chordata; class Amphibia; order Anura; family Dendrobatidae; genus Oophaga; species Oophaga sylvatica. The sequence goes on from JARQOD010000002.1 coordinate 201,873,757, forward strand.
CAAATAAAGAGCAGCACAGCAGACGGAACTAATGCCGGCAACCCTCACTCTATTTCAGCGGTGTCCCGTCGTCGACTTCTTGCAGACTTATTCTTCCTTTTGGGGGTGCTCCAAATGTCCACGGCAGGCAACTGTGGCAGGTCCTCTTCATCAGGAATCGGCAGCCAGGACGGAACTTTTACTGGAGGGATGTCAAGCTTAGTCCAGGCCTGTGCCAGATCATCAGGATGGCGAATTGAGACTTTAAGAGTTCCTTTAAGCATCAGAATCCCAAAGGGGAACTGCCATCTGTAAGGCAGGTTGTGGGTCCTAAGATGATCCAAAAGAGGTTTAACCAGACGCCTCTTTCCTAGTGTCGCCGGCGATAGATCAGGGTAAAAGTCCACGGTATATTCACCCAGAGTTGGGGAGCCCTTCTCCCGTGCAGCAGACAGGACTGCGGCGGTATCCACATAGCGTAGGAGTCCACATACTACATCCCTGGGAGGATTACCCTCAGCTGGTCGTGGTTTCAGGGCACGATGGATCCGTTCTACTTCAATATTCTGCCCCCGTTCAGTGCCAAGCAGGGAGGAAAAGAGAACTTTGGCAGTGGATTCCAGGTCTTCACGCTGCACAGACTCAGGTAAGCCTTTCAGACGTAGATTAGATCGTCTGTTTCGGTTCTCCAAGTCCTCCAGCTGGAGGATTGCAGTATTCAAATGTCGATGCTGTGACTGTAGCTTAGTCTTAGAGACATGGCTGTAATGCAGGACGGCCGCATGGCCAGTTTCCAGGGCTTCCACTCTGTTACCCATCTTAAGTAATTCCTGCTTTATATCTTGCAAATCTGCACGGATCGCAGCATGTGTCTGAACGAGCAGCTTCTTTAAGTTACGCATCGTCAGTTGTTCTGAACCTGATGAACGGTTCTTCAGGGCTCTCCCATCATCAGTGGAGTCACCTTCACAATCTGTGTCAGTGGCGGGAACCGACGCCATGTCTGGTAGCTGGGAGCCTGAGGTAGCTGAGCCTTTCAGCAGGAAAGCCTCCAGTCCCCGCTGTGTTTTTGGGGTCTTAGTGTTCCTGGGGGTGCACCCAGTATTAATCTTGTCAGATTTGCCCATCACCAGCAGTTAGAAAGCAGATAGACGCTTAGGCAGGATACAGTGTGGAGAGGAGCTGTGGCTCAAGCCTCCTTCTCCATGCACGTCCAGGCTCCGCCCCCCATAACTCGACTTGTGAACAGCATGAGACATCATTGGCAAGCTGTATGGTTGCTCAAGGCCACATGACAAGTTATTGAGACCGACATTTTTTGTTTGGGTATACCCACCACTGCTGTTGGATTTTGTTTCAATAAATTGTTTGAGATGAGGAAATCACCATTGCATGCTTCAATTTAAACGCCTTACTTTCATGATAAAATACCACTGTAGCATGACCTTTATAACGTTTTCCATGAACTTCGCCAGAAAGTCAAACATCCCTAACTTTTTGTGAGTAGTGTATATAGATACAAAGAGATAGGTAAATATACATATACATTCGCAGTATACCAAGTTTGTACTTCGGTTCACAATGTAGATTTCAGATCACATTTATGTGCCCTGCTTTCATTTGTATTAATATTTAGGGAGAGCGAACATTGGCATACACCCTAATCCAATGTTATGACAAAGTGTAAAGGTACTGCCACACTAAGCTATCCCGCTAGCGATCTCGTTAGCGTTGCATACTAATGAGATCGCTAGCGGGATTGTTTCTATATCGCTAAATGCTACCGCATTTAGCGATGTAGTTAACGACGCTATCGCCGTTAGCGATCTTCTTAACGACTTTAGCGGTACAAAAGTACCGCTAAATCGCTAAGAAAAGGTGCCACACAGTGATAAGATACTTACCCAGCGGGAGCGCCGACGAGAAAATAGGGTCCGGAACGATTCCAGCGACGAGCGAGATCACAGCAGGAAGCTCGTCGCTGGAAGCTGCCGCACTGAACAACATCGCTAACGGGATCGCTAAATAGTGACGTTTTTTAGCGATCCCGTTAGCGATATTGTTTAGTGTGGCATACCCTTAAGGCAGGACAGTTTCAGGGTCCTACATAAACCTGACTGTGTACAATACTGTCACAATGAATGAAGACAGACTAGCCAAACTAGAGGTCATATTATATTTAAGGAAGTACAAACATTTACTCCCTCAGTATGCAGGTGAATCTAGAACGTTACAGAAGTAGAAAACAAGGTATTGCCCCCTGCAGGTAACACTTGAAGACATGAAGGTAAAATGCAATGACATCTGGAAGCATAGTGGAAAATATAATGACGTCATCGCGCCCTCTGCCTGATCATTCATAGCCAGAGGAGTCAGACGAGGACGCAGCGTGCAGCGGTGGAACAGGACAGGTAAATATCGCTATACTCACCCCTCCGCCGGCTCGGTCTCTGCAGCCTCTCCTCTTCTCCCGGCACTCTCCACAGAGCTTCCTTCCTACAGCGGTCACATGGTACCGCTCATTGAAGTCATGAATATGTGCATATTCATGACTTTAATGAGCGGTACCATGTGACCGCTGCCGGAAGGAGCCGGAGATCGTGGGAGAAGCAGGGGGGCTGCAGAGACCACGCCGTCTGAGGGGTGAGTATGATCCGACACCCCCGCTCCCCCTCCCACCCCCATATATGACCCGCGTATAAGCCGAGAGGGGGACTTTCAGCCCTAAAAATTGGGCTGAAAATCTCGGCTTATACACGAGTATATTTGGTAACTTTTTTTCACAAAAAAATTATTTTCCCAAGGGTAACAGGAGAAATTGGACCCCAAAAGTTACTGTGCAATTTGTCTTGAGTACGCTGATACCCAATATGTGGGGGGGAACCACTGTTTCGGCACACGGCAGAGCTCGGAAGGGAAGTAGCGCCGTTTGACTTTTTCAACGCAAAATTTGGCTGGAATTGAGATTGGACGCCATGTCGTGTTTGGAGAGTCCCTGATGTGCCTAAACAGTGGAAACCCCCCAATTCTAACTCCAAACCTAACCCCAACACACCTCTAATCCTAACCCTAATCCCAACCCTAACACTAATCCTAAAGGGAAAATGGAAATAAATACATTTTTTTTATTTTATTATTTTTCCCTAACTAAGGGATGATAAAGGGGGGTTTGATTTAATATTT
>JARQOD010000002.1:201877018-201916848 GCA_033576555.1 Oophaga sylvatica
TCCATGAAATGCCTAACTTGTAGGTATTTAAAGAAATCTTTGTTACTAATGTGATATTATTTTATCTAATATTTGCGAACGGCATAATTTTATCCGACCTCATTATGTCCTTCATTTGCTCAATTCCCTTGGCTATCCATCCTGAAAGGTCAATACATTTGATGCTTCTCTGCAATTCCTTAATGGGAATTTTCCCCGGGCGGAGCGGTATTATTCTATGTCCCAATTGTCTGTTGTTCCAAAAATGAATTCCCGCTTTAATAGTGGGCGACTGAGCCAGTTTATCAGATTCGCCCATTTTTGATTGCCATAATATAGAGGAGGCCTCGTGTTTCCCCATTATGGTGGCTTCCATCTCCACCCATAGCTTCGACTTATCATTGTTCCACCAGCTTCTCAGTTGATCTAACAGAGCAGCCTGATGATACCTCTGCACATTAGGACATCCCAGCCCCCCTTGATGAGTGGGGAAATATAAGATTTTTTGCGCTACTCTTGCTTTTTTTTGGTGCCAAACAAATCTGTATATAATGGACTGTAGTTTTTCAGTGTGTGAGTGGGAATCAGAATGGGGATATTGCGAAAATAATATAATATCTTGGGCAATATCATCATCTTAACCGCCGAGATTCTGCCCACCCACGAGATTGGGAATTTACTATATTGCTGGATATCTTTCCCCACAGTTTGTAGTAACCGGTTCCAAATTTTTAATCGGATATGTTAGTGCTATTCCTAGATAAGGTATTTCCCCCTCTGCCCAAGTGTAGGGGTATCTTTCCTGTAATACTGCCTTCTCCTCTGGAGGAATCCCCATATTTAATATATTAGATTTAGATGTATTCACTTTGTAGTAACTAACCTCTCCAAATTTCTGGATTAATTGGGATACATGACAAAGTGAATTAAGTGGATCTGTCAGACATAGAATAACATCATCAGCAAACAGTCCTATCCGGTGCTCTATATTCCCAATTTTTATACCTGAGATATTGGGGGATTTCCGTATTGCTTCTGCAAATGGTCCCATCACCATTGTAAATATCAAGGGGGAAAGTGGGCAGCCTTGCCTTGTCCCATTCGTAATTTTGAAGGGGTCTGATAATCTCCCCATTGTATAAATGTGTGCTGATGGGACAGTATAAAGGGCCATAATAGAATCCAGAATGGTCCTTGTGAATCCAAACTTACTCAATATTGCCTTCAAGTAACCCCAGTGAACCCTGTCAAATGCCTTCTCCGCATCCAGGGCTAGGAGCAGAGAAGGCGTCCGGCCCCTCTCCGCTTCGAATATAAGGTTCATAAACCTCCGCGTGCCATCGGACGTCTGCCTGTTCTTGATAAACCCCACCTGATCTCTATTTATTAGCGCAGGGAGAATATTAAGCAGTCTAATGGAAATAACCTTAGAATACAGCTTTACAGTTAGGTCCATAAATATTTGGACAGAGACAACATTTATCTAATTTTGGTTCTAGACATTACCACAATGAATTTGAAACAAAAACAAATCAGATGCAGTTGAAGTTCAGACTTTCAGCTTTCATTTGAGGGTATCCACATTAAAATTGGATGAAGGGTTTAGGAGTTTCAGCTCCTTAACATGTGCCACCCTGTTTTTAAAGGGACCAAAAGTAATTGGACAAATGACTCCAAGGCTATTTCATGGATAGGTGTGGGCAATCCCTTTGTTATGTCATTCTCAATTAAGCAGATGAAAGGGTCGGAGTTGATTTGAGGTGTGGTGTTTGCATTTGGAAGGTTTTGCTGTGAAGGAAACATGTGGTCACAGGAGCTCTCCATGCAGGTGAAACAAGCCATCCTTAAGCTGCAAGAACAGAAAAAAAACCATCCAAGAAATTGCTACAACATTAGAAGTGGCAAAATCTACAATTTGGTACATCCTGAGAAAGAAAGAAAGCACTGGTGAACTCATCAATCCAAAAAGACCTGGGAGCCCACGGAAGACAACAGTGGTGGATGATCGCCGCATACTTTCTTTGGTGAAGAAGAACCCGTTCACAACATCAACTGAAGTCCAGAACACTCTCAGTGAAGTAGGTGTATCTGTCTCTAAGTCAACAGTAAAGAGAAGACTCCATGAAAGTAAATACAAAGGGTTCACATCTAGATGCAAACCATTCATCAATTCCAAAAATAGACAGGCCAGAGTTAAATTTGCTGAAAAACACCTCCAGAAGCCAGCTCAGTTCTGGAAAAGTATTCTATGGACAGATGAGACAAAGATCAACCTGTACCAGAATGATGGGAAGCCAAAAGTTTGGAGAAGAAAGGGAACGGCACATGATCCAAGGCACACCACATCCTCTGTAAAACATGGTGGAGGCAACGTGATGGCATGGCCATGCATGGCTTTCAATGGCACTGGGTCACTTGTGTTTATTGATGACATAACAGCAGACAAGAGTAGCCGGATGAATTCTGAAGTGTACCGGGATATACTTTCAGCCCAGATTCAGCCAAATGCTGCAAACTTGATTGGACGGCGCTTCATAGTACAGATGGATAATGACCCCAAGCATACAGCCAAAGCTACACAGGAGTTCATGAGTGCAAAAAAGTGGAACATTCTTCAATGGCCAAGTCAATCACCAGATCTTAACCCAATTGAGCATGCATTTCACTTGCTCAAATCCAGACTTAAGAGGGAAAGACCCACAAACAAGCAAGACCTGAAGGCTGCGGCTGTAAAGGCCTGGCAAAGCATTAAGAAGGAGGAAACACAGCGTTTGGTGATGTCCATGGGTTCCAGACTTAAGGCAGTGATTGCCTCCAAAGGATTCGCCACAAAATTTTGAAAATAAAAATATTTTGTTTGGGTTATGTTTATTTGTCCAATTACTTTTGACCTCCTAAAATGTGGAGTGTTTGTAAAGAAATGTGTACAATTCCTACATTTTCTAACACATATTTTTGTTCAACCCTTCAAATTAAACGTTACAATCTGCACTTGAATTCTGTTGTAGAGGTTTCATTTCAAATCCAATGTGGTGGCATGCAGAGCCCAACTCGCGAAAATTGTGTCACTGTCCAAATATTTCTGGCCCTGACTGTATGTCTGTGTTCAATAGGGATATAGGACGGAAATTAGATGGATTATCTGGCGGTTTCCCCGGCTTGGGTAGCGTTATGATCAAGGCCCTAAGCATTTCCTCAGGAAAATATCCCTGTTTAGATGCCTCGTTAAATTGCCTAACTAAATATGGGCTCAATATCGCTTTGTATTTTTTTGTAGTATTAATTTGTAAGGCCGTCTGGGCCTGGGGCCTTATTTAGTTTTAGCGAGTCTATTGCTTGGGAAATTTCGGATATTGTATATGGTAGAGATAATTGTTCAAGTTGTTCCTCTTTGATACAGGGTAATACAATATTGGATAGAAAGGCTTCTATTCCCCTATCGTCAGGTTGGACCACGTCGGGGTCATTATTTAGATTATATAGTTTGCTATAGTATTTCGCGAACTCATTCGCCACCTGGAGGGGGTCTGTAATCTTGCATCCATCCTCCGCTAGTACAGTCATGGCCAAAAGTTTTGAGAATGACACAAACATTAATTTTTAAAAAGTCTACTGCTTCACTTTTTCTAATGGCAATTTGCATATACTCCAGAATGTTATAAAGAGTGATCAGCTTAACAGCAATTACTTGCAAAGTCAATATTTGGCTAGAAAATGAACTTTATCCCCCAAAACACATTTCAACATCATTGCAGTCCTGCCTTAAAAGGACCAGCTAACCTCTTTTCAGTGATTGCTCCATTAACACAGGTGTGGGTGTTGATGAGGACATGGCTGGAGATCAATCTGTCATTATTAAGTAAGAATGACACCACTGGACACTTTAAAATGAGGCTGGTGCTTGGCATCATTGTTTCTCTTCTGTTAACCATGGTTATCCCTAAAGAAACACGTGCAGTCATCATTGCAATGCACAAAAATGGCCTAACAGGGAAGAGTATCGCAGCTAGAAAGATTGCACCTCAGTCAACAATTTATCGCATCATCAATAACTTCAAGGAGAGGTTCCATTGTTGCCAAAAAGGCTCCATGGTGCCCAAGAAAGACCAGCAAGCGCCAGGACTGTCTCTTAAAAGTGTTTCAGCTGTGGGATCGGGCTACCAGCAGTGCAGAGCTTGCTCAGGAATGGCAGCAGGCAGTGTGAGTGCATCTGCACGCACTGTGAGGCGGAGACTCTTGGATCAAGGCCTGGTCTCAAGGAGGGCAGCAAAGAAGCCACTTCTCTCCAGAAAAAACATCATGGACAGACTGATATTCTGCAAAAGGTACAGGCAGTGGACTGCTGAGGACTGGGGTAAAGTTATTTTCTCTGATGAATCCCCTTTTCAATTGTTTGGGACATCAGGAAAATGCCTCATTCGGAGAAGACAAGGTGAGCGCTACCACCAGTCTTGTCTCATGCCAACTGTTAAGCATCCTGAAGCCATTCATGTGTGGGGTTGCTTCTCAGCCAAGGGAATCGGCTCTCTCACAGTCTTGCCTAAAAACACAGCCATGAATAAAGAATGGTACCAGAATGTCCTCCAAGAGAAACTTCTCCCAACCCTCCAAGAGCAGTTTGGCGATCAACAATGCCTTTTCCAGCATGATGGAGCACCTTGCCATAAAGCAAAGGTGATAACTAAATGGCTCAGGGAACAAAACATAGAGATTTTGGGTCCATGGCCTGGAAACTCCCCAGATCTTAATCCCAATGAGAACTTGTGGTCAATCATCAAGAGATGGGTGGACAAACAAAAACCTAAAAATTCTGACAAAATGAAAGCATTGATTGTGCAAGAATGGACTGCTATCAGTCAGGATTTGGTCCAGAAGTTGATTGAGAGCATGCCAGGGAGAATTGCAGAGGTCCTGAAGAAGAAGGGTCAACACTGCAAATATTGACTTGCTGCATTAACTCATTCTAACTGTCAATATAAGCTTTTGTTACTCATATGTTTGCAATTATATTTCTGTCTGTGATAAAAACATCTGTCAAACACACACATAAAAACCAGAGGGCAGCAGATCATGTGAAAATATAATATTTGTATCATTCTCAAAACTTTTGGCCATGACTGTAGATACGGAATTCTTGATTTTGAGGTGCGGCTTGCTATTTGTCTGGCTAGTAAGGCACTACATTTATTCCCCTGCCAGTAATACGACATCTTCAGTTTTTCAAAGCCTGCTCATGCTTATATAAATTTAACTCATATAAACGCTGGTGCAACTGCGAGATTTCAGTAGCTCTTACTTGAGAAAACACTGCTTTGTTTAATCTATGTAACTCGCTAAGCTTAGTTTGGATTTCTATATGGAGATTTTGTCTGGTCTTTTTATTATGGGAAGATTGCTTAATAAATTGCCCTCTTATGGCGGCTTTGTGAGCGCACCATAGGTTAGTATCATTGGTTTCCTTATCATTTATCTCAAAAAATTCCTGCAGCGCTTTTTGGGCATCTTCTGTATATCTAGGGTGCTTAAGGATATAATTATTGAGACGCCAAATTGGGCAAGGGAAGGAGGAGTACCTTTCTCTCACTGTCAATGAAATAGACAATGCGTGATCCGACCATGTTATGTCTGCAATTTGGGCCTCTCCGATTCTATTCATCAGAAGCTTATCTACCAAAAAGTAATCTATTCTTGAGTAGCTACTATGGGGGTGGGAAAAGAAAGTGTAGTCCCTTGCAGATGGATTTTGTAGTCTCCAGATATCATGCAAGTTTTTAGCCTGAAAGAGGCGCACCAATGGACTTGGAGTATTACATTTTTTTTTAGAATTAGTGTCCATTGAGGGCCACAGCGAGGAGTTAAAGTCCCCTACTAATATCAATGAACCAGATGCATATCGTTCGCACATAGTAAGAACCTTCTTAATAAATTTAGTTTGGTTCTTGTTGGGTGCATATAAGGAGACTAGCGTATAGGCAATATTGTTAATTAAACACTTTATAAGCAAATATCTGCCCAAGGTATCAATCTTTTGATCCAGGAGGGAGAAGGAGACCGTGTCCCTGACGGCGATGGACACTCCACATTTTTTCCCTTGGGCTGGGGAAGAAATTACGTGAGGAAAGTGCTTGTTTTTGAGTCTAAAGAGATCCTGCTCATTGAGATGTGTCTCTTGCACACATATAATATCCGCTTTCATATTGAATGTCTCCTTCCACATCATGGATCTTTTATAAGGGGAGTTGAGCCCTTTAACATTAATAGAAACTATTTTAATTGACATATTGAGAAGTGTTTTCTATCCTTTTAAAATGCTTATATGTGTTTAGGGCATACCTGAGTATCCGCTCAATCTCATGTTCACATGTCATCTGGATTCTGGGTTCTGTAACTCTGCGGGTATAGTTAGGCAAATCTTCTACAGCCACACAAAAAAAAAAAATCTACACACAAAAAAACTTAACCTAAGTAAAAGATGATACTAAAACATTCCACAGAAAAGATACTTGGAGTACAGGTATACAGAAATTCCAAAATACTAACACACAAAAAGTTACCTGGGGTAAAAATTTCCAAAATACATGCCCACTTCGGCTCATGTATAACTTAATACAACATATATTACCAAGCGCTTACCGCTAAATTCAGTGAAAATTCCCTTCTTTTTTTTTTTTTAATTATTATAACTTTTTATAACTTTTTCCCCTTCTCCTTTTACCCCACTCCCTACAACCCGTTCCTCCTCTCACATTTCCACCCGCCTTTTTATCTTAAGTTCAGGTCCCCGCCATGGAGCCGAGGGTGCAAACCAGAAACATAAGGTAGCACATAGGAGCTGGTTGCCCCCACATACTAACATCCTCAAGTGTTACGGCGGCGCCTGGTTCTTGGTGCTGCGGTCCACTCTTCCTGGATTCGTCTTGGGGATGTCCTTCCCTGGCCTGGATCCTCGTCGGTCGGCGCCAAGTCCCAGTCCTTGCACAGTTGCAGTGCCTCTTCTGGGTTTGATGCCACCATTTTTGTTCTATTCCTGGAGATTAACAGTTTCACCGGAAAACCCCATTTATATTGTATTCCATGTTCTCTCAATATTTTTGTGCTTTTGTGGAATTCTCGTCTCTAGAGAGAGTGGCCGCAGACAGATCTGTGTACAGGGATATGTTGTGAAAACGTTCCGGTAATACAGGCGGCTTTCTTGCTGCGTCCATAATTTTTTCTTTTATATGGTAGAAATGGACTCTTATTATGGTGTCCCTTGGGGTTGAGGGGGGAGTCCCTTTGGTTTAGGCAATCTGTGAGCTCTGTCAATCACTAGCTATGATTGGTTAGCATCTGGTAGTAAAATGGAAAAAAAATCCAGCAAATATTCTTTTAAATTTTCTGCTTTAACTGATTCCGCTATCCCCTTAAACGGATGTTATTGCGGCGTGATCTGTCTTCAATGTCCGCCAGTTTAAGTTTAAGTGTCTCAACCTCTGATTCTGTAGATAATACAGTGTCCACCATGTCATTGTATGCTGATGTTAGCTCCGCCATTTTATTTTCCACACGTGCTGTGCGATCCCCTATGGAGGTGATCTCCATGTGTAGTTTATGAAAGGCATTCTGCAGATCTTTTTGTATAGATGCTTTTAAATCTAGCAATAGAAATCTCATGGCAGCCTCTGTTACTTGGGCAGAGGTCACAGTGCTCTCTGCAGATCCTGGTGGTACTAGCCATGTCTGTGGCTGTGACTGGAATGCAGGGGTGTCTGCTGATAATGTCTGCCTCAGGGGAATCACTCGCCTCCCTGTTACCTTCGCTCCGACGGGGCTCTGTCGGGGTGCCTGTCAGGGGTGCAGGGGATACGCTCACCTCAGGATTGAGCTTCAGGACCCTCAGATCCGACTGCTGGGAGACGCTGCATCTTCCTCCCTCAGCTCCATCTTGTGAGTTCCCAGGGGAAGGGAAGAACTTAGTGAGTTTAACTGAAAAATATTTAGACTTGAGAGTCCTCAGTGGTTGATACCTTTTAATGGCTAACTGAAAAGATGGTAACAAATTGCAAGCTTTCGAGACTACTCCGGTCTCTTCATCAGGCAAAGACTAATACAAAATCTGAAGAATCACATATATATATATACACAAGAGGACACAGGAATAGTGCAATAGGTAAGACAAGTGACGTGAAGCAGAACTGTCATTATGGCAGAGGAATGAACATAAATATTGGAACAGATCATAGATAAGGAGAGAGTTTTATTACCCTCTGATTGGGGTCTGGTGTTGTGTTTTGATGCCCCTAGAAGGTCAGAGAAGCAGATTCCTTAATTGATATAGAATGACATGAATCCATGTGACACGTTCATTCCAGCACTAAGAGTGTCAAAGGTCATCATAAGTTTGTATTCCCAAACCTTTCTATCTTTCTCAGATTTGAAGTTAGATTTTAATACCAGTAATTCCATATCCATTATGCTATGACCGGGCATACAAAAATGTTTTGCCACAGGTAAATCCATTATTTTTTCTCTTACGTGTGGCGATGAGAATTCATCCTTGTTCTCAGTTTTTGCCCGGTCTCCCCCACATACAGACCCCCAGTTGGACATTTAGTACATATAATTAGGTACACCACATTAGATGTGATGCAGCTGAAAGTACCTGGGATCTTGTAGTCCTGATGGGAGTTGGGTATCTTTATCTTGTCCGTGGTCATTATAGATGCACGTTTTACACTTCTTCTGTTTGCAAGGAAAGGTTCCTGCAGCTGTTGGGGAGGACAGGGAGCTTCTGACAATGATGCTTCTTAGATTTGGGGGCTGCCTAAAACATAGTAGTGGGGGGTCTGGAAATATAGATTGTAATCGGGCATCTTTTTGTAGTAAAGGTTGTAGTTTCCGTGCAGCTCCCCTTAGCATCTCCAGATTTGGATTGTAGGTGACCACTAGAGGCACCCGGTTATTTTCTTCTTTAGCTTTGTAATGTAGCAGGTGATTCCTTGATATTCTGGTGGCTCTTGTAATTTGGTTTTCAATTGTTCTTGGATGGTAGCCCTGGTTCAAAAAAGTCTTTCTGAGGCGACCAAGGTGTTCATCTCTATCCATGGGGTTGGAACATATACGGTTGTATCTGATGGCTTGGCTGTAGACTATAGAGTTTTTTATGTGTTTTGGATGGAAACTGTCCCATTTAAGGTATGTTTAACTGGACTTTTCATTCCTCTACCTTTGCCGGTTTTGTTCCTGTGCATTCTCCACAGGTCCTTCTTGATTGTCCAGAGGAAATGGCTTTCTTTTTGCTGTTTATTCCTCGCTTTGAGCCGTTTTAGAGCCTAAAAGCACAGGAGCTCCCTCACTACACGTCCTGCTCCATGCACTGCTGGACACGCCCCCCAACAAAACTATTATTTTCAATCAGGTTGGATTTTGACAAGAAAATAAATTCAGACGACCAGGAAATTAAAAAAACAGAGAACAAACATAATACATGAATACTGCGACGTAGGACACTGCAATCAGTGTGCTTATAGGACTTGTTCTCTTTCAAATACGTTTCTATACCACCTTCAGATTATAATCAAACATAAAACTGTTTTTAGTCACCTTCCCCAGGTCCACTCGCAAGTTTAAAAAAAAAAAAAAACTGGACATTGAAAGTACTGATAGTCATTTCATCTTATGTGTTTTTTTTTTTCATAATGTTGGGTGGCACACTTACATTTACAGATTATCCACAGGTCTCTGATGTATTTAAGCTCCTATCCCGGCTGCAGCTTGTTATAACACTACAAACTGCAGTGTACGCCCCCCCTTCCCCTGGTCCTCCAGCGACTTTCTGCTGCTGCTCCAGATGTATGACATTGGCTGCAGCGCTGACGTTAGGTCAACAGTGTGGCACTCAGTGAGCTCAGTGGCTCTGCAGGGGGTGTTCTGTCTACACTGCCAGAGCCGCTGACCTCACCGATTGGCTGCCGTGTTGTCAAGGTGATGTCAGCACAGCAGGAAATGCCTGGCATCAGGAGCAGAGGACACTCGCGAAAGGACCCAGGGAAGGAGAGTACAGTGCAGTATATTGTTTTATAACAAGCTGTTACTGAGATAGAAATTTAATTGAGAGGGAATAACCACTTTAACTACTAAATTTCACTATAAATACATGGGAGACCTGTAGACAATCTGTAAATATAAGTGCCCACCCAACATCTACTATATAATCGTTCAATTCTGTCTGTAACGGAAATCCCGCATCGCTGATTGGTCGCATCCGGCCAGGCGCGACCAATCAGCGACAAGTGCAGTCCGGCCGAGAATTGGCGCAGGATTTGAACCACGCATGCTGTCCCTATCGTCGGGAGATCAGCGGCGCTAGCTGCTGATCTCCCGACGGTAGCTGCGGGTCATCTCCTGCCGCATGGAGGTCAGCGGCGCCAGCCGGTCATCTCCCGGCTGCTCGCAACGGAAGTACCCCGACCGGCGGCCTCGACGTAAACCCCAGCAGCAGCCTCTATATACCCCACCAGCAGCAGCCTCTATATATCCCAGCAGCAGCAGCCTCTATATACCCCAGCAGCAGCCTCCACATATACCCCAGCAGCAGCCTCCACATATACCCCAGCAGCAGCAGCCTCTATATACCCCAGCAGCAGAAGCCTCCACATTTACCCCAGCAGCAGCAGCCTCCACATTTACCCTAGCAGCAGCAGCCTCCACATATACCCCATCAGCAGCCTCTATATACACCCCAGCAGCAGCCTCTATATACACCCCAGCAGCAGCCTCTATATACACCCCAGCAGCCTCTATATACACCCCAGCAGCAGCAGCCTCTATATACACCGCAGCAGCCTCTATATACACCCCAGAAGCCTCTATATACACCCCAGCAGCCTCTATATACACCCCAGCAGCAGCAGCCTCTATATACACTGCAGCAGCCTCTATATACACCCCAGCAGCCTCTATACACACCCCAGAAGACTCTATATACACACCAGAAGCCTCTATATACACCCCAGCAGCAGCTGCAGCAGCCTCTATATACACCCCAGCAGCCTCTATATATACCCCAGAAGCCTCTATATACAGCCCAACAGCCTCTATATACACCCCAGCAGCCTCTATATACACCCCAGCAGCCTCTATATACACCCCAGAAGCCTCTATATAAATGTGGTGTACAAAAATATTTTGGGTTGATATTGTTAACAAATATATTATAGTGTCGATGTACTTCTTTTGTCCGATGATTTATTTAACTACAGTTAGATATTCATGTAATAGTTTATATATTTTGATGATCTGTTTAATAATTTCATTCAGTTGTATTACGTTCTATGAGCAATAACATTTAATGATAATGTATATATTTCACCCGGAAAATCCTGTGTATTCATTGCATTATTCTTAAATCTTCATAAATAAACTACATACATATTCTAGAATACCCGATGCGTTAGAATTGGGCCACCATCTAGTTTTGAAATAAACATGTAAGATGAGATGACTATCAGTGCTTTTAATGTCCAGGTTTTTTCATGGGGTTTGTGAGCAGTACCTACAGGAGCACAGTATATTACTACTGCGGCAACATTGCTCTGATGATCCGCTGCTGTGATAATCATCATGCCAACATCATTTGGATTTAAAAACAAAACGTTTAAAAGCGGTTATGGGATTATATTTTTGGCAGTTAAATTTTGTTCCAGCGCAATTAGCCCATGGTGATATGATTAAAAGGTTCTCTATCCAAAACTAAATGACAGGACAGTGACGTCAACTTTGTAAATTACGTGACATCATTTGTAACATTTTCCCCTATAAACGGATGTGTTCCATTGGTAAGAGTAAGGTTAGTTCACAGCGTGAGGCTAAGTTCACACGAGTCTTATCTCACAGTGTAAGGCTAAGGGCCCCGTTACACGCTTCAATGTCCCAGCGATCCCACCAATGATCCGACGTGGATGGGATCGCTGGGACATCGTTAGCTGATCGCTGGTGAGCTGTCACATAGGCAGACTCACCAGCGATCAGGACCAGCGAGCACGCTGGTATCCAGGGTAAACAGCGGTTAACTAAGCGCCGCATGGCGCTTAGTTACCCGCTGTTTACCCTGGATACCAGCTCCCAGTGTCTGCTGTACGGCGCTGGGAGCTCACTGATCGTTGGTCTCCCGCTCTCACACGCAGCGATGTGTGCTGCCCAGCGGGAGACCAACGATAGATTTATGGTCCAGTACATTCTGCAACGATTAACGATCAGCTGACTGATCGTTGATCATTACTACGTGTCACACGCAACTATGTCGTTTCGACATCCGCTAAACGTCAGCAAACCGGTGACGTTGCAACGATATCGTTCACGATATCGTAGCGTGTAATGGGGCCTTAAGTTCCCCCGGTCTTGGTGATGGGGCCAAAAAGTCAGCTCTGACAAAGATCCGATGCCTAGCGATGGGTTTAGGCACAGTAAGGTCTCTTTCACACATTATTTTTTTGGGTACGCATGTTATCCGTGACTTGCACATAAATCACACTTATAAACATGAGTGGGCTTTTTCACGTTAATTTATTTGTGGACCGACTGGCTGCAAAAAAGATGGAGACATCAAGTCTTTGATTCATACTTCATTAAAACTCGCCAATGCAAGTCAATGGCCCAGTGATAAATGGATGAAAGGATTGTAAAAACTGATACCTAGGCCAAAAATGGGTCCAGGAAACTGAAAAAAAAAAAAGTTTTGCACATATGAAGAAAAAAACTTGGTGTGAAGCTGGCCTACAGCCGGTTTCACGCGTCTGTTTTTCGGTCAGATTAGTGCCTGATTTAAGGTTTGGTCGCGGGTCTCCTGACCTAAACTCAATGACGCTATTCAGTTCTGGTCAAAAGAAACAAGGCCAGTCCTTACATCAGTGTGTACTTGGGCCACTATGGGTCTCACACATCTGTGTTTTGGAGTACCATGATGAAGGTTTTGGCTGCGGGTCTAAATAAACTTAATAGCCCCATAAGGGGATATATATGAGACTATTAACTGTGGTCAGAAAACACTAGGTCAGTGCTTGCATCACAGTCTGTACTTGGGCCACAAAACACAGATGTGTGAAACTGGGTTAATGCAAAGCCCATCGTAAATGCTGCTTACAACATTAAGGCGCTAACAATATTCTCAATGCAGCACGATCACTGAAAATCAATATTAAATCTGTCATCATTTTTCGTCTAACTCTTTAGAAAATGTTTAAATGATTGATTAGGATAGTAAAATATTTAGAATTGAGAGTCCTCAGTGGTTGATACCTTTTAATGGCTAACTGAAAAGATGGTAACAAACTGCAAGCTTTCGAGACTCGAAAGCTTGCAGTTTGTTACCATCTTTTCAGTTAGCCATTAAAAGGTATCAACCACTGAGGACTCTTAATTCTAAATATTTTTCTATCTACTGGCTAACACGGTACTAAGATATACATCTTTACTGATTAGGATAGTGTGATATTAGGACAAGGCATAACATGATGCTTATAAATACATTTTGTCCAGAATGCGATGGAGAGAAATCTGTTTTCACTCTTCCACATCGCTTACTTCACTTTGAAGACATCCTGAGAAAGCCTGCCCGTTAACCTATTAAATCCCCATAAAGTAATTGGCCTTTATTCCAGTATCAAGCAGCAAAGAAGAGAAAAACAAAACACTTTGTGTCCAATGAAAGGACGCATAATTAAATGCTTGATGAAATCGTATTACCCTTGGAATAATTTGGTCTTCAAGCAATGCCTATGGGAGTGCGGACATATTATGGAGGAGAAAAAGCAGCCGGTCAGATCTTCCAGCTGCTTCAGACACTAATACCAGACAAATATCTGTAGTTTTCCTTTTCTAGATTACAACCAGCAAATACTAAAACTGCACAAGCCCAGGTCAAAGGTTAGAATATGTTGTTTCTGGACTGCTTAAACCACCCAGAGGGCAGGTGCTAAATTAGTGGCAGGGTCAGTAGGAATGTGCCCTGCCACATGTTGGCTTCATTTGCTATTCTAGAGAGGCCACAATAGTAAATGGTGGTTGTCCAGAAAACACCATACAAAGCTGACATGAGGGAAAGTGCTAATGCTACTTCATTCTAGTGATGGGAAACCCCATTTATGGGACATCGGTTGCATATCTAAGCGATGTGCCACCAGAGTCTATCAGAAGACAAAAATCCTCTGCTTGCCTACCTACAGTATGATTATTGAGCTGAAAAATGTATAGTTACCACTAATTAGAACTATATGTTATAATATTTTTCATATTTTTGTAGAATTTACATGAAGATTCAAGGAACAGAAAATGCTCAAAATATTAGGTTGGTAGTAGGTGGAGTACAGGCTGTCAGAGGAGAGCACCGGTATGTTGTATTTCATCAAGAGCCTTTAAAGCAATGCATGTGCCACATACATATTCCACCCAAATCATTACATTTACACATCCTTTTCTGTTTTCACATCCAACAAAAAAAAGTCATCCTTTTCGTATCTGCGATGCATCCATTGATTTTTCATCCTTTTTAAAAGCTGAAGGAGGTAAAACTGTCTGATCAGAACTTTTTTGTATCCAATGACTTATCTATTTACTCAGTGTCATTAATTCGGAACGGCTTTACAGCCATCATCACCACTGTCCTCATTAAGGTTCACAATCTAAATTCACTATCAGTATGTCTTTGGAGTTTGGGAGGAAACCAGAGAACCCGGAGGAAACCCACACAAACACGGGGAGAACATACAAACTCCTTGCAGATGTTGTCCTTGATGGGATTTAAACCCAGAACCCCAGCGCTGCAAAGCAACAGTGCTAACCACTGAGCCATCGTGAACAATAGTAAAAACAAATGAAACACACGTTTGGAAAACTAACGTAAAGGATGTTTTCATTTTTCAGATATTTTTAACAGCTTAAATGGCCAAATCTCATCGGTAACAAACAGATCAGGATTGAACATGCTCTTATTCTAATGGAGCAGGCAAACTGATTTTTTTCTTGCTTTTTGTGGACGTGCTAAAGTTACATTAAACTCTATGGGTCCATATACTGCTTGTTTAAAAAACAGACTGCACATGTAAAAGTAAAATGGAGGTGAATATAGCTAAGCTACATAATTATAGTCTGGTCACAACTTTGAAACAAATTATAGTTATAAGTAGAGATGAGTGGCTTGATTCACGGTGGGTCGAATGTGAGTCGAACTTCCAGAAATTCATGGTTTTCAATAAAAAAAAAGTTGGCGGCACCATTTCCCACATTGCTGAACCATCAAAGAGCAGGCCAATGTTATTTTGCGTGGCTGAGTGGGCCACCCCTATACTGACATCTTGCAGATTATCATACCTTGTACATTGGTGGTCAGTACCTGGGCCATAGATCTGCGGTTCCCAGTATATTCCAGTTACTAGTCATTTTCCATCTGCAGAGTCAGTGTAAGGCCGGTGTCCCACTTGCAACTGCAATGCAAGTTTCTCGCCTCAATACCCGGCACTGCCGCCGGGGGTTCGGATCAAAGCGTTCAGCTGCAGAGAAATACATGCAGCCGCACACTGTGGTCTACAGTGCCGGCAAAAATACCGGACCTGTAGACTGTGAGCCCTCGCGGGCAGGGTCCTCTCTCCTTCTGTACTTGTGTGTCCCTTGTCTAGCACGTTTATTGTACCTGTCTATATTTTCCCTTTTCATATGTAAAGCGCCATGGAATAAATGGCGCTATATAAATCTGTAATAATAATAATAATAATATTGAGGCGAGATACTCGCGCGAGTCTCTCGCCTCAATACCCGACACTGCCGCCGGCGGTTCGGATCGGAGCGTTCAGCGGCACAGAAATACATGCAACCGCACACTCCTGTCCCCAGGGCCAGACATTGAGAAGAGTTTCTCGCATTGCGGTTGCAAGTGGGACACCGGCCTTAGTCTCTCTTCTGTAGTGTGTAAGTTCTTATGATCAGAGGGGTCCTCTCACCTATAGAGGTGGTGGTTGGGGTCCGCTCTCTTTCCTCTCCCTCACATGTATTTTCCAAGCACTTACAAGCTTTCCAGTGTAGAGATTTGCGCAAATTTATTCACCGCAAATGGAATTTTCTTTGGAAAATATGGCAAAGCCAGCAAATTCAAATCTCAAAATATCCACATATCTCTAGCTATAACAACAAGACATTTGCTACACCTAGTGATTATCCATCAGGAAAGTATTTTCAATAGCCGATCAACAGGCACTGGGGGTGAGGTCCCTTTGATTACCAATCTTTGAAGTTACAGATCTACACTAGTAAAGACGAGTCAGATACAAAGAATCTATGTTATGTTCTGGGACAGCTTCTCTAACTCAATACTTGATGCCTGTCCGCTGTGGGGTTGATAGGTGCAACTAGAGGGAGGCTTGCAAACCACAAAAGGTCACAATGTAGCCAACTGAGTATTTCTGAATGGTAATAAATTGGTGTGCCATGTACACAGCAATATCATTGTGTCAAACTGTACTCACTTATGCCATAACCTATGTATCCATGAGCTATCTCCTAGTGCTTGTGTGGTGGGTTTCCTCTGTTGCTTTAGTTTAACAGTATAGATTATGTAAGGTTTCAACTCGCTCAGCTGCTTCAGAGGCAATTAGGAGGCACTTTTATATCAAAAGTCACTAGGTTTATTGCTCCATAAACCACAAAGCCACATGCAATACAAGTCTTCAGTAAGGCTTAAGTTCTCTTCAAACACAGAGACAAGAAAGGTTTCTCCCTTCATACACAGAGACCTCTCTGTAATGTCCCGCCTGGACACATGGTAGTCTGTTCACACTCACAGACTCCCATATCACTCTTCAGACACAGAGACCTCTCTGTAATGTCCCGCCTGGACACATGGAAGTCTGTCCAAACTGGCAGACTCCCACAACACTCTTCCAGGTGCCAAACACACTTCTGTTACATACCCGTAACCCCGCCCACAGGTGAGGTCAGGAATCACATGGTTAGGTCACATGGTCATGACCTCACCACAGGTCCTTTAGATACACAAACACATACAGGCTTTATCTTGGGTATTCAGATACATACCCCTTGGGTGGGTTTGTAGGTGACTGGACCCGCCCAGCTCTCCAAGTCACCTGGAAGCCTCCCAATGTATAGCACAACTCTCAGCAGTAGATCTGCTGAGCAAAACAGGCCCAGGCTTCCATCACAGGGCCACCCACCTCTGCGATACATACCGTCCATCCATCACATGCCTCCATGAATATCCCGAGGAGCATACACAGAGCCCCCTAGCTGCATCAGGGGTCACTACACCACATACCTCCCCCCTCTGTTCAAACTTGTGGGGTTGAACACTTGTTACCCGACCAGAGATCCTTCTCGGTCGTCTCTGCCAGTCAAACCGTCTCTCTAAGTCGGACCCTGCTAATGATCTCTTTGGTAGGCGTCTGTCCTCCGATTCTGTCACATATTTTGCTGACGAGGCCCCCCTGTCAGACCACCCGCATCCCCAGCGGTCAGTACGGCGTCGCAATTCACTTGCACCCATACGTCCTGTCTGGTCTGAGTCCTTTTCATTTTGTCTACTACAGGTTCTCCTGCTTAGGTCACTCCTCACTGAGCTAACTGAGGCATCACTACTTCTACCTCTTCCATCAGGCGACCTATTTCCTGTATTCGCTCCAGCTTGAGGACTTGTAGTCTTAAGCGAACCTGTTCGCCTCTCAATACCACGAGTTGAAGGTGGCGGCCATCTTCTTTCCATTTCCTGCAGGTTTCTGTTGACCTGCTTCCTCTCAAATCGTAGCTGCTCTACTTCTCTCAGGTACAACACACGATACTCCAGGAGCATCCGGATATTCCCAAGGCTCTCCATGGATCTGACAATGAGGAACGGAACCATCCCATCTTCACCCCCGACCTGGACTTCATCATCAGCCGGAATCCTGACTCTCGTCACACCGGACTTATTCACCATCTCCTGCATCACTTTCCCAAGTCTTCCGATGACTTTCTTCACCAGACCTCTGGGCACTTGAATGATGTCTTCCATCAATCCAAGCTGACTTTGAGCCTTTCTTGCTTGCTCCAGACGTCGAGCGGCTTCTTTATTCCTCCACATGATCATCTGTTTTGTTCGGAGGCATTGTAGATGCATGTCTCTCAGGACAGCCACTCGCTTCAGTGTGACTTCCTTAGTTGACAGTATGACTAACTGTTTCGTCTCTGGCACCCAGTTCACACTAGATACGTCTACCGCCTTTTTAAAGGCCTCATGCACCTCCTCACTGGCACACACTTCTCTCATGTCTTCTGGTATCTCTATTACACACTTGAAAACCGACCCGTCACCTTCTTGGACAGACTGTTGGACCTCTTCGTCCTGAGCGTTAGTACAGTTTTCCAAGACATCGCTCTCCCTTGTGTGTCCATCTGCATTGCACTTCCTTTGCTGGATTTCTTCTCCCATAGATTTCTGGAGCTGGGCACTAGTCTCCTCCTCTATCTTGAGCTCTCAGAGAACTCTATCTCGCTCTTCTGAAAGCAGCGACACTCGTCCTCTCTCTGGAGAAGCTCCTGCTGATGTTTCTATTGTGCCTCTCTGAGCACCTCCATATCTTTCCATAGGGCCTTGTTCTTACTATGACACACTGACAGATGATCTCTGAGCTTAGAGACTTCCTTCTCCAGCTCCTCCATTCTGTGCTCAATTATTCGTCTCAGGACCCTTTCTTGCTCAACTGCCTCTTTCACTGTTTCTTTAAACAGCTCTATCTCCTGGTCCTGCTCTCTTTTAGCCAGCACATGTCGCACCATCACTTCTTTAATTACAATTTCAGATGGGCACTCTTGCCCACTCACACTCTGCCTCTTCAGAGTTCCGCCCGTTCCTTCATCCGCAGCTTCAACTGTCTCACGACTCTCGGTAACTTCAGAGAGCTCCAGCTCTGCCTCCGATACCCTGGAGCCTTCATCATACTGAGCCATTTCACCCTTTCCGGGCATTGCAGATGTGGGCCTACTACAGGTCTGTTCTAACTCCAGCCCTATCTCTGTGCTGGGATTTGTCAGAGATAACGTGGCCTCCTTATCAAGGACAGTAACCTGACCTGTACCTGCATCTACCTCATCATTTCTCTCACTGTAGCCCCTGCTACCACAAGTCTCTGCACGCTGCGCCGTCTTGCCGCTTGTCACCTTCGTGACCCCACGAGTCACAGCCAGCCGCTTGTCACCTTCATGACCCCTCTGAGCCACAGCAAACACCTCACACGTGTTCCAGAAAAAAAAAAAAAAAAAAACAGTTTCTCACTGACCCGTCAGCACAACACAGACTCCTGTCTGTCACACTCTCGGCCACAAAGATTTCTGGACACCTCCTCTCAGAGGCATCCAACAGAGCAAATACAGTCTTTCACTGACCCGTCAGCATAACAGACTCCTGTCTGTCACACTCTTGGCCACAGAGATTTTCCGGACCCCTCCTCTTCTTAGAGGCATCCCACAGAGAAAAACCAGTCTCTCACTGACCTGTCAGCACACCACAGACTCCTGTCTGTTACCTGTTGGTCACGCAGGTTTCCGGACACCTCCTCTTCATAGAGGCATCCCACAGAGGAAAAAACAAGTCTTTCACTGACCCGTCAGTACAACACAGACTCCTGTCTGTTACACTCTCGGCCACAGAGATTTTCCGGACACCTCCTCTGAGGTATCCTATCAGCATGCTCTTTTATCTCAATGACCCCGGTCAACACAACACAGACTCCTGTGTCACCATTGGCTTAACCGCATCTTCAGATACCTCATATCTTCAGAGGCACCACATATAAACATCAATGCACAGTTTACTCGTGACCACTGGTCACACTCACGGTTTTCACAGACCGTCCGTTCCTCCTCTGGTTCCTGATTCCCAGTCCTGCAATATGTGGACCTTAGGTCGCTGCCAGCATTCCATCCACCAATTGTAAGGTTTCAACTCGCTCAGCTGCTTCAAAGGCAATTAGGAGGCACTTTTATATCAAAAGTCACTATGTTTATTGCTCAATAAACCACAAAGCCACATGCAATACAAGTCTTCAGTAAGGCTTAAGTTCTCTTCAAACACAGAGACAGGAAGGCTTCTCCCTTCCTACACAGAGACCTCTCTGTAATGTCCCGCCTGGACTCATGGTAGTCTGTTCACACTCACAGACTCCCATATCACTCTTCAGACACAGAGACCTCTCTGTAATGTCCCGCCTGGACACATGGAAGTCTGTCCACACTGGCAGACTCCCACAACACTCTTCCAGGTGCCAAACACACTTCTGTTACATACCCGTAACCCCACCCACAGGTGAGGTCAGGAATCACATGGTTAGGTCACATGGTCATGACCTCACCACAGGTCCTTTAGATACACAAACACATACAGGCTTTATCTTGGGTATTCAGACACATACCCCTTGGGTGGGTTTGTAGGTGACTGGACCCGCCCAGCTCTCCAAGTCACCTGGAAGCCTCCCAATGTATAGCACAACTCTCAGCAGTAGATCTGCTGAGCAAAACAGGCCCAAGCTTCCATCACAGGGCCACCCACCTCTGCGATACATACCGTCCATCCATCACATGCCTCCATGCATATCCCGAGGAGCATACACAGTGCCCCCTAGCTGCATCAGGGGTCACTACACAATTATTAATAAAAAAATGTAATAATATAAAACATACAAGAGTGCTTGAAATGGCCAAATGCATTTGCTAGGAAAAATGATCCTGTTTGCACAGCACGTCTTCTGCAGGATATTCTATTTAGCCTACAAGAGACACCCAATTCATTAGCCCCAAAGAATAGGGTCTGCAGTAGAGAAACAAGATCATTGACTGTAGAAAAGCAAGGCCCATCCAAGTGAGAGTGTAACAGAGCCATGAATGGGGGATAGAGCCAGCTGGCTTATGTGCCTTCCTGACCACACTCAGCACTAACCCCTGAACTGATTAAACACTTCCTGCAAGAAATTCTCACACACTGTGAAAACATTTGTACTTTGTCAGAAAGTACATCTACATAGTATAGAAAAGAACCATCATGAAAGAGAGAAACACACACAGATGAGGTAAAATAAATGTCATTTACGGGAAGTTTAATAGTCTCAACCAAGAAAAACTAGATAAGGTTCTGAAATGTGTCCAGCCATAAAGTCCTATTAAACAAAATAGTA
The DNA here is from genome assembly GCA_033576555.1 of Oophaga sylvatica. Classification (NCBI taxonomy): domain Eukaryota; kingdom Metazoa; phylum Chordata; class Amphibia; order Anura; family Dendrobatidae; genus Oophaga; species Oophaga sylvatica. The sequence goes on from JARQOD010000002.1 coordinate 201,898,183, forward strand.
AAGGTCACGTATACAATAACATTTTCATTAATAAGCAGGAATCATAACCAACCGCCAAAAGTAAAAAGCAGATCTATAGCGATATTAAATTATGACGTGATGAGAATATTTTTAGAGATCGCATAGGAAAGTGTAATCTTCAGACTCAAACAACTGTCTTATTTGAAGATTAATAGCTGGATGATAAAAATGTATATTCCATAAATCACTTACAAGATGTAACCAGCACATTCTTCTAGAATTTTTAAAAAAAATGGCAAAACAATATAATTTTATGTTGAAAAATGTTTCCACTACAAAAAAAAGGGCCCATCTATTAAGTCCAGTACTACATTTACCGTACATGTTGCTAGTTTCATGGCCGTTCTCAGTGACTAGCCCTTATTTTTATTCCTATGTTCCCAAGGCTGTTTTTTTACCCTCTGTTTAAACGTGGAAACCTGTGATGGATTCTGTACAGAGACATCAAAAAGCGATAGTAATCCCTTAGTTTAAAGGAGAAAAATACAAGTATATATACTATTTTGTTTGTAAATGCCACTTTATGAGAGCGAAACCTGATGCCATGTAAAAGCTTCGCAAAGGACAATTTGTACAATCTAGTTCACCCTCTGTTTGGCTCTTGATAATCCTGGTCATTGAAAAGTCACTGCTGCGCAATGTGCTATAGCCAAACTCACAAACATGAAGATGTCCCAGCCAGTTCTGGGATCATAAAATATCTGTCAAGTCTTTTTTACAGCATAATTAAAAATAGGTCTAATTCAAATAATAATTATAGCATTTTCCATTGGAAATGCTAGAATATTCAGACCGCAACATTATGAAAGTGCCATATTTCCAGTTAAATAGGACATGATGCTTTTAATCAAATAAATTACCAGACTTCTATCCTTCGCAATGTTAAACACTGACGGCACACACACGGCACACAGATCAGGGTGGACATACCATAGCTGCAATCTGTGAGGCTGCACAGGGGCCCTAGAGGTAAAAGGGCCCACTTCCACCTCCAAAGCAGGCGTAAGTGTGCCTTATGATGAGCTATCGGGCTGCAAAGGGCCCATAAATTGTTCTTGCACAGGGGCCCTTTTCTGCCTGTGTCCGCCAGGGGTATGCCATCTGTGTGCACTGTGGTTTTCTCATGGACCCATAGATTTGTAATAGCACTGTTCATCCAGGCAGGCGGAAAAAAAAGGACATGTCCCCGGGAGTTTTGTACAGAAACAGACATGTGCACAGACTATAATGAGTACATGTTGCATCCAGGTAAAAGACAGAATATGCACGTCTGAATGAGGCCTTAGGAAAATACATGCCATAGATCAATTTGGCCATGCATGTTTTTATAACCCATGGGTGCTCTCTAGTGATTTTGCAGATGTACTTTAAATTTATCCCAATGGTATTTTGTCCATCAAGGGGTTGCGGAACATAAGATGGCACAAAATATTCTTCAGCACTATGAATAAAGAAAAATCTGGATGGCATAAAGTTCACAATTATAAAAGGGAGAAATATTCTATTTCTTCCTGTGGGAAATTAATAAGACACCACAAAAAAGGAGCCAAGAGAGAGACAAAACTCAATGCTGAAACAGGGACCTTCCAGAGTTCCCACACTAATACATCACAGAACAGGCAGATTAACAGATGGATACAACCACTCAGGTCAGCACTTCAAAAAGAAGCCAAAGTGAGTGATGAAAAGCTCAGAAGTCACAAATCCTCCCAAAATTACCACTTTTTACAATGTTTTAACTTATTCTGAATCTGTAAAGGATAAAATAGAAAAAAAAACACATCTGCACATCTCATTTCTTAAGATCTTCTGACCTCTGATATCTATTCTTTGTTGGTCATGTTAGCACTATGTGAAGCTGCTATTGGTTAACCCCTCAAGGACACAGACATTTTTTGTACTTTTGGGTTTTTCTCCTCCTCTTCCGAAAGCCATAACTTTTAGTAGTTGCATGAGTTGTTTTTTTCAGGATTAGATGTACTGGTACTTTATTGACTAATCATTTTACCATACATTAAAGTGAAAAAGAGGAAAATAAATTTCAAATTAGGTTAAATGGTAAAAAAAATGCAATTCCCTCCTTTGTTTTGGAGGAGGGGGGTTGCGGCATACATTATGAAGCAAAATTTTTATGCCAACATGTTGTCCAGGTCAGTATTGTTATGGTGATAGCACATTTATAATGTTTTTGACAAAATTTTTTTTGGACTGAAGTCACATTTTTCCCCAAGAAAAACTCCTTTAAAAAATATGTGGTTTGGGCTAGTGCACACGATTGGGATTTGTTGGGATCCGCACTTTTTTTTTTCGCCTAAATTTGCACCAAAAACGAAAAGGATTCTATAAGAAGGTTAATCAATGAGAATCCAAAATTTGCTGTGCACGTGCTGGGGAAAATTCGTCCTGATTTGCGCATTTTTTTTTCCGCACAGTCAATTCTTTTTGGGGATCTGCGCGTTTTTCACCCATTAATTTCCCATTGGTCACTCAAATGTGCAGCAAAAACCAGGTGAAAAAAAAGGTTTGCGATTTGCTGGGGATTTCATGCAAAATTTGGTGCCAAAAACCAGATTTGTTAAAAGGAAGAGTCAGGAGGAAAGTTTGTGGGTGGAAAATAAATAGAGCCTATCAAGCACATCAACTTTTGAGGTGGACTTAAAAAAGACATTTTTTTAAATAATATATCTTTATTTAGTAAAAACCACACACAATTAAATCCCAAAAAAACAGGGGAAATTTTCCACTGTGTTTTCTCCAAGAAATGCAAAATTCCGCAAGCAAACCCAAGGCCCCATCCTTAATCCAAAGGGAACCCCCTGTATGGATGAGAACCGCGGGGGTTTTTCCCCCCAAACACAGAAGGGTGCTGCCCTCCCGGGCTACACGGCAGTAATCGGAAGGGGGCGGAGGGAAACTCGTAAATAACAATTAAGGGGGGGTGAGGACCTTTTTTTTTTTTCACCTTTTCAGGTTTTTAAATTTTTTAAAGTTTGGTTTTAAAACCCTAAGCCCCATTCATAATTTGGTTTAAAAAAATGAAAGTTGGGGGGGGGGTAAATTTTATGGAGCAAATTTTTTTTTTAAATTTTTAAAATTTTTTTTGGGGGGGGGAGAAATGGGGTTTGGTTTTTAAAAAGTTTAAATTTTTTAAAAAAAATTTTTTTTAAAGTGCTTAAATTTTTTTTAAAAATTTTGGGGGGGGGGTTTAAAAAAAAAAATTTTTCCAAAAAAAAAATTTTAAAAAAAAAATTTTTGGGGGGGGAAAAAAAATTTGGGTAAATTTTTCCCAAAAATTTTTTTAAAAAGGGGAAAACAAAAATTTTTGGGGGAAAAAGGGGGGGAAAAAAAAAGGGGATGTTTTAAAAAAAAACCCAAAGGGGGGGGGGAAAAAAAAATTTTAAACCTTTTTTAAAAAACCCCCCAAAAAAAAATTTTAAACAACCTTTTGGGAAACCCAAAACCTTTTTTAAAAATTTTTTGGGGGGTTTTTCCCCTTTTTTCCCCCCCAAAAAAAAAAAAAAATTTTTTAAAATTAAAATTTTTTTTCGAAAGGGGTTGAACTTTTTTTAAAAAATTTTAAAAAAAGTTTTTCCCCCACGCAAATCCCATTTGGAATTTTTCTTGCAAGTGTTTAAACCCTGCAATTTTTTTGGGAAAAAGGTCAATTAAAAAATTAAATTTCCCTAAAAATGTTTTTAAATTAAAAACAGAATCGTAAAGAAAATAAAAAAGGGGGGAAAAGCCCCCCCTGGGTTTATACAGGTAAAAAAATTAAGTCCCCAAAAAAAAAAATTTCCCCTAAAAAAAAAACGATGAAATTTTTATGACCGGAAAAAATGCAAAAAAAGGGAAAGTCAACATCAGTTCAAAACGACATTTACTTTAAAAATTTTTTAAAAAAAAGGGGTGATTTTGGAAATGGGAAAAAAAATCCCCCCAATAAAGAGAAACCCGGGGGGGCCCCATAAAAGAAAAAAAAATTCAAAAAAAAATTTTAAAAAAAAAGGCAGAAAATACAAAATAAAAATCCCCCAATTTTTCCCCCGGGGTCCCTTTTAAAAAAAAAAAAAAAATTACGGTACACTTTAGAGTAGAAACAGAAAAAAATGTAAATACACAAAGATAACAACATATGTCTACAGGATTTTTGGGCTCAATAAGAATAATTGACTCCATTTTTATAGTGTGGCAACACCCCCCCATAAGTGCACAGTGACTTTTTTGACATTTTTGAAGTGGCATCCCAGTAATAGAACATGAAAACTATTCAGACTCACTGCAGACCACCAATAAGGGAATAACTTTGTTATATAACTGTAAAGTATTATGTACTGTAACAGATATAATAGAGAGGACACAAACTGGAATAAGAATCTGACAGCACAATTTACAGAGAAATAACCAGACAACAGAGGACCTTTTATCTTCATCAAAATGACTTCCTTTTAAAAAAGAAAATAATTTTTTGGGCCTATAGAAATATAAACCAAAAACCCTCCCAAAATTCTTGGCATCACTCGCTATCTTCAAAGTGCTAAATGTTTGGGACTTAATATTAATAGTCTTTTGGCCAAACAATAGTGATTTGGGGAGGGCTGGACTGTTTTTTTCCATGCCCCAAAATGCAGAGCCGATGCACTCCAACTGATGCTTTTTCGTTTGTCCCCCGATTTTTTTCCTTAGTTTTTTTGTTTTTTTCCCTTGCAAAACACAGCTGAAAGTATGCCACTTTAATCTTTTTTTTCATAAATTTTCTATAGAACGTGAAACATGACAAAAACAAAGTGCAATTTATCAACATAATGAAAAAATGCATGACCTATGAAAAAAAAACAAAAAAAACAAAAATGTACATGGATTACCATCAAGAGAACAAACAGCTACATATCGATCATAAAATATAACCTTTATTGAAAAATAAATAAATTGTTTTTTTTATTATGCCTTTAGTATTTGGTTTAAAATTTTTGGGTAAACAAAATCAAACTCACAAAATCTGCAAAAACTCTGCAAAAACGTGTGGCCTTTAAGAAAAATTCTACTATATTAACAGTATAAAACTGAAATTTGTGTGTTAATCAGGGGAACTAATATTAAGTTTTTATAAACTCTATTTCTATAACTGCTTTACATCGGTGTGACATGGAGTCAACTAACACAATGCCAGTGGACAGATTTCCAGCCCAACTGACGACTACTTCCAAAAGTATTTTACATTCTTACGTTTGGTATAAACACAGCATTTTGATGACACTCCACAAATTCTCAATCAGATTGAGGTCTGAGGTTTGGGAGGCCACTTCATAACATAAACCTGGTTAGTCTAAACCACATGTTGCCCACTTCCTGGTGTGTTTGGGGCCCTTTGTCCAGCTGAAACACCTATTTTCTTCTTCAAATAAGGCAATGCGGATGGTGCATTTCTTTTCCTACTTCATGTTTTCGTGTTTGCCATTTCAAAGCATTGGAAATCATTTGCAGAGCATTTGCGCAACTCCCCGCCCCGGGGAAAACGCATACGTAATTAGTATGCATTTTCCCGCAAAACACAAGCATTCTCGCAATACATGCCTGGGAACAGAACTTTTCCGGCCACTCGCTGAGGACGGGAAGGCTGCGGGGGGCCGCCGGAAGGTGAGATATTAAATTTTTTGCATTCCTCATTACTAAAAGGTGGTCACACTTGTCACGCATAGCGCGACAAGATTGAAACCCCCTTTTCATAATGAGGGATGTAAAAAAATAAAAAATATTGATATTCTCACCTTCCGGGGGCCCCCGCAGCCTTCCCGCTCCTCAGGACGCGGCCGGCAAGTTTTGTTCCCAGGCATGTATTGCGGAATGACCTTTTTCGACTCCGGCGGCACTCAACCGCGACGTCACAAAGGTCATTCTCGCAAAAGCATTCCTGGGAAGGAACTTGGGGCCGCGTCGCTGAGGAGCGGGAAGGCTGCGGGGGCCGCCGGAAGGTGAGAATTCAAATTTTTTATTTTAATTTATTTTTAACGGGATATGGAACCAGGCCGGAGGAGAGTTTCCTCTTTTCCAGACCGTGGGTTTCCAAGCGCCATAAGCGTCACTTCACGCATGGTTGGCATAGCCACATGCATAAGTGAGCGTTTCAATGCATTCCTATGGCGGCGTATTCCCCCGCGATTACGCCTAAAGAATGGACATGCTGCTTATTTTTTATGCAAGATTACGCTCCGCAAAAATACGCGCATGTGCACAGCAATGCGTAATCCATAGGATTGCAAGGGAGCGTTTTCTAACGTTTTTTAAGCGATTACGCCAGTAAAAAGCGGCAAAAACGCTTAAAAACGTTACGTGTGCACATAGCCTTTAAAGACTACGATCGATAGCAGCTTATGGGGTTAAATTGTCACTCCTGACAATGCGTGCCAAGTGTCAGCTGTCATGTCAGCTGAAAACCTGGAACCCAATCGCGCACGTGAACAGCTCCTGTGGACGCAAAAACCCCATGATGTATCCATACGTCCAAGGTCAGGAAGTCGTCATGGAAGGTTAAGGAACACTGGAAGTTCAGACCTTATGTCTCATTTTTTTCAAAATGACGAGAAGTCTAATACTCCAATTCATCAAAGGGGATTACAAAAAATTTTCCCCTGAAAAACGCCTAAAAAATGTTGCACAATGTGGGCGCGAAAAATTTTTTTTCAGTTTTTAAATTTTTTCACCCTTTTTACCCCCCTGCCAAAAGGGGTAAAAAGGGGGGGAGGGGGACATGACAAAAAGGGGTTCATCTAATTTACAAAACCCTGCGGGGGTTGCAACCGACAAAAAATTTTTTGGACATCCGTACAAATAGGGCACTTTTTCCCCGTGGTTTTAAAAAAAACTATGCAAAGTGTTTTTTTTTTTTAAAGCGGGGGACACTTTTACAATTTTTGACGGAAAATTTTGCCCCTATCCCCCAAAAACTTCAAATGGGGTTTTGTTGGGTACACAAAATTTTTTTTGAGGTAATCCAAAAATTTTTTAAAATTTTCAAAGTTTTTAAAAATTGGGGGCCCCAAATGTTCTGAAAACGCTCTTGGGGGCAGTTTTTTTTTTCCAGACTAAAGGTACTGAAATTTGCCAAAAAACTGGAGCTTTTTCATATCTTGGCGGAGAAAAATTTAAAAATTTTCACAGCTTTTGCAGGTAAAGTTTTTTCCCTTCTCCGTTCCACAAAAAAAACTCATTGGGACAACCTCCTTTTTTGTCACTTCCCAAAAAAAAGGGGGGGAAAAAAAAAAAATTAAACCTTTTTTAAAAAAAATGTTGAAACCTTGAATGTAGACAAAGCAGCGGGGAATTTAGCCAAAACTGCTTAAAAAAAGGGGGCCATTCACTAATTTTTTTTTTGGGGTCTAACGAGTAACGATTTTTCAACCCCCTTCTTGAAAAAATTGTGCAGGAAAAACCCTTCAGGGGCAACGGCATTTAACAAAGGGGGGTTTTAAATCGAAAAATGTAGTTTAAGAGAGTAGAAAGCTTGAAATTTCAATAAAGTTTTGCTTTTTTTTGCTTGTCAAACATGAGGGTTTTAAAAACCCTGAGAGAAAAAAAACCCCTTCCCACCCCTGCCCGTTTCACTACTTGCAAAGTTTGCATCTGAAAAGGGTATGCTTCGTTTTGGGTAATCGGCCCTATTAAAACAGATCTTGCATTAGTAAAAAAGCGAAAATTTTGGGAATGGCAAGGTGCTAAAGGGGTTTTTGTCTAAAAAAAGCATACAAATTTATAAAATTTGAAACTTTATTATTTTTAAAGGGCCTGAAAAAAAAAAACAAAACAAAAAAAAAAAAACAAAAACCCCACTAAAAAACAATTTTCACTAGCAAAAACGCAGAAAACCCGGAAAAGAATGTTCCCCTTTAAAGGGGTGATCCAAATTTTGGTCATTAAAACGAGGGGGAAAATTTAAACCTGAAAATTTTTTTTAGCAAAAAAAAAAGGGGGACACACTAGACTTTTTATGGGTAGGGGGAGCCCGTTTAGATAGACCCCCCCAAATTTAAAAAAGAGGTTGCCCCGGGCCCCCCACCGGGGCTCCCCCTATCACTCCCAGTTGCCCCCAAAATTTAAGGAAGACAATATCACCGCGGAGCAAAATAACCCCTTTTGAAGGGATTTTGGGAGAAAAAAACAAAAAAACCCGGTTTTTCATGCATTGGCAAAAACCACACATTTCCCCGGGACACCACGGGACCTAAACCACGCGATGGCTGGGGGGCGGGAAACAAGCCTTAGCTTTTTGCCCCTCAGCCCAAAATCGCTATCAAAAAGGGGGCACCCGCATCTGATAAACAAAAACACTTCTGCCAGGGGAGGGAGGGGTGCCCCCTTTCCCCTTTTTCCTAAAAAGGGTTTTTAAAAGGAATTTTCTTCCCAAAAATCCTTTTTTACTGAAAAAGAAGGAAAGGGGCACACAACATTACTAGGGGGCGCCCCAAAAGCACCCCAAAAATTAAGGGGGGAAAAAAAACCAAAAGGGCAAAAAAACCCAAAACCTGAAAATCCCAAAGGGGGGCCAAAAAAAGTTAACTAGAATTTTTTAAATCAGCCGCCTGCAGGACCCTAGTCCAAAGGCTGCATCGGGGGGAACCAACGTCCCCCTTAAAAAAAATTTTGTAAAGGGGGAGGGAGCCCAGGTCGCCCCCCAGCAAAGCTAAGCCCGGGGCCCCCCTTTAGGGGAAACCCACGATGAGCCCCAGCCTCGTGGAATAGCTCGAACTTTAATGGGGGAAGGTTCCCCTTTTAAAGGGCGGAAACCCCCCAAAAGGGTCCCGGGGGTCCAAGAGCTATAAACCTTTGGGAAGCCCTTAAAACCCCGCGACGACCCGGAAAATACAAAGGGGGGGGCCGACTTCCCAAAATTTTGGGTAACAGCAAAAAGAATTTAAAAAGCCCGCCCCAAAAACCAATGTGTGAAAGGGCCCTTCCTTCGCATTTTTTGGGCCCCCCGGACAAAGGGGGCAACAATATCCTGGTTAAGATAAAATTTGGAACCACCTTGGGTAAAAAACCGCCCCTGTGCGAAGATAACACCGGGGGGGAAACTCCAGAAAAGGGGGAAGTAAGAAAGAGCTCCCCAACCCCAGAAACCCTTTCTCAAAAGGCCCCACTGGAAGGCAACCTTCCAAGGGGAAAAAAGAAAGACAACAGAGTCCCAAGGCTAAAAAGGGCCCTGTTGAAAGCCTCCAAAACAAAATTGAGGCCCAAAGGGGGACACAGGCCCTTCCGGGGCGGAAACTGGGGGGTTACTCCGCAAAAAAAAAGGAACACGCCCCCCACGTGAGGCGATAGCCTTTCGAAACAGCAAACAGGGCAAAAAAACCGACCCCCCGAGTGCTCACTGCCAACCCCTTGCCAAAACCAAAAATTTTCGGGGAAAAAAAACAAATTGGGGGGGGGGAAGGAGGGAAAAAAACCCTGGGTTCCCTTTAAGAACCCGAAAACCACGAAAAGAAGGGTTCCCAAGTGGTAAATCGTAGTAGAGCCGGGCATCCTTGGAAAGCCCCGCAAAGGGGGCCTTGATTTTCGGCTAAAAAAAACCTTGGGGGAAAACGGATCAATATTTCGGTCTCAAGAACCAAGGCCGTCAAACGCGGGAGACATCGGGTTTCCGGATGACAAGGGGCCCCTTTGGGGTTTAAAAAGGGTCCGAGCGGAAAGGAAGAAAAAATGGTGGCGCGGGCCAGGACGCCCCCCGGGTTTTCGAAAAACCCAGTCCCCCTTTGGGCCAAATCTGGGGCTATCAACATAGCCGGGATTCCCCTTAGCTGACCGACGTAAAAACCAGGGGGGAGAAAGGAAATAGGGTTTGGAAAAAACATAGATTAGCTCGAAATTGGTCCCAGGGGACCCACAAAAGGGGATCCCCGCCACGGCCCTTTGGGAAACCCTTGTACCGGCCATGAAAGTGGGTAACTTGGAATTGAACCGGGGATGCCATCAAAACCACTTGGGGATTTCCCCCCAACGGGAGCACAGCAGTGAAAAAATTTGGGATGAAGACTCCTTTTCCCGGGGGGACCCATCTTCCGTGACTGAGAAAGGGCCCGCCTGGTTTTCTGAACCCCCGGGAATTTTGGATCGCAAAATAGCGGGCACCGGCCCTCTGCCCATACTTGGAAAAGAGATCTCCCCCAATAGCTTGGAACCCCCAGTCCCCCCTTTGGGGGTTTAAATTTTGGGAACTGCCGCCCGCATTGCCCGTCTGCACTGGGACTGGAAAGACCGTTTTAAGGGGGGACCGCCCATTTTTGGAGGCAAAAAAAAAAATCCCCCTTTCAATTCCGGGATGTTGATCGGAAAGACAGACTCTTCCAAACGACCATACTCCCTGAGTCCAAAGATTTTTTCCAACCCCCCCCCCACCCTTTCGGGTTTTGGCATCGGGGTTTTTAAACCCACCCACTTGGGAAAGGGGGAAAGGACTTTCCCAGGGACAACTCTTTCGGACGTACCACCACCCTAGGGACTCTCGTACCCTCGGGGGGGGGGATTTGACACTGCAACCCATTTAAAACCTGCGATCGTTTCCAAAAGGCCCAATAACCCTTTTGGAAAGGCCCTGGAATAAACCCGGGGCAAAGGGAAAATTTCCCTTAAAATTTGGACCCCACCTTCAACCCCGAAACGCTTACAGTTTCGCGGGGAAAAATTTGCTGTCGAAGATTCATAAACCTGCATGTCGAAGGAAAAAATGTTTGCTTGTCGGGGGCAGGGACCCCCACTGTTTCGCACCGTGTCGAAATGCACCCCCAAAAAAACAGGTTTTGACGGGCCCCTTTCCAGAGGACTTCCCCCAATTGACCAGCCACCCAAAATCCCCAGGAGCTGAAGGGATAGTTTGCAGCATTACCGCCTCCCCCTTTCAAAGGGACCCCCAATCAGAAGTTCTCCAGGTGGGGAAAGGGAATCGAAACCCCCCTCCCTTTGAAGAACCCGCCATGGGGGGGGCCGCCAAAAATTTTTTTTTAAAAAACTCTGGGCGTTTGGGGCCCAAACCCCCAATGGCAACCAAAAACCCGGGTTTAATGGGCCCTTTGACCAGGGCCAAAAACGAAGAACCCGTTGGGGGGCCCTTTCCCGGTTTGGGGAAGTGAAAATTTTAAGCGTCGCGAATGTCGTTTGGGCCCCCAAAAAAAAAGCGTTTTTGCGCCCGGGGGCCCCCAAAAAACGGAGCGAACCGCCCTCCATGGGGGAAATTTTCCCTTTGGCGTGGAATGCCGATTCAATCTTTTGAGATCCAAAGGGGCCCAAAATTTTTTCCTCTTTTTGGGGACCACAAAGAGGTTAGAAAAAAACCCTTTTCCCCCCGGCCCCCCGGGGGGGAAAAGGAACCCCCACACCTTTCTGCGGGAAGGGAATCTACCCCCCACGGGCAGAGCGGAAAAAAAGTTTGGGGCCCTCTGAGGGGAAAGCGAAGTTGAAAAAAAAACTGTCGGGGGGTCAAAAAAAGAACTCAAAAAGTACCCGCCAACAAAACCCCGTTCACCCAGGCGTCCGAAAATGTGGGAAGCCCAATGGGGTTTTGAATGGAATAGCCCCGCCCCCCCCACTCGAGAGCGCTCGGGGTGAGACCCAGGCGTCAGTCCCCTTAGGGGGTTTTTTGCCAGTTTCCCGCTTGCCCTTTAAGGGGAATTTTCTTTTTTCCCGGGGTATGGGGAAATTTCTGAAAAATTTTCCCCCTTTTTTTTTTTTTTTTTTTTTTTTTAAAAAGAGAGAGCCGCCCCGAACCCCGAGGGCGGGACGAATCACCCCGGGCCCGAAAGGACCGCCGACAACTACCGTCATTGGGTCCTCCCAAAGACGCGGGGGTCACAGCTTTTGCGCTGCGGTAAAGCTGTTTCTTTTGCCTTTCCCTTGGCAATCACTCCGGAGGTCAGGTCCAAATATGCCACCTTGCAAGCTTGCAAACCCTGTTTGGGAAAAACTGGCCCCACTGTCAAAGGAAACGTGTTTTTTCTGACTGTGACTGCCGAGGATTGCCCCCGGGATACCCGTGATGCATTATCCCCAAAAACGGGAAAAACCCCAATTACCTCGATAGGGGGAGATCCCCCCCTCCACCCGCCCCGTAGACGGCCCAAACCGGTCAGGGAAACTTTACAAAAAACCATGGATTTTTAAATACAAACCCATAAACCCGGGGGCCTCGCAGATGGTTTTTTCTACCATCTACGTTTTTGTCCAGGGGGCCCTGCAGATCCCCTTTCCCCCCTTAAAACAGGAGGTTTTTGTAAGCTGGGAAAAAAGGGACATCCACTTCAGGAAAAGGGGATCCAATTATCATCAACTCCGTAGAAACAAGGGATACGGTTTTTCCAATTTTTGGACACAGGCGCTCCTTCCCCACTGCCCCATTAAAGCCATCCATGATGGAAAAGCTTGATCGGTTTGAAAACATCCGGGCCCGACTTACCAGGACGCCCAGATACCCCCTTCCCGGTAACTGTAAGGGCCTCCAAAAAAAAACTTTTAAGGGCCCCAAAAAAGGGAGGCAAGTGCCCCCTGCCAAATCCTCCTTGCCCAAATTCGGACATTTTTTTTACGGGGGAAGGGAAGGGCCCCGGCGGGGTGTGGTTTCCCCCTAAAATGAAAAATCTGGCTGGCATCAAAAAATAGAAAATCAGACGGGGCCATCAATAGAAACTAGCGAGGGCCTCCATTCTGCCCACCACTGGAAACCCCCGACCGCTGCGTTGACGCCGTCCGGGTTTTGCGCGCGGGATACGCGAGACTGTTTCCTTTGCGATCGGGGAGACTTTTGCACAGTATTTTGGCAGGTTAAACCTGCCCCAGTAACTAAAAAGTGGGGTTTTTTAAAAGGAAAAAACGAAACGCTAAAGGGGTTAAAGGGCTTTTAAAAGGAAAGGGGAGCTACCCCACTGCCCCCACCTTTAAAAGAAAAAAACCGCCTAAAAAGGGGGTTAAAGTCGCAAAACCCCCCCCAAAACCCTTAATATTGAAAAGGGTGTGGCACCCAATTGCCTCTTTTTAAGGCAGCAGCTATAGGACAGCTATGCCACCCCCCTTAACAAAAAACTTTCACAAAACGCAAAAAAATTTTGCGCTGTTTTGAAAATCGCAAGGGCCCCCAAAAGTAAATTAAGGGGATCGCTAACGGGCCTTAGGGGTTTTTTAAAGAGATGGGCCCGGGTTTGGCACTACTACGACTTTAAAAAAATAAAACACAAACGATCGAAAAGTGGGGGTTTCGCGTTAGCGGGAAAATTTATGTGGCAGTTTTAAATTGTCGCAGACCCCCCACAACCTCTTAATTGAAAAGGTGTGGGGGCCCTGTGAGAACAGCGGGCGGGCAGCGCAGCCTGCCACCCATTTTTTGCCTCAGAAAGGCGCCCGGCCTGTGGGGGTTGGGGGGGTTAAGCTTCTGCCCTAGAAGGGTAGAAGCGACCTCCCCCAGCTGGTCGGGGTTTTGCAGCGTGCCGAGAGGGGGAGGAGACGATGTCCAAAGGGAGCTTTCAGCCTGTCGCATTATTTGGGTAATGGCCCCCGGGCGCTTTTCCTTTTCCGTGTGCTTCATGGGGAAGGGGGGGAAAAGGAGACTGCCGAAAAACCCGCGCGCTCAACGGGGGAAAAATTCAAATAAAAAAGGCGCGCAGTCCCCTCTCCCCCCTTTTTCCCCTATGTCCTGCGGCACCCAAAGCGGACAAAAAACACACAGTCACCCCGCCTGTATACGTAAAACGACGCCGCAGAAGTCGCTGGGAAAACTCCAAAACCCTAATTTAAAATTTTGGAATATCAACCCGCCCAAAGCGCCAAAAGGGCCCCAGGGGTTTTTGGGGGCTTTCCCCGCTTCCCCCCAGGGGGGGAACCCCGGCCCCCCCAGGGAAGGGCCTCCCCTTCCCCCCCGGGCCCGGGAGGGTTTGCAGGGACCACCAATAGGGGGGAAAAAAAGATCCCCCAAGGGAGGGGGGGGGTCCAGCCGCTGAGACCCCCGAACCTCTAGAAAACCCCATTTGGTGATTTCCCAAATCTTTTCCCCATAAAAAAAAATAAAATCTTCTGAGGGCTGTTCCCGCAGGACTATCTTCTCTGACCCCAAATTTAAAAAAATGGAGAGCTTGAGTAGGGGGGAGCCCGGCTGGGGGGGCCGGGCAACACTCTTTTTAATCTGAGGGTCTATCTCATCTGGACTGCCTACCCCCTATAATTCTAGTGTGCTCCCTTTATTCACTGCAGCTGAAAGCCTCAAAATCTACTTACAGGCAAAACAGCAATAAATTGCCCTTTCCCGGGGTTGAATACTTCTTTTGAATACAAACAACTGGAGAACTGGGTGCTGGAGAAAGAACTCTTTGATGGTTATTACAAGGCTTTTTACGGCCAAATTTTTTTGATATAAAGGTTTTAAATTAAACCTTTCGCAAACCACCCGTAGCGAATAAGGAAATATGTCACCTGCATTTTGCCGCTTTTCATTGGACTGCCAAAATTACAATAAAAGGCCAAAAAAACAGGTTACAAAGCAGAAGAAAATGGTGAACTCCCTCTGCTCTTAAAGACCCCCCTATAAATCCGATTTTTGTTTAACACAATCCCCTCTACAAGAAAATTGGGGCATCGAGGAAGGAAAACCAGGAAATAGCACAAAGTATGCCCCTATAAATTTTTACTTTTTTTTATCAATCGTGATAAATCAATCAATTTTTATATATATATAATAATTTTTAAAAAAAAAATATTCCTCCCCTAAGGAGGAATACAGACGAGTGAGAGGGGAAAACCAAGCCTTAAAACCGGACCAATATTTCTCTATGGGGCAGCTCGATCATGCGTGTTTTTTCTCGGGGGTTGGGGTTTCGCTGTGAGACCCCGCCGCATGCGCGATTGTCAGCGTATTACGCCCCTTTTACGCCAATTTAAAAGGGCTATGGGGGCGAGGGGAAAAAAAACGGATTCACCCGGAAACCCCACGTGTGACTTTTCGAGAAAAAAACCCGGTTTCCTTTTAAAAAACCCGGGAATTCATCCCCCTATACTGAAAAATCACACTGACAGGGTTTTTTTAAAGAATAGAAAGAATAGATAAATTTCACATAGAAATATATATAATTTTATATTTATAACACCAATGTCATTGTGCCCCCTATATAATATTTTTTATAGTTCTACACTTCTACATATTAAAAAAGCCTTTAAATTTAATTTTCAGGCTTTTGTTTAAATTAAAAAACCCACATTTTAAAAGACCCCTTTGGTTTTTCATACAGTTTTAAACCCTTTCATTTCATTTGTTTGATAATGGTTTTCACTAACAATTACAAAAAAGTGGTGTATGTGTGGGAAAAATTTCCCTCCCTTAAAGGGGGTTAAATTAAAAGTGTAAATTCATTGAAAAAAAAAAATGTTTTTGGGGGGCCCCCCGGGATTTTTTTTCCACCAAAAGGGGAAAACCAAAAGCGAAGGAAAAAGGGTAATTAAGCCCAGAGGGGGGCACCAAATTTTTTTTGTGCTCCCGGCTACTAACATCTCCCCCACCACCCCAGAAAGGCACATCTAAAGATGAGATGCGCCCTTTTTTGGCATTAACCCCTCTATTTTCCCCTTGCCCTGTAGCGGTGGCTTAAAGGGTTAAAAATGGGTTGAGGCCACCTTGCTAAATTTAAAAGGGGCTTTAAGCCGGTTTTAAAAATTTTAGACTGTCAATTAACAATAAACAATTATTTAAATTTCCCATTGTATGAAATACAAAAAAAAACAAACCCCACTTTAAAATTTAAAAAACATTTTAATGAAAAAAATACCAGTTTTTTTACCATATTTTATTGAACGGTAAACCCTTTCGAAGGCCCCTTTTTTCCCCGTAATTTAAAAAGAAAATTTAAAAAAGCAAAACTTATTTTTTACCCTTTCCCGGGGCTTTGTCCCGGGCCCACGCTGTAATCCTTTTACGGGGTTTAAAAGGTTTACAATTTAAACCCGCGAAGCTACCCGCCGGCCGGGCCCCTTTGTAAAACCCCCCCTGAATGAGTCATCTCGCAGCTGGGGAGGTGACTGATTAGCTGGGGAAAACTTAATTGAATGTTTCCCACGGTAATCAGTTTCCCTTTTAAGGGCAGCCGGGGGGCTCCCCCCTTATGTAAATGATGCTGTTCGGGTCGCCGCTGAAATTTAACTGAAAAAGGGTTAGAACAATCCAAATTTAAACCCTTTCCCCGCAAAAAAACTTCCTGTCCTGTCAGCCGGGGGTAGGAACTCATTCATTCGGGGGGTTTTCAGCGGCTGGGGCATTAGCTCCGGTCCTGCAGTAAAAAATGTTTAACCCCTTTCAGAAGGATTAAAAACGGGGGGCCTTTTACAAAAGCGCCGGAGGGTAAGAATAATGTTGCTTTTTTATGTTATTTTTAAAACAGGAAGCAAGGGGAAACGGAGGAGTACCGTTAAATAAAAAATGGTCAAAAAAATGGGTTTTTTCATTAAAAAAATTTTTTTAAATTTAAAGTGTCTGTGTTTTTTTTTAAACATTTAAAAACAATAGGAATTTTTAATTGAGGGGTTATTAATTGACAAAACCTTTAATTAAATTTAAACCCGGCTTTAAAATCACCTTCCAAAGGGGAAAGGGGGCCTAAAAAATTATTAACCCATTACCCCCCACAGGGCAATTTGGGGAAAAGAAAGGGCTAAGTGCCCAAAAAAGGGGCATCTACTAAAAGATGTGCATTTTCTGGGGTTTGGGTGGGGACGATCTTAGGAGCCCCGGGGGGGGACAAAAAAATGCACCCTCCCTAGGTTTTAAATTTTTTGCCCCCCCCTTTGCTGGCTTTCCCCGTTGGTGGACAAAATACAGCGGGAAACCCCCCGCATTTTTTTTTTTAACGAATTTTCACATTTAATTAAAACCCACATTTTTGAAAAATTTTGGGACACATACACTCTGTAATTGTTTAGGAAAAAAACCCTATATCAAACAAATTAAATGGGCATGGTTTTAACCCGAAGTAAACCCTTTTGTCATTTGGGGTTTTTTTTTTTCGGGGTTTTGTAATTTTTTCAAAAGCCGGGAAATTTAAATTGCGGCTATTATACTATGTAGAAGTGCAAGAACATACCCCGGTTTTTTTCCCCGGGTAGAAGGGCACCCCCGATTGTTTTAAAACTTTTCGGGGGTTTCAGAGGGGGCCCCGGGTAAAAAAAAGCGTCCCCCGAAAGTAAGACATATTCTTACTTTCGGGAAACCCGGGGGTTTTGCCCCCTCCCCCCTCTAGCTGCGCGCTGTTCCTCCCCACGTCAGCCCGCCCCCCTCCCATAGCCCCCGGTCTGTCAAACCCCCAAAAAAACCCCCTGATTTTTTGCAGGCTTCCGCCCAGGCCCCCGGCTTGCAGCCGCGGGTCCCCCCGTCCTCCGTGCCCCGTTCGCCCCGCGTCCCGGGCTGAAGTCCCGCGCTCATTTTAAAATTTCTTCTTGGGCCCCAAAAGTCATCCGTTGGCATCAGTGACCGGAGGCGGGAGAAATGTCTACACTGCGGCCCCGGGTCAGTGAGGACCCAAGTGTGACGTTTGGGGGACCCGAAAAAAAGAAATTTAAATAGGCGCGAAAATTTCAGCCCGGGTTGGGGCGAACGGGGCGGGGGACCACGGCTGGGGGACCCGGGGCCGTGGGGAAGGGGCGCAGAAAAACTCAGGTGAGTTTTTCTGGTGGTAGTGGCAGACGCGGCGATAAACATTTTAAATCTACCAGTAAAATATACATGGGGTATGGGGTATCACTGCTGTATGTAAACCCCGTGGGGGTCAGCAGGGGTCACAGGATTAAATACAGCGTGGTACTGATCACACTGGGTTAATAAGGTAAATTTTTTTTTTAATAAAAGAAATACCCCCAAAGTAAGACAAAATGGGGGGTTTTTGGGGGTAAAAAGAAAGTAAGACTGTTTACTTTCGGGGGGAAAAAAAGGTAAATATATTTATAAAATATGTTCAATGGTCTGATGTTTTTATATATATATATTTTATGTATTTATGTGTAATATCTATTTTTTTTTTGTGATGTAAAAAAGTCTTTTTGGGGTCTTATATGTCGGTTTTGAATCTGGCAAAAAATTTCGCGTAGGATGCAACGAGGAAAACGGATGTTAATGCACAAAAAACCGCACACCTTGACAAGGATAAAAAGGATAAATGGCCCCGGAACTTTCGCATAACGGGTTTACAAATACGGTCCCTTTTTTTTTACGGTGAGTGTTACGCCGGCTCAAGTAAATCTTCCGACAGTACAGTTCAGTATATAAGGGAAAAAAATGGGTGAAAAAAAAATTACAACTTTCCCAAAACTCGATATAGGGGCCTTTAATTTAAATGATTTTGGTTCTACACAAAAACCCGATGGTCCTTGAATATACCCCCACAATAGGATTTCAATGCCTATCTTTGTCATTGCCTGAATGTACCCCCATTACTCCACCCGGTTCATGAACAAAAATTCCAGAATAGCATTTTCTGATTAACTATCCCCAAGAGTGTGTTTTTTGATATTTTTTCCTTTTTTTCCAGTAAGACAAAGGGAAAATAAAAGCATTTTATCCCAGTTCCCACAAAACCCAAAGATAAAAGGAAAAGATTCCATCGCGTAAGGGAATTTTTAGCTCAATTAATTAATCTGGGT